>JASDDO010000012.1:384733895-385933895 GCA_030015575.1 Agapanthus africanus | reverse complement strand
TGAAGTCCATTACACCCTGAGAAACTACCGGAACCTACCAGAAAATCTCGCTTGCCCTGGCCAGGGACTTTGCGTAATGGCTCTCTGACACAGAGCGATATCAAATCCCAATACCGGGAGAGACGAATCCTATCTAACCGCCACTGCCTCCAAGTGCTCGGGACTGCACCCAACTGCTACATGTTTGCACGACTCCTTTGAACCATGGTAGGGTAGCAATCTAAGAATAGTGGGACATACTCGAGGCGAAGTAGCAATGTCAAGTCTGCGGACTATGCTGTACTCATGTCACCTGGGAACTGTTAACTGACGACTGGTATAAAACCAACCAACAGTTCCCCGTGAGTCCTGTCCGGTGTACCCGTAACCTAAGGAGCACCTGCATACTATCTCCAGTACGACATACTGACGGCTGTGGGACATACCATCTCCCCAACTGGGATGAGAAGCCTACACACTAGTCTACTCCGGAGTATCGATGCCCTGTCTCGATAATCCTACGACTAGGGACCTGAATAAGGATGTGCTTGTAGACTACCCAGCACCCACTAGTGTGACTGCCATCACAACGCTGGTAGTCAAGCAAGATCCTAAGAGCTCTATCAATACGTATACTCACATATTAAGATAGAAAAACCAAGTAGCATACTATCATGTTTAGCAAGACTGTTATATACATGTGAATATCCCAAGCTTCCATTAAGTAATATACAAACTAGTATGATACAAAAATGGCCCCTAGGGCATATACACTAACAATCTCCCACTTGCACTAGGGCCATGTACTGGCATATCGAAGACCGATGATCTCGAGTAGCCTCTCGAACTGAATCTGAGGTTGGGCCTTTGTGAATGGATCATCAATGTTCTCTTCAGTAGCAACTCTCCGAACCTCGATCTCCCGACGATCAATGATCTCCCTGATCAAGTGATACCGCCTTAAGATGTGTCTGGACTTCTGATGGGACCTTGGTTCCTTCGCTAAAGCTATAGCTCCGTTGTTGTCGCAATACAGAGGTATTGGATCAACAATGGTAGGAACCACTTGAAGTTCTGTTAGGAACTTCTTCATCCAGACCGCTTCTTTTGCGGCATCGCAAGCAGCAATATACTCCGCTTCCATCGTCGAGTCAGCAACGGTGTCCTGCTTGGAACTCTTCCAGCACACCGCCCCTCCATTAAGGGTAAAGACATAACCTGACATGGACTTGGAATCGTCCTTATCACTCTGGAAGCCGGAATCAGCATAGGCCTCCATCCTGAGGTCTTTTCCGCCGTAAACCAAGAACATCTCCTTAGTCCTCCTCAGGTACTTAAGAATGTTCTTTACTGCTATCCAGTGCTTCTCCCCTGGGTCTGACTGATACCGGCTTACCACGCTCAGTGCGTAAGCTACATCTGGTCTGGTGCACAACATTGCATACATTATAGAGCCTACCGCAGAAGTGTAGGGTATAATAGACATGCGTTCCCTTCCCAAATCAGTCTTGGGAGACATCTATTTGGATAGGGTGATTCCGTGACAAGCCGGTAGATTACCGCGCTTAGAATCTTCCATACTGAATCTTTTCAGTACAGTGTCGATATACCTGGACTGCGAAAGTCCCGACATCCTCTTGGATCTATCATGATAGATCCGGATCCCCAGAATGTAAGAGGCATCACCCAGGTCTTTCATGGAGAACCTGTGTGACAAGAATCCTTTGACAGATTGTAGTATAGGAATGTCATTTCCTATCAATAGAATGTCATCCACATACAAGACGAGGAATACGACAGTTCGTGCTACAACTTTACTATATAAGCATGGTCCATCTGGATTTTTGATAAAGTCATATTCTTTGACTGTTTCATCAAAACAGATGTTTCAACTCCGCGATGCCTGCTTTAGTCCATAAATAGACTTAAGCAACTTGCATGCTTTCCCGCTGCTCCCACTCTGATTGAAACCCTCTGGCTGATCCATATAGACGCACTCTTCTAAATTTCCATTCAGAAAAGCCGTCTTTACGTCCATCTGCCAGATTTCATAATCATGGAAGGCGGCAATAGCAAGAAGGACCCGAATGGATTTGAGCATAGCCACTGGAGAAAAAGTTTCGTCATAATCCAAACTTGTTCTTTGACGAAAACCCTTTGCAATAAGTCTAGCCTTATAGGTTTCCACCTGTCCATCTACACCAATCTTTTTCTTGAAGATCCATTTTCATCCTTTGGGTTTTACCCCATCTAGAGCAAAGTCCAAAGTCCATACTTTGTTGGTGTACATGGACTCCATTTCGGTCCGCATTGCATCTAGCCATCGTACCGAGTCGCCGCTCTGGATGGCCTGCTGGAAGCCAGTAGGTTCATCATCATCTATGATGCAATCCTCTCTATCCCCATCTATGAGAAAACCGTAGTATCTCTCAGGCAGATGAGACGGCCTACTACTCCTGCGGAGGGATGCGGGAATGTCCTGTTCTTCTTGAACTACTTGTTCTACCAAACTTTCAGTATTAGTTTGTGTTTCTGGAATTTCTTCCAGTTTTATTTCGCTCCCATTTATTTCCTTTTCTAAAAACTGATGTTCTAGAAAATTGGCATTACGAGAAACAAATACCTTTTGTTCCTCTGCGTAATAGAATAGATATCCCCTGGAGTTCTTTGGATATCCCACAAACTTACACTTTACTGATCGTGCCTCGAGCTTGTCCACATGCTTCTTTTTAACAAAAGCTGGACATCCCCAAATCTTTATATACTGAAGATGGGGTTTCTTCCCACTCCACATCTGAGATGGCGTGGTAGGCACAGTCTTGGTAGGTACCATGTTCAAAAGATATGCCGCTGATTCTAGCGCATAACCCCAAAAAGATCGCGGTAACTCAGCATTACTCATCATGGAACGTACCATATCCAATAGGTTCGATTCCGTCTCTCCGATACACCGTTATGCTGTGGAGTGTATGGAGGAGTAAGCTGAGAGAGAATTCCTTTCTCTTTTAGGTAACCTAGGAACTCGGCACTCAAGTATTCACCACCTCGATCAGATCATAGTGTCTTGATACTTTTGCCGGTTTGGTCTTCTACTTCATTCTTGTACTGTTGGAATTTCTTAAAAGCCTCGGATTTATGTTTCATAAGATAAATGAATCCGTACCTTGAGTAATCATCCGTAAAAGTAATGAAATAGGAAAAACCACCTCTTACATGTGTAGACATTGGACCACATACATCGCTGTGTATGAGTCCTAATAGCTCGCTCGCTCTTACTCCATGTCCAGTAAATGGAGTCTTTGTCATCTTTCCTTTGAGACAAGATTGACAAGTGGCATAAGTTTGATATTCGAACGAGTCCAAATATCCTTCTCTATGTAACTTAGTCAACCTTCTCTCATTGATGTGACCCAGTCTACAATGCCATAAGAAAGCTTTATTTAAATCTGGAGACTTTCTTTTTAGTGTGTTCTGGACATTGAAAATTTGGAGTTGGTTTAACACATATATACCGTTATCCAGTGTACCGGACCCAATCAAACTATGATTAAGGTGGATGTTAACAACATCACTTACAAACGTGAAATCATAACCTTTATTTGATAACAAGGAAACAGATATGATATTGCACGTTAAGCTGGGTACACAAAAACAGTTATGTAAAACCAAAATGTGTCCACTTGTCAATCCCAGGTGATAATCCCCTACGGACACAGCTCCCACGCTAGCTCCGTTAGCAACCATTAGGGTCATATCACCATCCTTCAGCACTCTACGGTTTCTCAGTGCCTGCAATGAATTGCAAATATGAGATCCTGATCCGGTATCCAATACCCAGGAAGTAGAGTTGATTGACATACAATTCTCAATTACAAACACACCTGAAGTCGAATCTACAGCTTGCTTCGGTTCCTGGTTCTTGGCGTTCCACGCCTTGCAATCCTTTTTCCAGTGCCTTTTCCTGTGACAATGGAAGCACTCATCCTGCGCCACTACCGATACCACAAACTTTTTCTTTCCCTTCCCTCCCACCTTACTTACACCTCCTCTAGGTTTGGTGGCGGCCTTCTTTTTCCTTCCTTTAGCCCTAGCCTTGGACCCGGAAGAAGAAGCACCGCTAACAAACATAGCGGGTGTTTCCCTTGCTTTCTGCAAGGTGCCCTCTGCACTCCTCAACATGTTAAGGAATTCCGGAAGTTCAACTTCTTTTCTTTGAATGTTGAAGTTCAGAATAAACTGGGAGTAGGTGGAAGGAAGGGACTAGAGAATAAGGTCTGTATAGAGCTCATTATCCAAAGTCGTCCCAAGGTCTGCGAGCTCTTCTATATAGCCGATCATCTTTAGGACATGTTCTCCTACCGATGATCCGACAGCCAACCTCGCTCGAAACAAGTTCTTAGAGGTCTCGTATCTTGCTATACGAGATTGCTCTCCATAAAGTTCCTTTGTATGGAGAAATATGGCATCTAGTTCCATATCCTCGTGCCTCCTTTGATGTTCATTGTTCATCGAGGCAAGCACGATGCACTTGTCTTTCGCGCAATCGAAATCCCAGGTTTTGCGGATTTCCTTATCGGCATTACTGGATTTGGGACCAGGGACAGCAGGTGCCTTAGCGGTGAGGACGTACCCTAATTTGTCATAGGTCAAAGCCATTTTGACATTCCGCAGCCAATCTTTATAGTTTAGCCCTGTCGGTATATTTTTCTCTAAAAGTAACTTAAGTCCAGTCATTTTCAGGGTCGCTGCAATTAGGAGAGAGAGAAGAAAACTCTTTAGCATGATGCTCTTGCAAGTTTAGAGTGGTTTTTAATTTATCTAAACTGGATGGCTCCCACTGTTTCTCGAATCCTTCCTCAAACCATAAAAGAAGAATTAGCCAGGACTATTATCACTGTACAATACTTGCTTAACCGTTCAGCCAGGCTGGTGTCGGTACTTCGAGGGAGGTTTTCCAACGCTTTCGCGAAGTTCCTTAATTAAATAACCTCTTTTCTCTGGGGGCGTAACCCCGCTGACACCTTTCTTGACACCTACTTGGTTTATAGCATTATTCGTTAAGTGACGAATATCCTGATGAGTAGCATATACTCACAGTAGGATCGGGATCCAAATATCATCGTATGATAATGTTGAAGGAATCCTACCAACATTCATCAAACTCCAAATGGTATGCAACTCTTTGCAAATTTCAGTTTCTTTAGAAATTCCCGATATTTATTTTTGCCCCATGCTCTTATGACCTTGGCGTTAGGTCAAAATTTCATAAGTCACATGTCAAGTTCTACCCATCATTATCTTGTTAATTTGAACCCATCCGTACATATCCTTGACGTTCGGCCAAAATGATAATACGACTGTCCCAAACTAACTCATCTATCTATGCGACAAATGAATACCCAGCAGCTACCAAACACTATGCATTGGCGTTAGGTCAAAATACTTAGCTTGAATACTACTGAATACCCAAATGAAATGTCGGAGGGCTACGAATGTTTTTGGCGAAACCGTGAACGTAGTGAATTTGATATGACCGAAGGAACCTGATAGCTTTTAAAAGGAGTGGTTAAAGCTCCGCAATTAAAAATATCATCTGTTTTAAAATAACCGAGTGGTTTCTTTTAAATTATTCCAACGATTCATTTTTTGGTTTATTTTCTTTGCAATATACATAATGCGTCCCATCATTAACCTATCATTGAAGAAAAAAACGAAAATACAACGTCCTCTTATGCCATCTGCATTCGCCACGGGGTCCCGTCATCACCCGTTAGGTTACTTAACTAACGGCAGAGCGGGGGCTGGGCTAGCACGGGCGTAAAACATAAGTGACGTCTAAATAGCTATCATATATAGATATTGTACATTCGTCAAACGCAATAATAGGCATTCCAGATCTCATATGAAATTTATTGGATTTACAAGCAATCCGCGTTTGTTTAGAGTCTGCAACAAAAGACGGATTACACAGTTGTGATGAATAGACATTACCCCACCCTAGACCCCTACGGGTACGGCAAACTACCCGCCAAATACCCGAAGTGAAGCGGTCTCCCTGAACAAAGTGAGTAGGCCACTAAACACTTCAAAGTACCCGGTAGTTTGTGCACCCCACCTTGGGTCTATCCTAAGAGCAAAAACAGTAAAATGAAATAATACAACGGTGGCTACAACCGCAACCTAGATGCGCCCCGCAAAATAATATTACAACATATTACAATTACATCGAATGAATGAATATAACAACCCATCTCAAACCCCGGCTAATCATCACAACAGTCCAATACAGTTCACAACCACAAATAGTAAAAACCATTACAGAAATATGCAACCCCCTGCCAACAGACATAGTAGCGGTTAGGGGAGGTTTACGAACACATTATACAATCACAGATATAATCAAATTAGCAAACTTCGTATAATTTCGATCGAGCAAACATATCAGAATCTACTCCCAAAACTTCTCTATGCACCTCAAACTTGAGCAGAAAATAAACATTCTAGAAAATAAACAAATATCACATAAGAGTTACTGGTGGAAATTGGGTTGAATCGACCCCAACTCGGCCGCGGATCCGCGGCGGATCGGTGGGATCGGCCGCGGTTCCGCGGCTGTATGGCCGATTCAAGAACCCATTTTTCACCAGTGTTCTTACAATACTCTGTAGTTTATACTGCAGCAACCTGAAAAAATTTTAGAGCCTGTTTAAAATTCGACAGAAACTTGTGATATCGATGTCGTTTTCTGGTTCGTTTTGCATTCGAAATTCATACGACTTTGCTAATGAGTTAATTATTGTTTAGCGAGGCTCTGATACAACTGTAAGTCGATGTACAACACCCCACGACTTGCGGGGAGGCGGAATAATGAAAAACGATCTTGTTTAAAGCGTAAACATCGACTAACCAGAATCTTTGCTAAAACAATAACTAAAAAGAAACCATAGAAGTGTTAACTACTATGATAAGTGATTATACCTAAAGAACCGTGTCTTCATCTTTCCGTTCTCCACGTCCTCTCCGGCCTTCTCTATGTAGTAGATGATCCACCCAAGAGCTTTACTACAAGCTTCACCTCTAACTTGAGGTAACTAGGTTTCTTAAATCGCTAATCTAAGTAACCTAGGTTATATAGAGAATGGTTAAGGATTAAGTAGTCTATTCTAATCCTTGGACTCAACACATGAGAGGGGATGATTAGGGTTTGAAGAGAGAGAGAGCTTGAGGAGAGAGAAAGTGAGCAAGAGAGTGAGATGAGATAATGATCTATCATAATATATATCAAGCATTATCATTTATCCAGTAAAAGAAAATAAAGGATTAATAATCATGCTTCATAAATACAAGAGGGTGATTCATCTCCATAAGTCATTAAGCATTTATGATGCATTAATGACATGGATGTATCACTCAAATGACTCACTAATCTCATTTAATGCATATGCCACCTTAACCCCCAAGTCACCATCTTCTAGAAGCTTCTCGCGTAATTACGAGAACGCCCCTCCTATCCGTGAAAACATGGAAAAACTTTAGACTGCATAAATCCAATAACCGGATACTAGAAACTGGCTTAAACCAAAGCCGGCTAGTAAAAACTGTCCGGATGTCGTACGTGCGTAAACACACGTATGCGTCCGAACCCTTGTCGTAAAACCATACGACCTCTATATCGTTTCTCCTGGAGTAGGGAAACTCTCTGTGTGGGACTCTAGAGACTCGACTACTACGCTGGCAGTGGGTTTAACCACAGACCGCAAGCGGCACTGGCTGTACGTAACGGTCCCCAGGTAGATGTCGATAAGAAGGCCGATGAGGAAACCCATCCGAACTCCTACTGAGTCTGATGTGACAATATCCGTACAGTCCGGTCTGTTCGTCTAAGACTATCGCATATCGGGCCTAGGGGCACCAAGCGTCAGTCCCCTAATAGTGGTATAAGTCGTGTCGGAGTGAAGCCCATTACACCCTGAGAAACTACTGGAACCTTCCATCAAATATCGCTTGCCTTGGCCAGGGACTTTGCGTAATGGCTCTCTGACACAGCGCGATATCAACTCCCAAAACTGGGAGAGACGGATCCTGTCTAACTGCCACTGCCTCCAAGTGCTCTGGACTACACCCAACTGCTACCTGTTTGCACGACTTCTTTGAGCCGTGGTAGGGTAGCGATCTAAGAACAGTGGGACACACTCGACGCGAAGTAGCAGTGTCAAGTCTGCGGACTATGCTGTACACATGTCACCTAGGAACTGTTAACTGACGACTTGTGTAAAACTAACCAACAGTTCCCCGTGAGTCCTGTCCGGTGTACCCGTAACCTAACGAGCACATGCATACTATCTCCAGTACGACGTACTGAAGGCTGTGGGACAGACCATCTCCCCAACTGGGATGAGAAGCGTACACACTAGTCTACTCCGGAGTATCGATGCCCTGTCTCGATAATCCTACGACTAGGGACCTGAATAAGGATGTGCTTGTAGACTACCCAGCCCCCACTAGTGTGACTGCCATCACAACGCTGGTAGTCAAGCAAGATCCTAAGAGCTCTATCAATACGTATACTTACATATTAAGATTGAAAAACTAAGTAGCATACTACCTTGTTTAGCAAGACTGTTATATACATGTGAATATCCCAAGCTTCCATTAAGTAATATACAAACTAGTATGATACAATAATGGCCCCTAGGGCATATACACTAACAAGTAGATAGGCTCCACCCTGGTAAACTTTGTCTATGATGTACGGGCCTTCATAGTTTGGCTCGAATTTTCCCCGTTTGGCACGATTGGGGATCATAGGTCTTTTGACCACTAGCACGAGTTCGCCTTGGCGGAATGTCCTCAACCTAGTCAGTCTCTGATATGAGCGCGTCATCTTTGCTTTATAAGCCTCTAGATTTTTTTGCGCCATGAGACGGGTTTCTTCAAGGGCGTTGAGCTCCTCAAGCCGAAGGTGCGCATTTTCTTCGTCTGTTAGCTCATAGTGAACCGCCACTCACAGAGAGGGTAACTCTATCTCGAGGGGAAGTACTGCTTCTGTGCCGAATACCAATGCATACGGCGTTGTGTTTGTGGCTGTTTTGAACGTAGTTCGATACGCCCAGAGAGCTTCATGCAGTCTCTCGTGCCAGTCCTTCTTATTTTTGGACACCATCTTTTTCACGATCATCGTCAAGGTCTTGTTGAAAGATTCAGCTAGACCGTTAGCTCGGGGATTGTAGACCGAAGAGTATCTCCAGTCTATATTATGCTGTTGTGCGAAGCGGCTGATCTTGTGGCTTCTATAGGCCGGCCCGTTATCAGAGATAATCCGTCGCGGAGTGCCGAACCGGTAAATGACGTGTGTCTTGAAGAAATAGAGGATATTCTCCGTCTTCACTTCTCTCAGTGGTACTGCTTCTGCCCATTTGGAGAAGTAATTAGTTGTCGCCAAAATGAATCGATGTCCTCTGGAGGATGCTGGTTCGATGGGGCCGATTATGTCAGTTCCCCACATTTCGAACGGCCAGCTAGCCACCGTTGGATGTAGTGGACTCGGATGTTGATGGATAAAGTCCCCATGAATCTGGCACGAATGGTACTGCTTCGCGTATTCAAGGCAGTCCAGGATCATCGTGGGCCAATAGTAGCCCATCCTTTTGATCTTCAGCTTCATCTTCGGCCCGGCTTGGTGAGAACCGCAGATTCTGTTGTGAGTTTCTTGGACGACTCTCCTTGCCTCTTCAGGTCCCAGGCATCTTAGCCACAGGGAGTCGAATGATCTTTTATACAGAGTATCATTGACAAAAGCGAAGGATAGAGCTCGTTTCATGAGCTGATGTCTTGATGACGCATCTTCAGGTGTTCGACGAGATTTTAAGTAGTCTATAAAGACTTCTCTCCAATCCTTAGCCTTCTCCTAGTCTTTTATTTGTAGGGTCGCTTGCTCGATCGCTCCTTTTTCTTCGGAAGACTCCGGAGATATTTCTGCCGGTGCAAGAACCCGACGGCTTTGCACAACGATCCTCACATCATCGAGGTTCTCGTCAGCTAGTTCTTGAGCGAGCTTGGGTAATGCATCTGCTTTGCTGTTTTCCGCACGCGGTATACTTTCCAGGGTGTATGAGGGAATTTGAGTCAGTAGTTGCTATACTCTCTCACCGTACTTCACCAACTCCGGCTTGCATGTTTGATAGTCGCCGTTTATTTGGCTGACGACCAGCAGCGAGTCTCCATATATGAAGAGGTTTTCGATTCCTATGTCGACAGCGATCTCAAGACCCACTATCAAATCTTCATATTCGGCTTCATTGTTTGTCCTCGGTTCTGTTAAGGAGAAGGAATAGCGCATTATCCCTCCTTGTGGAGTCATGAAGATGAGGCCCACCTCGGATTTGATTATGGGGGTACTTTGTTTGTGTTTCTTCATGGAGGACGCTACGTCGAAGTAGAGTTCCCATTGGGTATCACTCATTCCTTTCTCCCCGTCAATTGTGTCAAACGCGTGCTCATCTGGCAATTCGCAGTTCAAAGGAGAGTCGACAGGTATCGGATGTTCAACAAGGAAGTCGACGATGGCCTGGCCTTTCACTGCTTTGAGGGGTCTGTATGTCACCGAGAATTCCATCAAGAGTAGGGCCCATTTAGCGAGCCGTCCCGTTAATAAAGCCTTTGACATCAAATATTTGAGAGGATCCACCTTCGATATGAGATGGACCTCATGTGCCAATGCGTAGTGTCTGAGCTTTGTTATCGCGAAGATCAATGCCAAGCAGTGTTTTTCGATGGGGGAGTAATTGCTTTCTTCCCCCAGTAGAACTCGACTCAAGTAGTAGAGGGCTCTTTCTTTCCTTGGTTCGTTTTCTTATGCCCACAGCGCGCCTAAAGAACTTTCGAGGGCAGTCGTGTATTGGATGAGAGGCTTTCCCTTGACCGGAGCGGTCAGCACCGGCGGATTTTGCAGATATTGCTTAATTTCGTCTAGTGCGCTTTGGCATTTGTGATCCCAGACGAAAAGAGTTCCCTTCTTCATTAGGTGACTGTAAGGACGACATTTGCCGGAGAGGTTAGCTATGAACCGCCGGATATACGCGAGCTTTCCTTGGAGAGACCGCAGTTGCTTGAGAGTCCTTGGCAGAGGCATTTCCATGATCGCCTTGATCTTTGACGGGTCTATCTTGATGCCTCGGTGTCGGATGACGAATCCTAGGAACTTGCCCGAGGAAACTCCGAACGCGCATTTAAGAGGGTTCATCTTCAAGTTGTATTTCCGAAGGCGCTGAAACACGACCTTCAGATGTTCTAGATGTTCCTCGTATGATTTGCTTTTAACTACGAGGTCATCGATATAGCATTCGACAATTTCATGTATGAGGTCATCGAAGATCTTCGTCGTGGCCCTCTGATAGGTGGCACCGGCGTTCTTTAGATTGAAAGGCATCACCTTGTAGCAGAATATGCCCAAAGGGGTCCGGAAAGCGGTATGCTTCTGGTCTTCGGGATGCATCTTTATCTGATTGTATCCTGATGAACCGTCCATGAAGGAGAAAACTTCGTGAGTGGACGTATTATCTATCATCAGCTCAGTGACCGGTACTGGAAAGTCGTCCTTTGGGCAAGCTTTGTTGAGATTCCAAAAGTCCACACATATGCGCACCGTCCCATTTTTCTTCATCACCGGGACGATGTTGGCGATCCAGTCAGGATATTGAACCTCTTGGATGAAACCGGAGTCGATTAGCTTCTTGACCTCAGCGTTGATGCTCATCTCAAGCTCGAGCCGCATTCTTCTCGGTGCTTGTTTAATCGGCTTGACGTCCGGAGATATCGCCAATTTGTGCACAGCAATCTCCGGATCTAATCCTGGCATCTCGGAATAGTTCCATGCGAAGCAATCTTTATACTGCATGAGCACGTCTTTAAGCGTAGCCTCCTTTTCTTCAGACAACAGTTCACTGACGAACGTCATCCGTGGGTCGTTTGCCGTTCCCAAGTCGATTTTTCTGAGGTCATCTGCAGTAGTATGTATCGCATCTTCCAGCTCTTTTGGCGCCGGTGGAAATTCCATGATCAACTCATCTTCATTGTTTTCAAAGAACCCGGGGAGGTCATCCATATTCTCGGGTTCTTCTTCTGACAGCGTTATTACGTGATAGGTGATAGATCGCTTCCAAGACCGTGTTGGAGATAGTGCCCTCAGAGTCAATTATTGGATCACAGGCACATGATTGCAATGATTGTGGGAGGACCTATCCCGGTAGGACAGTCTTACTCAAGATGATAGTATGCTATCTGGTTTATCTTTATCATCGTGTACTGCTTTAGGTGACCTTACAGGTCGCTATTAC
The DNA here is from genome assembly GCA_030015575.1 of Agapanthus africanus. Classification (NCBI taxonomy): domain Eukaryota; kingdom Viridiplantae; phylum Streptophyta; class Magnoliopsida; order Asparagales; family Amaryllidaceae; genus Agapanthus; species Agapanthus africanus. Next base: position 385,921,581 of record JASDDO010000012.1, on the reverse strand, counting down.
ACGTTGATAGAGCCCCTAGGATTCTTGCTTGACTGCCAGCAGTATGAGGGCGATCATATATGTGGGAGATGGTAGTCTATAAGCACATCCTTAAAAGGTCCCTAGTCATGGGAGTTTCGAGATAGGGCATCGATACTCCAGAGTAGACTAGTGTATACAGTCGAGACCCCGACGAGGGGCGGTGGCCGGTCTCACAAGCCAATGGTGTCAGCTGGATCACCTAAGATGTATACAGGTGCTCATTGGGTTATGAGTACACCAGACAGGACTCGTCGGGAACATGCTAGTTCGTCTTATACCTGACGTCAGATAGCAGTTCCCTGGTAACATGTGTACAGGTTAGTTCATCGACCTGAGATCGTCATTTGTCTCGTGTGAGTTCCCACTGTACTTTGATTACTACCCTACCACACTCAAAGGATATGTGCAAACAGGTTTTAGTTGGGTACAGTCCCGAGCCACATGGAGGCAGTGAGCGGATCTTCAGGGGTTCGTCTCTCCCGATATTGGGGGTGAGGTTGCGCTGTGTCTAGGAGAGCCCTTACACGAAGTCCTTGGCCAAGGCAGGAGATTTACTGGTAGGTATTCCAGTAGTATCTCAGGGTGTTCTGGGCTACACTCCGACACGACTTGTACCGCTTTTGGGGGTCTGACTTTTACCAACCCCCAAGGCCCTCCATGCGATGCTCATTGACGAACGGACCGGACTATATGGATATTGTCACTGACAGGCTCAGTAGGGTGTCAGGATGAGTTCGCTCATCGACATCCCTTTTTGTCATTACCTGGTTGCCCGTTATGTATGGCTAATACCTCTGAAGTGCTAGTGGTTAAATCCACAGCCAAAGTATTGACGAGTCTTTAGAGTCCCCCACAGAACGTTTTCTCAAGTTTCGGGCGAAACGCTGTAGAGGCCGTATGGAGATATGGCAGGATTCGATCAGATACGTGCGGTATTGCACGGATCATGATCGGACGGTTAATACTAGCGGGCTTTGGTTTAAGCCGGATCCTAGTATTGTACAATGTAGATTTTGTCTCATTGCATTTGTATTCGGTCGGAATACAAATGCGGGTATGTATATATAGTAGCGGGGATTCCTGTAATTTATTACGGGATCAGTTTTATGAAGTTGCCAGTTTGTTTTTCCGTTTCGGCCATTTTCCTTTGTTTCTTTCCTTGGCTGAAAATTGGTGGAGGAGGGCTTATTTGCATTTGTGCAAATAGGCATTTTGGAGGGTTATTTATGCAAGTAGTTGCATCATGATGGTGCACTTTCATTTTACTTCTTCATTTCATGATGGCTTGACCTTTATTGTTATGATTGGTTGATGGAGTGTTGGTTTTGGTTGATGATCATTGCTTATCATCATCACCCTTTCTCTCTCTTGCATTATGTTGAGGCTCACTTCTTTTTCCATTCCCATGAAACTCCATTTTCATTTTGCTCTTTGCATGGCCGGCCAAATGAGGGAAGGGGCTGCCCATTATTTTTGTGGGGGATTTTTGGTTCTCTTGTGCTTGCAAAAATCCCCAATTCCATCTCCAAAAGCTTACTTCATTACCTCCACCAAAAAGGGCAACTTCTAATACCCCAAATGAGACATGAGTTCTACAGTCAACCTACAGCATCCTTGGGCATGTCGACTCGCCAACTTCATGCCCGAGTTGCCTCGGTCCAGAGGTGGGAGCCCGTAAAAGAAGCCGGCGACATGGTGCCCTTCCGGCGAGGAGGCGAAGACCGGAGATTCCGCGGGGAGATTGGGACGACGACGAGAAGACCAAAGGACACGGATCGCTCGGTATATCTCTCTACCCCCTCTCTTGTTAGCTAGGACTAGATTAATGGCCCGATCCGGGTTTTATAGTGCGCGGTGGTGCCGGTTCAAAAGTTAAAGTAAATTATCGTTTCCGCATTTTGGCATCGGATTGACAGCCGGGGCGCCGCCGTGCACTTACATGGTATTAGAGCCACACCATTAACCTAGTCTAGCTTGGTCTAACGTGTTTACAAGTTCGATCGAACGGATTTTCCGAAAACCCGATTTCAAGTGCATCAGTTTCTGTCGAATTTATTTTAGCTCCAAAATTTTTTCAGGTCATTGCAGAAACACGTGCAGGGAATTCTAAGCATGCTGTGAAAATTTGGTCGCGTGATGTCACCATTCCACCGCGGAACCGCGGCCAAACCCATGCATTGGCCGCGGTTCTGCCGCCACTTTGACTTGTCAACGCACCAAATTTTAACAGTGGGCTTCTGAGTTGAAATTGGGGTTTTTGGAATATTCTTTTTGGGCCCAGATTTTCTGTGAGTGCTACAGTAGTGCTTGGGGGCCCACTTGGGTAAATTTGAGCGATCAAAAATTTTAAACATGTTAGTTCACAGTATTTACATTATATCTGCGACCGTGAATGTCACTTGATCGGTAAATCCTGTCTAACTGCTATAGCCCGGTTAGACGGATTTGCGAACGTGGCATTCACGTTGATGTTCTGTGTTGTTGCGGATTGGTCATGAGGGATAGCCTGGATGCAATGCTAGTATATTTTTGGTTGTATTATGTACATTTGATATTGCGGGGAGAGCGTCCGACATGTGGACTGCCGTCACTGCCTGCTTGTATATTATTCTTTTGGGGCACGACCGGGGTGAGGTCGATGTACCCGTTGTATGTATATTTTACTTTCTGTACTAGGATTACCTCAAGGTGGGGTGCACGGATAGCCGGGTTCTAGGGGGCAACAAGCCCGCATCTCATGGCATTGAGATGGAGGGGGCTTTACTCTAGAATTGGCGGGCTATTCGCCGCACTCGTAGGGGGTACAGGTTGACCCAGGAGGGGTGCCCAAGTTACCGGATTCCGTGAAGTGTCGGGTGGTCCATTAACGTTGCTGAAGGGGGCTGCCTCGCTTCAGGTTTTGGCAGGTAGCTTTCCGTGCCCGTAGGAGTCTAGGATTTCATTGCACAGGTGTCACGACCCAGAATTGGCCCGTGACGGCCCTAATACTACGCAACGCCTAAAGACGCAACGTAGTAAAAGAAAGCCAAACCCAGAAATCTAAACCATAAAAATACGGAAAAGATAATATAAGTTTTGAAACATTTGAAATCGCAACCCAAATTCTTTAAAAGTCTTACTTTCTTTCTTTAAAATTTTAGCAACACCCCTTTTTGTAAAACCCAGCAAAGATGAATACAATGCAAATATACGACGCCGTAGCGAAGAAATAAAGACAGTAGAGAGAAAGATGTATATAACAGACATCAAATCCACAATAATACACACTAACGTCCTCACCAAGTCTCTATGTCAATAATACAACAGTAGATGGAGAGTACAATACAACAAAGGTACAATATGAAATAAAGATAACCACCAACCCACCTAAGCAAACGGTACTATGAGCTGGTGCGGTGTCTGTAGCAAAAGGTGGTAGCTGGATAGCTGTATAGAGAAATATCCTGCCTCGACTACTCTGGGGAACAACCTGAAACACCTGTGGCACAACGGGGGTGAGTTGCCAACTCGTGAATAGTATAAAACATATGCAGGTAATTGTAGGAATGCACGTACAGCATGAATCTAAGATATGCGATTACAATAATAATAATATGTCATGCAATGCTGAAATAAGGAGAGTACACTAGCAGGTACAATCAATATGTGAAGCAATAATAACATGATAATAGTATGCAATAACTATGCAATAGAGATATGAGAAAGCAAATATGCAACTATCATAAGGGTACACTACAAGTACTACCAATATATGAATCTGTGCATAAGGTAGGTAAGGGTGAGGTATAGGGTGGAATATGTCATTTCCCACGGAAACCTGACGTCGTGGCAGGATCACAATCCATCAAGATACTCCAATCCCAAGTCCTCAAATCAGCCCCCACATTGGGCACTCACATCACATAAGTCTCACATCTCCTCAATGTACAATATCGAGTAATCTCCTATATCCCGAATGTACAAATCACCAATCACATAGGTATATCCAATGTCCAAATCCCAATGAATCACCTAGTATCCCAAGTCCAATCTCAAGTAAGAATCCAACATCCTAAAGGTATATATATATACAGAAATAAATATGATGGGGGCAATACACATATATTAGCGTCCCATACCACTAATATTGGTGTAAGGGTATATATAACAACGGCTAAATCCCCTGTTCTATATACAAAAAGGGGTTAAAGAAATATCATGAAACCGTGTGCCAAGCATCGACACAGAAATCCTCGTATATTGGGCTCCGTCAGTCCGGATCAGCCCACGGGGTCCGTCTGCAGTGTCGGCCCTCGGCCCCGACAGTATAGGTCATCCCGCATCCATCACTCGCCTCTGGCCAGTATCCTCCGGATAACTGTCAGGTCCAACCAATCACCGGTAGGTACTCGCCCGCCTCCAGGCTCAATCAGCAAACCCATCGATCTTCTTGCCGAGGGGAACCATACCGGGCCCCACCATGTACCCTCATACGGCAACCGCACCTCGTATGGAGCATAAAATCAGCACCGATAAAACTCATGGGGGACGCTCAAATATCATATCAAGGAAACTGGGTTGTTACATGTATGCATAATTTCATGAACTCCCGCGGTTCCCAAATCCCGAAAACATCATGAAAAATCCAGATAAACAATGTGCAATCCAAGAATAAATGTATGCGATATATCTGAATGCGAGCAGGTAAACACAAGTATATAGCTGAACCAGATGTATACGAAATCAAGATAAGGTACAGCTAAGTAACATCAGTAAATGTAAATATGCGACAGCAACTGAATATGTGTCTAACATACAGGTGTAGCAAGGTATAGGTATCTACCTATAGGAACTGATGTCGTATACCCCCTGGGTATAAGTAACATATGTAGGAAATCCCTCCCGGTATAGGTAAAATATGTAGGAGGTATACCTGTAGCTGTATCGCAGAGTGAAAATATACCTATCACTAAAGGTATGATACACTATAGGTATACCGACAAGCTAGATGTCATGTGTGGCAAGCAATAGTAGCTATAAGGGGTAGTGTGTGACATAGCAATTATTGACGGTGTGTGTGTAGCATAAAATCCGTGCTTGTGCAACATGAACCGTCAATAATGTGTGCAGTGTCCTACGGCAGCTAGTCACAGTATATAACTATATCAAGGAAATGCAGTAAATGCGCAATTCTACAATGACGTAGAATGTGCGACATGTAGTTGAATCCTAGCCCAGAGGCATAACGCCATGCGGGTGATTCCCCTGTAGATGTTATATCTACTCACCTATACTCCACGCTAGGTGAATCCTACCATCTGCTCCCCCTGTAGCCGTGTCCGTAGTCCCTGTCTGCAAACCTGCAAATACGACATGGAAATCACATATAAGCCATAATATTCTGCGAAACGCGATATCGAACCAAAACGAGAAACTCGCGTCGCGAACTAAACGCGCGTGTTCACGATACGCTGAATCGTGTGTGTACGCGTCTAAAACCATCGCGACACGCCGCGATACGCTGGATCACAGAACTCACTCATGTATCGCGCGTATCGCGCAAACACCACGAACACAAAAACGACATATAGTCCCAGATTTTCCTACAGGTACAATATTACAAAACTACATATACCAAGGACCTACATAACATAGCAGACACCTCCCCTGAAAACCCTAACTCCTAACACCCTGTTCTGGCCGCAAATTGCGGCCAGAAAGACGATTTCGGCGGCCAAATGTGAGAGTGGTGGGGTCGGGCTCTGGTAGTGGGGTCAGGGTGTTACTAGTAGGCTGGGGTCCACTCAATTTTATCCTGAAGTCACCCGGGTAACAGCAGATTCCAGATGTCACAATTCTCACCTTAAAAACACTAATTTACACAAATAAGAAACCCTATGGTATTTTAGTGAAATCGGGGTTGAATCTCAGTTGAAGTGGCCTTATTAACACTACACTGAGCTAGGTTAACCAACACAATCAAAACTTAACCAATTTCCACACAATATACCATAATTAGCACTAATTAGCCAATTTAACACTAAACGACACAAAACCACTCACAAACTAGCAAACTAGGAAATGGGGTTCACAAATATACCCAAAAGGATCACAAGAAGCAGGAGAAGGAGTGTGAGGAGCTGCTTCAAGTTGCTGGAGCCCCTGTTGCTGCTGCTGCTGCCTGCTGTTGCTGCTATTGTTGATGTTGTTGTTGTTGTTGTTGTTGTTGTTGTAGTTGTTGATGATGATGATGGTGATGATGATGATGGTGATAATGATGATGCCTGCTACTGCTGCTGCCTTGCTCTTGCTGCTACTGCTCTTGCTGCTGCTGCTCTTCTTGCTGTTGTTGTTGTAGTCTTTGTTGTTGTTGCTGCTACTGATGTTGCTGATGTTGTTGGTGATGCTAGCTGCTGCTGCTGCTGGAGCTCTCTCTCTCAGGTGAGTGTGTGTGTGTGTGAGTGAGAGAGTGAGTGAAATGAGAGAAAAGAGAATGAGAAATGAGTGAACTAATAAAGCTAACCCCTCCTCTCTTCTCACTCCCTCTCACCTCATTAAATGAGGCATGGGCAAAGCCATGATGCCCATGCTCTCTCTCTCTCTCTCCAAGTCAACCAATCAACCATATTAAAAAAAAACCCTTTTAAATTCATTTTAGATAAAAATAACCATGACACTTAACAATATTAAAACTAGATTAGAGAAATGGTTAGTTAACCATGGTTGCTAATCATGGTTAAACACCAAAAACAAGCCTAGTTATCATGCACAAGTGTGTGTGTGCCTAACAAAATTCTAGTGAAATACTCAATAATTAGGATAAAATATTTAAAACTTAATTTGGTAAACTTTTTATTAAAACCCACACATTAAAATATAATTAGCCACAAAACACATTCTAAAGTGTTACAATCTCCCCCCCTAAAAGAAATTCGTCCCCGAATTTAAGACTTATACCGCTACGCGTACCTTCAAAGAGAAGATTAAAATCCTCAAATCTCGCTCGCAGCCTCCCAAGTGACTAACTCACTGTACGGCTACGCCCGAGAAACCCTTCACAGATGGCAAGACCCTTGACCGATGTTCCTCCACCTGCCGAGCCATTAACACACATGGCTGCTGGTGAACGAAAGATCGCGTCCAGCTAAAAGGTCTGGTGCTAAATCATGTGAGAAAGGTCATGAAGGTAAATGTAAAGTATCTTCACAAGGAATACGGGGCGAAAATCCAATAATCTGGGCGGAAGTGCCAAATTAAAGGCAACGAAACTAACTCGCTTATAGGATCTAAAAGGACCTAAAATCCTGGGATAAGCTTCCCAACATCCAACACATCATTCATCGGAAAGTCCATAAGAATACATGATCTGTCCTACGAACTCGAGTCTATGACCACACCGTCGTCATAAGACCTCAGTTCGAAATGGACAATCCCCATCCTGACCTAACACAACTGGACCGTCTCCGAAATCTCTAGACTAGCTGGGGTCCAAAGTCCTACTTGCGCAGAGTCAGAAAAACAACAGGCTGGTGGTCGACACGTCCTCACCCCTAAACCTAAGGGTGGCCAATTGGAGTGTCTCCTGATAATAGCTATCGAAAGAGAACCCTAACGATGGCGAGTGACGATCCCAGGCTGCTGACGACCCAACAAAACAAACACACAACTAACAAACACCAAAGAGCACATTGAGTATAACCGGACGACAAGAATCCGATTTGAGTCATACCCTGACTAAACTTGGGTAGAAACCATAACGAAATTCATGGAGATCTGCTCCCATTCCTACTTCGGAACGGTAAAAGATTGCAACTCTCCAGCCGGCCTCAGATGCTCGACTCAAGCACACAACAAGACTGACACCTTGAAACGAAACCTGAAACTTCTCTTTACATCCCTGTCCACTCGTAACTATCTCACAAGTCACGCCAGAGCTGGTGGAACTTGAATGTATATAGAGAGTTGACAGATGCGCATGTGCTAGGATTACCCGCCTCTACCTGACAATGGCAGGTACACAAACGTGTCCCTAACTTAGCACGTCATTGTCACAAATCAAGGTCTCCGAATCATTACCCAGCCGAATATGCTCAAGTATCTCTGACGTACGAGCTTCGACGGGCAGTGTCTCGCGAAAACGATTTAAGGAAAGTGGTTGGGCGCGGACATGAGCAAGCTGTCCCCTCCGTAGAGACGAACTAAGCTATACTCAGCGATCACACAAAACTTTAAATCTGCAGAAGACTAACACAACAATCAAGTCCGCTGCAGGAAGATGTACATTAAGCTCTGGTGGTCCGTGAAAATCTGACATGACTCTCGAACAAGAAGTGTCTCCAAATTTCCAACGCAAAACCACCACGGCCATCTTCAGATCATGAGTGGAATATCCTCCTCGTACTTCCTCCAAATGTAGGGAAAGCAAAAGCGATATCTCTATAATGTCACCTCAGTACACCCTCGAGCCCACTCAAGAAACATTACAGTTAAACAACAAGGTCGCCCGAACTAAAAGCAAAGAAAGGACTAATGTAGTTGTTAACCGAATCTTCAACTGCCGAAAATTCCGCACACATGCCTCAGTCCAAAGAAAAGAAACCTCCCTTCTGGTAAATTTAGTCGACGGTGCAGCACTACTCTAGCAATCCTGCATGAATCGGCGGTAAAAACCCTGCTAAGCCTAACTATCCGCTGATCTCCGTCCTGCACACAAGTCTGGGCCTAAGCTGTACGGCCACGATCTCCCTCGGAACCATACGGAACCGTCTCCCGCGACTACAAGACCTAGGAGTCAACACAAACAAGCCTGAAGAAACACTCCGAGAATTTAGCAACTGCTGGTGCTCTCCCAGCATCTGCATAACAAATCCTCAAGTGCTACTCCTGTCCCTCAAGACACATTAAGTAGACCAGAGTGTCGTAAGTAACACAACAGAAACTGGTCGAGGAACGGCCTGCAGAAATCTGGTTCATCATATCTACGAATGCTGCTAGGGCGACAGTGAATCCAACGACTCACAAAAACACACAAAGCCCGTAGCACGCACAAGGCAGTCTTCGGAATGCCGTCACTCCAAATCCGCAATAATGATGACCTGATCCCAAACACACTTAGAAAATGTCTCGCACTCTGGAGCTGATCGGAGGAAATCGTCACGGCGAGATGAAGGATACCTATCCGCACCGTAAGCCGGTTCAATTGACGATCCGTCGATACACAACCTCAACTGCCGTCTTTCTCCTTGACGAACAGAAATAGGAGCTCCCAAAAGCGAAACACTCAGACGCACAAAACTCCCCAAACCAAAACTCTGCAGCTGATCCTTTAGCTCCCAAGCTTCGCTGGCCCATCTGGAACAACGTCGGAAAAACTCTCGCACGAAAGGAACCCGGTCCAACAATCCCACTGCGGCTCCGGTATCACGAATGAACGCCAAGAATCCACGACATCTCCTCAGTAGCCGACTAGCGAAAAGGCTGAATTCAAGCTGTGAGAGGCGGTACAACTATCCGCCGGCACAACAAGAACTGACTTGCCGGGAAAACAACCCTGACTGTTTCCTCGCGGTAGTCCACAGACGCCTAACACGTAGCTGACCAGTCCGTGCCAGGAGGACGTCAAATCCAACATCTCTAGAAGGATCAAAACGACGGACGAATCTCTATCTCCTATCCGATTGGCACAAAACTGAAATACGTGTCGTGCAACAAAAGGATCGCTGACAGAAGTTAAAACAACCACGACTAATCTACCCAACCACAGTACAAGCATGAATAACAAACAAATACACCAAGAGAACATAAAACTCAAGGGTACCTGAAAACTCCACATTGGACGTCTGCACGTCCCGATGAGTAGAAGCAAACTCCTGTGTCTGCCCTCTACTCGCAGCTGGATGAACTCCTCTGGTAGCCTGAGCCCTCTGAGCAAATCTTCCACGTCCACGGCCTCTCTGAATACGATCTTGACGCCGTGCTGAGGAACAATCCCTGACGAAGTGCTGAAGGCTTCCGCATCGAAAACATCCACGCGCTGACTGCTGACCATCCTGGGGCTGAGTGCTGAACAACTGCCCTCGTCCTAAGCCTCTGCTACTCCCGCGACGGCCACGAAATCTGCCTTTACGACCAAACCTCTGTCTCTGGGCTGGTATGCTGGTATGAGTCCTCCACTGTCCTGGAATTCTCTGAGCCTCTGGAATATGTGCCTCGTCAACTAGAGCTGCAACCACTGGTGCTATGTAGGTGACGGACTGCTGCATACTGATCGTAAGGGACAGCTGAGTAACAGGGGTGACAACCTCCTGTCGTAGCTCCCGAACGACGTCCACCAAAGAACTCATCGTCTGGCGGAACTCCTGCATCTCTACCAAAAGTCTATCCATGGTATAGATCGTAGGCTGATCCGTCTGCACCTGTGCAACTAGAGTGCCATCCTGGTCAGTACTCGTCTCACCCGAGCTAACTCTGACCTCGGCCCTCGCTGCATCGCTCTGAGTCCCCATAGTCGTCGGCGGCAAGGCTAGAAATAGATATAAGATGAGATTCGATAAGAATGAGGAAATCGAATCTCAAAGATATGAATCATCAAGGAAGGAATGTCAAGCAAATTGCACTTAGGTCACTTAATGCAAGGTACCGCGCTGTGGGTATGCTGCAGACATACACACACTACGTTACTCTGCTTAAGCTACCTACTCCATCATACTAAGGTCATCCTACACTCCGAAAGGTAAAACCTAACGCTCTGATACCAACTTTGTCACGACCCAGAATTGGCCCGTGACGGCCCTAATACTACGCAACGCCTAAAGACGCAACGTAGTAAAAGAAAGCCAAACCCAGAAATCTAAACCATAAAAATACGGAAAAGATAATATAAGTTTTGAAACATTTGAAATCGCAACCCAAATTCTTTAAAAGTCTTACTTTCTTTCTTTAAAATTTTAGCAACACCCCTTTTTGTAAAACCCAGCAAAGATGAATGCAATGCAAATATACGACGCCGTAGCGAAGAAATAAAGACAGTAGAGAGAAAGATGTATATAACAGACATCAAATCCACAATAATACACACTAACGTCCTCACCAAGTCTCTATGTCAATAATACAACAGTAGATGGAGAGTACAATACAACAAAGGTACAATATGAAATACAGATAACCACCAACCCACCTAAGCAAACGGTACTATGAGCTGGTGCGGTGTCTGTAGCAAAAGGTGGTAGCTGGATAGCTGAATAGAGAAATAGCCTGCCTCGACTACTCTGGGGAACAACCTGAAACACCTGTGGCACAACGGGGGTGAGTTGCCAACTCGTGAATAGTATAAAACATATGCAGGTAATTGCAGGAATGCACGTACAGCATGAATCTAAGATATGCGATTACAATAATAATAATATGTCATGCAATGCTGAAATAAGGAGAGTACACAAGCAGGTACATTCAATATGTGAAGCAATAATAACATGACAATAGTATGCAATAACTATGCAATAGAGATATGAGAAAGAAAATATGCAACTATCATAAGGGTACACTACAAGTACTACCAATATATGAATCTGTGCATAAGGTAGGTAAGGGTGAGGTATAGGGTGGAATATGTCATTTCCCACGGAAACCTGACGTCGTGGCAGGATCACAATCCATCAAGATACTCCAATCCCAAGTCCTCAAATCAGCCCCCACATTGGGCACTCACATCACATAAGTCTCACATCTCCTCAATGTACAATATCGAGTAATCTCCTATATCCCGAATGTACAAATCACCAATCACATAGGTATATCCAATGTCCAAATCCCAATGAATCACCTAGTATCCCAAGTCCAATCTCAAGTAAGAATCTAACATCCTAAAGGTATATATATATACAGAAATAAATATGATGGGGGCAATACACATATATTAGCGTCCCATACCACTAATATTGGTGTAAGGGTATATATAACAACGGCTAAATCCCCTGTTATATATACAAAAAGGGGTTAAAGAAATATCATGAAACCGTGTGCCAAGCATCGACACAGAAATCCTCGTATATTGGGCTCCGTCAGTCCGGATCAGCCCATGAGGTCCGTCTGCAGTGTCGGCCCTCGGCCCCGACAGTACAGGTCATCCCGCATCCATCACTCGCCTCTGGCCAGTATCCTCCGGACAACTGTCAGGTCCAACCAATCACCGGTAGGTACTCGCCCGCCTCCAGGCTCAATCGGCAAACCCATCGATCTTCTTGCCGAGGGGAACCATACCGGGCCCTACCATGTACCCTCATACGGCAACCGCACCTCGTATGGAGCATAAAATCAGCACCGATAAAACTCATGGGGGACGCTCAAATATCATATCAAGGAAACCGGGTTGTTACATGTATGCATAATTTCATGAACTCCCGCGGTTCCCAAATCCCGAAAACATCATGAAAAATCCAGATAAACAATGCGCAATCCAAGAATAAATGTATGCGATATATCTGAATGCGAGTAGGTAAACACAAGTATATAGCTGAACCAGATGTATGCGAAATCAAGATAAGGTACAGCTAAGTAACATCAGTAAATGTAAATATGCGACAGCAACTGAATATGTGTCTAACATACAGGTGTAGCAAGGTATAGGTATCTACCTATAGGAACTGATGTCGTATACCCCCCTGGGTATAAGTAACATATGTAGGAAATCCCTCTCGGTATAGGTAAAATATGTAGGAGGTATACCTGTAGCTGTATCGCAGAGTGAAAATATACCTATCACTAAAGGTATGATACACTATAGGTATGCCGACAAGCTAGATGTCATGTGTGGCAAGCAATAGTAGCTATAAGGGGTAGTGTGTGACATAGCAATTATTGACGGTGTGTGTGTAGCATAAAATCCGTGCTTGTGCAACATGAACCGTCAATAATGTGTGCAGTGTCCTACGGCAGCTAGTCACAGTATATAACTATATCAAGGAAATGCAGTAAATGCGCAAATCTACAATGACGTAGAATGTGCGACAGGTAATTGAATCCTAGCCCAGACGCATAACGCCATGCGGGCGATTCCCATGTGGATGTTATATCTACTCACCTATACTCCACGCTAGGTGAATCCTACCATCTGCTCCCCCTGTAGCCGTGTCCGTAGTCCCTGTCTGCAAACCTGCAAATACGACATGGAAATCACACATAAGCCATAATATTCCGCGAAACGCGATATCGAACCAAAACGAGAAACTCGCGTCGCGAACTAAACGCGCGTGTGCACGATACGCTGAATCGTGTGTGTACGCGTCTAAAACCATCGCGACACGCCGCGATACGCTAGATCACAGAACTCACTCACGTATCGCGCGTATCGCGCAAACACCACGAACGCAAAAATGACATATAGTCCCAGATTTTCCTACAGGTACAATATTACAAAACTACATATACCAAGGACCTACATAACATAGCAGACACCTCCCCTGAAAACCCTAACTCCTAACACCTTGTTCTGGCCGCAAATTGCGGCCAGAAAGACGATTTCGGCGGCCAAATGTGAGAGTGGTGGGGTCGGGCTCTGGTAGTGGGGTCAGGGTGTTACTAGTAGGCTGGGGTCCACTCAACTTTATCCTGAAGTCACCCGGGTAACCGCAGATTCCAGATGTCACAATTCTCACCTTAAAAACACTAATTTGCACAAATAAGAAACCCTATGGTATTTTAGTGAAATCGGGGTTGAATCTCAGTTGAAGTGGCCTTATTAACACTACACTGAGCTAGGTTAACCAACACAATCAAGACTTAACCAATTTCCACACAATATACCATAATTAGCACTAATTAGCCAATTTAACACTAAACGACACAAAACCACTCACAAACTAGCAAACTAGGAAATGGGGTTCACAAATATACCCAAAAGGATCACAAGAAGCAGGAGAAGGAGTGTGAGGAGCTGTTTCAAGTTGCTGGAGCCCCTGTTGCTGTTGCTGTTGCTGCTGCCTGCTGTTGCTGCTATTGTTGTTGTTGTTGTTGTTGTTGTTGTTGTAGTTGATGATGATGATGATGGTGATAATGATGATGCCTGCTACTGCTGCTGCCTTGCTCTTGCTGCTGCTGCTCTTGCTGCTGCTGCTCTTCTTGCTGTTGTTGTTGTAGTCTTTGTTGTTGTTGCTGCTACTGATGTTGCTGATGTTGTTGGTGATGCTAGCTGCTGCTGCTGCTGGAGCTCTCTCTCTCAGGTGAGTGTGTGTGTGTGAGTGAGAGAGTGAGTGAAATGAGAGAAAAGAGAATGATAAATGAGTTAACTAACAAAGCTAACCCCTCCTCTCTTCTCACTCCCTCTCACCTCATTAAATGAGGCATGGGAAAAGCCATGATGCCCATGCTCTCTCTCTCTCTCTCCAAGTCAACCAATCAACCATATTATAAAAAAACCCTTTTAAATTCATTTTAGATAAAAATAACCATGACACTTAACAATATTAAAACTAGATTAGAGAAATGGTTAGTTAACCATGGTTGCTAATCATGGTTAAACACCAAAAACAAGCCTAGTTATCATGCACAAGTGTGTGTGTGCCTAACAAAATTCTAGTAAAATACTCAATAATTAGGATAAAATATTTAAAACTTAATTTGGTAAAATTTTTATTAAAACCCACACATTAAAATATAATTAGCCACAAAACACATTCTAAGGTGTTACAACAGGCTATCCACACGACCAGGGGAACGTCGGGTTTCAGTAGCGGCTCTGTGAAACCCGGGGATCCCAGATATCTGTATTGTTCTGTGATGCTTATTACATTTCTGTGATGTTGCATTTTATCACGCCTTGAGCGAATATTATATATTGATATATATACTAGTAGATGTTGTATATGTTTTGCATCCGCGCTAGTCCAGCCCCCACCCTGTCGTTAGTTAAGTAACCTAACGGGTAATGACGGGACCTAGTGGCGAATGCGGATGGCATATACGTACATCATTATTTTCGTTCTTTATTGGTGTGATCAATTGATGGGACTGCGTTCATTCGGATCAATGCAAGTTAAACAAACCTATTCTGATGTTGTTGGAACACTTTTCAAAAAGCTGTTATTGCAAGGACGTTCACTTTTGTTTTGCACAGTGGTATTCAGTTGGAATATCCTGCTCCTCAGTCGACGAGGCAAGGGCCGAGATCCCTTCACCGGGAGTGACCCCTTGGACAGAAGTTTGCGTCAGGGCAATAACTTCACTATAGCCGATTACTTTTGCTTTGCATCGTGGTATTCAGTTGGAATATCCTGCACCTCATTCTACGGGGAAAGAGCCGAGATCCCTTCACCGGGAGTGACCTCTTTAGCAAAGGTTTTCGTCACTATATTTTTAAAAGCTATCCGGTTCCTTCAACGATATCAAGTTCATTACGATAAAGGTTTTTGCCAGAAACCATTCGTAGCCCTCCGTCGTTTCATATGGATAGTCAATAAGTATTCAAGCTGTGTATGTTGGCCAAAGTCAAGGCACAGTGATTGGTAGCTATTGGGTATTCATATGCTGCATAGATAGATGTGTTGGTTTGGGACAGTCGTATAACCTTGTTGGCCTTCGTCAAGGGCTTGTACGGGTGGGTTCAAATTAACCTGGACAATGACGGGTAGAACTTGACATGTGACTTATGATTTGTTGGCCCTCGTCAGGGTCATAAGAGTATGGGGTAGAAATCACATCGGGAGTTTCTAAAGAAACTGAAACTTTCCAGATATGCGCATACCTTCTGGAGTGTGATAACGTGAGCGGATTCCGTCACGTTATCATGCGATGATAGTTGGATCCCGATTCCCACCGATGAGTTGGTTTACTCCTCGGGTGATCCTGACTAATTCTTCTTTCTGGTTTGGAGGAGAATTTGACGGTACAGTGGGAGGTTTCCAGATTAGATAAATTGGTAACCATTTTGATCTAGGTTAGAGTGCACGCTGAGTGTTTCTTTTCTCTCTCTCTTTGGCAGCGACCATTGACCCGACCCTAAGACTATGACTCAGAGACCAATATTGACCGAACCTTCTTAAATACTAGCTTTTGGATTGTCAGAGTTGCAAACCTCATTGCCACTCCTACTTTTACCCTTTTCTCCAGGACACCCCATGTTACTACGAACGTCCACTTCCATTGGATAAAACCATCGTATGGTTATATACGAACTTGAAGGAATTTATTCGAGGATGGTTTCCGGTTCTGGAGAAAACGGATATGACTATTCAGTTTTCTTTTCCTTTTACCTTCTCTCAGGTTGCGAGTACTCCTTGGTTTAGGAGATAGTACACCTGTTACACAAATTAGATAGTCTTCTTCCAAACCTTAGGCTGGTGCCGAACAGTGGGGAATGAAGAAAACCAATTAGCATAACGATGGTGTACAGAAGGTATTAAGTAAAGACATATCAAGAGATTAGTAAGAGGGCAAAGTAAATTGCGACTGCTATTCACGACCAAACCAAGTATTTCTTCGCCAATCCTAAATCACCTTTGTATTTCTCTAGGACACTCCGTATCACTACGAAGATCCAGTGTTTATTGGATACTCCATCGTATGGTTATATACGAACTCGAAAGGAACTTGTTCCAGTTCGGGGATGGATTCTGGTTCAGGAGAAATAGGAATAAGGTTTATTCGGTTGTCTTTTATCTTCACCTTCTCTCGCATTGCGAGTGCTCCTAGGATTAGGACAGTACACCCATTATGCTTATTGGATAGTTTTCTTCCAAACCATAGGCTGGTGCCGAACGGTAGGGAAGGAAGAAAACCACTTAGCCTAAGAGGGTGTACAGAAGGTAATGACTAAAGACATATAAAGGGATTTGGAGAGATGGCAAAGAATTATACGGTTACAGTTGTGAATTTGGATAATGGAAGAGGCATTACTAGGAATACCGGGATACCCCATCGAAACATTTCAATGTTTCAATTTCACTGTGTACAGTTAAAGGAAAACTGATTTCCCAATTAGATACTTACTCCAGAGTATGTATTTACCAGGTATGATTCTCACATCTGTATGGTTTTACAGATGATGAGTGGGAGTAAGTTATTGGGAATTGGGTGATTATCCTCATTATATCTGGATTCGTTGTAATCAGTGATATTTGAGGAAATCGCCTGGGTTGTTTACCGGACGACAAATATTTGGTTTTGAATATCCGTCGTTGTGCACCAATTTCAAATTGATATATCTGTACGTCTATTTTTATAGAGTGAGATATACCTTTTTGAAATTATGTCCATAACATTTACCTACATCAGTGGATGGCTAGGTAAGGAGCATTAAATAGCAGTGTAATTCTTCTTAACCATAAGTACAGTTTTCAACCTACGACACACAGGGAATGAGTTATTAAACTCAAGGGACTTATACAGAGTATTATATGTTGTCCAGTGTCCATGAGGATAGAGGGGTTGGTACTCGTACTATATTCTGTTTACTTGTGACTTCTCTAGTTCTTAGACATGTGTTTCGTAGAAATGCAAGGTCTAAGTTTGAGAAGTTATAGGTATGTGAATAAAGTAGAGAACCAGGTATTGCAAGTATCGGGATTCTTCAAGGTGATTGAAGATGTAGATACTTGTGGATGGTATTCAGTTGATAGTAATGGTTAAGAGAACTTGCATCTCTTTCAGGTTGCTCATAAGTGGAAGTACTCCTAAGTTGAGTAACGCTGATCGGCCTCCTTCCATTTTGTTGACATGCATTGGAGACAGCTGCATGATTTGAATCTGGTTCAATTAAATCAGTGCCTCTGGTTCTATATTGGATATAGAACAGTTCATATCTTAACGATGTTAAGGTACGGGGAGTTGTCCGGCTTATGCTTAAAACCGGACCGTGGATAACTCAAGGCACGTTTCTGTAATGGATGTTTGTGGGTTGACCCAAGCTATGACGAGGGTTAACTTTCTACCATCTGGAAGATCAATAGTGATATTGTTCTTGACTCGCCACAGTTTTAAGTAAAATGGATTTTTCAGAAAACAGTAGTGGGGGTATGGTAGAACTGGAAGTGATTCCAGAACCGCAAACGATTACTAAAGATTTGATAAGAACCTAAAGATTCAATCTCATTTGACATTCCATTGGCCACTCCGCAGATTTGGTGGGTAACCTCAGACACCCGAGAGGTACTCCGGCTGCCTCAAGGACGGTGACAGGGAGGTTCTTGTTTACCCTGACTTGCCATTGCTGTTGTTCCAGGCTGCGAGACCCGGCAGGAGGATGAGTATAGCGTCATTCTAAACTAGCTTTAGAAGTGTGCGTGTATATGACTCTGCCAGAGGGTTGTCGTAGTCAGTGGGAGCAGCGGAAGCATTGGTGGACAAGTGGCTTATGTCTATTTATAGACTAAAGCAGATGTAGCGGAGATAGATCATCTATTTCTGATATGACAGTCATAGGTTTGACTTCATCAGAATAGGGGATGGATCTGTTGAGAAGGTAGTAGGGTGTGATGTCCTGGTATTTGGATGACATACACAAAGTAGGAAGTGAAGTTCCTATACTACGATCGGTTATACTTTGGTCGTCACACAGTGGTTTCTCCACATGTGACTTGGACATTATATAAGAAATTCCGGTTACTGGATCTATGGTTTTAGATCTAGATTTGGGTAGTTTCCCAATCAGGGTACTTAGACAGCATTCTAGAGGTGCTTTAGAATGGACGACTCCAGGCATGGTGGTGTACCTGCAGGTGATGGAGCCACCCTCTCTTAAAGTGTCTTACAGACTAAAGTGGAGAGGGATGTGCATGATTGGCAGATCACTTGCTTAGGCAATTGAGTCAATCATGAGATGTCAAGTACCATGCCAGATGTTGTTTTTGCAGTGGATGGAATAAGATGATAATAATCCAATCCTGGAAAACCAATCGGAAGCAGTTTTAGAACATAAGTGGATGTTCTTGGGTTATGATAACGGTATCCTCCTTCAGGAGATAGTTATCATTCCAGGCTTCCAAGGTGACCTGGATGACAGAGAGGTTGTTAGAGTTATAGTTTTCCTTCTGACGAGGGGCAGTATTTTGCACAGGTGGTCCAAGGGGATACTGAGGGAGCCATGACGCAGGATACTGATTAAGTTCAGTTGACGGTACAGTCTAAGAAGTTTGGATTTGGAGTTCATTTATGAACTAGGTCCAATCAGATATCCAGACATATTCTAAGACAGGTACTGCTCATTTCGGGAGATGGTTTTCTCCGCGAACTTGAGATATAGAGAGATATAGAAAGAAACATCAAAGCGGATCCACTCACTGAGGCTATTCCTCGAACGCAATAGTTTCGCAAACGGGTTTTGTGATACTGATTAGTAGAGGAGTTGGGTGTTCGGTATCACATGGGCTGTGAATATGCGACATCGCAATAATTAGCCTTGAGTGCAAGTGGGAGATTGTTGGAGATAGTGCCCTCAGAGTCAATTATTGGATCACAGGCACGTGATTGCAATGATTGAGGGAGGACCTATCCCGGTAGGACAGTCTTACTCAAGATGATAGTATGTTATCTGGTTTATCTTTATCATCGTGTACTGCTTTAGGTGACCTTACAGGTCGCTATTACACGTTGATAGAGCCCCTAGGATTCTTGCTTGACTCCCAGCAGTATGAGGGCGATCATATACGTGGGAGCTGGTAGTCTATAAGCACATCCGTAAAAGGTCCCTAGTCATGGGAGTTTCGAGATAGGGCATCGATACTCCAGAGTAGACTAGTGTATACAGTCGAGACCCCGACGAGGGGCGGTGGCCAGTCTTACGAGCCACTGGTGTCAGCTGGATCACTTAAGATGTATACAGGTGCTCATTGGGTTATGAGTACACCGGACAGGACTCGCCGGGAACATGCTAGTTGGTCTTATACCTGACGTCAGATAGCAGTTCCCTGGTGACATGTGTACAAGTTAGTTCATCGACCTGAGATCGTCATTTGTCTCGTGTGAGTTCCCACTGTACTTTGATTACTACCCTACCACGCTCAAAGGAGACGTGCAAACAGGTTTTAGTTGGGTACAGTCCCGAGCCACATGGAGGCAGTGAGCAGATCTTCAGGGGTTCGTCTCTCCCGGTATTGGGGGTGAGGTCGCGCTGTGTCTAAGAGAGCCCTTACACGATGTCCTTGGCCAAGGCAGGAGATTTACAGGTAGGTATTCCAGTAGTATCTCAGGGTGTTCTGGGCTACACTCCGACACGACTTGTACCGCTTTTGGGGGTCTGACTTTTACCAACCCCCTAGGCCCGCCATGCGATGCTCATAGACGAACAGACCGGACTGTACGGATATTGTCACTGACAGGCTCAGTAGGGTGTCAGGATGAGTTCGCTCATCGACGTCCCTTTTAGTCATTACCTGGTTTCCCGTTACGTATGGCTAATACCTCTGACGTGCTAGTGGTTAAATCCACAGCCAAAGTATTGACGAGTCTTTAGAGTCCCCCACAGACCGTTTTCTTAAGTTTCGGGCGAAACGCTGTAGAGGCCTTAAGGTGATATGGCAGGGTTCGATCAAATACGTGCGGTATTGCACGGATCATGATCGGACGGTTAATACTAGCGGGCTTTGGATTAAGCCGGATCCTAGTATTGTACAGTGTAGATTTTATCTCATTGCATTTGTATTCGGTCGGAATACAAATGCGGGTATGTATATACTGTAGCGGGGTTTCCTGTAATTTTTTACGGGATCAGTTTTATGAAGTTGCCAGTTTGTTTTTCTGTTTCGGCCATTTTCCTTTGTTTCTTTCCTTGGCTGAAAATTGGTGGAGGAGGGCTTATTAGCATTTGTGCAAATAGGCATTTTGGAGGGTTGTTTTTCCAAGTAGTTGCATCATGATGGTTTCATGATGGTGCACTTTCATTTGACTTCTTCATTTCATGATGGCTTGACCTTTATTGTTATGATTGGTTGATGGAGTGTTGGTTTTGGTTGATGATCATTGCTTATCATCATCACCCTTTCTCTCTCTTGCATTATGTTGAGGCTCACTTCTTTTTCCATTTCCTTGGGACTCCATTTTCATTTTGCTCTTTGCATGGCCGGCCAAATGAGGGAAGGGGCTGCCCATTATTTTTGTGGGGGATTTTTGGTTCTCTTGTGCTTGCAAAAATCCCCAATTCCATCTCCAAAAGCTTACTTCATTACCTCCACCAAAAAGGGCAACTTCTAATAGCCCAAATGAGACATGAGTTCTACAGTCAACCTACAGCATCCTTGGGCACGTCGACTCGCCAACTTCATGCCCGAGTTGCCTCGGTCCAGAGGTGGGAGCCCGTAAAAGAAGCCGGCGACGTGGTGCCCTTCCGGCGTGGAGGCGAAGACCGGAGATTCCGCGGGGAGATCGGGACGACGACGAGAAGGCCGAAGGACACGGATCGCTCGATATATCTCTCTACCCTCTCTCTTGTTAGCTAGGACTAGATTAATGGCCTGATCCGGGTTTTATAGTGCGCGGTGGTGCCGGTTCAAAAGTTAAAGTAAATTATCGTTTCCGCATTTTAGCCTCGGATTGACGGCCGGGGCGCCGCCGTGCACTTACAGACCGATGTTGATCCGGCTCTACTATCGTGGCTTTCGGTTCAAGCTTCTGTGGCGGGGTTACCTTCCAACTGCTGGATAAAGAGAACCTGCCTAGTTGATACTGGTCCTTGACCCAGTCTTTGAATGTGAAGCAGTCTTCGAGAGGATGTCCTATCGCTCGGTGATAGGAGCAATAGTCCGGGCGAGAGACTTCGCCTGTTTGCTCGGGGTGCTTGGACTCCGGGAGGGTAATCATCTGATGTTTTATGACAAGATCAAGTATCTTTCTTGTCTTGTCTTGGGAAAAAGAATACGCTCGACCCATCTTCTTTATAAGAGACGAATCCTGGTTGCTCGATTCTCGATCGCGCGGCTTGCTGGTCCCGCTTTGTCGCTGTCGAACGCTTTTTCCATTCTTGGATTTATTTCTGCCTCTGCGTCGGGCCTTTTGTATGACGGGATGGCGACAAAGAGCATCGTCATTCTCCGCAGATTGTTGAAGGAGGCGCTGCGTCCAGACTTTCTCGTGAATAGCCATTTCGCGATTATGATCATCTCAAACCTTTTGACCCGCTTCCCTTATAAGCTTGTCCATCTGTTCTTCGAACGACGGACTTGGCATTTTCATGGTAGCAGCTCGTTTTGGTTCAGGGTTAGCATCTTCCCACAGGGCATCTCCTTCTTCATCGAAGTCATGTATTACGTAGCAGCCGCGGAATCGCTCCCGTTTCTTGGATCGGATATATCCATGCCCGATCGTTTCCATTCTCCCGTTGGGCAACTTTCACTGAGTTCTGGGGACGCTCCAGATCCTGTTGTAGAACTGAGCTTGTCGAGCAGTATGCTTGAGGAGTACTCCCTGACGCCTCAATAGCCTCTTCAATCCTTCTGTGTAGTATCTGGGCAGACGGATGGGCTGAAGTCGGTCAAGTGTAGAATCGGAATCATTCCAAATTTCATCCTGCACTTTGGTTTCCGTTGATCGATAAAAGAGGATCTCCTTTTCATCTTTTCGCCTGGGAGGGACGTAGAATGTCTGCAGTTCCTGTACACTATAGGCATTAAGTGCGTCGAGCTCTTTGTAATGTTCTCGCGGAACCATGGCGATTTGCAAACTTTGATTTTCATCAGCGAAGGCTTGTATCGACGGCCGAGCAGAGAATACGGCATTGACCTCATCTTCCGAGTCGCTGCCGAAGACCAGAATTGGGGTGGACGGTCCTGGCTTGTTGCATTGGGGAGGCCCTCAATAAACTATTTCTTCTTCCTCCTCAGTGTCACTCCCGAAGACCGGAATAGTAGTGATAGCTTTGTTCTTGTCCTCCGGTTTGCGACATCTTTCTGTGTCTTCGAAATCTTGCAGGAAATACTTGGCATCCTCATATTTGCGGACTTCGTTCACGGAGAATGGGTTTAGTTCCCCCGTCACAGTGTACTCGAGACCATCTTTGAAGTACTTCATACACTGATGTTGTGTAGAAGGGATAATATTGTACTCTTGTAACCAAGGCCGGCCGAGTAAGGCGTTATAGC
Organism: Agapanthus africanus; assembly: GCA_030015575.1. Classification (NCBI taxonomy): domain Eukaryota; kingdom Viridiplantae; phylum Streptophyta; class Magnoliopsida; order Asparagales; family Amaryllidaceae; genus Agapanthus; species Agapanthus africanus. The sequence goes on along the minus strand of JASDDO010000012.1, from coordinate 385,898,521 downwards.
AGTTCTTAGTGTCAATGACGTGAAATTTGTTGTCCGTGATGAGTAGCCCAAATCATAACGTCAATATCACAGACCCGAGCGTCCTTGATGACTGGGAGTTAAAATCGGAGATGGTGATTTTATCACGGGCGAGATGCTGAATGCTCATGCAGATTTCCTTCAACACTCTTACATTGAGGAGGTTAACGGAGGACCCATTGTCGACCAGGATCTTGCCTATCTTAATATCATGGCAGTATCCAGAGACATAAATGGGACGGTTATGTTCGCACGTCCCGAGGAGGAGATCTTAATCACCGAAGGTGATATCGGCTGTGTGCACTTCTTCTAGTTCGTCCTTCATCTTTTCTTAGAACTGCTTGGGCTTTTGTAGTGCTCTGATCAAAGAATCTCTCGTCTCTTTAGATAGCAGAAGGGCATCTAGAATGCTGAGCTGCGAAGGTAGCTTTCTCAAGTGTGTCAGAACGTTGTAATCCACCTTGTTTTCCTTAGGCGGGTCCTTGGCTGCCAGCTCTTCGACGACTCGATCATCGAGGGCGATATCTTCAGGGATCTTTTCTTTCCACTTATCCTTTTTATTCGATCCCTTGTTCGCAGGTCTGAGATTCTTTTCAGGTAATGTGCGATTGCGCTGCTGGATGTTCTCGCAGCTCTTCGGTTCTTCCTCTTTCCCCGAGGTGGATTCTTTGAAGAGAAGGCCGATAGCTATTTCTTCATCAGAATCGCTCCCAAAGGTGAGAACTTGCGATCCCCCGGCGTCGACCGTGTGACAGTTGTCAGTCGTTCTTTTGCGCTCCTCAGTCGTATTTCTTTGTTCCCGACGAGTTTTGCGTTTCATCTGCTTGAAATGTTGTCGGTAAGCAACATATCCCTGCCACCAGATTTTAAAAGCGTTGCACTCTTCGGTGAGGTGCGCAATCTTTTGATGATACAAGCAGTAGCTAGGATGTACATCCACTTTATCAGGAGTGTTTCCTTTAGAGGGTGGCAGCTTCATTCCCATCGATATGGCTTTAGCAAACCTTTTCCTTTTCTTGAACCTGCTTTTATTTGTCGCGGGAATGCTTCGGTCTGATTGGGGTGCTTCGACCCTTTCATCCAGTCGCCGGCGTTTGGCCTTTTCAAATATGTCCATCTCGCGCTCTCGATTAGCTTTGCTTTTCAGAAGAGCTTCGTTCAGGAATGCATCAATCATTTCGTCCGATGGACGTAGAAGTTCCGGCTCAGGATCTACCCCCGGTTTCTCTGTGTAAGGAGCTTCTTCATTGTCTATCGACGAGTAAGAGACCACATAGCAGCTTGCCACATAATCTTCAGGCTCATCCGACGAGTCTTCTCCATTGTCATCATCTCCGTCCTCAAGGACGTGGCTGAGAAATTCTTAGAGTGTGACTGGGGTCCGCGCCTTCTGGTTATATTCTTCCAGCGCGTCGATATATTTTTGCAGGTCCGTGCGCTTGTCATCAGGCTTCACGGGCTTTTTTGTCTTCTTCTTCTTTTTCGAAGACTTTAACGGCTGGGTATGAGTACTTTGACTATCACCACCAATTTTTGGAGTTGGGCGCGGCTTCAACATTCCCTTGATGATCTCAGGTTCCAGCGGACTTTTCCATTTGATCGCCGGGCATATTTGGAAATCCTTCAGCATTGGCTAAAAGAACGACCTCCCATGGAGCTTCTTTGACAAACGAGCACGATGCCCCTGGTGTGTCTCCCCTTTTAGGAGCGTGCGGCTGAGGCGGGCTTACTTTCCAATTCTCGGACAGTGCGAACTTGCCCTGTTGGTATTGGTCTTCGATCCATACTTTAAAGACGAAGCAATCTTTAATGGGATGGCTTACCGCTTGATGGTAGGGGCAATAATTGGGACTATTAGCCTCACTGGGTTGCAATGGGCGTTTTGGATTTGGCAAATTAATGAGCCTATTGCGCACCGCTAGCTCGAACATTCTCCTCATTTTGTCCCGGGGAAACGAGTAAGGGCGCTTTATTTTCTCATTATAGTATTGCCGTCTCTCATCTAGGCGATCGGTTAATTTTGGAACGCTGGGTTGCTGTTGAGCATTGGCGACGAAGGTTGCTTTCCCTTTCCCATTTTTATTCCGCGGCTCCGGCTTCGAAGAGGAAGGCCTGTGATCCATCTGGTCCATTTGGGCCAGCTTATCAATCAAGGACTGGAAAGTGGTCGGCTTGAAAAACATCATAAATTAGGAGATGGTCGCTTGAGGGTCAAGAGTGCCCACGAACATGCCCACTGCTGGCGCTTCTTCGATGCGCTGCTCGCATTTCGACCACAGATTCCGCCATCGTATTGCATATTGCACCCATGTTTCACCTAGCTTCACCCTGGCGTTAATTAGTACGGTAATCGGAGTACGCTTGCTAGCGCTTGCTAATATTTGCGTGAACAACAGCTCCATCTCTGCAATTGTCTTGCCAAAGTCGTTCGGGAGTTCAGAGTACCATTCGAACACTATCTCTGACAAGCTGGCAACGAATTGGCGGAGCAGTAATTTATCATCACCTCCCGTGTTGTCGCACAAGGCTCTGAATTGAGCGACGTGCTGATGCGGATTTCCTGTCCCCTTATATATGTGGAATTTGGGGATCGTATATCCCGACGGGTACCTTATTTGGTCATACCAGCCCGGATAGGGTCGTCCAGTCTTAACTGTTAGTTATATGTATGCCCTGGAGGCTATTACTGTACATACGATGTATATTGTAATGGATGCATGGACATATATAGGTAGGGCTTTCTTGCTCGACATGATAGTATGCTATCTGGTTGCACTTTATCTTAACATGTACTCTGATTGTCTCTATGTTACATGTTGATAAAGTCCTTAGGATGAGTACTTGACTAGCAGGACTATAATGCAGATCATACTAGTGGGGGACAGAGTAGTCGCTAAGTACATCCTTCAAATATTCCTAGTCGTATGTGTATTGAGACAGGGCATCGATATACTAGAGTAGACTAGCGTATGCGCTTCTTGACCCATATGATGGGCGATTGATGATCACATATCCATTGGTGTTTGACATCAGAGAAGGTATACGTGTGCTCAGTGGAGACTGGGTACACTGGACGGACTCGCCGAGAACTCCCAGATGGTATTATACCTCACGTCAGATGGCAGTTCTCTAGTGACACCGGTACAGGTTAGCCTGTAGACCCGAGATCGTCATAGAGTCTTGTGTGATTCCCACTGTACTTTGATTTCCACCTTACCATGTTCATGAGAACGTGCAAAACGGTGGCTTTTGGGTACAGTCTCGAATCACATGGAGGCAATGAGCGATAGGAGGGGTTTCGTCTCTCCCGGTATAGGGAGTTGATGTTGCGCTGTGTCGATTGGCTATAACTGAAATCCCTGGCCATGGTTTATGAGATTTACTGGTAAGTGTTATCATTAGTTTCTTGAACTGTTATGGACCTCATATCGACACGACTTATCAAGCTACTGGGGTCTGACGTTTACCACCCCTAGGCGAGATATGCGACATATCAGACAAAGAGACCGGACTGTACGGGAGTGTTACTGATTGGATTCGCAAGAGAATGTACAGGCTTGCTTGTTGATCTTCTGATCGCTCAATACTTGGGTGGCTGTTACGTTTAGCTGACCGCTTGAAGCTTATAGGTGTTTGATATGATCATCACCTACTGCCGGCGTATTGACGATTCTTTAGAGTCCTACACAGAGATTCCCTGGCTCAGGCAAAACGGAGTAGGAGCACATATATAATATGTGCGGGACCGAGAACAATACGTGTATGTGATACCATATTAGATTCTTGCGATATGTGATATCGGCCGGGTATATGTGATATAGCCGGGTCATCGGATCAAGTGTTGATTCGATGAACTGATACAGATTATATTAGTCGGTTATTTGTGAAATAGCCGGATTATCGGATCAAGTGTTGATTCGATGATTTAATGTATAATTATATATTTGATATATTATATTACATTAACTAATATTAGCTCACTTAAAGATTCTTTTTCTCACTTGGATAATACATTGATATATATGTGATATATGTTAATTGTATTATTTTATTTTGTTACAATAAATATTGTATATGTGATATATAATATTGTAACATGTTAGGGTTACAAATGCAACTTGTTTAGGGTTTGGGTTAAGTTTAAGCTTGGATGAAGCTTTGACTTTGACTATGATATTTTGTAAAGATATTTCCTTAACCCAACCCAAACCCTTTACCATAGCATGCATCATTCGACTTGTGGAACCTCTCTAGAGTTCGGGAGTTCATGGATCGTGGTGAAGGGACTACTACTCGGAGCTTATAAAGCGAAGGAACGGACTACAAAGGTTGTAATCCCTTTCTCTTAAAAGTAAAGTTGTTTACTTGTTTATTGTTTCTCCTAAACTCTAGTCTACGATCTTGGTTAGGGTTGTTCGGCGCTAGAAATTTTTTATTTTGGCATGGTTGATGCCTTGTAAAACCTTGTTCTAGTGCATAATAACCCTACAGTGGTATCAGAGCCACGCTAGAGCTTTAGGCGAAGTCTAGACGAAGTTTAAAGTTCGATCGAACCCCGAAACATCAATTTTAACACCTTCTCTGGAAATTTTTTCAAAAGTTGAAATCTTTCATATTAAAAATACTCAGAAAATCATGCAGGGAATTCTAAGAATTACTGTGAAGTACGAAGCTCTAACTCCCTCAAGAGACCGCGGAACCGCGGCCAAACCATGTGTTTGGCGGCGGTTCCGCGGCCAACTTAGGGAGTCAGGGGTTTATACTTCAGGGTATTATTCTTGGATACTTTTTCATGCTTCTGGGAATTTTTAATTCTAGTCAAGTGTTGAGCTTTCTGGGAACTATTGGGAACTCGTTAATTCGATCGGAAAGTTTAAATTCGTTTTGTTTTCCGGGTAATTTAGAACGTGTTAAAAAGTTCGAACGGATATCAATAACTCATTTTTCCCCTGTCGGAAAACTTTCAAGTGTTGGATTTTTTCACGAGTTTAAAACTTTCGGGAAATCATGCAAGCGTATCTGTGGACCCACTAGATGAACGTAACCTTAACTCGATTATGTGACCGTCAAAACTGCCACTTGAACCCTAGGGTTTGTGGTAATTTAGCGTTGCCACAAGTGAGGCGTTGGTTTGACCCTTCTAGTTCATTGGGGCTGTGACATGTTCTGGGATTTTTGAACTCCGCTCAAGTGTTGAGCTATTTGGGAAATCTTGGGTGTTTGTTTATTCGATCGAAAAGTTTAACATTGTCTATTTATCTGGAATGCGATACAATATTTGGAATCCACAAGTAGTTATGAGATAACTAATTTGAATTTTATAAATCTAGCAGTCTAGTCTCAGATGATTGGTTGCCACGGGATTTTGATGCGATCAAAAGTCCGTCGCAATAACGTAGCGTACGCGGATACTCGCCGGGTAAACTTAATAGATAGCCACACCCCATAGCCCCGACCAAGTGACTGTAGGAGAACCCCGTCACCAAAAGCATCCGTTCGGGTGCTCGCTGCAGCGGTGTTCCGCCTTAGTGCACTTCGTCGACGGCATCGAGGGGTGTGGCCGTCTACTAAAGTTTCCGACGAGCATTCGATCAGGATGTCGGGAATCTTGTTGAATTGCCCGACTATATATTGAAATGTGTTTTCGAGATCGAGACTAAAATGCGGGGTTTATAATTGTTAGGCATGCGATATCTAAGGAATTCATCTGGTAAGGCATGCGATGTCTAAGGAGGTTACGGATTCCAACTGTTGTAGTTTTACACTTTCTTTTCTGCGACCATAAGTGTAATATGTGGTGTATCGCCGGTTTCGTTGCTATACATCAACGACAACTGGAATACTCATATTTACTTACGTTGATGATATGTGATATTATTGTAGGGCTACTAAGCACTGTCACAAGGGTCTATAAGGCATCAACCATGCCCGATTTGAAATTTAGACGTGCCGAACAACCCAAAGCGAGGATCTTTTCTAGATTATTAGGGTTAAACATGCAAGTAAACATCTTTACAACTAAGAGAGAGGGATTACAACCTTTCTAGTCCTCTCCTTTGCTTCATAAGCTCCGACTAAGAGTTCCTTTGCCGCGATCCATGATCTCCCGGACTCAAGTGAAGCTCCACAACCCGAATGATCCATGCTTACTTGAAGTCTTCCTTTTCGAAGATGATCTACCTTGAAGTTTCTTTAACTCAAGCCCTCACTCACTAATCAAGTATTAATGAAGTGAACACCCTAATCTAATTGGCTAGATTAGATGAGGATGATGAAGTAGGATTTATGCTCTCTTTTATTATCAAATTCTCATAATAATCCATCACAAAAGAAAAACCTAGAAAGCTTTTGAAGAGCTCAAGGAAGAAGAAGAAGAAGAATCATTCCTTTTTGTGATGAATAATGAATTGTTATTATCATTACAATTGCAACCATGGTTAAGTCAAGAAAGACTTAACCATTGTAGAGATTCAACTAGGGTTAAGGGTGTAGCTTGGGTTAGGAAAATATCTCCAAAATATTAACACATAATATCTTTGTAAGAAACAAAAGAAAAGCTTCTAGAAGCTTCATGAATAAGCTAACCCAAATCAAACCCTAACCATGTTTAATATCAACTAATCATGTTGCATTTGTAATCATAACTTGTTACAATATTATATATCACATATATAATATATTTTTGTAACAAAAGAAAATAATACAATTAATATATATCGCATATATATCAATATATTATCCGGTGAGAAAATCAATCAATAAAGAGAGCCAATATTAGATAATGTAATGTAATATATCACATATATATTTATACATTAAATTATCAAATCAACCCTTGATCCGACAATCCGGTTATATCGCATATAACCGACTAATATATCATGTACCGATACATCGAATCAACACTTGATCCGATGACCCGGCTGATATCAAATATCGCGAGAATAGAATACGGTATCTCATATCGTATTATTCTTGATCCCGAACATATCACATATATGCTCCTACTCCGTTTTGCCTGAGTCAAGAAACCTCTATGTAGGACTCAAAAGAATCGTCAATACGCCGATAGCAGGTGATGATCATATCAAACACCCACAAGCTGCAAGCGGTCAGTTAAACGTAACAGCCACCCAGGTATTGAGCGATCAGAAGATCAACAAGTAAGCCTGTACATTCTCCTGTGAATCTAATCAGTAACACTCCCGTACAGTCCAGTCTCTTTGTCTGATATGTCGCATATCTGGTCTACGTGTGGTAAACGTCAGACCACAGTAACCGATAAGTCGTGTCGATGTGAGGCTCATAACAGGTCAAGAACCTACTGATAACACTTACCAATAGTACTCAATATCCGCCCTGGCCAGGGACTTCCAGTTATATCCAATCGAACACAGCACAACATCAACACCCTATACCGGGAGAGACGAAACCCCTCCTATCGCTCATTGCCTCCATGAGATTTGGGACTGTACCCAAAAGCCACCGATTTGCACGCCCTCTTGGACGTGGTAAGGTGGAAATCAAAGCACAGTGGGAATCTTACAAGACTCTATGACGATCTTGGGTCTACAGACTAACCTGTACCAGTGTCACCGGAGAACTGCCATCTGACGTGAGGTAAATACCATCTGGGAGTTCTCGGCGAGTCCGTCCAGTGTACCCAGTCTCCACTGAGCACCCGTACACCATCTTTGATGTCAAACACCGATGGATATAGGATCATCCATCGCCCATCATTTGGGTCAAGATACGTATACGCTAGTCTACTCTAGTGTATTGATGCCCTGTCTCGATACACCCTCGACTAGGAACAGTTATAGGATGTACTCGTCGACTACCGTGGCCCCACTAGTATGATCTCATCATAGTCCCAGTAGTCGAGTACATATCCTAAGGGCTTTATTAACATGTGAGAATAAGACAGTAAACTAATACAAGTCAACATGTTAGGATAAAGTGAAACCAAATAGCTTAGTATCAAGACGAGCAAGAAAGTCCTCTCTATATATATCCAAGCATCCATTATAATATACATCATATGTACAACAATGGCCTCTAGGGCATATACATAACTAACAATCTCCCACTTGCACTAAGGCCAGCTGTTGTAGTATCTCATACCCAGCATCCCGAAGAGTCTCTCAAACTGTATCTGGGGAATGGCCTTCGTGAGTGGATCCACAGTGTTGTCCTTCGTATCAACTCTCCTGACCTCGATCTCCCGGCGATCAACTATCCCCGAATCAGGTGGTACCGCCTCAGAATATGTCTGGACTTCTGATGGGACCTGGGTTCCTTGGCCAAAGCCACAGCTCCATTGTTATCGCAATACAAAGGTATTGGATGCTCAATGGACGGAACCACACCAAGTTCAGTAATGAACTTCTTTATCCAGACAGCCTCTTTGGCAGCATCGTTGGCAGCGATGTATTCAGCCTCCATCGTCGAGTCTGCAACGTTATTCTGTTTGGAACTCTTCCAACAAACCGCCCCTCCATTTAGGGTAAAAACAAATCCCGAGTGCGACTTAGAGTCGTCCTTATCACTTTGGATGCTCGAATCGGTAAAGGACTCCACTTGGAGTTCTCCATTACCATACACCAAGAACATCTCCTTAGTTCTTCTCAAGTACTTGAGAATGTTCTTCACAGCTATCCAGTGACTCTCTCCAGGATCTGCTTGATACCTACTCACTACACTTAGTGAGTATGCTACATTGGGTCTGGTACATAGCATCGCATACATGATAGAGCCTACTGCCGAAGCATAGGGTATCTCTTGCATGCGAGCTCTTTCCAAATCAGTCTTGCGAGACATCTCTTTGGAGAGAGTGAGTCCAGAGATCGTGGGTAGGTTCCCATGCTCGGATTCATCCATACTAAACCTCTTTAGTATGGTGTCAATGTACCTGGATTGGGACAATCCCAGTATCCGTTTAGATCTATCTCTATAGATCATAATTCCCAGTATGCATGAGGCATCACCTAGATCTTTCATTGAGAATCTTTGTGACAAGAAGAGCTTGACCGATTGCAGCATAGGAACATCATTTCCTATCAAGAGTATGTCATCGACGTACAATACGTGGAAGACAACCTTACTCTCCGCAACCTTCTTATAAATATATGGTTCATCTACGTTTTTAATGAAGTCAAACTCTTCGACTACAACATCAAAGCAGATGTTCCAACTCCGCGATGCTTGCTTTAACCCATAGATGGAATTAAGCAGTTTGCACACTTTTCCGCTGCTCCCACTATTTACGAAGCCCTCTAGCTGAGTCATGTACACGCACTCTTCTAAATCACCATTTAGGAAGGTGATCTTAACATCCATTTGCCAGATTTCGTAATCATGGTATGCAGCAATGGCAAGTAAGATCCGGATGGACTTAAGCATAGCCACTGGAGAAAAGGTTTCGTCATAATCCACACCTGGTCGTTGACGAAAACCCTTTGCAACAAGTCTAGCTTTGAAAGTCTCAACTTTTCCATCTACACCAAATTTCTTTTTAAAGATCCATTTTCTCCCAATGGGTTTTACCCCTTCAGGAGAAACTTCCAAAGTCCATACTTTGTTGGTGTACATGGATTCCATCTCAAATCACATTGCATCCAGCCATTTCACAGAGTCACCACTCGTGATGGCCTGCTCGAAGCTAGTTGGGTCATCATTTTCTATGATGCAATCCTCGCTCCCACCATCAATAAGAAAACCGTAGTATCTCTCAAGTGGATGAGAAACCCTACTAGATCGGCGGAGAGGCTGGGGTTCGTCGGGAACTACTGAATCCTCTTGTTCCAATAAATCATCAGTTGTAGTTTGTGGTGCTGGAACCTCTTCCAGCTCTACCGTTTCGCCACTAATTTCTTTTACAAGAAATTCCTTTTGTAAAAAGGTGGCATGCTGAGCAAAAAACACCTTTTGTTGTTCACCGTGGTAGAATATATATCCATTTGAATATTTAGGATATCCTACAAACTTACATAGAACTGATCGTGCCTCGTTTGTCTGGATTTTGCCTTTTGACATAGGACAGACACCCCATATCTTAACTCATTTAAGACATGGTCTCTTCCCACTCCATATCTCATATGGTGTGGTAGGTACAGATTTTGATGGAACCTGATTCAATAGGTATGCTGCCGCTTTAAGCGCATAACCCTAGAAGGAAATAGGTAACTCAGCTGTACTCATCATAGAGCGCACCATATCTAATAGGGTGCGATTTCTCTGCTCTGATACACCGTTGTGCTGTGGTGTATAAGGAGTAGTAAGCTGAGAGAGAATCCCATTCTCTTTTAGATAATCCAGGAACTCATTGCTCAAATATTCTCCTCCTTGATCAGATCGAAGGATCTTAATACTTTTGCCCGTTTGTTTCTCTACTTCATTCTTATATTCTCTGAATTTCTCAAAAGCTTCAGACTTATGCTTCATCAGGAACACATGTCCGTATCTAGAGAGATCGTCAGTGAATGTAATAAAGTAGGAAGAACCGTTCCTGGCATGTGTCGACATGGGACCGCATACATCACTATGTACTAATCCTAAGAGTTCCTCAACTCGTTCTCCGTGTCCACTAAACGGAGTTTTGGTCATTTTACCTTTGAGGCATGAATGGCAAGTATCAAAAGATGATAATTCGAACGGATTCAAATATCCATCCTTATGTAACTTAGCTAGCCGTGTCGCATTGATATGACCAAGTCTACAATGCTACAAGAAGGATTCGTTCATTTCTGAACTCTTCCTCTTGTGTGTGTTTTGTATATTAAGGACTGTATTTTGATTAAGAAGGAATATGTCATTATGTAACGAGCCTGATCCAATCAACTTTTATTTAGGAAGATGTTCATAACATTATCCTGTATTACAAAATTATACCCTTCTTTACTTAATAAAGAAACTGATATAATATTGCACATCATGTTCGATATATAATAGCACTCATTCAGAATCAATGTATTACTACTTGGTAATACAAGGTGATATTCGCCAACTGCTTTGGCTGCAATATTTGTACCATTGCCTACTTGTACGGAATGATCAACATTTCCCAGTTCTCTACCTTTATGTAGCCCACGTAACAATTTACATATGTGGGATCCCGATCCGGTATCTAATACCCAGGACGTAGGGTGAACTGAGAAACAGTTCTCAATAACTAACACACCCGAAGAAGATGCATCAACATGCTTATTCTTCGTTTGGACGGCGTGAGAATCCAGATATTCTCCTATTCCCTGTTCAGTCATATAACACTTATAAGAAAAAATGGGACCAACGTTCCCCTGCTCAGTGTAATAAGCAGGTTCAGTCAATATATCCATATTATTATCTTGATTATGGCCTGACATGGTCGCTACCTAGAGAGAGAGAGAAGGAAACACTTTAGCGTATGCTCTTGCAAGATTAGATTGGTTATTATCTTATCTAATCAGGATGTCTCCCATTGTTTTTATCAAATCTCCCTTCAAACCCTAAAAGGTAAGAATAGCCGGGATTAATTACACCCTACAATTTCGTCAATCTTTCAGCCAGATCAGTGTTGGTACTTTGAGGGAGGTTCCCCGTGCTTTCACACAGACCTAATTAAAATAAACCTCGTTTTCCCAGAGGCATAACCCCGTTAACACCATTCTAGACACCAACTTGATCGGCTAATTGACCTGTGTAAAATTCTCCCAGGAGTAAATCTTACTCGTAGTAGGTATCAGGATCCATCTATCTCATAGAAGATATGCAATCTCATTGCAAATTTCAACACTTGAAATTCCCGATAATTCTTTTTCCCCTAGTGTGCTATGACCTTGACAGAGGTCAACAAACCATAGTGCACTAGTCAAGTTCAACCCGTCATTTCTTGATTGAATCAAACCTACTCGCACGACCCTTGACAGAGGTCAACAAGGTCGTACGACCACCCTAATCCAATCACATCACATGGTTTACAGATAATTACCGATCAGCTACCGCATACTAAGCCTTGACAGAGGTCAACAAACGCAGCACGAATACTAAATTGTCTTTATCTGAAATGACGGAGGGCTACGCGGGTTTTTCAGAAAACCAAGAGCGTAATGAACTCGATATCGTTGTAGAAACAAGTGATTTTGAAAAGGAGTGTTTTTTAGGCCTTTTCAGTTTCGCTAAAGAGGTCACTCCCGGTGAATGGATCCCGGCTCTTTCCTTATTGAATAAGGTGCAGGGTATATTATATATACTGCTATGCAAAGCAAAAAACTATTTAAGCTCTCAAAAACTAAACCGTGAGTTTATAGCATCTGCCAGTTTTGCTAAAGAGGTTACTCCCGGTGAAGGGATCTCGGCTCTTTCTTCATCGAATAAGGTGCAGGGTATATCGTATATACCGCTATACAAAGAAAAACTGTAGCTACCCTTTTTATAAAATTTTGATTCTACAACATCTTTTAGGTTTCTTTTCATTTATTAATCTCATTAACAAAAATCCCATCAATTAATGCTTCCTAAGCATCACAGAAGAAACGAAATCAGTAATATTTATATATCAACATATATATATAGTATAAGCATTTGTCTCAGGCAGTAATATGATCTCATCACAGAACATTGCAGCAGAAGATAACATATGAAATATTGGATATACTAGGACTTCCGTGTTTTATTTCGAGCCTGTATAAAACACGGATTCCACGGTCCCGATGAATAGCCAAACCCACACCCCTAGACCCCTACGAGAGCGGCAAGCAACACTGCCAATTCTAGGGTTAGGAGACCCGGTCTCGACTCCTCGAGATGGCCTCCCACTGGACCCTAGAACCCGGTTACTTGTGCTCCCCTCCTTGGGTCTACCTAATGCGAAAAAGTAAATAATATACAATGGTGACAACAACCTCAACCTGGAAGTGCCCCAAAAAAAGAATATTACATACAAATGAATTTTACATGAATGAAAATAAAAACCCTCATCTCACATAAAACCCTCGGCTATTCAGAACACGACGATCCAATACAACATATCACAGCAACACATAATATCTCATATCATCAACGTAAGAAAGTATGCGTATCCCGATTGTCGTTGATGTATAGCAACGAAGCCGGCGATACACCACATACTACGTTTACGGTCACAGAAAAGAAAGTGTAAAACTACAACATTTGGAATCCACAATCACTTTAGACATCATAAATCCGAAATATCACATACTTCGCATTTCATGCCTAACTATATGAATTCCACATACTGTATCACATTTCAGATAAATAGAAAAAGATAAACTTTCCGATCGAATAATCAAATACGTAAGATTTCCCAAATAGCTCAACACTTGAGCGGAGTTCAAAAAACCCAGAGCATGACACAGCCCCAATGAACCAGCCGTAGAAGGGTCAAACCAATGCATCACATGTGGCAACGCTAAACTACCACAAACCCTAGGGTTCAGTGACAGTTTTGACGGTCACATAATCGAGTTAAGATTACGTTCTTCTAGAGGGTCCACAGATATGCTTGCATGTTTTTCTAAAAGTTTTAAACTCAAGAAATACTCCACACTTGAAAAATTTTCGTGTCGAGAAAAAGCGAGTTATTGATACTGTAAGTACACGGTAGCGCCCCGGCCGTCTACCAGACGCCAATTGCGGAACAAAAACTTTTACAACTGGCGTTATCGCGTACTATAACCCGGATCTTCCATTAAAGCTAAACTAACAAACTATAAAGTGGGTATAAATGTTATACCGAACGATCCGAGTCCTTCAGTCTTCAACCATCATCCCACGCTTTGTTGCGGCTGCTCCGATCTCCTGAATCTCCAGTCTTATCGTCCAGGTGGCACCACTTCGAAGGATCTTTAAACGGACTCCCGCCTCTGAACCAAGGCAACTCGATCATCAAGTTTTCTAAAATAGATGACCAAGATTGATATAGAGAATGAGTAGAACACTTTGTCTCGTTACGTCCAAAGTTATGGACGAACGGTTAACGAAGTTGCCTTTTGGAATCTTGTGAAATGAGAAACGAGGCTATCTAATTTCCATGAATCCAAAATTATAATCTTTTCAAAATCAAAAACCCTCATTGCCAAGAATGAATGGCCGGCAAATATAACAAGGGGGTGAATGTAGGAGCAAGGAGGAGGGTGACCATAAACATGAAGCTTATCATAACAATAAAAGAAAAGGATGACACACTAAAAAACAATGAATGCAAAATGGGGATTCATTAACCTAGTCACCATTTCAATTAATGCTAATGAATGAATCATCAAGCCTTGTCACCAAATCTAGAACCTTCTAGAACCACGACTCACCCTCAAGATGAAAAGATAAATCCGCATTAAACCGAATGTTTAATACGGCCGATAGGAAACTGGAAACTGGCAACTTCCAAAAGCGATCCCGAAACGAATTTCAGGATAACCCCGTAACAGTATAAACATACCCGCATTTGTATTACGACCGAATACAAATACAACTGAGACAAAGATATTATATCTACACAGTATAATACTCGGATCCGGCTTAAACCAAAGCCTACCAGTATTATCTGCCCGAAATATGACACGTGCGTAAACGCACGTGCATTTTTCGAACCCTGCCATAAAACCATACAGCCTCTACAACGTTTCGCCCGAACTTAGAAAACTGTCTGTGGGGGACTCTAATGACTCATCAACACACTGGCACTGGGTATAACCACTAGCACGTCAGAGGTACAAGCTGTACGTAACGGTTGCCTATGTATTGATTGGAAGGAAAGCTGACGAGCGAACTCATCCAGAAACCCTACTGAGCCTGACAGTGACAATATCCGTACAGTCCGGTCCGTTCGTCTAAGGAGTATCGCATATCGAGTCTAGGGGGGTGGATAAAGTCAGACCCCTAATAACGCGATAATTCGTGTCGGTATGAAGCCCATCACCACCTGAGAAACTACTGATCCAAATCAGTAATTCTCCACTATCTCGGCCGAGGATTTCTAGTGATGGCCACCCGTGCACTGTGCGACATCAACCCTCAATACCGGGAGAGACGAATCCCCGACGATCCGCTCACTGCCTCATTGTGGCTCAGGACTGTACCCAAAAAATACCTGTTTGCATGTCTCCTTTGAGCGTGGTAGGGTAGAAATCAAAGCACAGTGGGAACTCACACGAGACAAATGACAATCTCAGGTCGACAAACTAACCTGTACACATGTCACCATGGAACTGCTTTCTGACGATATATATAATACCAACTAGCATGTTCCCGGCGAGTCCTGTCCGGTGTTCTCAATGAGCACCTGTATACATCTTAGGTGAAGTAACTGACGCCAATGGCTTGTGAGACCAGCCACCGCCCCTCGTCGGGGTCTCGACTGTATACACTAGACTACTCTGGAGTATCGATGCCCTGTCTCGAAACTCCCACGACTATGGACACTTTAAGGATGTGCTTACAGACCCCAGCTCCCACGTATATGATCGCCATCATACTGCTGGAAGTAAAGCAAGATTCCTATGGACGCTATCAACATGCAATAGTGAACTTAAAGCATGTATATGATGATAAAGACAAACCAGATAGCATACTATCATCTCGAGTAAGACAGTCATGTCGGTATATGTTCTCCCTCAATCATTGCAATCACGTACCTGTGATCCAATAATTGACTTAGAGGGCACTATATCCAACTGTTAGGTTAGCCTAGCACCTCATGAAGGGTTTGGATGCATCACATGTACCAAAGATGGAATTTTTAGGGTGCTAAGTTAACAAGCATCGGATCGTTTCTAGAAAAATTAGGGTTTCTAAAACTTGCATATCATCTCATGAAAGAAAAACTAGGGTTTTAAGAGTACAACCTTTGTAGCTCCCTACGCTAGACTCCTCAGCTACTTGGGGTTTGGAAAAGCTCCGCTTGAACTCCTCTAGGTCACCGATGATCCACCCGGAGTCCGCTTTGTCCAAGCTTGCAACTTCACCCGATCAAGAGAATGAAATGAAGCTAACACTCCAAACAAGTGGGCTAGACTTGTGTAGAATGGTGTTGTGGTTCTATTTCTCACTTCAAAATCCTATCTTGATGAATAATTTTCTCACTTGAAAATTCTAGAGAGCATGAGATCAAGGTTGAAGAAGATGTTGGCTATTTTTGATGAAGAGAAGAATAACTCCAAAGAGAAAAAGAAAAACATAAGTATATATATTTTCATCTCTCATCTCAAACCATGGTTAAACAATATGGATATTTATTTCATTTTATTTAAAAGAGAAGAGGAAGATAAATCATGGTTAAATGGTAGGTGAATATGGTTAGGTCAAAAGAAGAGTGTAGAAACTAACTCATGATTTAATCTTATCTCTTTTCTTTTGTTTTTAGCAAAAATAGAAATAAAAATCCATAATATAAATCATGGTGTGAGTCTTATATTGCCACCATTTTCTATGTATAATCAACCATGATAGATGATGTATGTATGTATGTATGCACATCCATATGTGCATGAAACTAAAAGAAAGAAAGCATACATGCATGCATACATCCATCATGTACAAGAAAGGATTTCAAGTGAGAAAACTAATGGTCAAATGATAAATCAACACTTGATTATCAATCCGGCCATATCACATAAGATCCCACCAAAAGCAAGCCGCCCGATCAATATACGGTATCCTATACGCGCATTTTAATCGGGTCCATGCGCTTATCGCATACGCGCACCACAACGTTTCGCCTGGACTAGGTAACTCTTTTGTGGGACTCAAAGACTCGTCAATACGCCGGCAGTGGGTGATGATCATATCAAGCACCCCCAAGCCGCAAGCGGTCAGCTAAACGTAACGGCCAACCGGGTATTGAACGATCAGAAGAGAACAAGCGAACCTGCTACAACTCCCGTCGAGCGAACCGGCAACACTACCGTGCAGTCCGGTCTCCTTGTCTGATATGTCACATATCAAGTCTAGGGGTGGTAAACGTCAGACCCTAATAACCGATAAGTCGTGCCGATGTGAGGCTCATAACGGGTCGAGAAACTACTGGCAACACTTACCAGCAAATCTCTGAATCAGCCCTGGCCAGGGACTTCCCTGTTACGGCCAATCGAGCACAGCGCAACATCAACCCCCAATACCGGGAGAGACGAAACCCCTCCTATCGCTCATTGCCTCCATGTGACTCGGGACTGTACCCAAAAACCACCGTTTTGCACGCCCTCATGGACGTGGTAAGGTGGAAATCAAAGCACGGTGGGAATCACACAAGACTCTATGACGATCTCGGGTCTACAGACTAACCTGCACAAGCGTCTCCTGAGAACTGCCATCTGACGTGAGGTATAATACCATCTGGGAGTTCTAGGCGAGTCCGTCCAGTGTACCCAGTCTCCACTGAGCACCCGTATACCATCTCTGATGTCAAACACCAATGGATATGGGATCATCCATCGCCCATCTCATAGATCGAGAAGCGTATACGCTAGTCTACTCTGGTATATCGATGCCCTGTCTCGATACACCCACGACTAAGGACCTTGAAGGATGTACTTATAGACTACCATGTCCCCACTAGTATGATCTGCATCATAGTCCAGGTAGTCAAGTACACATCCTAAGGGCTTTACCAACATGTAACTATAAGATAGTATAAAGAGACAAGTATACATGTTAAGATAAAGAGCAACCAGATAGCATACTATCATATCGAGCAAGAAAGTTATCTCAATATATGTCTAAGCATCCAATATAATATACATCATCTGTACAATACTGGCCTCTAGGGCATACATACAACTAACACCAACAATCTCCCACTTGCACTTAAGTCTATTATTGCGATGTCGCATACTCATAGCTTCAGTGAGTGGATCCGCCCTGATGTTTCTTTCTATGTTTCTCTTAATCTCAAGTTTGCGGAGAAAGCCATCTCCCGAATCGAGTAATACCTGTCTTAGAATATTTCTGGATATTGATCGCACGCTTTTGGCGTGTCGGATGAAAGAATTAAAGTTTACCGCGATCAGGACGGTGTCGCTTTGCAGCTAGCCGGTGAGCACGGGTCAGTCCACAGGGAGATGGTGTATCTTACCTTCTTGCTTTAGACGAGTCAATAAAGAATCTTGTATGTTTGTTTGATCTAACCTATGTGTATATCTGCAAGTATGAAGTTTGTTAAGAAAGATACGAGATTATAAGCTAAGAAATCCGTACTCAAAAACCTTTGAGCCGAGTCTTGACCAGTTGAAGCTAGGCAATCGGCAACAACGTAGATTAGGGGATTTAAGCGCGGTATTCGTGGAGTCCGGCTTATTTACCCTTGTCCTTCCGTTCTTGTCTCTTGCTTTCGCCTCCGGCCAAACCTAACGCAACCGGTCGCGGTTAGGAATCACCGTTACCTTGTCAGGGTACGGTGCCTAACGGAGCGCTTGCGTATGGTTTGGGCGGAGTTCAAATGGAAAATAACGGGAAAAGGAATTGGCAAAGAAATGTGTTAACTTATAAAGCCGTATTTTATCTTAACAACAATAATTACAACATTCACAATATAAACAAAAGAGGACAAAAAGAAAAGAACAAAGAAAATAAAAGATACAAGTATTAAAGAGCATGAATAAAATGCAAGTAATAAAAAGACAAATAATAAAAAGCGAGTAATAAAAAGCGATAAAAAGAATACGGAACTAGGACATCAAGCCAAGCATGTGCTCAATAGCCAACCCTTAAACTTGCAAGCTCAATGAAGAACTTGCAAGATCAAGGGAAGGGTAGAAAGCGCATGTGAAGTGAAGTGCTAGCCCGTGAGAAAATACGACCCTTGAGATCAATAACTAACCCTTAACCATTCAAGCTCAATGAAGAGGTTGAACGAGCAAGAGAAAGCAAAAATCTCAAGGGGAAGAAGAAACACAAGAGAATGATACAAAACCCTCATCTTCATTAATCTCCCACTCAAAAGCTCTCACTACAATTTCATGGAAAAAGAATGAAGAAGAAGAAGAAAAACTATACAACAAACTACAAAAGAGTGGACACAAAATTGGACCCTTGGCTTAGCTCAAAACTGCTGTATTTATAGGCAGGAGAATGGAGTTCTAGGGCAACCACCAGACCCAAAATAAGATTACCAAAAAGCCCCTGAAAAACAACAGAACGAGGCCACTGTACGGCCGCGGATCCGCCGCCTATAGCCCCCTATGGCCGCGGATCCGCGCCCCTACTGTGGGTTTAGGGTGTGGGCTTCTGAGTGTTTTCCTGGTCTCCTGTCCCGTCTTGTCTGGTATATGTATTTTCTGATAATTTCTTCCAGAATATCAGCAGAATTCATAGTCCAAGATTGTTATCTTTTCTTCACTTTTCACTTTATCTCTCTTGAGCTCCGCGCACCCATTGATTCTTGTGCAGCCCCTCTCGTGCTCCGTGCTTGTCCGAGACACGAATGACTGCTGTCATATGTCTTGTCCCTGGAACCGGTATGCAGCACCGGACGGATATGGATGACCGGAACCCGGCTTTTATCTGTTGTCAACAGATGTTCTGTATTTGGTGTAACTGTGGAGATTTTGTCATGATTTGCAATATTTGGACTGAAAACCTGTACTCTGTAAATATGTAACAAACACAGATCAAAAGCACCTACCTATAAACACACGAGCGTAAGAATGGGCGGTATAAAATGCAGCATTCTGTTGTGAACAAATACCCCCAAACTTAACTTTTGCTCGCCCCGAGCAAAACCAATTATTCACGAAAAATAAAATGATAACCGCACTTTCGCAGGGAACGCGATTGCACTGAGCACGTGCAACAAGCCGTTAAACCTCTAGGTGTCCCTAGTAGGAGGAGTGTTGTCTCCTGAGGGTTTTCAGCGGATACTACCCACAAAATCCCGTCAAGCTAGTGTCATAAAATAACTAAGATTCAAACCCTAAAGTTTTGTTTCAGAAAATAACAATTCTATAATCCTAAGTCTAGACTATCGAACCTTTAGTTTTCACACCTCGCTTCTTATTTAACTACAGGTTTTATATGTCTTTACGTGTAGTGCAAATAGTGCCGTTAAGTTCCAGAAAGGTCGATTAAAGTCATCATGTCGCACAATAAAGCCCAGATAACAATTTTAAAAAGGATCACATAAGTTTTATAAAGAGTTAGGTAATTTTCAAGTTTCGTTTTCCAGTAAAGTTTCAACTTCAGAATTTCTATCTTCCCTAACAGGAAACTATGTCTTATTCTTCACTCCACATTTTTCTTGTTTTCATTTCATACACACCTCTGTGAACGTGCAATAGTCTTTATCATAGAATACAACCTTCATATCTCCGTTAAAATTTTTTATAAAAGCCTGTCTTTTATCAAGATTATTCTCACACAAAGAACCATTAGGAATTTTAACTCGGAGAGAACACTTGCTTGACCTTGTTTTTAAAACTGGACTTTCTAGGCTTCTTAGCGAGCTTTGGGCCAATGCACCCAAACCAGTTGGTTTTAGGGCATTAGGTGTAGAAACACCCCAGCGGACTTAATTACTCAAGTTACCTAGGTCCAAAAACAAAAGACAGTTTGGCGTGAAAAACATGATGATTCAATACGAACGGAAATATAACCGGTAGTTCAATTATTTTTTGGATAAAAGACGTGTTTAGTGGGTTCGGTGTGTAATCATTCCAATCAAGTTTCAGATGGGTTATTTTTCAGACTTAGTTCCAATTAATGCATCAATAACATTCCTTCATATTCACTTACTTCATAAACTATTCTTGATATATTACTTATTTCAGAACAAACCTATTTGATCCTCAGAAAATCATTTATCTATTTAAAAGTTTTAAACATGAAAGACTTGTCATCTAATTCCCAAAATCTTACGACACGTGTAGTGTGATGTAAAGACGTATATCAGCCATAGTTAACTTCAAAGGAGAGTTATCTTTCAGGTTTTCAAAATCTAAACATAAGATTTAGTTATTCCTATTTTTTCAAACAAAAACCGTCGAATGTTGAATCAGAGTTCTTCCACAATCTAACTTGACAAAAAGTTTTTATAATTTTTGGAAATTTTTCGATTTTTATGGGTTTTTAATAAGGTATGCAAATGCAGAATATACAAATGAATGCGAAGGAAGAAAGCTTACCGAGCACACCCCCAAACTTAAACTTGACAGTGCCCTCACTGTCAGGCTATACCAAGAGGGTCAAAATTGCCGGCGCTCCCTAAAAACAAATTATATACAAAACAAAAACCAAAAAGATATATAAAAAAAAATGTCCCCCCCAAACTTAAGTAAAACAGTGTTTCCACTGTTAAGCGTTGAAATTCAGGATTAGGGGGGAAAGAACAGTATCCATCTATACAAGGCCTTACACAGGCCAAAAGTTAACACCAACCATTCAAAGATTTTATCATGGTAAAGCAGTGGTTGGTGAAAGAAGGTGAAGAGGAAAGAGATGGAAAATACGCGAGACCGCATGTGGAGAGAAGTGAAATGCGGTCTCGGTAGATGAGAAGAAGAATGGCGGAAGGGAAAAAGAAGTGGAGTGCGAACTTGAGGGTGCAAATGGAGTAAATAGATTAGCACAATTTGTGATGAGCGATGTGTAAAAAGCGATTGTGCTAATATATTTACCCGTCGAGAGATTGGGTCAAATCCCTCAAGGTTCGTGAGAAACCATGGGTACGCCGAACTTGGTAAACCAGACATATGAAATGAAAATGATACGGGTTCTTGCAAGGTCGGAACGATGGAAAGAATGGAGGGAAGTGGTTGAGGAAGGGTATCGGTTAAGGGTTCAGGAGGGTGTAGACAGTCAGTGGAAGGAACAGGATGAAGTGGAAAATCCGACTCATCAATTATAACTGTTTCATCCTCAAAAATATCCTCAAAATTCTTCTCAAAGTTAAGCTCATCCATGCATATTTCATCAAAATCCAGACGCATATGGGGTTCGGGAAAAACATTTAATGACTCGGGATGATGATTTGAAGAGACAAACTCAGCCAAATCTACGGGTTCATCATCCAAAATATTCCCAGCGTCAATATCCTTAATCAAGTGAAAATCAAAATTCTCTGACACCTCAACCAAAGCATGGATATTAATCAATTCAGGTTCTAAGATGGAGGTTTAGAGGTCAAAAGGATTAGGTATGGTTTCACTTGGAAGGGACCCTTCACAATCGGGCAAATCAAACACTACGAAGTCGCACAACTCATTCATCATTCTATCTTCAATTGATAAATCATGTGGGATACTCGATAGACTTTCAAAACAGGAGTTGTGGGACTCAATTTGGGACGGGTAGGTTTGATTTGGAAGGGGGTACATCTCACTCTCTCCACTCAAATTCACATCTTGTCCTGCCGCCTCATCATACATTGAAAAAGTTGGAGCTAGTTGAAAACTAGCTACCGGGTCACTAGGTTGCATGAGGGCGGCCATGGACGCATTCAAATCCATCATCTGTTGGCTTGACGCTACCCTAAAATCTTCCAACGACTGTTCTAGACTAGACATTGGTTGTGAAGGGGTTTCAGTAAAAGATTCAAAGTTGTTTGGATACTGAAAACTCCCAAATGCCGGTTCTGAAGCAATGTCTAGGGAAGGTGCAAAAGTAGGGTAGGATTGGTAGGAATTGAATGGCTGGACAGGAGTGGGATCAACATTGGGATAAGAAGGTGAATGGAATTGTTGATCCCAAGAATTTGAAGTGGTGAAAGGAGTGAAAGATCGGCTACGAGATTGTTCAATACGTTCTGCAATAGACATAGGTCTTGGAATTGCAACATGACTCGAAGAAGGGGTATCAACGTAAGAAGGGGTGAATGTATGAAATGGTTGATACGAAGTGGATTGCGGAGTCAAATTGTTTGTCCTAGACGCGTCTATCCGATCTCTCAACGAAATTTTAGGCATGGAGGGGTCGTTCGAAGTTCGGCCAAAGCAAGAACCGTAAGATGTAATGTCTGGTTGTGGATACCAAAGTTCGGCAAGAGTTTTGCGAGGTGGGGTACCCATGATATGAAGAGAGGAAGAAAGGAAGGAAGAGAAAAGGAGAGGAAAAAGAATGTGATTTTTTTTTTATATATTAACAAAAGAATGAAGTATACACACAAAAAGAATATGGACAAAAAACAATCACGACACAAAAAATACCACACACCTAATCGTTCTAGGGTTAACCTAGGTCAACTAGACCTGCTCCAGAACTTGATTGTCGAAGTAAAACTGTGTCGAGAAACAGGCTCAAGATACACTGATCACGAGGCCAGGTAAGTGCAGAGATAAGGGGAGGTTTTCCAACGCTTTCGCGAAGTTCCTTAATTAAATAACCCTTTCTCTTTTGGCGGTTTCGCCGTTAACACTTTCCTAGACACCCCGTAAACAATATACCGTTAAGCAAGCTTCTAAACACAGTCAACTTCTCCTAGTGAGCGCGAAGTCCTTAAGGCTTAAAGTCTAGTTTCTTTTAAATTTTGTGTGGGTAAACGTTATGCGCAAGTTCGTGATTTGTGGGCCACGGAAAAGGTGATGAAATCCTTTACCGTATGTTGTGGGGTTCGCTTGCCCTTAAGTCCGTATTAATTGATGCAATGCGCAATTCAAAAAATTCTATAAACAATCAAACAATCGTTTTTTTTTTATTTTAAGCGGGGCGCTGCAACAAATACGGGTTAGTCAATTTTGGCGTTTGCTAGCGAACTTGCAAAGAATCCTGCAAAGAATAGTATATTGGAAGCGTCGGATTTGAGAAGAAGGTGTTAGTAAAGTACGTACCGTTTAAGTTTTGGGTTAGGAAACCCCTGTTGAATCAAATCTGGTAAACTTGAAAAGTTCGCTTGCGCGGCTCAAACTTCCCGGATCTTTGGCACTGTACTTCGTAAATCACCTTTGCCTTGAATGCACACTTTGCTCCCACAATCGCAGTTTGCAAACTTGCAAAAATCTGCACTCTTTCCCACAAGAATTATCCAAAAAAAAAAACAAAAAGATTATATTTTTTTTATATATATACAAAAAGAAATTAACCCGAATAACAAGAAAGAAAATACGCTACCGTCTCCCCGGCAACGGCGCCATTTGATCGCACGCTTTTGGCGTGTCGGATGAAAGAATTAAAGTTTACCGCGATCAGGACGGTGTCGCTTTGCAGCTAGCCGGTGAGCACGGGTCGGTCCACAGGGAGATGGTGTATCTTACCTTCTTGCTTTAGACGAGTCAATAAAGAATCTTGTATGTTTGTTTGATCTAACCTATGTGTATATCTGCAAGTATGAAGTTTGTTAAGAAAGATACGAGATTATAAGCTAAGAAATCCGTACTCAAAAACCTTTGAGCCGAGTCTTGACCAGTTGAAGCTAGGCAATTGGCAACAACGTGGATTAGGGGATTTAAGCGCGGTATTCGTGGAATCCGGCTTATTTACCCTTGTCCTTCCGTTCTTGTCTCTTGCTTTCGCCTCCGGCCAAACCTAACGCAACCGGTCGCGGTTAGGAATCACCGTTACCTTGTCAGGGTACGGTGCCTAACGGAGCGCTTGCGTATGGTTTGGGCGGAGTTCAAATGGAAAATAACGGGAAAAGGAATTGGCAAAGAAATGTGTTAACTTATAAAGCCGTATTTTATCTTAACAACAATAATTACAACATTCACAATATAAACAAAAGAGGACAAAAAGAAAAGAACAAAGAAAATAAAAGATACAAGTATTAAAGAGCATGAATAAAATGCAAGTAATAAAAAGACAAATAATAAAAAGCGAGTAATAAAAAGCGATAAAAAGAATACGGAACTAGGACATCAAGCCAAGCATGTGCTCAATAGCCAACCCTTAAACTTGCAAGCTCAATGAAGAACTTGCAAGATCAAGGGAAGGGTAGAAAGCGCATGTGAAGTGAAGTGCTAGCCCGTGAGAAAATACGACCCTTGAGATCAATAACTAACCCTTAACCATTCAAGCTCAATGAAGAGGTTGAATGAGCAAGAGAAAGCAAAAATCTCAAGTGGAAGAAGAAACACAAGAGAATGATACAAAACCCTCATCTTCATTAATCTCCCACTCAAAAGCTCTCACTACAATTTCATGGAAAAAGAATGAAGAAGAAGAAGAAAAACTATACAACAAACTACAAAAGAGTGGACACAAAATTGGACCCTTGGCTTAGCTCAAAACTGCTGTATTTATAGGCAGGAGAATGGAGTTCTAGGGCAACCACCAGACCCAAAATAAGATTACCAAAAAGCCCCTGAAAAACGACAGAACGAGGCCACTGTACGGCCGCGGATCCGCCGCCTATAGCCCCCTATGGCCGCGGATCCGCGCCCCTACTGTGGGTTTAGGGTGTGGGCTTCTGAGTGTTTTCCTGGTCTCCTGTCCCGTCTTGTCTGGTACATGTATTTTCTGATAATTTCTTCCAGAATATCAGCAGAATTCATAGTCCAAGATTGTTATCTTTTCTTCACTTATCACTTTATCTCTCTTGAGCTCCGCGCACCCATTGATTCTTGTGCAGCCCCTCTCGTGCTCCGTGCTTGTCCGAGACACGAATGACTGCTGTCATATGTCTTGTCCCTAGAACCGGTACGCAGCACCGGACGGATATGGATGACCGGAACCCGGCTTTTATCTGTTCTCAACAGATGTTCTGTATTTGGTGTAACTGTGGAGATTTTGTCATGATTTGCAATATTTGGACTGAAAACCTGTACTCTGTAAATATGTAACAAACACAGATCAAAAGCACCTACCTATAAACACACGAGCGTAAGAATGGGCGGTATAAAATGCAGTATTCTGTTGTGAACAGATATCTGATGGGACCTAGTTCATAAATGAACTTCAAATCTAAACTTCTTAGACCGTAGTGATCACTGAACCTAATCAGTATCCAGCACCAACCCTCCCACAGTATCCTTTTGGACCACCTGTCCATAATACTGTCCCTCGTCAAAGGGAAAACTATAACTTTGACAATCATTCTGTCAACCAGGTCACCTTGGAAGCCTGGAATGATAACCGTCTCCTCAAGGAGGCCGCCATTATCAAATCCATAGAACATCCATTCATGTTCTTAAACTGCTTCCTAATGTTTCTCCAGGATTGGATTAATATAAACTTATCGCAACTAGTGCATAAACAACATCTGGTGTGGTACTTGACATCTCATGATTGACTCAATTTCCTAAGCAAGTGATCTGCCAATCATGCACATCCCTCTCCCCTTTAGTCTATAAGACACCTTTAGAGAGTGTGACTTCATCATCTGCAGGTACATCACCATGCCAGGAGTCATCTATTCTAAATACCATTAGAATACTGTCAAAGTACCCAAATTGGGAAACTACCCAATTCTAGATCTAAAACCATAGATCTAGTAACCAGAATGTCTGATATTATATTCATGTCCTTTGTGGAGAAACAACTGTGTGACAACCAAAGTACAACCGATCGTAGTATAGGAATTTTACTTCCTACTCTGCGTATGTCATCCAAATACCAGGACATCACACCCTACTACCTTCTTAACAGATCCATCCCCTATTCTGATGAAGTCAAACCTATGACTGTCATATCAAAATTAGATGATCTTATCTCCGCTATTTCTGCTCAAGCCTATAAATAGATATAAGCTACTTGTCCACTATTCTTCCGCTGCTCCCACTGACCACAACAACCCTCTGACAGAATAATATATACGTGTACTTCTAAAACTAGTTTAGAACGACGCTATACTTATCCTCCTGCCGGGTCTCATAGCCTGGAACAACCGTAGTGTCAAGTCTGGGTAAACTAGAACCTCCCTGTCACCGTCCTTGAGGGTACCGGAGTACCTCTCGGGTGTCTGAGGTTACCCACCATGTCTGCGGAGTGGCTATTGGAATGTCAAACATGATTGAATATATAGGTCCTATTAAATTTTCCGTAATCGTTTGCGGTTCTGGAATCTCTTCCAGTTCTACCATACTCCCACTACTGTTTTCTAAAAAAATCCATTTTACTAAAACTGTGGCGAGTCAAGAACAATATCACTATTGATCTTCCAGATGGTAGAAAGTTAACCCTCGACAAAGCCCGGGTCAACCCACAAACGACCATTACAGAAACGTGTCTTGAGTTATCCACAGTCTGGTTTTAAGCATAAGCCGGACAACTCCCAGTATCTTAACATCGTTCAGATATGAACCATTCAATATATACAATATAGAAATAGAGGCACTAATTTAACTGGAACCAGATTCAAACCATGCAGCTGTTTCCAGTGCATATCAACTTAATGGAGAGAGGCTAATCAGCATTACTCAACTTAGGAATACATCCAATTATGAGTAACCCGAAAGAGAAACAGGTTTCTCAAAACCGTTACTATCAACTGAATACCAATCACAAGAATCTACATCTTCGATTTCTTTGAAGAATCCCGATACTTGCGATACCTGGTTCTCTACTTTATTCTTATACCCACAACTTCTCAAAACTTAGATATTGTATTTTTACGAAACACTTGTCTAATAACTAGAGAAGTTACAAGTAAACAGAATAGAGTACGAGGACTAACCCCTTTGTCCTGGTGGACACTGGACAACATACAATACTCTGTATAAGTCCGCTGAGTTTAATAACTCAAAACATGTGCGTCGTAGGTTGAAAACTGTACCCAGGCGATTTCCTTAAATATCACCAATTACAACGAATTCCGATATAATGAGGATAATTACCTAATTCCCAATAACTTACTCCCACTCATCATCTGTAAAACCATACAGATGTGAGAATCTTACCTGGTCAATACATATCCTGGAGTAAGTATGTAATCGAGAAATCAGTTTTCCTTTAACAATGCACTGAAACATGAAAATGTTTCGTAGGGGTATCCTGGTATTCCTAGTAATGCCTCTTCCATAATCCAATGACTTTAACCGTATATTTCTTTGCCTTCTCTCTAAATCCCTTTATTTGTCTTTATTCATTACCTTCTGTACACCATCGTTAGGCTAAATGGTTTTCTTCCTTCCCTACCGTTCGGCACCGGCCTATGGTTTGGAAGAAGACTATCCAGTAAGCATAGTATGTGTACCCTCCTAAACCAAGGAGTACTCATAACTTGAGAGAAGGTGATGATAAAAGACAACTGAATAATACTTTATTCTACTTCTCCCGAACTGGGGAAAAGGCAAAGGTGAAATAGGAGTGGCGATGAAGTATGCGGTTTGGTTGTGAATGATAACAGTCGCAATTTACTTTGCCCTCTTTTTATTCCCTTTATATTGTCTTTACATATTACCTTCTGCACACCCTACTTAGGCTAATTGGTTTTCTTCATTCCATACCTTTTGGCACCTGCCTATGGTTTGGAATAAGACTATCCAATAAGCGTAATAGGTGTACTCTCCTAAACCAAGGAGCCCTCGCAACCTGAGAGAAGGTGATAATAAAGAACAACTGAATAAACCAATTCTATTTCTCCTGAACCTGGATCCATCCTCGAAGAAGTCCCTTCGAGTTCGTATATAACCATACGATGGATCTATCCAATGGAAGTGGATTTCCGTAGTAATACGGGGTGTTCTGAGAAATCTAAATGGTAAAAGAAAGAGCGGCAATGACTTATGCAACTTAGACAATCCAAAAGCCAGTATTTTAAGAAGGTTCGGTCAACTTGGTCACTGAGTCATAGTCTAGGGTCGGTCAAAGGTCGCTGCCAAAGAGAGAGAGAGAAAAGAAACACTCTGCGTGCACTCTAACCTAGATCAGAGTGGTTAACACTTTATCTAATCAGGAAACCTCCCACTGTAATCTCAAATTCTCCTCCAAACCTGAAAGAAGAATTAGTCGGGATCACCCGAAGAGTAAACCAACTCATCGGTGAGAATCGGGATCCAACTATTAATGCATGATAACTTGATGGAAGCCACTCAAGTTATCACACTCCAGAAGGTGTGTACATTCCTGGCAAGTTTCCTGTATGTTTGAAACTCCCGATATGATTTTTGCCCCATGCTCTTATAATCGTGACTTTGGCCAACCCATCATAAGTCACATGCCAAGTTCTATCCATCATTATCCAGGTCAATTTGAACCCACCAGTACCTACCCTTGACTTTGGCCAACAAGGCAGTACGACTGTCCCAAACCAACGCATCTATCTATGCAACAGATGAATACCCAGCAGCTACCAAACACTATGCCTTGAATTTGGCCAAACAAACATAGCTTGAATACTAGTGACCATCCATAAGAAATGACGGAGGGCTACGACTGGTTTTTGGCGAAAAACCTTTAACGTAATGAACTTGATATCGTTGAAGGAACTTGATAACTTTTTATAAAGATATAGTGGCGAAAACCTTTTGCTAAAGAGGTCACTCCCGGTGAAGGGATCTTGGCTCTTTCCTCGTGGAATGAGGTGCAGGATATTCCAACTGAATACCGCGATGCAAAGCAACTTGTAGTCGACTATAGTAAAGTTATTACCCTGACGTAAACTTTTGCCCAAGGGGTCACTCCCGGTGAAAGGATCTCGGCCCTTGCCTCGTCGAATGAGGTGCAGGATATTCTAACTGAATACCGCTATGCAAAACAAAAGGAAATATCTTTGTAATAAAACCTTTTAAAATTTGTTCCAACAACATCAAATATAGGTTTTTTTTATCCTTGCATTGATAAGAATCAATGCAGTCCCATCAATCAATCACACCAGAAAAGAACGAAAATATAATGTACGTATATGTCATCCGCATTCGCCACTGGGTCCTGTCATCACCCGTTAGGTTACTTAACTAACGACAGAGCGGGGAATGGACTAGCGCGGGTGTAAAACATATACAACATCTAATATTATATATACCAATATACAATAATCGTTCCAGGCGTTAAAATATGCAACATTACAGAAAAGTAATAAGCATCACAGAACAATACAGATAATCTGGGATCCCCGGGTTTCACAGAGCCGCTACTGAAACCCGACGTTCTCCTGGTCGTGTGGATAGCCTGTGCAATGAAACCTAGACTCCTACGGGTGCGGCAAGTTACCCGCCAAAACCTGAAGCGAAGCAGCCCCCTACAGCAAAATGAATGGACCACCCGGCACTTCACGGAATCCGGTAAATTGAGCACCCCTCCTTGGGTCAACCTGTATCACCTATGAGTGCGGCGAATAGTCTGCCAATTATAGAGTAAAGCCCTTCTGCCTCTCAAATACATGAGATACGAACCCATTTCCCTCCAGAACCCGGCTATCCGTGCACTCTGTCGCAGGGTAAACCTAGTACAGAAATAAAAATATGTACAACGGGTACATCGACCTCAACCCGGTCGTGCCCCAAAAAGAATATTATACAAACTGGCAGTGACGACAGTCCACAAGTTGGATGCTCGCCCCGCAATATCAAATGTACAAATAAATCTAAACAGCACTATCATTGCACACTGCTATCCACCACGACAAATCCGCAACATCACAGCACAACACAGAACATCAACGCGAATGTCAAGTTCGCAAACCCGTCTAAATGAACTATAGCAATTACACGCGGTTTACCGCTAGAATGAAATTCACGGTCGGAGATATAAAGTAAGTACTGTAAACTAACACGTTTAAATTTCGATCGACAAAATTTCCCAAAGTGGGCCCTACGAACATCTGCTGTACAGTAAGAAAATCTGGGTCCAAAAGAAATATACCAAAAACCACAATTTCCCAAGACTAACTGTAACACCTTAGGATTTGTATTTGTTTTAAATTGAGTTGTGTTTGGTGTTGACTTGTGAGAGAGAGGGAGTGGGCATCATGGCTTAGCCCATGCTTGGCTTTAATGAAGAGAGAGAGAGGAGGGTTGACATTTGGACCTTGAGTGTTTCCTCTCATTTCCTTGCATTTCTCTCAAACACCCACACACTCACACACACACACTTACCTCAGCTCCAGAAACCCC
The DNA here is from genome assembly GCA_030015575.1 of Agapanthus africanus. Classification (NCBI taxonomy): domain Eukaryota; kingdom Viridiplantae; phylum Streptophyta; class Magnoliopsida; order Asparagales; family Amaryllidaceae; genus Agapanthus; species Agapanthus africanus. The sequence continues at coordinate 385,867,598 of JASDDO010000012.1, read as the reverse complement.
AGCAGCAGCAGCAAGCACAGCAACAGCAACACCTGAGGACAGAAGCAGCAGCAGCAGCATGAGAGCAGCAGCAGCAGCATGAAGCAGTAGCAGCAGCAGCAGAGATCAGTAACAGCAGCAGCAGTGAACAGCAACAGCAGCAACTGCAGCTTCTCCCCTTCATTTCTTCTGCTTCCTTCAGCTACCTAGGGTTAAGTATGAGGTATAATTCCTAAACTTACTCCCTAGCTTGCTTAGTTAGTGTAGTTTTGCATCGGTTAATGGTTTTAAGTGCGTTTTAGTGTGATATGGAGTGTTAGTGGGAACCTTGTGCTAATGAGGTGTAAATTGGTTTCAGTAGGATAATTGGGGTTTGTTGAGACCCTATTAGCTTAGCTTAACCCCTATTACACTAAAATACCACCAGTTTCCCTAATTGATGCAATTTATCGTATTTGTGCAAAATTTGAGTTTTCTGGAACTGCTATTGACCCGGTGAGTTCAGAATGAAATTGAGTATACTGCAGTATAGTGGTGATGTGCAGATACCCTATATTTAACCCGACCCCCTAACTGCTACAGTAGGCCGCCAATTATTTCGTTCTGGCCGCCAATTGCGGCCAGATGGGTAGGGTTTGGGTTAGGGTTTGGTCCTGTAGGTGTCTGCTAGTGTGTAGGGTTCTATGATATATATATTTTTGTAAATCTAGTTCTGTAGTAAAATCTGGGACCCAATACCTATTTTGCCGTTTTTCTAAACCTTCGCGACACGCGTGATACGTGAGTAGGTTTGGGGTTTCTGCGTATCGCGACGCGTCGGGGTAGTTTCAGGTGCGTGATCACACGTTTTAGCATATCGCGCACACGCGCGATTGGTTTACGACACGGGTTTCTAGTTGGACTGTAGTGTCGCGTTTCTGTGAAATTGAGCTTATGTGTGATATGTGTTATGTGATTCTAGGTTCGCAGGCCAGTGAGACGGACGCTGCGAAGAAGGGCAAGCAAGTTGCTGGATACACTTAGCGCGAGACACGGTGAGTAGATTTCACATCTACGGGGATATCGCCCGCATGGCGTTATGCGTCAGGGCTGATAGGACCTTATTACTATATGTTGCATTTACCCCATAGACTGTCATCGCATGTTGCATTCCCTGCTATATATAAATATATATATATATATATATATATATATATATATATATATATTGCTTAGAACTGATAGAACACCGCACTATTACTAACGGTTTATGTTGCACGGGCACTATTTTGCATGCTACACACACACCGTTAGTAATTGCCATGCCACACTCACTGTAGAGCTGCCAGGATTATGTGGTTATAGTTCATCTTACATGTGATTGATTATGATTTCCTAGAAATTGGGAGCCGCATGAAATCTTTAAAAAAAACGGAAACTATTTTAAAAGCGGTTTTTCCCTTATACACCTACCATGGATTTATTACATTGTACCTCGCATTGGATTTATTTATTAGCGATGGATTTTCATGTGATCTCTGGTTTTGAGGACCTGATCGCACGCCGATGGCGTGTCGGATGTTCAAAGAATTAAAGTTTAACCGCGATCAGGACGGTGTCGCTATGCAGCTAGCCGGTGAGCACGGGTCGGTCCACAGGGAGATGGTGGTATCTTACCTTCTTGTTTTAGACGAGTCAATAAAGAATCTGTATGTTGTTTGATCTAACCTATGTGTTTATTTGCAAGTATAAAGTTGTTAAGAAAAGATACGATAATGTAAGCTAAAGAAATCCGTACTCCAAACCTTTGAGCCGAGTCTTGACCAATTGAAGCTAGAGCAATCGGCAACAACGTGGATTAGGGGATTTAAGCGCGGTATTCGTGGAATCCGGCTTATTTACCCTTGTCCTTCCGTTCTTGTCTCTTGCTTTCGCCTCCGGATAAACCGAACGCAACCGGTCGCGGTTAGGAATCACCGTTACCTTGTCAGGGTAGGGTGCCTAACGGAGCGCTTGCGTATGGTTTGGGCGGAGTTCAAATGGAAAATAACGGGAAAAGGAATTGGCAAAGAAATGTTAACTTATAATACCGTATTTCTTCTTAACAATAATAATTACATTCATTCACAAGAAAGAACCAAAAAGAGAGAACAAAAAGAAAAGAACAAAGAAAAGAAAAGATACAAGTAATTAAAGTACATGGAATAAAATTTGCAAGTAAGTAAAGCAAGAATGAAAAATGCAAGTAATAAATAAGCAAATAAAAAGAACAAGGAACTAGAACTCAAGACAAGCATGTGATCAATAGCCAACCCTTAAACTTGCAAGCTCAATGAAGAGGTTGCAAGATCAAGGGAAGGGTAGAGAACGCATGTGGAGTGAAGAACTAGTCCCGTGAGAAAATACGACCCTTGAGATCAATAACTAACCCTTAACCATTCAAGCTCAATGAAGAGGTTGAATGATCAAGAGAAAGCAAGAATCTCAATGGGGAGCGAAACTAACAAGAAAGATAAAAAACCCTCATCTTCATTAATCTTCCACTCAAAAAGCTCTCACTACAATTTTAATGGAGAAAGAATGAAGAAGAAGAAGAAGAAGAAGAAGAAGAAGAACAGAACTAACAGCCGATTATTAAGCTATAGTACCCTTGCCCTAATACCTAATACTACTTCTTTTCATTAAGGATGGACGGATTTGCTCACACACCTTTCATGCGACTATTAATGCTTCTTGAGGCACTAACAGCCGATTACTGAATGTGTGAACTTAAAACGTAAATAGCAGTTTCCAGGTCTTGACTTTATTCTATTTTTTTTCTTTTTCTTTTTCTTTTTCAAGACCGGATATATTTTTCACATGCTCTTTTGGTGTTTAGCTTTAAATACCGTTTTTTCTTTCATACTAGGCTTTCAGGAAAGAGTACTTCTAGGTATCCTCTACTATCCCAAGTTTCAAGGTGCGTGTAAGTGCAGTTTGTATGGTATATGCTCTCTAAATTTGAACTTAAGAAGAAAAAAAAACTATTTTTCAGGCTTATCCTCCGGTAAAGCTTCAATACTTTCCCTTCTTCTTGACTTAACTCAAAAAAAACTGAACTCAAGATTACCTGTTTCTCAAAAAACTGTAAGGACGTATACTTACCAAGTTTAAACAGAATGAGGGTTATTTTTAGGGTTTTCAATTCCTAACCCTAGAATTTAGTTATTTCTATCATATCAACTAATCTTTCGGAATAAAGATCTAAGTTACCATATTAGCCAACTTAACGACAAAGTTTTTATATCTTTGGAAATTTTTTGATTTTTATGGGTTTTTTAATAAGGTATGCAAATGCATAATATACAAATGAATGCGAAGGAAGAAAGCTTACCGAGCACACCCCCAAACTTAAACTTGACAGTGCCCTCACTGTCAGGCAATACCAAGAGGGTCAAAATTGCCGGCGCTCCCTAGAAACAAATTATATACAAAACAAAAAAGGAAAACAAAAGTATATACAAAAAGGAGTCCCCCTAAAACTTAAGTAAAACAGTGTTTCCACTGTTAAGCGATGAGGTTCAGGGTTAGGGGGGAAAGAACAGTATCAATTTATACAAGGCCTTACACAGGCCAAAAGTTAACACCAACCATTCAAAAATCTTATCATGATGAAGCAGTGGCCGGTGAAAGAAGGCATAGGGAAAAGAGATGGGAAATACGCGAGACCGTATGGAGATAGAAGCGGGATACGGTCTCGGTATATTAGAAGAAGCAGAATGGCGGAAGGGAAAAAGAAGTGGAGTATGAACTTGAGGGTGCAAATGGAGTGAATAGATTAGCACAATTTGTGATGAGCGATGTGTAAACAGCGATTGTGCTAATCTATTAACCCGTCGAGAGATTGGATCAAATCCCTCAAGATTCGTGAGAAACCATGGGTACGCCGAACTTGGTAAACCAGACATATGAAATGTAAGTGAGACGGGTTCTTGCATGGTCGGAACGATGGAAAGGATGGAGGGAAGTGGTTGAGGAAGGGTATCGGTTAAGGGTTTAGGAGGGTGTACACAGTCAATGAAAGGAACGGGATGAATTGGAAAATCCGACTCATCAATTAAAACTGGTTCATCCTCAAAACTATCCTCAATATTCTCCTCAAAGTTAAGCTCATCCATGCCTTTTTCTTCAAAATCCAGACGCATATGAAGTTCGGGAAAAACAGTTAAAGACTCGGAATGATGATTTGAAGAGACAAACTCAGCCAAATCTACGGGTTCATCATCCAAAATGTTCCCAGCGTCAATATCCTCGATCAAGTGAAAATCTATATTCTCAGACACCTCAACAAAAGCATGGATTTCAATCGATTCTGGTTCTAAGATGGAGGTGTAGAGGTCAAAAGGATTGGGATTGGTTTCACTTGGATGAGTCCCTTCACAATCGGGCAAATCAAACACTACGAAGTCACACAACTCATTCATCATTCTATCTTCAATTGATAAATCATGTGGGATACTCGATAGACTTTCAAAACAGGAGGTGTAGGATTCAATTTGGGATGGGTAGGTTTGATTTGGAAGGGGGTACATCTCACTCTCTCCACTCAAATTCACAGTCTGTCCTGCCGCCTCATCATACATTGAAAAAGTTGGAGCTAGTTGAAAACTAGCTACTGGGTCACTAGGTTGCATGAGGGCGGCCATGGACGCATTCAAATCCATAATCTGTTGGCTTGATGCTACCCTAAAATCTTCCAACGACTGTTCTAGACTAGACATAGGTTGTGAAGGGGTTTCAGTAAAAGATTCAAAGTTGTTTGGATACTGAAAGCTCCCAAAAGGCTGTGTAGAAGCAATGTCTAGGGAAGGTGTAAAAGTAGGGTAGGATTGGTAGGAATTGAATGGTTGGACAGGAGTGGGATCAACATTGGGATAAGAAGGTGAATGGATTTGTTGGTCCCAAGAATTTGTAGTGGTGAAAGGAGTGAAAGATCGGTTACGAGATTGTGCAATATGTTCAGCAATGGACATTGGTCTCGGGGTTACAACTGGATTTTCAAAAGGGGTATCAACACAAGAAGGGGTGAATGTTTGAAACGGTTGATACGAAGTGGATTGCGGGGTCCAGTTGTTCGTCCTAGACGCGTCTATCCGATCTCTCAACGAAATTTTGGGCATGGATGGGTCGTTCGATGTTCGGCCAAAGCAAGAACCGTATGAAGTAATGTCTGGTTGTGGGTACCAAAGTTCGGCAAGAGTTTTGCGAGGTGGAGTACCCATGATATGAAGAGAGAAGGAAAGAAAGGCAGAGAAAAGGAGGGAAAAAAGAATGTGATATTTTTTATTTTTTTTTAGTTTAGTTAGTTGTTAGCAAAAGAATGAAATATACACAAAAAATATGGACAAAACTAATCACGACACAAAAATACCACACAACTAATCGTTCTAGGGTTCACCTAGGTCAACTAGACCTGCTCCAGAACTTGATTGTCGAAATAAAACTGTGTCGAGAAACATGCTTAAAAATACACTGATCACGAGGCCAGGTAAGTGCAGAGATAAGGGGAGGTTTTCCAACGCTTTCGCGAAGTTCCTTAATTAAATAACCCTTTCTCTTTTGGCGGTTTCGCCGTTAACACTTTCCTAGACACCCCGTAAACAATATACCGTTAAGCAAGGTTCTAAGCACAGTTAACTTCTCCTAGTGAGCGCGAAGTCCTTAAGGCTTAAAGTCTAATTTCTTTTAAAATTTGTGCGGGTAATTGTTATGCTCAAGTTCGTGATTTGTGGGCCACGGAAAAGGTGATGAAATCCTTTACCGTATGTTGTGGGGTTCGCTTGCCCTTAAGTCCGTATTAATTGATGCAATGCGCAATTCAATAAAAATTCTATAAAGAATCAAACAATCGTTTTTTAGTTTAAGCTCGGCACTGCAACAAATACGGGTTAGTCAATTTTTGCGTTTGCTAGCGAACTTGCAAAGAATCCTGCAAAGAATAGTATATTGGAAGCGTCGGATTTGAGAAGAAGGTGTTAGGAAAGTACGTACCGTTAAGTTTTTGGGTTAGGAAACCCCCGTTGAATCAAATCCGGTAAGCTTGAAAAGTTCGCTTGCGCGGGTCAAACTACCCGGATCTTTGGCACTGTACTTTGTAAATCACCCTTGCCTTGAATGCACACTTTGCTCCCCACTATTGCAGTTTGCAAATACGCAAAAATCTGCACACTTGCCCACAAAAATGATAAAAAACAAAAAGAATTTTTTTTTATATATATATATTTTTTTTATATATACAAAAAGAATATTAACCCGAATAACAAGAAAGAAAATACGCTACCGTCTCTCCGGCAACAGCGCCATTTGATAGCATGCCGATGGCGTGTCGGATGTTCAAAGAATTAAAGTTTAACCGCGATCAGGACGGTGTCGCTATGCAGCTAGCCGGTGAGCACGGGTCGGTCCACAGGGAGATGGTGGTATCTTACCTTCTTGTTTTAGACGAGTCAATAAAGAATCTGTATGTTGTTTGATCTAACCTATGTGTTTATTTGCAAGTATAAAATTGTTAAGAAAAGATACGATAATGTAAGCTAAAGAAATCCGTACTCCAAACCTTTGAGCCGAGTCTTGACCAATTGAAGCTAGAGCAATCGGCAACAACGTGGATTAGGGGATTTAAGCGCGGTATTCGTGGAATCCGGCTTATTTACCCTTGTCCTTCCGTTCTTGTCTCTTGCTTTCGCCTCCGGACAAACCGAACGCAACCGGTCGCGGTTAGGAATCACCGTTACCTTGTCAGGGTAGGGTGCCTAACGGAGCGCTTGCGTATGGTTTGGGCGGAGTTCAAATGGAAAATAACGGGAAAAGGAATTGGCAAAGAAATGTTAACTTATAATACCGTATTTCTTCTTAACAATAATAATTACATTCATTCACAAGAAAGAACCAAAAAGAGAGAACAAAAAGAAAAGAACAAAGAAAAGAAAAGATACAAGTAATTAAAGTACATGGAATAAAATTTGCAAGTAAGTAAAGCAAGAATGAAAAATGCAAGTAATAAATAAGCAAATAAAAAGAACAAGGAACTAGAACTCAAGACAAGCATGTGATCAATAGCCAACCCTTAAACTTGCAAGCTCAATGAAGAGGTTGCAAGATCAAGGGAAGGGTAGAGAACGCATGTGGAGTGAAGAACTAGTCCCGTGAGAAAATACGACCCTTGAGATCAATAACTAACCCTTAACCATTCAAGCTCAATGAAGAGGTTGAATGATCAAGAGAAAGCAAGAATCTCAATGGGGAGCGAAACTAACAAGAAAGATAAAAAACCCTCATCTTCATTAATCTTCCACTCAAAAAGCTCTCACTACAATTTTAATGGAGAAAGAATGAAGAAGAAGAAGAAGAAGAAGAACAAAACTACACAAAGAAGAGGCTAAAGAAAAGCTCCCTTGGTTGAGCTCAGATCTGCTATATTTATAGGCAGGAGAATGGAGTTCTAGGGCAACCAGCAAACATAAAATGAAACACCCAAAATACCCCCAAAAAACGACAACCTGAAGAGCAAGTACGGCCGCGTTTCCGCGGCCAATACCCCCTATTGGCCGCGGAAACGCGGCCAAGTGGTAGGATTGATGGGTCCAATTTGGTGTCTGTTCCTGGTTTTATCTTTCCTCGTGTTTGAAAACTTCAAAATGAACAAAAGTCCTCCAGAATATCTGCAGATTCCAAGTCCAATATTGCATTATCTTTTTCACTTTTGACTTTATCTCCCTCGAGCTCCGCGCACCCATTGATTCTTGTGCAGCCCACCTCGTGCTCTGTGCTTGTCCCAGACATGAATGACCACTGTCACATGTCTTGTATCGGGAACCGGCACTCGGCACTGGACGGATATGGATGACCGGAACCCGGCTTTTATCTGCTGTCAACAGATGTTCTGCTTTTGGCGTAACTGTTGAGATTTTGTCCTGATTTGCAATATTTGTACTGGAAACCTGTATTCTGTAAACATGTAACAAACACGGATTAAAAGAACCTACCTATAAACACACGAGCGTAAGAATGGGCGGTATAAAATGCAATATTCTGATATGAACAGGACCGTGGAATTATTTAAGAAAAGATGCACTATTTTGAAAAAACCCGGTACCTCGTGATATGATATTTTGGTGCGTCCACCACGCGTTTTCTCGGTGCTGAGACGTGTGCTTGAAACCCGATTCGAGGAGTGGATGTTCCGTTTGCGGGTTCGTGGTGGGCCCGGTATGGCTCCCCTCGGCGAGATGATCGATGGGTTTTGCCGATTGAGCCTGGAGGTGGGCGAGTACCTACCGGTGATTGGTTGGACCTGGCAGTTGTCCGAAGGATACTGGCCAGAGTCGAGAGATGGATGCGGGATGATCCGTACTGCCGGGGCCGAGGGCCGATACCGCAGATGGACCCCGCGGGCCGATCCGGACTGACGGAGCCCGATATACGAGGATTTGCGTGTCGATGCTGGACACGAGTATTTTATGATATTTTGGGTGCCGATGTTGGGCACTCGTGATTTCTCAAAGATATACAGGATTTGAGGGCCGATGGGTGTGCCGGCGCCTGAGTGTATTTGGGATTTGGGTGCAGCCTGAGGCACCGCCTATTGTTTTCCATGTTGACATATTCCATATAGACGTTATGTATCCCATGCTCAGTATTGATTTCTATATACCTCATCCTGTAGCACTTACCTGATAGAGCACTTGCATTACTATTGCATCCACTGTTTGGCATGCATTGATATCATCTGCTGGCATTAGTAGAGCCACGCTATATGTGCATGCTCGCGATCACCTTTATATGTTATCTCTATTCACGAGTTGGCAACTCACCCCCGTTGTGCCACAGTATTTGCAGGTTGCCCTTGGGAGTAGTCGCGGCTGGCTGTTACCGCATCTTTTGGCACAGATACCATTGCTGAGGCGAGTTAGCCTTTTTCTGTTAGGTGGGTTTTGTACGGTATCTGTTATCTTTCAGTTGTATATTGATGTATCTAATATTCTCCATCTACCTTTCTGTATTGACTTAGAGACAGTTGTGAGGGCGATGTGTATGATTTTGGTACTCTGGTGTCGAGCTCGCATGTGAGCCGACTTTATGTTATGCAGTCTTACCTTTGCTATATTGTCCTTGCTTTACTGTGTATTCTTCGCTACGGCGTCGTATATCATATTGGGATGCTTTATTTATTTCACTTGTTATTTCTGCTACACCTTGCTTTTACCCGACTTACGGGACAAATGTTTAAAAAGGAAATGTTACCAAAATTATAAAAGTTATAACTCTTGAACTTAAAAGGATTTCTACTAAATTAATAAGATGTTTTTCGGACACGCATGACTGTTTTTACGAAAATATTTTAAATCACTCTATATTTATTGGTTTTGATTTCTGGGTCCGGCTTACTTAGCCGCGTTACGCCTGTAGACGTTGCGTGGTTAAGTGTCGGTCACGAGTCGAAATTCTCGGGTCGTGACACTAACATACCGGAAAAAATTGGATCACTGTTCCCACATACTGGCCGCAGTTCCGCGGTCAAACCCCAGCTTTGACCGCGGATCCGCGGCGGTACTGTGGGATCACGTGCCCAAATTTTGCCAGAATGCTTAAAAAAGCCTGCTTTGTTTTCTGTGATATGTAAAATAATTTTTAGACCCTTTTAAAAATCGACAGAAACTTTTGTACAGGAAATTGCGATTTTTGAAATTCGGTTCGATCGATGTTTTAAACGTGTTATCACAAGTTAGTAAAGCTTAATGGTGAGGCTCTGATACCACTGTAAGTACACGGTAGCGTCCCGACCGTCTAACAGACGCCAATTGCGGAACAATAACTTTTACAACTGGCGCTATCGCGTACTATAACCCGGATCTGCCATTAAAGCTAAACTAACAAACTACAAAGTGGGTAGAAATGTTATACCGAACGATCCGAGTCCTTTGGTCTTCAACCATCATCCCACGCTTTGTTGCGGCTACTCCGATCTCCTGAATCTCCAGTCTTCTCGTCCAGGTGGCACCACGTCGACGGATCTTTAAACGGGCTCCCGCCTCTAAACCGAGGAAACTCGATCATCAAGTTTGCTAAAAGAGATGACCAAGATTGATGTAGATAATGAGTAGAACACTTTGTCTCGTTACGTCCAAAGCTATGGACGAACGGTTAATGAAGTTGCCTTTTGGAATCGGGTGAAATGAGAAACGAGGCTATCTAATTTCCATGAATCCAAAACTATAATCTTTTCAAAATCAACAACCCTCATTGCCAAGAATGAATGGCCGGCCAATATAACAAGGGTGGTGAGTGTAAGAGCAAGGAGGAGGGTGACCATAAATATGAAGCGTATCATAACATTAAAAGAAAAGGTTGACACACTAAAAACCAATCAATGAAAAATGGTGATTCATTAACCTAGTCACCAATTCAATTAATGCTAATGAATGAATCATCAAGCCTTGTCACCAAATCTAGAACCTTCTAGAACCATGACTCACCCTCAAGACGAAAAGATAAATCCGTATTAAACCGAATGTTTAATACGGCCGATAGAACACTGGAAACTGGCAACTTCCAAAAGCGATCCCGAAACGAATTTCAGGATAACCCCGTAACAGTATAAACAAACACGCATCTGTATTACGACCGAATACAAATGCAACTGAGACAAAGATATTATATCTACACAGTATAATACTCGGATTCGGCTTAAACCAAAGCCTACCAGTATTATCTGCCCGAAATATGACACGTGCGTAAACGCACGTGCATTTTCCGAACCCTGCCATAAAACCATACGGCCTCTACAACGTTTCGCCTGAACTTAGGAAACTGTCTGTGGGGGACTCTAATGACTCATCAACACACTGGCACTGGGTATAACCACTAGCACGTCAGAGGTACAAGCTGTACGTAACGGTTGCCTATGTATTGATTGGAAAGGAAGCTGACGAGCGAACTCATCCAGAAACCCTACTGAGCCTGACAGTGACAATATCCGTACAGTCCGGTCCGTTCTTCTAAAGAGTATCGCATATCAAGTCAAGGGGGGTGGATAAAGTCAGACCCTTAATAACGCGATAATTCATGTCGGTATGAATCCCATCACCACCTGAAAAACTACCGATCCAAATCAGTAATTCTCCACTACCTCGGCCGAGAATTTCTAGTGATGGCCACCCGTGCACTGTGCGACATCAACCCCCAATACCGGGAGAGATGAATCCCCGATGATCCGCTCACTGCCTCCATGAGGCTCGGGACTGTACCCAAAAAATACCTGTTTGCACGTCTCCTTTGAGCGTGGTAGGGTAGAAATCAAAGCACAGTGGGAACTCACACGAGACAAATGACGATCTCAGGTCGACAAACTAACATGTACACATGTCACCAGGGAACTGCTATCTGACGATATATATAATACCAACTAGCATGTTCCCGGCGAGTCATGTCCGGTGTACTCAATGAGCACCCGTATACATCTTAGGTGAACTAACTAACACCAATGGCTTGTGAGACCAGCCACCGCCCCTCGTCGGGGTCTCGACTGTATACACTAGTCTACTCTGGAGTATCGATGCCCTGTCTCGAAACTCCTACGACTAGGGATGCTTTAAGGATGTGCTTACAGACCCCAGCTCCCACGTATTTGATCGCCATCATACTACTGGCAGTCAAGCAAGAATCCTATGGGCTCTATCAACATGCAATAGTGAACTTAAAGCATGTATACGATGATAAAGAAAACCAGATAGCATACTATCATCTCGAGTAAGATAGTCATGTCGGTATATGTCATCCCTCAATCATTGCAATCACGTACCTGTGATCCAATAATTGAATTAGAGGGCGCTATATCCAACAGATACCCGTTCGAACATTTTAACAGGTTCTAAATTATCCAGAAAACAAAATGAAGTTAAACTTTTCGATCGAATCAACGAATACAAAAGATCTCGAGAGAACTCAACACTTGAGCAAGATTAAAAATTCCCAGAAGTATATAATACCTACGGATCAACCATATAAATACGAGGCCTTAACTCCCAAGTACGACCGCGGAACCGCCGCGGGAAGTATGTTCCTGCCGCGGTTCCGCGGCGACTTTGGGGAGTTGGGGGCTCGTATTTTACAGTAGTCCTTAGAATTTCCTACTGAATTTTCTGAGTATTTTTAATACGGAAAAAATCAAATTTTTAAAAAATTTCCAGAGAGGGGTCAAAAACGATGTTTCAGCATTCGATCAGACTTTTAACTTCGTATACTCATCGCCTAATGCTCTAGCTTGTCTCTGATACCACTGTAGGGTTACTAGGCACTGTCACAAGGGTATATAACGCATCAACCATGCCCGATTTGAAATTTAGACGCGCCGAACAACCCAAAGCGAGGATATTTGCTAGATTATTAGGGTTAAACATGCAAGTAAACATCTTTACAACTAAGAGAGAGGGATTACAACCTTTGTAGTCTGCTCCTTCGCTTCATAAGCTCCGAGTAGTAGTCCCTTTGCCGCGATCCATGATCTCCCGGACTCAAGAGAAGCTCCACAACCCGAATGATCCATGCTTTCTTAAAGTCTTCCTTTTCGAAGATGATCTACCTTGAAGTTTCTTTAACGCAAGCTCTCACTCACTAATCAAGTATTAATGAAGTGAACACCCTAATCTAATTGGCTAGATTAGATAAGGATGATGAAGTAGGATTTATGCTCTCTTTTATTATCAAATTCTCACACTAATCCATCACAAAATAAAAACCTAGAAAGCTTTTGAAAAGCTCAAGGAAGAAGAAGAAGAATCATTCCTTTTTGTGATGAATAATGAATTGTTATTATCATTACAATTGCAACCATGGTTAAGTCAAGAAAGACATAACCATTGTAGAGATTCAACTAGGGTTAAAGGTGTGGGTAAGGAAAATATCTCGAAAATATCAGCACATAATATCTTTGCAAGAAACAAAAGAAAAGTTTCTAGAAGCTTCATGAATAAGCTAACCCAAATCAAACCCTAACCATGTTTAATCTCCACTAATCATGTTGCATTTGTAATCATAACTTGTTACAATATTATATATCACATATATAATATATTTTTGTAACAAAAGAAAATAATACAATTAATATATATCGCATATATATATCAATGTATTATCCGGTGAGAAAATGAATCAATAAAGCGAGCCAATATTAGATAATGTAATGTAATATATCACATATATATTTATACTTTAAATTATCGAATCAACACTTGATCCGACAATCCGGTTATATCGCATATAACCGATTAATATATCATGTACCGATACATCGAATCAACACTTGATCCGATGACCCGGCTGATATCAAATATCGCGAGAATAGAATACGGTATCTCATATCGTATTATTCTCTACCCCGCACATATCACATTTGTGCTCCTACTTCGTTTTGCCTGAGTCAAGAAACCTCTATGTAGGACTCTAAAGAATCGTCAATACGCCAGAAGCAGGTGATGATCATATCAAACACCCACAAGCTGCAAGCGGTCAGCTAAACGTAACAGCCACCGAGGTATTGAGCGATCAGAAGATCAAAAAGCAAGCATGTACATTCTCCTGTGAATCCAATCAGTAACACTCCCGTACAGTCCGGTCTCTTCGTCTGATATGTCGCATATCTGGTCTAGGGGTGGTAAACGTCAGACCCCAGTAACCGATAAGTCGTGTCGATGTGAGGCTCAAAATAGGTCGAGAACCTACTGATAACACTTACCAGCAGTACCCAATATCCGCCCTGGCCAGTGACTTCCAGTTATAGCCAATCGAACACAGCACAATATCAACTCCCTATAACGGGAGAGACGAAACCCCTCCTATCGCTCATTGCTTCCATGCGATTCGGGACTGTACCCAAAAGCCACCATTTTGCACACCCTCTTGGACGTGGTAAGGTGGAAATCAAAGCACAGTAGGAATCTCACAAGACTCTATGATGATCTCGGGCTTACAGAATAACCTGTACTAGTGTCACCGGAGAACTGCCATCTGACGTGAGGTATAATACCATCTGGGAGTTCTCGGCGAGTCCGTCCAGTGTACCCAGTCTCCACTGAGCACCCGTACACCATCTTTGATGTCAAACACCGACGGATATAAGATCATCCATCTCCCATCATATGGGTCAAGATACGTATACGCTAGTCTACTCTGGTGTATCGATGCCCGGTCTCGATACACCCTCGACTAGGAACAGTTATAGGATGTACTCGTCGACTACCGTGGCCCCACTAGTATGATCTCATCATAGTCCCCGTAGTCGAGTACATATCCTTAGGGATTTATCAACATGTGAGAATAAGACAGTAAACTAATACAAGTCAACATGTTAAGATAAAGTGAAACCAAATAGCATACTATCATGACGAGCAAGAAAGTCCTCTCTATATATATCCTAGCATCCATTATAGTATACATCATATGTACAACAATGGCCTCTAGGGCATATACATAACTAACAATTATGTGTTGCTGTGATATGTTATATTTGATCATCGTGTTTTGAATAGCCGGTTTTTTTTTTGTGAGATGAGAGTTTTTCATTTTCATTCATGTAAAAGATTGTATGTAATATTCTTTTATTGGGGCACTTCCGGGCTGAGGATGATGTCACCATTGTATATTATTTACTTTTCCGCATTAGGATAGACCCAAGACGGGGAGCACAAGCAATCGGGTTCTAGGGTCCAGTGGGAGACTATCTCGGGGATTCGAGACCGGGTCTCCTAACTCTAAAATTGGCAGGGTTGCTTGCCGCTCTCGTAGGGGTGTAGGGGTGTGGGATTGGCTATTCATCACGACCGTGGAATCCGTGTTTTATACAGGCTCGTATTAAAACACGGACCTCCTAGTATATCCAATATTTCATATATGTTCTTCTGCTGCAATGTTCTGTGATGAGATCATATTACTGCCTGAGACGTATGTTTATATTATATATATGTGATATATATTATATATTGTTGATTTCGTTTCATATCTGATGCTTATGAAGCATAATAAAATGGGAATTCATTAATGAGATTATTGAAATAAAAGAAACCTAAAGATGTTGTAGAAACTTGTTTAAAAACTGGTAGCTCTAGTTCTTGCTTTGCATAGCAGTATTCCTTGCAGAATATCCAGCACCTTATTCGATAAGGAAAGAGCCGAGATCCCTTCACCGGGAGTGACCTCTTTAGCGAAACTAGTAGATGTTACACACTCAGTTTTTCTTTTGATTACTTCTATAGTTTTTGCTTTGCATAGTGGTATTTGTGAAATATCCTGCACCTTATTCGATAAGGAAAGGGCCGACGATCCCTTCACCGAGAGTGACCTCTTTAGCAAAACTAGAAAATCCTCAAAAACACTCCATTTAAAATCATTCGATTCTACAACGATATCATGTTCATTACGCAAAAGGTTTTCTTAAAAACCTGTCGTAACCCTCCGTCATTTTAGGAAGTAGAGTTCGTGCTGCGTATATCGACCATAGTTGAGGCGTAGTGTACGGTAGCTAAGTGATGTCTTCCTATACAGCATACGATGCAATTAGTTAAGACATTCATATGATTATGTCGACCATAGTTGAGGGTCATGTGGGTGGGTCTAATTAATCATGAAATGACGGGTAGAACTTGACTAGTGCTTATGATATGTTGACCTTAGTTAAGGTCATAAGTACTAGGGGTAAAAGATTATTGGGAATTTCAAGTGTTGAAATTTGCAATATGATTGCATACCTTCTATGAGATAGATGGATCCCGATACCCACTGCGAGTAAGAGTTACTCCTGGGAGAGTTTTACACATTACAATTAGCCGATCAAGTAGGTGTCTAGAAAGGTGTTAACGGGGTTACGCCCCTAGAAAAACGAGTTTATTTTAATTAGGTCCGTGCGAAAGCACAGGGAACCTCCCTTAAAGTACCAGCACTTGCCTGGCTGAAAAATTGGCGAACTTGTAGCGTGTAATTAATCCCGGCTAGTCTTTCCTTTTACGGTTTGAAGGAAGATTTGACTAAAACAGTGGGAGACATCCTGATTAGATATATTAAATAACCAATCTAATCTTGCAAGAGCATACGCTGAGAGTTTTCTTCTCTCTCTCTCCTGGTAGCGACCTTGTCACGTCTTAATCAAGATAATAATACGGATTTATTGACCGAACCTGCTTGTTATACTACGCTAGGGAACGTTGGTCCTGCTCCAACTTATAATTGTTATGAGACAGAGCAGGAAATTGGGGATTACCAGAATTACCGTGCCGCCCAAACGAAGAAAGTGCATGCTAATGCATCATCTTCGGGTGTGTTCATTACAGAGATCTGTTTCTCAGTATCCTTTACGTCCTGGGTATGAGATACCGGATCACGATCCCATATATGTAATAGGTTACATGGGCTACAGAAAGGTAGAGAACCGGGAACGGGTGATAAGTTTCATGAGATGGAAATGGTGCAAGTGTTGCAGCCAAGTCTGTTGGCAGTTATCACCCTGTATTACAGAATAAATTAATTCTGAACGATATTATTAGATACCGAACCTGATATACAACATCATATCAGTCTCTTTATTAAGATAAAGAAGGATATAATTTTGTATTGTTGGATAATGTCTTGAATATTTCCTATATCAAGAGTTGATCGGTTCAGGCAAGTTATCTAAAAGCATAGACGTTCTAAATCAAACCACAGTTCTTAACGTACATAACACACACAAGAGGAAGAGTTCAGAAATAAACAAATCCTTCTTGTGGTATTGTAGACTGGGTCATATCAATGCGACCCGACTAGCTAAGTTACATCAAGATGCATATTTAATTCAGTTTGAATTTACATCTTATAAAACTTGCCAGTCATGTCACAAAGATAAGATGACCACAGCTCTGTTTATTTGAAACAAAGAAAGAGTTAGTGAACTTTTGGGATTGATACATGATGATGTATGTAAGGTCCCCAGTCTACACATACCAAGACCGGTTCTTTGTACTTTATTACATTCACTGATTATCTCTCAAGATTCGGACATATGTTCCTGTTGAAACACAAGTCTGAACCTAATGAGAAATTCAATGAATATAAGACAGAAGTAGAGAACCAAAACGGGTATAAGTATTTTGTCCTTTGATGAGATCAGGGAGGAGAATACTTGAGCACGGAGATCCTAGACTATTCTAAAGGAGAATGAGATTCTTTCTCATCATTACTCCTCCGTATACACCACAGCACATAGGTGTATCGGGGCGGAGCATTCACACCCTATGTGATATGGTGTGCTCTATGATGAGTAGTACTGAGTTGCCTATTTCCTTTTGGGTATTATGCACTTGTAAAGCTGCATACCTATTGAATAGGGTTCCAATCAAATCAGATGCCTACCACTCCATATGCGATATGGTATGGGAAGAGTCCATCTCTTAAGAATAATAAGATTTGGGGTTGTCCGAACTTTGTCTAAAAAAAAATCCGGACAAGCTCGAGGCAAGGTCAGTTCTGTAAAACTGGAAGGAGTTCCAGCTATACAAACTGCAGCAGATGATTTGGTAGAACCGAAGGATTCAATAGTAACCAACGAACCTCAGCCTCTCCGCCGATCTGGTAGGGTTCCTCATCCACCTCAGAGATACTTTGGTATCTCTGTTACAGTGGGAGCGAGGATTGCATCATGAGATGATGACCCAACTAGTTTCAAGCAGGCCATCAGGAGTGTGGACTCTGTAAGAATAGCTGGATGCTTAGTGATCTGACATGGAATCCTTATACACCAACAAAGTATGTACTTTGGTTGGTTTATCTGAAGGGTTAAATCCCCATCGGAAGCAAGTATATCTTGAGAAGATTACTTGGTGTACATAGAAAAGTTAAGATTTTCAAAGCTATGCTTAAGTCCATCCAGATCCTACTTGCCATTGCTACATACCATGACTACGATATCTGGTGGTTGGGTGTCATGACTTCTTTTCTAAATAGTGATTTAGAAGAGAGCGTCTATAAGTACACAGCCAGAGGGCTTCGTAGACAGTGGGAGCAGCGGAAACGTGTGAAAGTTGCTTTATAGGATAAAGCTGGCATCGCGGAGAAGGAATGTCTGTTTTGATGTGGTAGTCAAAAAGTTTGACTTCATCAAAATCGTAGATAAACCTTGTATATACAAAAAGGGTAGTAGAGAGTATGGTGATGATCCTCGTATTGTACGTGGATAACATACTCTTGATAGGGAAGCAGTTTCCTATGCTACGCTCGGTCAATCTCCTCTTATCAGAAGGATTCTCTATATACGGATCAAAATGATACCTCCTAAAATCTAGGTTTTATATTTATGAGATAGATCTATTTGGATATTAGGATTCTCACTAGTTGTAGTGAGATGGTATCAATCGATCCTGGGGAGAATCACTGGAATGGTTCTAGGGTGATAAGGACGACTGAATGTCAGTCACAGGCATTGTCTTTACCCTCAGTGGAAGGATGGTATGTTGGAAGAGTTCCAAGATAGTTACCATGACATACTAGACGATTAAGGCAGGATAAATCACTACCAAGAATACTACCAAAGAAATAGTCTGGATGTACAATAGTTCATGAGATGAACTTCATTCTTACCATTGTGTGACAATGGAGTTTTGGATTTTGCCAAGGAAACCCCGTCCCATCTGTAATCCAGACATATTCTAAGGCAGTATCACCTGATCATGAAGATGGTTGATCTCCAGGGAGATCGAGGTTAGGAGAGTAGACACATAGGACAACAGCGCGGATCCACTCACAAAGGCCTATTTCCCAGTAGAGACTTTTTATGAGATGGCTGAGTATGAGATACTTCAACCACAGCTGATTGTTGGGTATGCGATACCACAACAAATGGCCCTAGTGCAAGTGGGAGATTGTTAGTTATATGTATTCCCTAGAGGCCATTACAGTACATATGATGTATATTATAGTGGATGCTTGGACATATATAGGTAGGGCTTTCTTTCTCGACATGATAGTATTCTATCTGGTCGCACTTTATCTTAACATGTAATCTGATTGTCTCTATGTTACATGTTGATAAAGCCCTTAGGATGAGTACTTGACTACGAGGACTATGATACAGATCATACTAGTAGGGACAGAGTAGTCGCTAAGTACATCCTTCAAATGTTCCTAGTCGTACGTGTATCGAGACAGGGCATCGATATACCAGAGTAGACTAGCGTATGCGCTTCTTGACCCATATGATGGGCAATGGAAGATCCCATATTCATTGGTGTTTGACATCAGAGAAGGTATACGGGTGCTCGTTGGAGACTGGGTACACTAGACGGACTCGCCGAGAACTCCCAGATTGTATTATACCTCACGTCAGATGGCAGTTCTCTGGTGACACCGGTACAGGTTAGTCTGTAGACCTAAGATCGTCATAGAGTCTTGTGTGATTCCTACTGTACTTTGATTTCCACCTTACCACGTTCATGAGAACGTGCAAAACGGTGGCTTTTGGGTACAGTCCCGAATCACATGGAGACAATGAGCGATAGGAGGGGTTTCGTCTCTCCCGGTATAGGGAGCTAATTTTGTGCTGTGTTCGATTGGCTATAACTGGAAATCCCTGGCCAGGGTTGCTGAGATTTACTGGTAAGTGTTATCAGTAGTTTCTCGAACTGTTATGGACCTCATATCGACACGACTTATCAAGCTACTGGGGTCTGACGTTTACCACCCTTAGGCGAGATATGCGACATATCAGACGAATAGACCGGACTATACGGGAGTGTTACTGATTGAATTCGCGGGATAATATACATGCTTTCTTGTTGATCTTCTGATCGCTCAATACCCGGGTGGCTGTTACGTTTAGCTGACCGCTTGCAGCTTGTGGGTGTTTGATATGATCATCACCTACTGCCGGCGTATTGACGATTCTTTAGAGTCCTACACATAGGTTTCCTGGCTCAGGCAAAATGGAGCAGGAGCACATATATGATATGTGCGGGACCGAGAACAATACTTGTATGTGATACCGTATTAGATTCTCGCGATATGTGATATCGGCCGGGTATATGTGATATAGGTGGGTCATCGGATCAAGTGTTGATTCGATGAACTGATACAGATTATATTAGTCGGTTATTTATGAAATAGCCGGATTATCGGATCAAGTGTTGATTCGATAATTTAATGTATAATTATATATTTGATATATTATATTACATTAACTAATATTAGCCCACTTAAAGATTCTTTTTCTCACTTGGATAATACATTGATATATGTGTGATATATGTTAATTGTATTATTTTATTTTGTTACAATAAATATTGTATATGTGATATATAATATTGTAACATGTTAGGGTTACAAATGCAACATGTTTTGTGGAGTTTAAATATGGTTAGGGTTTGGATTAGGGTTAAGCTTGGATGAAGCTTTCAAGAAGCTTCATGAAGCTTTGACTTTGACTATGATATTTTGTAAAGATATTTACTTAACCCAACCCAAACCCTTTACCATAGTTAAATATCTACAAGGGTTAAGTCATTATTTTTAACCTATGGTTGATTTGTAACCACACAATGATTTCATTATTCATCACAAATGAAATACATCTTCTTCTTCCTCTTGATGAAAAAGCTTTCTAGCTTTTTGTAAAGTGATGAAAATGAGTGAGAAATTGAAAAAAAATGAGGGCTAAATTCCTACTTCATCATCCTCATCTATTCTAGCCACTTAGATTAGGGTGTTTGCTTTGCTAATACTTGATTAGTGAAGCAAGAGCTTGGGTTTGAGTTTCTTCAAGGTAGATCATCTTCGAAAAGGAAGACTTCTAGCAAGCATGAATCATTCGACTTGTGGAGCCTCTTTAGGGTTCGGGAGTTCATGGATCGCGGTGAAGGGACTACTACTCGGAGCTCATGAAGCGAAAGAACGGACTACAAAGGTTGTAATCCCTTTCTCTTAGAAGTAAAGTTGTTTATTTCTTTATTGTTTCGCCTAATCTCCAGTCTACGATCTTGGTTAGGGTTGTTCGGCGCTTGAAAATTTTTATTTTGGCATGGTTGATGCCTTGTAGAACCTTGTTCTCGTGCATAATAACCCTACATTAACGATCTGCCCAGCCGCTTCATTCGCTTGGTGAGCCCGTATTTGCTGAGCAATGTAATCATCCAGAGCAGCCTTGGAGATGGTCTCCTCCTTGACTGCCGAAAGAGCCGGAGGAGGGTTCGATGTCTCCCCTCTGTCGTCTTCAATGATAATCGGGGGATCTTCAGCTGGAGGTTCCGGCTGTAACATCATCCCGGCCATGTCTTGGAACAAAAGATCCATTCGTTTTATGTTGGCCGCCTGTTCCGCGGTCTCTTTTCTTTCCTCTCGAGCATTCTTCGGAGGAATTCAGCATCAGTTTCTTGTTCCTGACGCTGCTCTGAGGTCTCTGGATTTTCTTTCAGCCTAGTGAGTGTGGCCATTGCAGTCAGCATCTCCTGAAGTTTTTGCTGCTGTTGCTCCTGAGCCTTTGTTATCGATCGGGTAAGTGGTCGATGACCTGTGGAAGCACGACTTTCCACTTTTTCGGAAGCCATATAAACGGTGTGTATTACCATGCCCCCATACTTGAGGCGTTTAGATTCAGCGTCCTTGCAGTTCGCCGCGGTTACATGGGCTTTCTCCGGCCTCCTTCTCTTGTGAGCGGTTGACGTTGAGGGAGCCGTTACAGCGGGCACCCAGACAGATGACATCTTCTGTGGTACCACGGGATGGCCCTTTTCTTGTCGAGCTTTAATCTTCTTTGGTCGGCGAGAGTAGTCCTGGTCAATCACCAATTCCTGGACCTATCGCCAGACTTTGTAAATTTTGGAGGACAACCGCTGAGGAGGCTGCTCCGGCTTCTTTTCTGTAGCATTCTCTACAGGTGGAGGAGATCTTTTCAGCATGGCAGTTGGAGAGTTCTTGCGGACCTTCCTAAGCGGTTCTAAGCTGTTCCCAGTTGGAACAGCAGCATCGATTTCCACCATGGGAGCTGGCGGAGTCGGTCCAGACGGAGAGCTGCCCCCAGCCTTCCTTACTCGGCTCCAGTGACGACGACGAGCATGTCGCGTGGATGGTGTTGGTTCAACTATGTCTTGGCGGAGGGTTGTCACCGGTGTCAGCCTTTTAAAGACTGACATTCGCCGAGAAGTAATGTCCAACCTATCGAATACAGACCTCTGGGCAGAGGTGACTTCGCTTGGAGCGGGAGCCAGAGTGGCTAGCCTTGTGAAAACTGACTTCTTGGCAGGAGAATCCTTTCCGATGATTTCTTCTGCTTGAGCCGGGATGACTATCCGCTTTGGGATGGCTGCTTCAGGTATTGCAGGCTTCTTCATGGGTCCATCTGAGCTTTGGCGCAGCCTGTTGAAAACCAAGGCAGTGGACTTGGGCGACCTGTTGAGAGGGGCCGCAGTAGTTGCAAGCCGATCAAAGGACGACTTCTTAGGAGCTTCTTATGATGGTACAGGAGCGCTGAAGCTCGTTGGCGGGAGCATGGTCCCGAAGAACAATCCAGTGGTGGCCTGAGTGACCTGTTCCACCGGCATAGCGAAGATGGAGGCCGCTTGGGGCCCGTAAGTCACTCCTCCGGACGGGATGGAGCGAGAGTTGCAGTTGCAGTTAGTGCAGGTTGAAGCCATTGATCTTCTGTTTTCTGCACGGAGCAAGACAACAAATCTTACTACCTCGAACCCAAGGGCAACCATATCAAACCGCAATTCGTTCGCGAACACGACACACGAAGTATGGAGTGGAAAGAGAAAAAGTCCCATCGGGCATGCCAGAATCTGTTCCCCTCTGAACGCGGAGACGCGACCGCGTAGGTCCGTCTTGCCTGAATTCGGGGCAGATGCTAATTGGTGCTATCCGTCCACCTCTCCGAAGATGCCAAGTTGATTTATGACACCATGTATCGAAGGTTTAAACGGACGCGGCCGGTGGCAGACTTCGTCAGATTCCCCCTCATTTGAGGGGTTTTTGATTGTGGGGATGCTATTCCCTGCAGGCGCAAGCCCCTGCAGTTAATTATGCTACCGCATCGCGGTAACCACTTTCTCCTTCTCCAGATGGTCACTTCGTGTCGTGTGTGTTTGTTTTGTTTTTGGTTTCCCGTGGATTGTATACGGAGACTAATTTTATGTTGTCACCCGTAGGACGTGGATTAGTCCAAATCCGTATCTTCTTAGATTTGGGTTTGGGGGTTGGGTTTAAGGATACATTAGTCTTATTTGAGACTAAGAAACATTTGTTAAAGATACGTTAGTCTAATTTCAGACTAAGATCAACTTAACGGGATCGTTTAGATCCCACCGAGCAAAAATCGCATGTATGACTCTATCCTAGGTCATACAATAATATCCTTAATATACAACCCTGAAACCATCTACATATAAGTGTAATATCAAGTGCTTGTGTCTGTGCCTCGGGTAGCAATATGTCACTAATATGATGTGCAAATGCATTACAAATAAAAACAGAATACATCATGAATGGGAAAACTGTTTTCTTAATTTACAATGAGATTTCTGTATATAAAAATCGAGCAGAAATCGAATGTATGACTCTATCCTAGGTCATACAATAATATCCTGAATATACAACCCTGAAACCATCTATATATAAGTGTAATATCAAATGTTGTGTTTGTGCCTCAGGTAGCAATGTGTCACTAATATGATGTGCAAATGCATTACAAATGAAAACAAAATACATCATGAATGGGAAAACTGTTTTCTTAATTTACAATAAGACTAATTTTATGGCATGCCCGTAGGACGTGGATTAGTCCAAATCCGTATCTTCTTAGATTTGGGTTTGGGGTTGGGTTTAAGGATACATTAGTCTTATTTGAGACTAAGAAACATTTGTTAAGGATACGTTAGTCTAATTTCAGACTAAGATCAACTTAACGGGATCGTTTAGATCCGACAAGAGAGCATTTGGGCTCTATTGTTTAGTTTAGGGACATTGCGGTCGATTAGATTAAGGACATTACGGTCCATAGGTTAGTTTAAGGACATCTCGGTCCAATTTTAGTTTAAGGACATCTCGGTCCAAGGTTAAGGACATCATAGTCCATGGGTTTAAGGACCCCACAGTCCGAGGTTAAGGACATTATAGTTCGTGGGTTTAAGGGGACCCCACAGTCCGAGGTTAAGGACATCATATTCCGTGGGTTTAAAGGGGACCCCACGGTCCGAGGTTAAAGACGTCATAGTCTATGGAATGTATGGTTGTCAGGACCCGTCACCTCTCCAAAGACGTTGAAGGATCAGAACGCCGAATATCATAGGAGTAAGGAGATGTACCCTTGAACCAATGATGATTGGGAAATCTGTAGTCCAATTTGGGACTAAGATTAATTAATTGGATTATGAGCACCTAGGCTCAGTTAAATCTGAATTGAGGACTTATGGCCAGTCTTGGGCTAAGTACAATCAAGTTAAAATGTTTAACATTTATTTTGGGCTGTTAAGCATTTGTTTGAGCTCGGCCCTTTTAACAATGCTGAGCATCGATTTAGCTTCTGACAATGTTTGTCTTTTACTGAGTGCTGAGTATTCATCATAGCTCTGGGGTTTATTAAAGAACAATTTATGTTCTGTGAGCGCACACGTGTGGAGCATGTCGTGCCCTTAGCTCTTTGCGCCAGTCAAAGAGCGCAGTGCGCTTCTGCCGAGTAGCGCACACGTGAGGGACACGTGTTGCGCTTGGCGCTAAGCGCCAGATGATGGGCGCATTGTGCCAGTTTATGAGCGCATTGCGCTATTAATTTAGTGGCGGACACGTGAGTGACACGTGGTGCGCCTGGCGCTGAGCGCCCGCCCATGAGCTCAGTGCGCTATTATAACCAGCGCAAAGCGCTAACTGTTAGATGGCGCCAACGTGAAGGACACATGGCGTGCTTGGCGCTGAGCGCCAGTCCAAGAGCGCAGAAGCGCAGTTCAAGAGCGCAAAGCGCATCTGATCAATTTTATGATCTGAGAAATAAGTTCTCGTTTATAAGAGACATTGTCTCAAGATTCTAAGAACAAAAGTTCTTATTTTGTAGGAGATGTCTTCAATCTCTTATGTTGATGAAAGGCTTAGTCTTTATAGATCTGTGATCCTCAAGAGAATTAAATTATTCTCCCTCCCCTTTTATAATAAGATGTTTATGATCTCTTTTAGATATATGAAGAAGTAAATTCTTCTTCTATTTTATGATGAGATCTTTTGATCCCTTAGTAAAAGACCTTGGTCTTGTAGATCTATGATCTGTAAGAAAGAAGTAAATTCTTCTTTTTCAATTATGAGATGATTTCATCTATGTTCTTTTTACCTTGAAGAAAAGAAGTTCTTCTATCAAGAGCTTGGCTCTTATTTCTGAGATTTTCTCAAAGCTTATGGGGGGTTCCTCTCTATGCTTCTGTATATTTGAGACTTGAAGTCTAGGGGCCTTTATATAGGGCAAGCTGATCAGTTCAATCAGTTAAGAAGATCTTTTCTCCAATTGATTTGGGGAATTTCCCAGCGTTGGATCTTTGATCCAAAGGCTTCTGATTTAAAGAAGGCAATATTCTTGTTTTTAACAAGATTGGTAAATCTTTCCATACAAAATTTATTCTGTGTTTTGGTGAGTTTTAATCACCATTGGATCATTAATCCAACGGTGCTCTGATTTACAGAGCACAATCTTGTTGTTTGGCAAGATTTTGAGGAATCTTTCCTTAACAGATTTTAATTCTGATTAATTAATGATTTATCATTATTATTGGATCTTTGATCTGACGGTGGGGAGCTTTTAGTTCCAGCGCTAGCGCACCCGTGCTTTGCACGTGGTGTGCTGCTTAGGGGACAACGCACTTAGCGCTAGCGCATCCGTGCTTTGCACGTGATGCGCTGCTTAGAGCGCAGCGCACCTAGCGCTAGCACACACGTGCTTTGCACATGGTGCACTGCTTAGGGCGCACCGCACTTAGCGCTAGCGCATCCGTGCTTCTCACGTGGTGCACTGCTTAGAGCGTAGCGCGCCTAGCGCTAGCGCGCACGGGCTTTGCACGTGGTGCTTTACATAGGGCGCAGCGCTCTCAGGGCTGCTTCTGAAGCGTTGCTTCATTTCAAAATTTGAATTTTAAACAGAGCTTTGCTCTGATTAGGGGAAACAATACCCATTTGTCATGCAATATTATGGGCTTTATGCCAGTATTCACTGTTTATTTACGTCGCGATTTTGAGATTTCGGATTTCCATGAGATTTCTGGATTTGGAGAAACCGCAAGGATTTTATAAACTTATTATCATTTCTAAAAATAGAAATTGCGGTTTTCTCGTGATATGATATGAGATATGTCCACCATGAGTTTTCTCAGCTCTTGAGCGGTATCATACACCCGATTCGAGGAGGAGGAGGAACCGTCTGCGGGTGCATGGTGGACCCGGTGCGGTATCCCGGGGCAAGATGGTCGCGGATGATGGCGTTGAGCCCGGCATGGGAGCACTACCTACCGGTTATTTATGACGCGGCGGATATCCGGAGGATACCGGCGTAGTAGTGAGATTTGATTATTTGGGCCAGTCTGGATTGCCGGAGCCCGGGGCCAGTCCGGATTGCCGGAGCCCGAAATATTGAGACATTGAGGTACTGAGATTTTATTATATGGGCCAGTCCGGATTTCCGAAGCCCGAGATATTGGATATTGGGATATATGTTTTGTGTCGATGCTTGACACAGATTCTATGTTGATTTCATTGATGATACCTCGATTTTTATATACAGAAATCTCACTAAATTAAGAAAACATTTTCCCCATTCAAGATGTATTCTGTTTTCATTTGTAATGCATTTGCACATCATATTAGTGACATATTGCTACCTGAGGCACAGACACGAGCACTTGATATTACACTTATGTGTAGATGGTTTCAGGGTTGTATATTCAGGATATTATTGTATGACCTAGGATAGAGTCATACATGCGATTTCTGCTTGGTGATGTTTTCTACTCACGAGTTGGCAACTCACCCCCGTTGTGCCACAGTTTCTTGCAGGTTTTGCCGTACATGTTTCCTTGGCGGCTTTGCTGGCACACTGCTTCCTTCCGGGTGATTGCTTGGGTAGGTGGGTTCACTTGCATCGTGACTACCATCGTACTTTTATTTATTCAGTTGTATCTAGTAAACTCCATCAACCAGACTTGTATTATTTGATAGACTTAGAAGACCATATGTATATTCTTTCGACCTTAGAGTCGCACGCTTGTATTATTATGGTTTTTCTCTGGTTTCTTTCTGAGTTTTGATCCTCGCCCTTCGACGTTGTATATTATATTGCATTGCGTGGTTGTGTCCGCCAATTGGCGAAGAGCTAGCTCCCGCTTGGGGATGCCTTTATATTATGCATGTTTGTACCCGTTTGGGGCCAGTATTTACAAAGGAAACTCTGCCGAAATTTTCAGAAAAGACTTGATGTTTTAAAAATGTTTACTACAGCTTTCAAAGTGATTTATATGCAAACTTTTAAACAAGTTTTCCTTCACTTTCTTCTTTTAAATGGTTTAGGTTTCTGGGCTTTTGCCTTACTTGAATTATATGGGGTCCTATAGACGTCACATGATTCAAGTGCCAGTCGCGTGCTATTTCAGGTCGTGACAAAGTTGGTATCAGAGCGCTAGATTTAACCTTGGTTCGAGTCTATGTTTGACTATGCGGAGTCTAGGGCGTATATATATATTCGGAACCTAGGCTTGATTTTACGGAACTTAGACTTGGTCGAGGGGGTATTAGACCCAAACTTTCGTCGCATAGGTTGACCTTGGTTAATGGAGTAGGTGACTTAAGTAGAGTAACGTACCGTGTGTATGTTCCGCGGCATACTCACGATATGCTACTCCGCTTAAGGAGACTTTGGATGTATATTTCTTTGCACCGTATTATATTCATTCCTATGATCTATCCTCATCGATATCGGTTGATGGTTTGTGTTGCCACGATTGCACGGGCAGAGAGAGCTGCGGCTAGAGTTGCGGTCAGCATGAGCTCGTCTTGGACGAGGACTGACCAGGGCGTAATTCCGGTGACACACGAGTGTATAAATGTGTCGTTTGATTGTGTTTTTAATGCCATGAGCGTTGATGGATTGCTTTTACTAAAATTTCTCGAACGTGCAGATCAGCACCAGAGGATTGGGCCACTGCTAGAGGCCAGCTAGAATGTGATGACCGTCAATGCACCGTTATTCTTGATGATTGAGGCACTGCTTGTAAGTCCACGTTACCTCTCCCGGTTCTTTCGGGCATGCGGAAATGGTGAAAAACGATTTTTAGGGTTTGGGTAACATGGACTACGGATCTTTGCTAAACTATACACTAGCAACCTAACTAGAGAGTTGTTTACTCGGTTAGGGGTTATACCTCAACTTGAACTCCTTCTTCTTGACTCTTGATGGTGGTCGGATGGTGCTTTCCTCGGCGCCTACTCTTGTCAAAGATGGATCCACCTGAGGGTTTCTTCCTTGAGCTCCTTTCTCGAACTTTGAGAGAACTAAGATCTTTGGCTTGCTAGACCTTCAACCTTAGAGAGAGTAGAGAGTAGCTTTGGGTGTTTTATCTTCAAGGAGATGTTTCTCAACACATGAGAATTGTTCTCCTTGAACTAGAGGAGGAAGAAGAAGAATAGAGGAGAGAGAATGGTTATGATAGAATGAGATGGTATTTTACAACCATAGCATTATAAGTGAATTATCAAATTAATCTAAATGAAAAAGTTGATAGAAGGTTTGATAAGACTATTATCATTTCACATTAAATGGTTTTTGCTAGAATCAAAGAGCATCTTTGATGTGTAATGATGATAGTCAATGTTTCAACCATGGTCAACAAGTCAACCTTGGTCAACAAGTCAACAAATCCAACCATGACACAATTTCATTTAATTAATATTATTAATTGATATATCAAAAATTCTTTAGGGTTTGGAAAAAGACGACTGTCAACTGTGCATACGCACCCGTTCCAAAACCCTAATGAAAAACCTCTTCCTCCGCCTCAATCAACTGTGCATACACACCCTCATTCGTGTTCCGAGGAACATAAATACTATGAGATAAAACTAACCCCAAAACATATACTAGGATCTGGCTCAAACTAGAGCCCGCTAGTAATATCCGTCCGGACGCCAAACGTGCACAAGTGCGCGGATGAGAACGAACCCTGTCGCAAAACCATGCGACCTCTGCTCTGTTTTGCCCAAAGGCGAATAACCCTCTGTGTGGGACTCTAAAGACTCGACACTACGCTGGCAGTGGGTTTAACCACAGACCGCAAGCGACACTAGCTGTACGTAACGGTCCCCAGGTAGATGCCGACAAGAAGACTGACGAGGTAAACCCATCTGAACTCCTACTGAGCCTGAATGTGACAATCTCCGTACAGTCCGGTCTGTTCGTCTGATACATCGCATGGAGGGCCTAGGGGGCGGTAAATGTCAGTCCCCTAATAGCGGTACAAGTCGTGTCGCAGTGTAGCCCAGAACACTCTGAGATAACACTGGAAACCTACTAGTATATCTCGCTTTTCCTGGCCAGGGACTACTTGTGTAATGGCTCTCCTAGACACAGCGCGATGTCAACCCCCAATACCGGGAGAGACGAATCCTGTCTAACCGCCACTGCCTCCAAGTGCTTCGGGGCTGCACCCAAAAACTACCTGTTTGCACGACTCCTTTGAGCCGTGGTTGGGTAGTAATCAAAGTGCAGTGGGAACACACTCGAGGCAAAGTGACAGTATCAAGTCAGCGGACTAAGCTGTACTCATGTCACCTGGGAACTGATAACTGACGATAGGTATAATACCAACTAGCAGTTCCCGACGAGTCATGTCCAGTGTACTCGTAACGTAACGAGCACCCGCATACTATCTCAAGTACGACGTACTGACGGCTGTGGGACAGACCGTTTCCCAAGCTGGGATGAGAAGCGTATACGCTAGTCTACTCCGGAGTATTGATGCACTGTCTCGATAGTCCTACGACTAGGGACCTGCATAAGGATGTGCTTGTGGATTACCCAGCCCCCACGAGTGTTACTGCCATCACAACGTTGGTAATCAAACAAAGATCCTAAGGGCTCCACTAATGTGTAAAGGCGATATGCTAAAAGAAACACATACACATTAAAGCAGAAACAAACCAAGTAGCAAACTACTATATTGAGCAAGATTGTTTATACAAGGTGAATATCATAAGCTTCCATCAAGTAATATAAAAACTAGTATGATACAGTAATGGCCTCTAGGTCATATACACTAACAATCTCCCACTTGCACTAAGGTCATGTACTGGCGTATTGAAGACCTATCATCTCGATCAGCCGCTCAAACTGAGTCTGGGGTAAGGCCTTTGTGAATGAATCAGCAGTGTTATCTTCCATAGCAACTCTCCGAACCTCGATCTCCTGGCGACCCACGATCTCCCTGATCAGGTGATACCGCCTCAAGATGTGCCTGGACTTCTGATGGGACCTGGGTTCCTTCGCTAAAGCTATAGCTCCGTTGTTGTCGCAATACAGCGGTATTGGATCAACAATGGTAGGAACCACCTGAAGCTCCGTGAGGAACTTCTTCATCCAGACAGCTTCCTTTACGGCATCTGCAGCAGCGATATATTTCGCTTCCATCGTCGAGTCAGCAACGGTTTCCTGTTTGGAACTCTTCCAACTCACCGCCCCTCCAAAGAGGGTAAAGACATAACCCGACATGGACTTGGAATCATCCTTGTCACTCTGGAAGCTGGAGTCAACAAAGGCCTCGATCTGGAGGTCTTTTCCGCCATACACCAAGAACATCTCCTTAGTCCTTCTCAGGTACTTGAGAATGTTCTTTACCGCTATCCAGTGTTTCTCCCCACGGTTTGACTGATACCTGCTTACCACACTCAGTGCATAAGCTACATCTGGTCTGGTACATAACATCGCATACATTATAGAGCCTACCGCAGAAGCGTAGGGTATAATATACAGGCGATCCCTTTCCAAATCAGTCTTAGGAGATATCTCTTTGGAGAGGGTGATCCCGTGATAAGCCGGTAGATTACCGCGCTTGGAATCTTCCATACTGAATCTTTTCAGTATGGTGTCGATGTACCTGGACTGTGAAAGTCCTAATATCCTCTTGGATCTGTCACGATAGATCCGGATCCCCAGAATGTATGAGGCATCACCCAGGTCTTTCATGGAGAACCTGTGTGACAAGAACCCTTTGACAGATTATAGCATAGGAATGTCATTTCCTATCAAGAGAATGTCATCCACGTATAAAACGAGGAATACTACAGTTCTCGCTACAAATCTACTATAGATGCATGGTTCATCGGGATTTTTGATAAAGCCAAATTCTTTGACCGTCTCATCAAAACAGATGTTCCAACTCCGCGATGCCTGCTTTAGTCCATAGATGGACTTAAGCAACTTGCACACCTTCCCGCTGCTCCCACTCTGAATGAAACCCTCTGGCTGGTCCATATAGACACACTCCTCTAAATTTCCATTCAGAAAAGCGGTCTTTACGTCCATCTGCCAAATCTCATAATCGTGGAAGGCAGCAATGGCAAGAAGGATCCGAATGGATTTCAGCATAGCCACTGGAGAAAAGGTTTCGTCATAGTCCAAGCCAGGTCTTTGACGGAAACCCTTTGCAACAAGTCTAGCTTTATAGGTCTTAACCTGTCCATCTACACCAATCTTCCTTTTGAAGATCCACTTGCATCCTACGGATTTTACCCCATCTGGAGCAACGTCCAACATCCAAACTTTGTTGGTGTACATGGACTCCATTTCGGTCCGCATTGCATCCAGCCATTTTACCGAGTCAACGCTCTGAATGGCTTGCTGGAAGCTAGTCGGCTCATCACTATCAATGATGCAATCCTCTCTATCCACGTCTATGAGAAAACCGTATCTCTCGGGCGGATGAGACTGCCTACTACTCCTGCGGAGCGGCGTAGGAATGTCCTGATCTTTCGAACCCTCTGGTTCTACTAAGCTTTCTGTAATAGCTCGTGGTTCTGGAATTTCTTCAAGTTCTATTGCGCTCCCACTTATCTGATTTTCCAAAATCTCAGTTTCCAAGAAGTGGGCATGACGAGAAACAAAAACTTTTTGTTCCTCTTCGCAATAGAAGAAATATCCCTTGGAGTTCTTTGGATATCCCACAAACTTTCATTGTACTGAGCGTGCCTCGAGTTTGTCCGCATGCTGCTTTTTGACAAAAGCTGGACATCCCCATGTCTTAATGTGCTTAAGATAGGGTTTCTTCCCACACCACATCTGATATGGTGTTGTAGGCACAGTCTTAGTTGGAACTCGGTTCAAAAGGTATGCAGCCGATTCTAGTGCATATCCCCAGAATGATCGCGGTAACTCAGCGTTACTCATCATGGAACGTACCATATCTAATAGGGTCCGGTTCCGTCTCTCCGATACACCGTTATGTTGCAGAGTGTATGGAGGAGTAAGATGAGAGAGAATTCTATTCTCTTTTAAGTAATCCAGGAACTCGGCACTTAAGTATTCACCACCTCGATCAGATCTTAGTGTCTTGATACTTTTTCCTGTTTGTTTTTCCACTTCATTCTTATATTCCTGGAATTTTCCAAAGGCTTCGGATTTATGTTTCATTAAGAAGACATAACCATACCTTGAAAAGTCATCCGTAAAAGTAATGAAGTATGAATAACCGCTTCGTGCATGCATAGACATTGGACCGCACACGTCGATGTGTACGAGTCCTAAGAGCTCGCTCGCTCTTACTCCGTGTCCAGTGAACGGAGTCTTTGTCATCTTTCCTTTGAGACAGGATTGACAAGTTGCATATGATTGATATTCGAACGGATCCAAATATCCTTCTGTATCCAACTTCGTCAACCTTCTCTCATTGATGTGACCCAGTCTACAATGCCATAAGAAAGCCTGATTTGATTCCGGAGACTTTCATTTGTGTGTATTCTGGACATTGAAAATCTGTGGTTGGTTTAATACGTATATTCCACTGTTTAATGTACCTGACCCAATCAGAACTTGATTAAGGCGAATGTTTACAACATTACTTACAAACGCAAATTCATAACCTTCTTTAGAAACTAAAGATACAGAAATGATATTACAAGTTGCATTTGGTACAAAATAACAATTACGCAAAACCAAAACGTGTCCATCTGACAACCCCAGGTGATAGTCCCCCACGGACTCAGTATCCATGCCAGCTCCGTTTGCAATCACCTGCCTTCAAAACCCTATGGTTTCTCAACGCCTGCAAAGAATTACAGATATGAGATCCTGATCCGGTATTCAATACCCAGGAAGTAGAGTTTATTGATAGACAGTTTTCAATAACATACACACCTGAAGCTGAAGCCGCAACTCGCTTCAGATCCTGTGTTCTGGCCTTCCAGGCCCTGCAATCTTTCTTCCAGTGT
Source organism: Agapanthus africanus (assembly GCA_030015575.1). NCBI lineage: Eukaryota > Viridiplantae > Streptophyta > Magnoliopsida > Asparagales > Amaryllidaceae > Agapanthus > Agapanthus africanus. Next base: position 385,834,151 of record JASDDO010000012.1, on the reverse strand, counting down.
CCACTCTTGTGACAGTAAAAGCATTCCTCCTTTCCTACAAGCTTTCCCGCTTCCTTTGTTGCTTTTGCCTTTCCCTTCGTATCCACTTTACTAACACCGACCCTTGGTTTGGCGGGGGTTTTCTTCTTCTTTCCCTTGGCTTTTTCCTTGGACCTAGAAGATGAAGATCCTCCTACAAACAAAGTGGATGTTTCCCTACCTTTCTGTAGGGTACCCTCCGCACTCCTCAGCATGTTGAGGAGTTCTGAAAGTTCAACTTCCTTTTCTTGCAGGTTGAAATTCAGGATGAACTGGGCGTAAGTGGAAGGAAGGGACTGAAGAATCAAGTCCGTATAGAGCTCATTCTCCAACGTGGTCCCAAGGTCCGCGAGCTCCTCAATGAATCCAATTATCTTAAGCACGTGTTCCGCTACCGGTGATCCGATGGCCAATCTCGCTGAAAACAGCTTTTTCGAGACTTCATATCTGGCGATACGGGATTGCTCCCCATACAGTTCTTTTGTATGAAGAATTATGGATTCCAGGTCCATATTCTCGTGCCTCCTCTGGTGTTCATTGTCCATAGAGGCAAGCACGAGGCACTTGGCCTTCACGCAATCAATCTCCCAAGTCTTACGGATTTCCTTATCCGCGACGCTGGAGGTGGGACCTGGGGCAGGGGGAGCTTTGGTGGTAGGGAGATACCCCAACTTGTCATAAGTGATTGCCATTTTGACATTCATGAGCCAATCTTTGTAGTTTGGCCCTGTCAGTATGTTTTTATCTAGTAGTAACTTAAATCCAGTCATGTTGAATGGTTGCTGCAATTAGGAGAGAGAGAAGAAACACTTTAGCTTGATGCTTCTGCAAGTTTAGAGTGGTTTTTAATTTGTCTAAACAGGATGGCTCCCACTGTCTCTCGAATCCCTCCTCAAACCAAAAAGGAAGAATTAGTCAGGATCAATCTCACCGTACAATACTTGCTTAACCGTTCAGCCAGGCTAGTGTCGGTACTTCGAGGGAGGTTTTCCAACGCTTTCGTGAAGTTCCTTAATTAAATAACCTCTTTTCCCTGGGGGCGCATCCCCGCTAACACCTTTCTCGAAACCTACTAGGTTTATAGCATTGATCGTTAAGCGAGAATTTTCCCGATGAGTAGCATATACTCACAGTAGGATCGGGATCCAAATATCATTGCGTAACAAAACTGAAGGAATCCTACCAGAATCATCACACTCCAAATGGTATGCAGCGCTAGCAAGTTTCAGTTCTTTTGAAACTCTCGATGTGGATTTTTGCCCCATGCTCTTATGACCTTGACTTTGGCCAACAAATCATAAGTCACATGTCAAGTTCTACCCGTCAATCTCCAGGTTAATTTGAACCCACCCGCACCAACCCTTGACTTTGGCCAACAAGGCAGTACGACTGTCCCAAACCAACACATCTATCTATGCTGCACATGAATACCCAATAGCTACCAATCACTATGCCTTGACTTTGGCCAACAAACATAGCTTGAATACTATTGACCATCCATGTGAAAAGACGGAGGGCTACGAATGGTTTTGGCGAAACCGTGAATGTAGTGAACTTGATATAATCGATGGAACGAGATAACTTTTAAAAGGAGTGGTTTAAGCTCCGCGTTTAAAAGTTATTTTGAAAAGAAACCGAGTGGTTTTTGAAAGTGTTCCAACGACATTTACTTTGGTTTATTTTTCTTGTATTAATTTTAATGCGTCCCATCAATTAATCCTACCATTGCAGAAAACAACGAAAATATGACGTACGCTTATGCCATCCGCATTTGCCACGGGGTCCCGTCATCACCCGTTAGGTTACTTAACTAACGACAGAGCGGGGGCTGGACTAGCGCAGATGCAAAACATAAGAAACACCTAAATAGATATCATATAGATATATATTAACATTCGTCACATGCAATGATAGCCATTCCAGATCACAGATGAATACATTAGATATACTAGGAATCCGCAATTCGTACGAGCCTGTAACGAAAAGCGGATTACACGGTCGCGATGAATAGCCAAACCCCACCCTAGACCCCTACGGGTGCGGCAAACTACCCGCCAAGTATCCGAAGTGAAGCAACCTCCCTCAACGACTTGAGTAGGCCACTCGGCACTTCGAGGTACCCGGTAGTTTGTGTACCCCACCTTGGGTCTATCCTAGGAGCAAAAACAGTAAAAAGAAATTATATAATGACGGCTACAACCCCGACCCGGTTGTGCGGCCATACAAATAATATTACATCAATTTACATATTACAAGAATTGAAAGATAAACAAAACTCTCATCTCACAATTCCCCCCGGCTATTCATCCGCGACAATCCAACGAATTCATATACACAATCCATCAACATTACAGATCAAAGATATGTATAACCCCCACTAATCGACGTATAGCGATTAGCAGACGTTCAATACATATAAAACATTACAGATATAACCCATTAGCCAAAGTCTACAGAAAATCGACCAAAATACGGATTTGTAACCACCCCAAAAATAAACTTGTTCTCTGGAAAATCTGGGCAGAAACAAACCATCCCAAAAATCACAAAATACCCCCAGAAACAAACTGCAGGAGAAACGATCCACGGCCGAGTCAACTCGGCCGCGGAACAGCGGCGAGTTGGTCAGCTCGTGCGATCGTTTTTCTTGCCTATTTATAGAAAAGCCTGAGCCGATTTTTAAGACATGATTTTTTATTTTTAGAGCAGAAAAAAAATCGGCAGCAACTAGGGTTTTCCGGGGTGTTTTGTGGTTTTTTCTTTCGGTCGATTTTCAAAATACTTTGTTAACATGCTAGGGTGTGTTTAGTTAGGCTCTGATACCACTGTAAGTCCACGTCACCTCTCCCGGTTCTTTTGGGCATGCGGAAATGGTGAAAAACGATTTTTAGGGTTTGGGTAACATGGACTACGAAAACGGATCTTTGCTAAACTACACACTAGCAACCTAACTAGAGAGTTTTCTACTCGGTTAGGGGTTATACCTCAACTTGAACTCCTTCTTCTTGACTCTTGATGGTGGTCGGATGGTGCTTTCCTCTACACCTACTCTTGTCAAAGATGGATCAACCTGAGGATTTCTTCCTTGAGCTCCTTTCTCGAACTTTGAGAGAACTAAGATCTTTGGCTTGCTAGACCTTCAACCTTAGAGAGAGTAGAGAGTAGCTTTGGGTGTTTTAACTTCAAGGAGATGTTTCTCAACACATGAGAATTGTTCTCCTTGAACTAGAGGAGGAAGAAGAAGAATAGAGGAGAGAGAATGGTTATGATAGAATGAGATGGTATTTTACAACCATAACATTATAAGTGAATTATCAAATTAATAAAATTAATCTAAATGAAAAAGTTGATGGAAGGTTTGATAAGACTATTATCATTTAACATTAAATGGTTTTTGCTAGAATCAAAGAGCATCTTTGATGTCTAATGATGATAGACAATGTTTCAACCATGGTCAACAAGTCAACCTTGGTCAACAAGTCAACAAACCCAACCATGACACAATTTCATTTAATTAATATTATTAATTGATATATCACAAATTCATTAGGGTTTGGAAAAAGACGACTATTAACTGTGAATACGCACCCGTTCCAAAACCCTAATGAAAAACCTCTTCCTCCGCCTCAATCAACTGTGCATACACACCCGCATTCGTGTTCCGAGGAACATGAATACTATGAGATAAAACTAACCCCAAAACATATACTAGGATCTGGCGCAAACCAGAGCCCGCTAGTAATATCCGTCCGGACGCCAAACGTGCACAAGTGCGCAAATGAGAATGAACCCTGTCGCAAAACCATGCGACCTCTCCTCTGTTTTGCCCAAAGGCGAATAACCCTCTGTGTGGGACTCTAAAGACTCGGCACTACGCTGGCAGTGGGTTTAACCACAGACCGCAAGTGGCACTAGCTGTACGTAACGGTCCCCAGGTTGATGCCAACAAGAAGACTGACGAGGTAAACCCATCTGAACTCCTACTGAGCCTGAATGTGACAAACTCCGTAGAGTCCGGTCTGTTCGTCTGATACATCGCTGTTAGTTATGTATATACCCTAGAGGCCATTGTTGTACATATGATGTATATTATGATGGATGCTTGGATATATACATAGAGGACTTTCTTGCTCGTCATGATAGTATGCTATTTGGTTTCACTTTATCTTAACATGTTGACTTTTATTGGTTTACTGTCTTACTCTCACATGTTGATAAAGCCCTTAGGATCGGTACTCGACTACTGGGACTATGATGAGATCATACTAGTGGGGCCATAGTAGTCGATGAGTACATCCTATAACTGTTCCTAGTCGAGTGTATATTGAGACAGGGAATCGATACACCAGAGTAGACAAGCGTATACGCATATGATGGGAGATGGATGATCCCATATCCATCGGTGTTTGACATCAGAGATGGTGTACGGGTGCTCAGTGGAGACTGGGTACACCGGACGGACTCGCCGAGAACTCCCAGATGGTGATATACCACACGTCAGATGGCAGTTCTCCGGTGACACTGGTACAGGGTAGTCTGTTGACCCGAGATCGTCATAGAGTCTTTTGCGATTCCCACTGTGCTTTGATTTCCACCTTACCACGTCCAAGAGGGCGTGCAAAACGGTGGCTTTTGGGTACAGTCCCGAATCACATGGAGGCAATGAGCGATGGGAGGGGATTCATCTCTCCCGGTATAGGGTGTTGATGTTGTGCTGTGTTCGATTGGCTATAACTGGAAGTCCCTGGCTATGGCTGATATAGAGATATACTGGTAAGTGTTACTAGTAGTTTCTCGACCTGTTATGAGCCTCACATCGACACGACTTATCGGTTACTGGGGTCTGACATATACCACCCCTAGACTTGATATGCGACATATCAGACGAACAGACCGGACTGTACGGGAGTGTTACTGATTGGATTCACAGGAGAACGGACAGGCTAGCTGGTTGATCTTCTGATCGCTCAATACCTGGGTGGCTGTTACGTTTAGCTGACCGCTTGCAGCTTATGGGTGTTTGATATGATCATCGCCTGCTACCGGCGTATTGACGATTCTTTAGAGTCCTACACAGAGGTTTCTTGGCTCAGGCAAAACGGAGTAGAGGCACATATGTGATATGTGCAGGACCGAGGATAATGAGATATGAGATGCCGTATTATATTCTCGCGATATTTAGATATGAATCGGGATATCGGATCAAGTGTTGATTCGATGAATCGGTACATGATATATTAGTCGGTTATATTCGATATAACCGGATCGTCGGATCAAGTGTTGATTCGATGATTTAATGAATAATGATATATATGATATATTGTATTACATTATCTAATATTGGCTCGCTTTATTATTTCATTTTCTCACCGAATTAATACATTGATATATATGCGATATATGTTAATTGTATTATTTTCTTTTGTTGCAAATATATAATATATATGTGATATATATTATTGTGACATGATATGATTTATAATAAAACATGTTTAAGGATGATAAAAAGGGATTAGGATTTGATTAGGGTTAGCTCTTTCTTGCACTTTCTAGAAGGATTCTCTTTTGTCTTGGTTAAGATATTATGGTTGATCCTTATCCTTAACCTAACCAAACCCTAACTCTGGTTTATTCTCTACAAGTTTTAGCCTCTCATCCTTGACCATGGTTCTATAATCAATCATATACTCTTGACTACTATTCATCACAAAAGGATTATTATTTTCATTCTTCATCTTCTTCTCTCTTTAGTTTTTGAGAGAGAGCTCACTAGAAATTCTTATTGTGATGATTTCTTGTGAGAAAGTGAATTAAAAAGATAGCATAAATACTACTCCATCATCCTCATCTAATCTAGCCCATTAGATTAGGGTGTTCATCTCTTTAGAGTGAGAAAGCTTGGGTTATAGCAACTTCGACGTAGATCATCGGAGAATCGGAACACTTCAAGCTAGCATGGATCGTTCGAGTCGTGGAGCATCTCTTGAGTCCGGGAGATCGTGGATCGCGGCGAAGGGACTTCTTCTCGGAGCTTGTGAAGCGAAGGAGAGGACTACAAAGGTTGTAATCCCTCACACTTAGCTTTAAAGATGTTATCTTGCATGCTAAACCCTAATAATCTAGCAAAGATCCCGTCTTTGGGTTGTTCGGCACATGTAAAATTTTATTCGGGCATGTTTGATGCTTTATGAACCTTCACAAGAGTGCCTAGGAACCCTACAGTGGTATCAGATCCTAGCTAGAGCATTAGGCGATGTGTTAACGAAGTTAAAACCCCGGCGAACCTGAATACGACATTTCAAACCCCTCTCTGTGCATTTTTTAAAATCTGGGTTTTTCCAGAATTAAAAATACCTAAAAAATTCAGCATGCTAATATAAGAATTATGGTGAAAAACGTGCCCCCAATTCCTCAACATGGCCGCGGAACCGCGGCAATGAGCGACCTTTGGCGGCAGTTCCGCGGCAGGGTAAGGGTATTAGGGACGGAATTTTGCACAATAATTCTTGTCTCTATGGTTACTATTTTATGGGTATTTTTAATCTGACTCAAGTGTTGAGTATTCTGGGGTTTATTTTGTAATCTTCGATTCGATCGGGAATTTTAAATTCGTTATTGTTTTTCCGGATATTTAGAAACTGTTATAAAGTTCAAACGGATATCATTAACTCACTTTTTCCCGACACGAAAAATTTTCAAGTGTTGAATCTTTTCTCGAGTTTAAATCTTTCGCAAATGCGTGCAAGTTTTGTGGTGGATCCTCTAGAAGACAACAAACCTTAACTCGATTATGTGACCGCCTTGAACTGCCTTTTGAACCTTCGGGTTTGGGGCAGTACGGCGTGCCACATGTGAGGCGTTGGCTTGACCCTTCTACGGCTGGACCGCTACTACTGTAACACATTCCGGATTATTTGAACTCCGCTTAAGTGTTGAGCAAATTAGGAAATTTTGGGTATTTGATTATATGTTCGGAAAGTTTAATACTGTCTATTTATCTGGAATGTGATACAATATGTGGAATTCATTGTGTTAGGCATGAAATGCGAAGTATGTGATATTTCAGATTTACGATGTCTAAAGTGATTGTGGATTCCAAATATTGTAGTTTTACAATTTCTTTTCTGTGACCGTAAGTGTAGTATGTAGTTGTATTGCCGGTTTTCGTTGCTATACGACAACGACGATCGGTGTATGCATACTTACTTACGTTGATGATATGTGATATTATGTGTTGCTGAGATATGATGTGCAGGATTGTCGCGATTGAATAGCCGGGGGTTTTATTTGAGATGAGAGTTTTATATTTTCATTCAAGTAAATTCAAATGTAATGTAATATTCTTTTATTTGGGGCACTTCCGGGTTGAGGTTGATGCCACCAGTGTTGTATATTATTTACTTTTCCGCATTAGGATGGACCCAAGGAGGGGAGCACAGGTGACCGGGTTCTGGGGTTCAGTGGGAAGCCATCTCGAGGAGTCGAGACCGGGTCTCCTAAACTCCAGAATTGGTAGGGTCGCTTGCCGCTCTCGTAGGGGTCCAAGGTGTGGGCTTGGCTATTCATCGCGACTGTGGAATCCGTATTTTCTATTATTGGGTAAATACTAAATACGGACGTCCTAGTATATCCCACATTATATCTATGTTTCTGCTGCGATATCTGTGATGTGATCATTTGATATGTTATGATGGATACAGTATATAGTATATATGATATATTATATATACGTTACTTATGTTTTACACCCGCACTAGCCCTGCCCTGCTCTGTCGTTAGTTACCTAACCTAACGGTGCACGAGGGGACATCGAGGCGAATGCGGATGGCATAAGTGTACGTCGTATTTATCTGTGATGCTTAGGAAGCATAAGCTGATGGGATTTTTTATTAATGAGATTAATAAAAAGAAAAGAAACCTAAAAGATGTTGTAGAATCAAAAATTTATAAAAATGGTAGCTACAGTTTTGCTTTGCATAGCGGTATATATGATATACCCTGCACCTTATTCGATGAGGAAAGAGTCGAGATCCCTTCACCAGGAGTGACCTCTTTAGCGAAACTGGCAGATGCTACAAAACTCGGTTTGTCTTTTGATTGCTTTTAGAGTTTTGGTTTGCACACTGATATATATGATATGTCCTGCACCTTATTCGATGAGGAAAGAGCCGAGATCCCTTCACCGGGAGTGACCTCTTTAGCAAAACTAATGAAAGCCTCAAAAACACTCCATTTCAAAATTTCACTTGATTCTACGACGATATCAAGTTCATTACGCAATAAGTTTTCAGAAAAACCTGTCGTAGCCCTCCGTCATTTCAGATAAAGACTATTTAGTATTCGTGCTGCGTTTGTTGACCTCTGTCAAGGCGTAGTGTGCGGTAGCTAACTAGTAATTATCTGTAAAGCATGTGATGCGATTGGATTAGGGTAATCGTATGACCTTGTTGACCTCTGTCAAGGGTCGTGCGAGTGGGTTTGATTCAATCAAGAAATAACGGGTTGAACTTGACTAGTGCACTATGGTTTGTTGACCTCTGTCAAGGTCATAGCACACTAGGGGCAAAATATTATCGGGAATTTCAAGTGTTGAAATTTGCAATGAGATTGCATACCTCATATGAGATAGTTGGATCCCGATACCCACTGCGAGTAAGTGTTACTCCTGGGAGAGTTTTACACAGGACACTTAGCCGATCAAGTAGGTGTCTAGAAAAGTATTAACGGGGTTACGCCTCTGGGAAAACGAGGTTTACTTTAATTAGGTCCGTGCGAAAGCACGGGGAACCTCCCTCAAAGTACCGACAGTGATCTGGCTGAAAGATTGACGAAATTGTAGGGTGTAATTAATCCCGGCTAATCTTACCATTTAGGGTTTGAAGGTAGATTTGATAAAAACAGTGGGAGACATCCTGATTAGATAAGATAATAACCAATCTAATCTTGCAAGAGCATACGCTAAAGTGTTTTATTCTCTCTCTCTCCAGGTAGCGACCATGTCAGGCCATAATCAAGATAATAATATGGATGTATTGACTGAACCCGCTTATTATACTGAGCAGGGAAACGTTGGACCCGTTCTTTCTTATAAGAGTTATAAGATTGAACAGGAAACAGGAGAATATCTGGATTCTCATGCCGCCCAAAAGAACATGCATGTTGATGCATCTTCTTCAGGTGTGTTAGTTATTGAGAATTGTTTCTCAGTTCACCCTACGTCCTGGGTATTAGATACCGGATCTGGATCCCATATATGTAAACTGTTACATGGGCTACGAAAAGGTAGAGAACTGGGAAAAGGTGATCATTCCGTTCAAGTAGGAAACGGTGCAAGTATTGCAGCCAAAGCAGTTGGCGAATATCACCTAGTATTGCCAAGTCGTAATATACTGATTCTAAATGAGTGCTATTATATACCGAACATGATGTGCAACATTATATCAGTTTCTTTATTAAGTAAAGAAGGATATAATTTTGTAGTAAAGGATAATGTTATGAACATATTCCTAGATCAAAAGTTGATTGCATCAGGCTCGTTACATAATGGCATATTCATTCTAAATCAGAATACAGTCCTCAATATACAAAACACACACAAGAGGAAAAGTTCAGAAATGAACGAATCCTTCTTGTGGCATTGTAGACTTGGTCATATCAATGCGACAGGACTGGATAAGTTATATAAGGATGGTTATTTGAATCCGTTCGAATTATCATCTTATGATACTTGCCATTCATGTCTCAAAGGAAAAATGACCAAAGCTCCGTTTAGTGGACACGGAGAAACGGTTACGGAACTCTTAGGACTGATACATAGTGATGTATGCGGTCCCATGTCTACGCATGCCAGGAACGGTTTTTCCTACTTCATTACATTCACTGACGATCTCTCTAGATTCGGATATATGTTCCTGATGAAACACAAGTCTGATGCTTTTGAGAAATTCAGAGAATATAAGCAAGAAGTAGAAAAACAAACGGGCAAAAGTATTAAGATCCTTCGATCTGATCGAGGAGGAGAATACTTAAGCAATGAGTTCCTAGAATGTCTAAAAGAGAATGGGATTCTCTCTCAGCTTACTCCTCCTTATACACCACAGCACAACGGTGTATCGGAGCGGAGGAATCACACCCTATTAGATATGGTGCGCTCTATGATGAGTACAGCTGAGTTACCTATTTCCTTATGGGGGTATGTGCTTGAGACAGCAGCATACCTATTGAATCAAGTTCTAACTAAATCTGTACCTACTACACCATATGAGATATGGAGTGGGAAGAGACCATGTCTTAAACGAGTTAAGATATGGGGTTGTCTGGCCTATGTCAAAAGGCAAAATCCAGACAAACTCGAGGCACGGTCAGTTCTATGTAAGTTTGTGGGATATCCTAAACATTCAAATGGATATTTTTTCTACCACAGTGAACAACAAAAAGTGTTTGTTGCTCAACATGCCACCTTTTTAGAAAAGGAATTTCTTGCAAAAGAGATTAGAGGCTCTGAGGTAGAACTGGAAGAAGCTCCAAAAACACAAACTGTAACTGAAGATTTAGTGGAACCAGAGGATTCGATAGTACCCGACGAACCCCAGCCTCTCCGCCGATCTAGTAGGGTTTCTCGTCCACCTGAGAGATACTACGGTTTTCTCATTGATGGTGGAAGCGAGGATTGCATCATGGAAGATGATGACCCGACTAGTTTCGAGCAGGCCATCACGAATGGTGACTCTGTGAAATGGCTAGATGCAATGCGATCTGAGATGGAATCCATGTACACCAATAAAGTATGCGATGCTATGTACCAGACCCGATGTAGCATACTCACTAAGTGTAGTGAGTCGGTATCAAGCAGATCCTGGAGAGAGTCACTGGACAACTGTGAAGAACATTCTCAAGTACTTACGAAGAACTAGAGACATGTTCTTGGTGTATGGTAACGGAGAACTCCGGGTGGAGTCCTTTACCGATTCCAGCTTCCAAAGTGATAAGGACGACTCTAAGTCGCACACGGGATTTGTCTTTACCCTCAATGGATGGGCGGTATGTTGGAAGAGTTCCAAACAGGATACCGTTGCAGACTCGACGATGGAGGCTGAATACATCGCTGTCAACGATGCTGCCAAAGAGGTTGTCTGGATGAAGAAGTTCATTAGTGAACTTGGTGTGGTTCCATCCATTGAACATCTAATACCTCTGTATTGCGATAACAATGGAGCTGTGGCTTTAGCCAAGGAACCCAGGTCCCATCAGAAGTCCAGACATATTCTGAGACGGTATCACCGGATCAGGGAGATAGTTGATCGCCGGGAGATCGAGGTCAGGAGAGTAGATACGAAGGATAACACTGCGGATCCACTCACGAAGGCCATTCCCCAGATACAGTTTGAGAGATTATTCGGGATGCTAGGTATGAGATACTACAGCAGCTGGCCTTAGTGCATGTGGGAGATTGTTAGTTATGTATATGCCCTAGAGGCCATTGTTGTACATATGATGTATATTATGATGGATGCTTGGATATATACAGAGGGGACTTTCTTGCTCGTCATGATAGTATGCTATTTGGTTTCACTTTATCTTAACATGTTGACATGTATTGGTTTACTGTCTTACTCTCACATGTTGATAAAGCCCTTAGGATCTGTACTCGACTATTGGGACTATGATGAGATCATACTAGTGGGGCCATAGTAGTCGATGAGTACATCCTATAACTGTTCCTAGTCGAGGGTATATCGAGACAGGGCATCGATACACCAGAGTAGACTAGCGTATACGCATCTTGACACATATGATGGGCGATGGATGATCCCATATCCATCGGTGTTTGACATCAGAGATGGTGTACGGGTGTTCAGTGGAGACTGGGTACACTGGACGGACTCGCCGAAAACTCCCAGATGGTGATATACCACACGTCAGATGGCAGTTCTCCGGTGACACTGGTACAGGGTAGTCTGTAGACCCGATATCGTCATAGAGTCTTGTGTGATTCCCACTGTGCTTTGATTTCCACCTTACCACGTCCAAGAGGGCGTGCAAAATGGTGGCTTTTGGGTACAGTCCCGAATCACATGGAGGCAATGAGCGATAGGAGGGGATTCGTCTCTCCCGGTATAGGGAGTTGATGTTGTGCTGTGTTCGATTGGCTATAACTGGAAGTCCCTGGCCAGGGCTGATATAGAGATATACTGGTAAGTGTTACTAGTAGTTTCTCGACCTGTTATGAGCCTCACATCGACACGACTTATCGGTTACCGGGGTCTGACGTATACCACCCTAGACTTGATATGCGACATATCAGACGAACAGACTGGACTGTACGGGAGTGTTACTGATTGGATTCAAGGAGAACGGACAGGCTAGCTTGTTGATCTTCTAATCGCTCAATACCTGGGTGGCTGTAACGTTTAGCTGACCGCTTGCAGCTTATGGGTGTTTGATATGATCATCACCTGCTACCGGCGTATTGACGATTCTTTAGAGTCCTACACAGAGGTTTTTTGGCTCAGCCAAAACGGAGTAGAGGCACATATGATATGTGCAGGACCGAGGATAATGCGATATGAGATACCGTATTATATTCTCACGATATTTAGATATGAATCGGGACATAGGATCAAGTGTTGATTCGATGAATCGGTACATGATAAATTAGTCGGTTATAGTCGATATAACCGGATCGTCGGATCAAGTGTTGATTCGATGATTTAATGTATAATGATATATATGATATATTGTATTACATTATCTAATATTGGCTCGCTTTATTATTTCATTTTCTCACCGGATTAATACATGATATATATGCGATATATGTTAATTGTACTATTTTCTTTTGTTGCAAATATATAATATATATGTGATATATATTATTGTAACATGATATGATTTATTATGAAACATGTTTAAGGATGATAAAAAGGGATTAGGGTTTGATTAGGGTTAGCTCTTTCTTGCACTTTCTAGAAGGATTCTCTTTTGTCTTGGTTAAGATATTATGGTTGATCTTTATCCTTAACCTAACCAAACCCTAACTCTAGTTCATTCTCTACAAGTTTTAGCCTCTCATCCTTGACCATGGTTCTATAATCAATCATATACTCTTGACTACTATTCATCACAAAAGGATTATTATTTTCATTCTTCATCTTCTTCTCTCTTTAGTTTTTGAGAGAGAGCTCGCTAGAAATTCTTATTGTGATGATTTCTTGTGAGAAAGTGAATTAAAAAGATAGCATAAATACTACTCCATCATCCTCATCTAATCTAGCCCATTAGATTTGGGTGTTCATTTCTTTAGAGTGAGAAAGCTTGGGTTATAGCAACTTCGATGTAGATCATCGGAGAATCGGAACACTTCAATCTAGCATGGATCGTTCGAGTCGTGGAGCCTCTCTTGAGTCCGGGAGATCGTGGATCGCGGCGAAGGGACTTCTACTCGGAGCTTGTGAAGCGAAGGAGCGGACTACAAAGGTTGTAATCCCTCACACTTAGCTTTAAAGATGTTATCTTGCATGCTAAACCCTAATAATCTAGCAAATATCCCGTCTTTGGGTTGTTCGGCACATGTAAAATTTTATTCGGGCATGTTTGATGCTTTATGAACCTTCACAAGAGTGCCTAGGAACCCTACAATCGCATGGCGGGCCTAGGGGCGGTAAACGTCAGTCCCCTAATAGCAGTACAAGTCGTGTCGGAGTGTAGCCCAGAACACTCTGAGATAACACTGGAAACCTACCAGTATATCTCTCTTGCCCTGGCCACGGACTACTTGTGTAATAGCTCTCCTAGACACAGCGCGATGTCAACCCCCAATACCGGGAGAGACGAATCATGTCTAACCGTCATTGCCTCCAAGTGCTTCGGGACTGCACCCAAAAACTACCTGTTTGCACGACTCCTTTGAGACGTGGTAAGGTAGTAATCAAAGTGCAGTGGGAACACACTCAAGGCGAAGTGACAATGTCAAGTCAGCGGACTAAGCTGAACTAATGTCACCTGGGAACTGATAACTGACGATAGGTATAATACCAACCTGCAGTTCCCGACGAGTCCTGTCCAGTGTACTCGTAACCTAACGAGCACCCGCATACTATCTCAAGTATAACGTACTGACGGCTGTGGGACGACCGTTTCCCAAGCTGGGATGAGAAGCGTATACGCTAGTCTACTCCGGAGTATCGATGCCTTGTCTCGATAGTCCTACGACTAGGGACCTGCCTAAGGATGTGCTTGTGAATTACCCATCCCCCACGAGTGTGACTGCCATCACAACGCTGGTAATCAAGCAAAGATCCTAAGGGCTCCACTAATGTATAAAGGCGATATGCTAAAAGAAACACATGCACACATTAAAGCAGAAACAAACCAAGTAGCATACTACTATATTGAGCAAGATTGTTTATACAAGGTGAATATCCCAAGCTTCCATCAAGTAATATACAAACTAGTATGATACAGTAATGGCCTCTAGGGCATATACACTAACACTGCTTAGCATGTTGCTGTGACTAACAAGATACCGCCCTAAATATTTGAAGCTATTGCGGCACGAGTTTATACTTAGAGATATGATAGAAGATCGCTAGTCACCCAAGGATGAATGACTAGGATATGTGGTTCATTGCATACCGCGATGCGAGGTCATCAGATTGATTGATTCCAGCTTGAGAAGACTACACGCAGGTACGTTGAGAGTCGATAGAAAACGATCAAATGTCAGAAACCCATTTTTCCAAGTTTAAGGTATTCGGAAAAACATGCAAGTAATTCTGTGGACCCTCTAGAAGAATGAAACTCTAACTCGATATAATGACCAAGGGAATGCTCTTGAACCTTAGGGTTTGCGGCAGTTCCGCGGTGCCATTAATGAGGCATGGGTTTGCCCTTCTACGGCTGGTCCATAGGTACCGTGGCATGTACTGGATATTATTAAACTGTACTCAAAAGTTGAGCTCTCGGGGAATTATGGGACTTTTACGAATCGATCGAAAAGTTCGACGTAGTCCGGATATCATGTGATGGGATACATTACTTGGGAGACTCCAGATATGAGCATAGCCGTTGTAGCGCAGTCCATATAGCTACGAAGAAACGAGTCCGAATCAGTCGACATTAGAGAAAAGTGGACTAAGCGGTTCGTACGAGATTTTGACGAGATGGCGTTCCACTCCGTTGATATCAGAGATGTAATACGCATGCAGAGGTGTTGATTATGAATATATTTTCCAGAAGAAGCCGTGATGAGTATGCAGCTATTCCGGGATAAGAAATAGATTTAATAAAGGGTGATAACTTCCGGGCAGTTCAGCAGAAACGAGATTGGGAGAGACCCCGACAAAATCTTTCTGGAAATACTGAACGAGAAGACTTGGACCCAGGATCGGTCGTATTACGCACACCCAGTAGGCCAGAGTTCGGCATCGTCGACGAGACATGTTATGAGTGACCATAATAGTTGGCCAGAGATCTTTAGAGGATATGCCAGAGCGGGACTATTTCCGTCATTTTGGGTTTCGGTAATTTGGGCGATTTATTTGCATGATTGAGTTTTCGTGCACCACTGTTGCACTCGGTTTCAATTTGATATCATTCGAGATGTTGATTTTGATTTCATGCCTAGGGTATGTACGTGATTTTAATTGTGCCTTCGGTATAGTTTTCATGCACTTTCAGTAGTTGGATTCAATTTTGTGCACGTTGATGCACGTAGTTGTGAGATGATATACCACGGTATAACTGATTTGGATTGAGATGTGTCGTATACAGTCGATTTCGATTGTGAAACTCGATATTTGTTTTCGTGCACCTTGTGCACTTGATTTGGATTCCTGCGCATACTTGGCACGCTTGATGCGGTTTTGGTGAACACCAGATGCACTAAACCGGGATTCTTTGTGCATATCAGATGTACCTGATATTGTTGCTAGGCACACTCGTTGCCCTTGACAGGTGTTTTCGTGCACACCTGTTGCACTTAGATTTTGTTTCTGTGCACATGTATGGCACATTCATTGATTTTGATTTCTGTGCGCACCAGACGCACGTGGCATTGTTACATGTACTATTGAGTACGATTTCTTTTGAGCAGTACGTTTTTATGATATTTACTATTTGGTTTAGTAGCCGAGCAGGACTGTTATGAGAACAGTACCTAGGTGTTTTTGCATGTATTGATAGTTATCGAAGGGATTTCCAAAGAGGAGCTACAGTCTCGATATTTTCCTATGTGTCCGAGATGACACGAACGTTTTACAAAGGAAACCCTTCTGAATTATCTTCAAAACGGCGGGACGTGTATGTTAAACAAAGGATAGATATATAATATATGTAGTTATTTTCTTACAACAAAACGTCCGCTACTTATGTCGTGATATACGCATCGCACATTGATTTGAAAAAGGTTTGGCATGCATTTCTTTCAGATGTTTTGACGAGTTACTACGATGCGTACTATGTGCATGCTATAGTTTTTATGTATATCATGTTGGTTTTCGCATTGGACTTGGACATTGGTATTTTCGCCATGACTCCGATGATTGCGTGATGCTTGACGGAGTTTTGATTGAGTTATATACTCGTTTTTCATGCGCATGCATTGCGCTATGATATGTTTTATGTATGTATGATTTCGGAGCCCCGACGACGTGATCATTTTACTGAATGTTTTAGTATTTGAGGGGTTTAAATTTAAATTCGGGGACCGAATTTATTTAAGGGGGGAAACTGTAACATTTCAGAAAAATAAAATATTTTTTTAGAAATTTAATTAATTAAAATAATAAATATTATGAATATTTTAATGATGTGGTATAATTATATACCGATAGTTTGGAAAATGTAGGAAAATTAAATAGAACGGTGATTTTTGGAGGGATTTATGTGATTTAGGCAAATTATAAATTTTATACAAGTTTATTTCTAAACTTGATTAATGTTCACTAATCATGCATTTATCTTGATTAGGCTTCATGATATGCACCATGCCACATTTTCTAAAAATACTTGTTACATTTTTATGAAACATGATTTCAAGTCTTCATGGTGTTTTTGCAATTGTTTTACAAAACTAAACCATAAAGGAAAAGATAAGAAAAGAAAAAGGAAATAGAATACAAAATAAACAAAAAAGTATGGGTAAGAGAGAGAGGAGAGAGAGAGCTTAGGGGTTCATTGACCATGGCCTCATTTGTTCATTTCATATTCTTCACTCATCTTCCTCTTCACCCATGGCTGCCCTCTTCTTCCTCCTCCTTCACCTCCTCACTACACCTCCATTTCCACATCAAAACACCTCATTCCCTTCACTAAAATCATTCACAAGCTCACTACAAGCATGGAGAACCAAGCAAGTTAGGATTTTGAGCACTTAGGGCAACTCAAGAATTTTCTTGAGTTGCCAAATGAGATAATTATTTCACATTTAGTGTAGCATTTGAATTCCTATAGCCTCTAGACTAGCTTAGAATCCTTTTAGTATGGTTTAGTGAACTTTGAAAATTCCAAGGTGAGGTTTTGAGGAATTCATGAGTTGTGATGGTGCATGTGAGTGTATTAGTGACTACAAAACCCCCATAGTGCTAAACATGGACCTAACATGAGACTAAAACCCTATAACCCAAACTTAGAAATCCCTTATATGGAATTTGTGTAGGAATTTTGATGTTGTTACGAGATCTACTTTGACCCAGGGCACCTGAAAAATATGTAGCGAAGACTGAAAGATGTGCAGACACCATAGAAGCTATCCCTAGGACCCTAGGCCCCATCTCCTCTTCATGGCCGAAAATAAATCCTTCATGGCCGCAATTTGTGGCCTGGTGTAACGTTTTGAAAATCGTTTCGGTGAAATTTCGAAAAATCGGTAAAATAAGGAGGTTTTCTGTAAAAAGTCAAAATACAAATATCTTAATATAAAAATTAAATATACATATTCTAGCTATGTAATTGCTATTATTTGGTGTTTATTGAGCCGCTGGTGAAATTTCAAATTTTCTGAAAAAAATATTATTTTATTATTATTTAAGCCGTCACTAATACATTTAATTAGGGAAAATTACAAATTGGAATGAGTTGAAAAAAATTTTGTGCATCATAAAACATTAAATAAAATTTTATCATATGGTTTTTGGAACGAAATTATTTGCCAAAACAGTTTAGAAATTATTGAAGAAAAAAGGCTTTTTTTTAGCGTAAATGGATGTTTGGGGTATTGTATTTATCATTTTTCATCACCCCACACCCGTACCCACACCCACACACCCCCACTTACTCCTCCCCATGGCTGAATTCAGCAGCCCCCATATTTTTCCCCACTTGATTTTCAAAGGAAAAGATATGAAAGAAAAGAAAAGAAAATGGGTGAATTAGGTGGACTTTTGACTTTGGTTGACTTTGACTTCTTCCCCCACTTTCTCTACCTCCCTCTCTCTCCTCTCCCACTCCAATTCCAGCAGCCCTCCCCTCTCCTACTGCAGCAACAGCCCCCCCTTTCCCTTCTCTTTTCTCTTCAAAACTTCTTCAAAAATTGCCCCAAAATCCATCAAAAAAATCCCAAAACCCAAATCCGACTCCTACCCATTTTAGCTTAGCCAAAATTGCATGGATCTAGGGAACAAGATTCCAATTTGGGAGGCTATGTGTGTGCTTGTGGATCTTCATATGTTTTGGGTATAATTCTAAACATTTTTGTTACTTAATTTGTTACTAATGTCTTAAGCTAATTTAATTAAGTGTTAATTTGGATATGTGAGTTTAATTGCAAGTTTTGAAATTCAAGTTATGAATTTGAATGCAAGTTAGGGTTTTGTAAAATTAGTGTATGGTTGTGTGTTATATTTAGGCTTTTGTCATGTTAATACAAGATTAGTAGCTTGTACTAATGGTTAGTTTAAAATTGTGTTAAATTGCTAATTTGCTTACTAGGTTTTTGAAATTGGTTAAATACTTGGGATTAAAAATGTGTTTAGGTTTTTCATGACTTCATTAACTTTATTAAGTGTGGTTTAATGCTTTAGATCATGGAAATCCAACCTAGATTGTAGTTTGTGCATTTTTGCTTTGAAATTGTTAAATTTTAGGTATTTTGTAAACTAGAATATTAGGGTTTTTGGAATTTAATGAGATTAAATTCCGGGAATTGTTTATATGACTTATTTAAGATATTTAATAAGTATATTGGCCGCTACATTCATTTAAACGTCATGTTTTGTACAAAAACGGCGAATTGTGCTTGCTAGATTTTCGGAAAAATGACTTTTTATGTGAAATTGGGGTTTTTGTGAGTTTTAACCTGGTTTATATTAAAATTAGTGTTCGTGAATGTGCAAATG
Organism: Agapanthus africanus; assembly: GCA_030015575.1. Taxonomy (NCBI): domain Eukaryota; kingdom Viridiplantae; phylum Streptophyta; class Magnoliopsida; order Asparagales; family Amaryllidaceae; genus Agapanthus; species Agapanthus africanus. Next base: position 385,814,799 of record JASDDO010000012.1, on the reverse strand, counting down.
AGTGTGATTGGATTTTTCTCGATGGTTTAACGTTTGTACATCGACATCGAGGGTTGGTTTGACTATTCTTGCATGCGTAGGCGATAGGTTTGGACCTATGCGTGATACGCGTGCCGATTTGATTTTCGCATGCCGTTTCGATTTCGAATTTAGTTTTAATGGGATATGGTGCGTTATGATATGTAGGTAACCCCATGTGGACTTCGAGACGACAAGCAAGCGCGTGGCGACGTCGGCACCGGCGGGCGAGGACCAGGTGAGTAGATTTATATCTACGGGGAGAAGTCGGGTGGATGGCGTATAGCACCCCCGCAATTCGTGGTGATGTATACGAATACGTATACACACATATATATATTGTTTATATATTGTTTGAGTATATTGATGATAATATGGATATTTAGTGTTCTTGGATGATTTAGTGTCGTGAAACCCTAGAGTAGTGGTCGCACCACACATGCACACACCAACCCATACTTGCATACTTTCTTCCTTCTTTTGTGCTTTACGGAAAATATAGTTATGTGTTCACATGGGTATGGGACTATGTGTTCACATACAGATTTGAGGATGATATTTGGGTTTGAGATGAGTCGATGAGATTTGTATTGAGGTTGTGAATTCGGTGACCTAGCAGGGTTCGTATTTGAGATACGACATGACGTTGTAGCGGGTCCTTGACGTAGTGTTTCACACACGTCCATGCATACTTAGACGGTATCAGTATTGTGCAAGACATAGGTCAGTACCCTAGAATATGATCTTGGATAAAGAGGATACTAGGTGAATAGTAGGATGAATGTGATATTGACCCGTACCCATATTTGGGATGCCGTACGACGGATTTACGTACGAGCTATATTGATGATTGATCCGCACTCTTGACTTGGGATGCCTGATTATAGATATGGTATCGGATATGATATTATTGAGGCGGGATCACCGACTATACATATACATGTATGTATATGGATCGACTCAGATGTTAGGCGGTTTCCTTACCTGTAGTTCATCTTGTTAGTTCAGCCGTATAGTTTAGTGTAGTTGTTAGATTAGATTAGACTCTTACCTATTTCAAAACTAGCGGATCGTGGGTATTTTAAAAGACAGGTCAAGGGATCTACGGATATTTCAAAAGACGTATCCTTTCTTAAAAACCACCGTAGCCCTATTTTCAAAACCCCGCGGTTCGGGATATTTCAAATGGCACAATTTGTAGGACTTATATTAGATTAATGCAGATTAGTTATAGTTGCGTCTAGTTTTTAGCTCCCGCTCATTTTGGTTGCTCGCTCCGTATAGATATTTACATTGTTATTTCATATTGCATTGTTGACATCATGCTGTTAGGACACCAGCACCATTACCGATGATGCGTATGTACCACGTACACTTATTTGCCGGCTCACACACATCTTCATCGGTAATTGCCATGTCACGTACACCTTAGAAAATATTATTGCTTGACATAGCCTGTTAGCTAATAGTTAGACATGATATTAGTGTACTTGCCTTATATCTTAGTTTAGACATTGTAGTTATTACCTGCTACTTCATGCATACTGTTATTCATCGTTATGCCGCATTCATGGATTCTCATGCATATATTCACTATTTTACGTGTTATTGAGGTTTTGGATTCGGATTTCCATTAGATTTTCTGGAATTGGAAGAAAACCGCAAAAACATAAATAAACCTTTTCTCTCTTTTCAAATAAAAAGTGCGGTTTTCCTATGATGTATGAATCGTCCACCATGAGTTTGCTGATGGATTTCGAGACCCGATTCGATGAGTGGAGGAACCGTTTCGGGTACATGGTGGACCCGGTATGGTACCCCGGGGCAAGATGAATGTGGTGTTGACGTCGAGCCTTGCAGGGGACAGATTACCTACCGGTGATATTACCCGACGCGTCGGATATCCGGAGGATACCGTCGTGGTCTTGAGATGGATGGTAGGGGCCGGTCTGGACTGACGGCGCCCTAGATATTGAGATTGAGACATTGATATTTCGAGACAGTGGGATTTATGTTTTGTGTCGATGCGAGACACGGTTGATACTGATTTCATTTATGATACCTCACTTTAAAAGTATAGAAATCTCACTAATTTATGAAAACAGTTTCTTCATTTACATGTATTCTGTTTTCATGCATTCATACCTCACTCATATGATATATTGCTACCTGAGGCACTGACACGGGCACATGAGTTTACTTTCGGGTTAGATATTTACCCTAGCCTTGTTATAGGCTACGTGTTATTCATATATTTGAGGATATATTATGATCATTGACCTAGGTTGCGTTATTTATGCGATTTCTGTGCGTAGATGTTTTTCTATTCACGAGTTGGCAACTCACCCCCGTTGTGCCCCAGTTTCTTGCAGGTTTGCCGTGCAGTTTTCATTACGGCTTTGCGGGCTCAGTTTCATTCGGGTGACTTGCTAGTAGGTGGGTTTTTCTTGTATCGTACCCATCATATTACCTTGTATAATATTATTCCGTTGTATCTAGTAAATTCCATCAACCAAACACGTATTTATTGAGATAGAGACCAGTGTTGTTTATTCTTTCGACCTTAGAGTCGCTCGTTATATTTCTGGTGGTTTTGAGTTTCCTTTTGAGTTTTGATCCTCGCCGTTGGCGTTGTATATTATATTGCTTGTGTGGTTGTGACCGTCGATTGACGAAGAGCTAGCTCCCGCTTGGGGATGCCTTTTTCTTGATTTCGTATACTATTCATGTTGTATCCCGTTTGGGGGCCAGTTTTTACAAAGGAGACTGCCGAAATTTTCAGTAAATTTTTGATGTTTTAAAAACCGCATAATTCGGCTTATGCTATTGAAATTACTTGCTTTAAGTTGGTTTTTCCTGCACTCTACTACTTTTCTTGGTTTGGATTTCTGGGTTTTCGGTTTACTTAGATTACGTACGTCTCGAGACGTTCGTAGTTTAAGTGCCGGTCATGTTCCGTACTTTCGGGTCGTGACAAAGTTGGTATCAAAGCGTTAGGTTTTACCTTCGGAGCGTAGGATGACCCTTGGTTGATGGAATAGGTGACTAAAGTAGAGTGGCGTACCGTTGGTATGTTCCGCGGCATATTTACGACACGCCACTCCACTTATGAAGCCTTAGGATGTACATTTCCTTGTTCAGTATTATATTCCTTCCTGATCTAGTCTCATCGGTACCAGTTTGGTTTTGCTGCTACGGTTACGGGCAGGGAGAGCTACGGCTAGAGTTGCGGTCAGCACAAGCTCGTTACGAACGAGGACTGACCAGGGCGAAATTCCGGCGACACACGATTGCAGAGAGGTGTCTTTTGATTGTGTTTTCGCACCACGAGCGTTGATCGATCACTGTATGAGATTACTCGGACAGACAGATCAGCACCAGAGGATTGAGCCAATGATAGAAGGTCGCTAGTCACCCACGGATGAATGACTGAGACATGTGATTCGTTCGCCTACCCGATGAGAGGTCATCAGATAGATTGATTCCAGCTAGAGACGACTTTACGCGGAGACGTTGGGAGTCGACAGAGACGATCGAATGTCTGAAACCTATTATTCCAAGTTTAAAGTAGTCGGAAAGACATGCAAGCAATTCTATGGTCCCTCTAGAAGAATGAAACCCTAACTCGACTTAATGACCGTGTGAAAGCCTTTGAACCTTCGGGTTTGCGGCAGTTCTACGGCGCCATTAATGAGGCTTGGGTTTGCCCTTCTACGGCTGGACCACCGATGCTGTGGTATGTACTCGATACTATTAAACTGTACCCAAGATGTTAAGCTCTTGGGGGATTATGAGGTTTTGACGAATCGATTGGATGGCTCGACTTAATTCGGATGCTAGGTGGTGAGATGCATTTCTGGGGAGATTCCAGATACGAGGATAGCCGTTGGAGCTCAGTCCATGCAGCCACGACGGGACGAGTCCGAAGCAGTCGACATTAGAGAAAAAGTGGAGTAAGAGGTTCGTACATACCTGGATATGATGACGTTCCACTCCGCCGACATCAGAGATGCGATGCGCATGCCGAGGCATTGTACTTGGATATACCTTCCAGAAGGAGTCGCGATGAGTATGCAGTCGTTCCAGAGCAAGATGCAGATATAGGAAAGGACAACGACTTCCGGACAGTTGGCAGAGACGAGGCATGGAATAGACCGTGAGCAGGATTCCTTCCAGGCCACTGATGCAATGATATTTGCACCCATGATCAGATGTGTCACATGCATTCAGAGAGCCAGAGGCCGACGCCAGTGATATGCTGCCTTGACAGGGCCGATGAGCCGATGGATTGTGAGATTGGTAATCCACGGAGAAGACTTGGACCCAGGAGTGGTCATGTTACGCACACCAGCAGGCCAGAGTTCATGATCATCGACGAGACGTCCCACTAGTGACCGCGACAGTTGGCCCGAGATTCTTAGAGGATGCACTTGAGCGGTACTGTTCCGCCATTATTGATTTCGATATTTTGGGTGATTTATTCGTATGATTTGATTTTGATGATTGATGATTTACGATCTTTGCACAGTGTTGCACTTGATATCGTTTTCGTGCTTTAGTTTCACATGTTTGTGATTTTACGGTTTTAGACATTTGAGTTGATTTTGTGCGTATGTACGTATATGAATTGGTTTTTGCACTCAGTATAGTTCACATATGCTTGCAGTGCAGTGATACGCATTTTGTGCACTTAGATGCACTGGACTTCGATTTCGATTGTGATACTCGATGTTTGTTTTATGCACCTTGTGCACCTGATTTGATTTTACGCATGTTCGGCGCTTGATATTGGATTTCATGATTTCGTGCATGATGGATGCCCCTGGTTTTGGGTTTTCACGCATGATTGAGCGCAGGTTTTGAGATACGATTTTGGTGCACACCAGATGCACTAAATCAAGATTCTTCGTGCATGTTAGATGCACCTGATTTTGCAGTCAGGCACACATGTTGCCTACGACAGATGTTTCGTGCACACCCGATGCACTTAGATGTTGTTTCTGTGCGCATGTATGGCACATTCATGGATTTTGATTTCCGTGCGCACCAGACGCACGTAGCATTCATGTGCATATTTTGGGAGTGATTTCGTATAGAGCAGTACGTTTTTATGATATTGCTATGTGTTTTCGTACTGAGCAGGACTAGTCAGAGGACAGTACCTGAATATATTTTTGCATGCATTGATAGTTATTGAAGGGATTTCCAAAAAGCGAGCTATAGCCTCAGTATTTACCTACGTGTCTGATATGACACGAAATGTTTAAAACAAGGAGACCCTTCTAAATTGTTTCCAAAACGGCGGAACGTACATTTCAAACAAAGGTATATATGTATATAGTTATTTTCTTATGATAGACGCCCGCCACTGTGCAGTGTTATACGCGTTGCACAGCGACTTAAAGAGATTTGGCATGCATTTCCTTCAGATACTTACAGATATAGATTCGATGTTTACATGTATAGTTTCCAGTTATATCATATTGGTTTGATTTAGATTTGGCATTGATTTCTTCTCCATGACTCCGATGATTGCGGGATACTTGACGGAGTTTTGATTTGAGTTATATACTCATTTTTCAAGCGCATGCGCTGGGCTACGTTTTTTTTATGTATTTACAATTTCGGAGCCCCGACGACTTGATGGTTTTCTTAGATGTTTTAGTATTTGGGGGAGTTTGAATTTAAATTCGGGGACCGAATTTCTTTAGGGGGGGAAGATTGTAACGTTTTGAAAATCGTTTCGGTGAAATTTCGAAAAATCGGTAAAATAAGGGGGTTTTCTGTAAAAAGTCAAAATACAAATATCTTATTATAAAAATTAAATATACATATTCTAGCTATGTAATTGCTATTATTTGGTGTTTATTGAGCCGCTGATGAAATTTCAAATTTTCTGAAAAAAATATTATTTTATTATTATTTAAGCCGTCACTAATACATTTAATTAGGGAAAATTACAAATTGGAATGAGTTGAAACAAATTTTGTGCATCATAAAACATTAAATAAAATTTTATCATGTGGTTTTTGGAACGAAATTATTTGCCAAAACGGTTTAGAAATTATTGAAGAAAAAAGGCTTTTTTTTAGCGTAAATGGATGTTTGGGGTATTGTATTTATCATTTTTCATCACCCCACACCCGTACCCACATCCACACACCCCCACTTACTCCTCCCCATGGCTGAATTCAGCAGCCCCCATATTTTTCCCCACTTGATTTTCAAAGGAAAAGATATGAAAGAAAAGAAAAGAAAATGGGTGAATTAGGTGGACTTTTGACTTTGGTTGACTTTGACTTCTTCCCCCACTTTCTCTACCTCCCTCTCTCTCCTCTCCCACTCCAATTCCAGCAGCCCTCCCCTCTCCTACTGCAGCAACAGCCCCCCCTTTCCCTTCTCTTTTCTCTTCAAAACTTCTTCAAAAATTGCCCCAAAATCCATCAAAAAAATCCCAAAACCCAAATCCGACTCCTACCTATTTTAGCTTTGCCAAAATTGAATGGATCTAGGGAACAAGATTCCAATTTGGGAGGCTATGTGTGTGCTTGTGGATCTTCATATGTTTTGGGTATAATTCTAAACATTTTTGTTGCTTAATTTGTTACTAATGTCTTAAGCTAATTTAATTAAGTGTTAATTTGGATATGTGAGTTTAATTGCAAGTTTTGAAATTCAAGTTATGAATTTGAATGCAAGTTAGGGTTTTGTAAAATTAGTGTATGGTTGTGTGTTATATTTAGGCTTTTGTCATGTTAATACAAGATTAGTAGCTTGTACTAATGGTTAGTTTAAAATTGTGTTAAATTGCTAATTTGCTTACTAGGTTTTTGAAATTGGTTAAATACTTGGGATTAAAAATATGTTTAGGTTTTTCATGACTTCATTAACTTTATTAAGTGTGGTTTAATGCTTTAGATCATGGAAATCCAACCTAGATTGTAGTTTGTGCATTTTTGCTTTGAAATTGTTAAATTTTATGTATTTTGTAAACTAGAATATTAGGGTTTTTGGAATTTAATGAGATTAAATTCCGGGAATTGTTTATATGACTTATTTAAGATATTTAATAAGTATATTGGCCGCTACATTCATTTAAACGTCATGTTTTGTACAAAAACGGCGAATTGTGCTTGCTATATCTTCGGAAAAATGACTTTTTAAGTGAAATTGGGGTTTTTGTGAGTTTTAACCTGGTTATATTAAAATTAGTGTTCGTGAATGTGCAAATGAGTGTGATTGGATTTTTCTCGATGGTTTGACGTTTGTACATCGACATCGAGGGTTGGTTTGACTATTCTTGCATGCGTAGGCGATAGGTTTGGACCTATGCGTGATACGCGTGCCGATTTGATTTTCGCATGCCGTTTCGATTTCGAATTTAGTTTTAATGCGATATGGTGCGTTATGATATGTAGGTAACCCCATGTGGACTTCGGGACGACAAGCAAGCGCGTGGCGACGTCGGCACCGGCGGCCAAGGACCAGGTGAGTAGATTTATATCTACGGGGAGAAGTCGGGTGGATGGCGTATAGCACCCCCGCAATTCGTGGTGATGTATACGAATACGTATACACACATATATATATTGTTTATATATTGTTTGAGTATATTGATGATAATATGGATATTTAGTGTTCTTGGATGATTTAGTGTCGTGAAACCCTAGAGTAGTGGTCGCACCACACATGCACACACCAACCCATACTTGCATACTTTCTTCCTTCTTTTGTGCTTTACGGAAAATATAGTTATGTGTTCACATGGGTATGGGACTATGTGTTCACATACGGATTTGAGGATGATATTTGGGTTTGAGATGAGTCGATGAGATTTGTATTGAGGTTGTGAATTCGGTGACCTAGCAGGGTTCGTATTTGAGATACGACATGACGTTGTAGCGGGTCCTTGACGTAGTGTTTCACACACGTCCATGCATACTTAGGCGGTATCAGTATTGTGCAAGACATAGGTCAGTACCCTAGACTATGATCTTGGATAAAGAGGATACTAGGTGAATAGTAGGATGAATGTGATATTGACCCGTACCCAGATTTGGGATGCCGTACGACGGATTTACGTACGAGCTATATTGATGATTGATCCGCACTTTTGACTTGGGATGCCTGATTATAGATATGGTATCGGATATGATATTATTGAGGCGGGATCACCGACTATACATATACAGGTATGTATATGGATCGACTCAGATGTTAGGCGGTTTCCTTACCTGTAGTTCATCTTGTTAGTTCAGCCGTATAGTTTAGTGTAGTTGTTAGATTAGATTAGACTCTTACCTATTTCAAAACTAGCGGATCGTAGGTATTTTAAAAGACTAGTCAAGGGATCTACGGATATTTCAAAAGACGTATCCTTTCTTAAAAACCACCGTAGCCCTATTTTCAAAACCCCGCGGTTCGGGATATTTCAAATGGCACAATTTGTAGGACTTATATTAGATTAATGCAGATTAGTTATAGCTGCGTCTAGTTTTTAGCTCCCGCTCATTTTGGTTGCTCGCTCCGCATAGCATATTTACATTGTTATTTCATATTGCATTGTTGACATCATGCTGTTAGGACACCAGCACCATTACCGATGATGCGTATGTACCAAGTACACTTATTTTCCGGCTCACACACATCTTCATCGGTAATTGCCATGTCACGTACACCTTAGAAAATATTATTGCTTGACATAGCCTGTTAGCTAATAGTTAGACATGATATTAGTGTACTTGCCTTATATCTTAGTTTAGACATTGTAGTTATTACCTGCTACTTCATGCATACTGTTATTCATCGTTATGCCACATTCATGGATTCTCATGCATATATTCACTATTTTACGTGTTATTGAGGTTTTGGATTCAGATTTCCATGAGATTTTCTGGATTTGGAGGAAAACCGCAAAAACATAAATAAACCTTTTCTCTCTTTTAAAATAAAAAGTGCGGTTTTCCTATGATGTATGAATCGTCCACCATGAGTTTGCTGATGGATTTCGAGACCCGATTCGAGGAGTGGAGGAACCGTTTCGGGTACATGGTGGACCCGGTATGGTACCCCGGGGAAAGATGAATGTGGTGTTGACGTTGAGCCTGGCAGGGGACAGATTACCTACCGGTGATATTACCCGACGCGTCGGATATCCGGAGGATACCGTCGTGATCTTGAGATGGATGGTAGGGGCCGGTCTGGACTGACGGCGCCCTAAATATTGAGATTGAGACATTGATATTTCGAGACAGTGAGATTTATGTTTTGTGTCGATGCTAGACACGGTTGATACTGATTTCATTTATGATACCTCACTTTAAAAGTATAGAAATCTCACTAATTTATGAAAACAGTTTCTTCATTTACATGTATTCTGTTTTCATGCATTCATACCTCACTCATATGATATATTGCTACCTGAGGCACTGACACGGGCACATGAGTTTACATTCGGGTTAGATATTTACCCTAGCCTTGTTATAGGCTACGTGTTATTCATATATTTGAGGATATATTATGATTATTGACCTAGGTTGCGTTATTTATGCGATTTCTGTGCGTAGATGTTTTTCTATTCACGAGTTGGAAACTCACCCCCGTTGTGCCCCAGTTTCTTACAGGTTTGCCGTGCAGGTTTCATTACGGCTTTGCGGGCTCAGTTTCATTCGGGTGACTTGCTAGTAGGTGGGTTTTTCTTGTATCGTACCCATCATATTACCTTGTATAATATTATTCCGTTATACCTAGTAAATTCCATCAACCAAACACGTATTTATTGAGATAGAGACCAGTGTTGTTTATTCTTTCGACCTTAGAGTCGCACATTATATTTCTGGTGGTTTTGAGTTTCCTTTTGAGTTTTGATCCTCGCCGTTGGCGTTGTATATTATATTGCTTGTGTGGTTGTGACCGTCGATTGACGAAGAGCTAGCTCCCGCTTGGGGATGCCTTTTTCTTGATTTCGTATACTATTCATGTTGTATCCCGTTTGGGGGCCAGTTTTTACAAAGGTGACTGCCGAAATTTTCAGTAAATTTTTGATGTTTTAAAAACCGCATAATTCGGCTTATGCTATTGAAATTACTTGCTTTAAGTTGGTTTTTCCTGCACTCTACTACTTTTCTTGGTTTGGATTTTTGGGTTTTCGGTTTACTTAGATTACATACGTCTCGAGACGTTCATAGTTTAAGTGCCGGTCATGTTCCGTACTTTCGGGTCGTGACACCTGGGCAGGTTAGAATTGGTTCGTGCTTGGTCCATAGCTCCATTTTTAGTAAATTAGACCTACTCCGTATGCAAAATTGGCTAATTTCACCTGGGAAAAAATCTGGAAGTGTTTTTCATAGTTTCTGATTTCGGTTTGTGAATTCTGTGAGCTTGAACTTTGGTATTTGTGTTTTACCTCGATCACTTGACGTTTGTACGTCGATATCGGGTGTTGTTTGGTTGATTTGCGTGAGTAGACAATAGGTTTTAACCTATGTGTGATTCGCGTGTCGTTTTGGTTTTGAATCGGATATTAATGCGATAAGATACGCTGTGACATGTTGGTACCTCTGCGTGAACTTCGGGACGACAAGCAAGGGCGTGGTGACATCAACTTCGCCAAGCAAAGATCAAGGTGAGTAGATATATATCTACGGGGGAAGTCGGGTAGTATAGTATACAAATACGTATATATATATAATATGTGTATTGTGAGACTAAACGATTATCAAGATAGGCTTTAGGAGTTCTTGGGTTAGTTTAGTGTAATTGGAAGTAACGTAGTTTAGCTTCTTAGTCGCGAAACCCTAGAGTAAAGATTGACACACGCGCGCGTGCACACACGCATACATTGATTTTCTTGTGCGTATATGGGGATATATATATACATATATGTATGTGGGTATGTATATATATAGGTATACATATACACGGATGATGAGGATAGTATATGATACTTGGAGATGAGTCGATGTGATTGCGCATGATGCCGTGAGATCGATGATGTGATTTGGGTCGTGTGATGAGACACGACATGATATTATAGCGGATCGTTGAGCTATGTGTTTTCATACACACGCGGATATATATATGTTTATGGTATAGAAACGTACTAGACTTTAGATCAGTACCCCTAATTCAGAGTATGATGATAATGATACCAGATAAGTAATGTGTTATATGTGATATTGACTCGTACCCCGATTTGGGATGCCGTATGACGTATTTTTACCGTACGATGTATAAATATAATGATTGATCCGCACTCTCGACTCGAGGATATTGTATAATATATTTTATCGTACGTGACGATATTGAGGCGGGATCACCGACTACTTGATATATCGACTCAGACTTAGCTGGATTTCCTTACCCTTTTGATTTAGTCTCTTAGTTTAGTCTTGTAGTTAACAGGTAGATGTTAGATTGGGCTCGAGCCATACTTATTTTCAAAATTAACGAATCGTGAGTATTTTAAAGACAGGCCTAGGGATACTACGGATTTTTCAAAGGATGCATCTTTTCTCAAAGACCCCGTAGCCCTATATTTACTAAAACCACGATTCGTGCGATTTCAGATACCAAAAACTGTATGACTCGTATATAGAAATATATATTTCTTTATTGTTGCATTTACTATTCATTTGCCATATATTCCTGCTGTTCGTATCGCATTGCATGCTTATATGTGTTTTCGTTGGTTATTATGAAACCTGTTTTCAGGACACCAACACCATTACCGATTATGCGTATGCCCCACGCACACTTATTTGCCGGCTCACACACATCATCATCGGTAATTTTCATGTCACGTAAACATTAGAAAATACTACTTCATTGGTATAAACTGCTAGTTGATAGTTTCGACATAGTACTAGTACACTTGCTTTTATATGCTAGTTTAATTACTGTATTCCTTGCTTGATATCCGATGCATTCATATACCCATTTGTCATGCAATATTATGGGGCTTTATGCCAGTATTCACTGTTTATTTACATCGCGATTTTGAGATTTCGGATTTCCATGAAATTTCTAGATTTGGAGAAACCGCAAGGATTTTATAAACTGATTATCATTTCTAAAAATAGAAATTGCGGTTTTCTCGTGATATGATATGAGATATGTCCACCATGAGTTTTCTTGGCTCTTGAGCGGTATCATACACCCGATTCGAGGAGGAGGAGGGACCGTCTGCGGGTGTATGGTAGACCCGGTGCGGTACCCCGGGGCAAGATGGTCGCAGATGATGGCGTTGAGCCCGGCATGAGAGCACTACCGACCAGTTATTTGTGACGCGGCGGATATCCGGAGGATACCGACAAGTCGTGAGATTTGATGATTTGTGCCAGTACGGATTGCTGGAGCCCAGGGCCAGTCCGGATTGCCGGAGCCTGAGATATTGAGACATAGAGGTACTAAGATTTTATGATATAGGTCAGTCCGGATTGCCGAAGCCCGAGATATTGGATATTGGGATATATGTTTTGTGTCGATACTTGACACGGATTCTATGTTGATTTCATTGATGATACCTCGATTTTTATATACAGAAATTTCACTAAATTAAGAAAACAGTTTTCCCATTCATGATGTATTATGTTTTCATTTGTAATGCATTTGCACATCATATTAGTGACATATTGCTACCTGAGGCACAGACACGAGCACTTGATATTACACTTATATGTAGATGTATTCAGGGTTGTATATTCAGGATATTATTGTATGACCTAGGATAGAGTCATACATGCAATTTCTGCTCGGTGATGTTTTCTACTCACGAGTTGGCAACTCACCCCTGTTGTGCCACAGTTTCTTGCAGGTTTTGCCATACAGGTTTCCTTGGCGGCTTTGCCGGCACACTGCTTCCTTCCGGGTGATTGCTTGGGTAGGTGGGTTCACTTGCATCGTGACCACCATCGTACTTTTTTTATTCAGTTGTTTCTAGTAAACTCCATCAACCAGACTTGTATTATTTGATAGACTTAGAAGACCAGATGTATATTCTTTCGACCTTAGAGTCGCGCGCTTGTATTATTATAGTTTTTCTCTGGTTTCTTTCTGAGTTTTGATCTTCGCCCTTCGGCGTTGTATATTATATTTCATTGCGTGGTTTTGTTCGCCAATTGGCGAAGAGCTAGCTCCCGCTTGGGGATGCCTTTATATTATGCATGTTTGTACCCGTTTGGGGCCAGTATTTACAAAGGAAACTCTGCCGAAATTTTCAGAAAAGACTTGATGTTTTAAAAATGTTTACTACAGCTTTCAAAGTAATTTATATGCAAACTTGTAAACAAGTTTTCCTTCACTTTCTTCTTTTAAATGGTTTAGATTTCTGGGCTTTTAGCTTACTTAAATTAGGTGGGATCCTATAGACTTCACATGATTCAAGTGCCAGTCACATGCTATTTCGGGTCGTGACAACCGTGGTTTGATTTAGAATGTATATGCCATTATTTAACGAGCCTGATCCAATCAACTTTTGATCCAGGAAGATGTTCATAACATTATCATGTACTACAAAATTATATCCTTCTTTACTTAATAAAGAAACCAATATAAGATTGCATATCAGGGTCGGTATGTAATAGCATTCGTTCAAAATCAATGTATTACCATTTGGTAATACAAGGTGATATTCGCCAACTGCTTTGGCTGCAACATTTGCACCATTCCCTACTCTTACGGAAATATCAACTATTCCCAGTTCCCTACCTTTCTTAAGCCTATGTAACATATTACATATATGGGATCCCGATTCGGTATCTAATACCCAGGACGTAGAGTGAACTGGGAAACAGTTCTCGGTAACCAACACACCCGAAGAAAATGCATCAACATGCTTATTCTTCGTTTGGGTGGCATGGAAATCCGGATATTTTCCTATTTTCTGCTCGGACTTATAACAATTATAAGTTGGAGCAGAACTAACATTCCCCTGCTCAGCATAAAAAGCTGGTTCGGTCAATACATCTATATTATTATCTTGATTAAGGCTTGACATGGTCGCTACCTGGAGAGAGAGAGAAGAAAACACATAGCATATGCTCTGGCAAAGATCAGATTGGTTATTTATCTTATCTAATCGATGTCTCCCACTGCTATTCTCAAATTTTCCTTCAAACCTTTAAAAAGAAAATTCAACCAGGATTAATTGCATACTACAACTTCGCTAACCGTACAACCAGGCTAGTGCCAGTACTTCTGAGGGAGGTTCCCCGTGATTTCGCACGGACCTAATTAAAATAAACCTCATTTTCCCAAAGGCGTAACCCCGTTGACACCTTTCTAGACACCTAATCAGTTAGCTAATTGTAAAATGCAAAACTCTCCCGGGAGCAACTTTTGCACACAGTGAGAATCGGGATCCAACTATCACATAGAAGGTATGCAATCTCATTGCAAATTTCAACACTTGAAATTCCCGATGATATTTTGCCCCTAGCAACTTATGACCTTAACATAGTCAACAAATCATAAGCGCTATCCAAGTTCAACCCGTCATTTCCTGATTGAATTAAACCCACCCGCACGATCCTTAACATAGTCAACAAAGTCGTACTACTACCCTAATCCAATCGCATTTGATGCTTTAGCAGATAAGCACTAATTAGCCACCGCACACTACGCCTTAACATAGTCAACAAACGTAGCACGAATACTAAGTAGTACATATCTGAAATGCCGGAGGGCTACATCAGGTTTTTAAGAAAACCTTTTGCGTAATGAACTTGATATAGTTGTAGAAACAACTGATTTTTTTGAAAATGGGTGTTTTGAGTCTTTTTACTAGTTTTGCTAAAGAGGTCACACCCGGTGAAGGGATCTCGGCTCTTTTCTTATCGAATAAGGTGCGGGATATTTCATAAATACCGCTATGCAAAGCAAGAACTAAAAGAAGCAATCAAAAACAAAACCGAGTTGGTTGTAGCATCTTCTAGCTTTTGCTAAAGAGGTCACTCCCGGTGAAGGAATCTCGGCTCTTTCCTTATTGAATGAGGTGCTGGATATTCTACAAATACCGCTATGCAAAGCAAAAAACTAGAACTACCATTTTTGAAAATATGATTCTACAACATGTTTTAGGTTTCTTTTCTTTCATTAATGAAATCCCATCATTTATACTTCCTAAGCATCAAAGAAGAAACGAAAATACAACGTACGCTTATGCCATCCGCATTCGCCACAGTGTCCCATTATGCACCGTTAGGTTACTTAACTAACGGCATAGCGGGGTGGGACTAGCGCGGGTGAAAAACATAAGCAACGTTTATTATATATCATATATACAATAATAAAGCATTCGTCTCATGATATATAAAGTGATCACATTACAGAATATCAGCAGCAGAAGATAACATATGAAATATTGGATATACTAAGAGGTCTATGTTTTATTTTGAGCCTGTATAAAATACGGATTCCACGGTCGCGATGAATAGCCAAACCCACATCCCTAGACCCCTACGAGAGCAGCAAGCAACCCTACCAATTCTAGAGTTAGGAGACCCGGACTCGACTCCTCGAGTTGGCCTCCCACTGGACTCTAGAACCCGGTTACTTGTGCTCCCCTCCTTGGGTCTATCCTAATGCGGAAAAGTAAATAATATACAACAGTGGTGACATCATCCTCAATACGGAAGTTCCCCAATAAAAGAATATTACATACAATGAATTTTACATGAATGAAAATAAAAACTCTCATCTCACATAAAACCCCCGGCTATTCAAAACACGACGATCCAATATAACATATCACAGCAACACATAACATCACATGTCATCAACGTAAATAAATATGCGTATCCCAATTATCGTTGACATATAGCAACGAAACTGGCGATACACCACATATTACACTTACAGTTGCAGAAAAGAAAATGTCAAACTACAACATTTGGAATCCATAATAACCTTAGACATCATAAACCCAAAATATCACATACTTTGGATTTCATGCCTAACTATACGAATTCCACATATTGTATCACATTCCACAAAAAGCTAGACGATGTTAAACATTCCGATTGAATCAACAAACACCCAAAATTACCCAAAAAGCTCAACACTTGAGCGTAGTTTTAAAAATACACAGTAAATGCCACAGCTCCTTTGAACCAGCCGTAGAAGGGTCAACCAATGCCTCACATGTGGCACTGCTGAACTACCACAAACCCTAAGGTTTAGTGGCGGTTCTAACGGTCACATAATCGAGTTAAGGTTTTGTTCTTCTAGAGGGTCCACAGTATCGCTTGCATGTTTTTCTGAAAGTTTTAAACTAAGGAAAAATCCAACACTTGGAAAATTTCCGGCGAGGGTTAAAATGGGTATTTGGTATCCGTTCGAACTTTTTAACACCGTCTAAAGTAACCCAAGAAACTGTTAGAATTACGACTATGAAACACTCCGAGTTGCCTTTGCAGAAAATTAACATCACATGCAAATTTAGCAAAAACAAACAACACCTGAAACACCAAAACCCAGAGCCTGGAACACAGTACAAATTTCAACCCCAGACACCATCAAAAAACCGAGCAGGCCGGTTTTTGAGCCAATGTGGTCGGCCAAAATCCGAGGGTTTGGGTGAAAATTTGTGTTGTGTTCATGTTGCATCTCATACAACATTTTGCAGTTGTTTAAAAAAAATTTAGAGCACGTTTTAAAATCGACAGAAACTAGGTAATCTTGTTTCAAGTTTCGGAGTTGTTTCGGTTTCGTAATCCTACACAATCCATCTGATTCTCTAGCTAGGATCTGATACCACTGTAGGGTTCTTAGGCACGACATCAAGGTTTCGGGAGGCAACGTCCATGCCATTTTCAAATTTTTGTTATGCTAAGGAACTCTAACCTAGGATGTTTAACTAGAGAATCATACGAAACAAATTGTAAACTACTTTACAACTAAGTGAACTAGGAATACAACCTTTGTAGAGCGGTCCTTCACTTCAATAGCTCCTTGTAGTAGTCCCTTCGCTCCAAGTAGTGATCTTCCGGACTCTAGCATGGCTTCACAAGAAGAAAAGAATGAACTTGCTTGAATTCTTCGAGGCTGAAGATGATCTACGTCGAGGAGACACTAACCCAATCTACTACTTCACTAATAAGAGATTAGTGAAGCTAACACCCAATACTAAAGTGCTAATCTAGTAGAGGATGATGAAGTAGGATTTTTGCTCACTTTAGAATTGATTTTCTCACTATTATTTCTCACTTGCACAAAAGCTAGAGAGCTCTTGAGGTTGAAGAAGATGATGAAGAGAGATAATGTTGTATGAGTGAATGGAAAGCATGGGTGAGAAAATATCTAATATTACTCATGTAGAGACTTAACCATGAGTTTAGATAATGGTTGGGTTAACAAATATCTAGTGTAAGATAAAACTAGTGGACTAAGTCAATGGATCTCAAAGCTTCATGAAGCTTCATTCCATGTGACAAATTTCCAACTAATAATTGAATTACAATAAATAAATAAACCTTACATTATCTTTATCATGGTGTAACTCCCATACACCCATATTGCATGTATCATCAACCATGACACATAATAAAACACAATTAATATATATCACATATATATTAAGTGTGCACATGTGAGAAAAATAATGCTTAAGTGAGCTAATATTAGTTAATGTAAATTAATATATCAAATATATAATTATACATTAAATCATTAAATAAAATCTTGATTTAATAATCCGGTTATATCTCATATGACCGACTAATATTATTTGTATCAACTTATCGAAGCAACACTTGATTCGATAACCCGGTTATATCACATATAACCGACCGATACAGTATCGACTTATGGAATCAACATTTGATTCGATAACCCGGCTATATCACATATAACCGATCGATAACTTATATCGCGAGAATAGAATACGGTATCACATACTCGTATTAATCTCGGTCCCGCACATATCACATATGTGCTTCTACTTTGTTTTGCCTGAGCCAGTGAAACCTCTGTGTAGGACTCTAAAGACTCGTCAATACGCCGGCAGTAGGTGATGATCATATCAAGCACCCACAAGCCGTCAGCGGTACTAGCTGGACGTAACAGCTAACCCGGGTATTGAACGATCAGAAGATCAGTAAGCAAGCCCGCTCTAACTCCTGCAAAAGCCTGTCAGTAACACTACCGTACAGTCCGGTCTCTTTGTCTAATATGTCGCATATCCAGTATAGGGGTGGTAAACGTCAGACCCCAATAATCGATAAGTCGTGCCGATATGAGGCTCATAACGGGTCGAAAAACTACTGATAACACTTATCAGTAAATCTCCGTATCAGCCCTGGCTAGGGAATTTCCTGTTATGGCCAATCGAGCACATCGCAACATCAACCCCCAATACCGAGAGAGACGAATCCCCTCCTATCGCTCATTGCCTCCATGTGATTCGAGACTGCACCCAAAAGCCACCGTTTTGCACGTTCTTTTGAACGTGGTAAGGTGGAAATCAAAGCACAGTGGGAATCACACAAGACTCTATGACGATCTCGGGTCCACAGACTAACCTGTACCAGTGTCACTAGAGAACTGCTATCTGACGATAGGTATAATACCAACTAGGAGTTCTCGGCGAGTCCGTTCAGTATACCCAGTCTCCACTGAGCACCCATACACCATCTTTGATTTCAAACACCAATGGATGTGGGATCATCCATCGCCCATCATATGGTTGAAGAAGCGTATATGTTAGTCTACTCTGGAATATCGATGCCCTGTGTCGATATACCCTCGACTAGGAACTATTTTAGGGTGTACTTGTGGACTACCCTTGGCCCCACTAGTATGATCTCCATCATAGTTCTGGTAGTCAAGTACACAACCTAAGGGCTTTATAAACATGTGAGAGCAAGACAGCATCACATATACAAGTCAACATGTTAAGATAAAGAGCAACCAGATAGCATACTATCATGTCGAGCAAGAAAGTCCTCTCTATATATATCCAAGCATCCACTATAATATACATCACATGTACAATAATGGCCTCTACGGCATATATATATAACTAACAAATATATATAATGGGTACAATGTCATGAAACATGAAAGGTGCGATGAAATACAGAAACATGAGAATAATGGATATCATTTGAATATGCACAGAGCGATATATGTATCATGTCAGTAAACCAGGCAATGTGTATATCACTACTTATCAGTCACTAAGTCAATAAAATCAATTGGTGGAAAGGATTCTCATGCTTAACAAGGGTCTCGTGCATGCTGGTCATATCAGAATTTTGCATTATTATATCACCCATTCTTATTCATATTACAAATAAATAGGTGCTTTTGATCCATGTCTGCTAAATAGTTGCAGGTTACAGGTTCTCAGATCATTACAGTGAAATTCATGAAAAGACGCAACAAATGTGAGACTACGACCAGCAATAGATGAATCTGTATGATACCGCCTAACAGTTCAAGGAACAAATGAAGATCAGTAAACAGTTCAAATGCACAAAGTACAAAGGTAGCACAAGATTCAAGAAGGACGCCGTTGCCGGGGAGACGGTAGTCTCTTTCTTTGTGTAATTTCGGGTTAAAAAAAAATTTAAAAATTTATAAAAATTTTAAATTTTAAATAAAATAAAATAAAATAAAAATAAAAATCATCTTGTTCTTTTTGAAAGGTTTTTGAGCAAGTGTGCAGGAAAAGAAGATGGACAGATTCAGATCTGAAAAAAAAAACCTAATAAACAAATCAATAAACAGAAGATCTGAACAGACAAAGGAGAATCATAACAACAAACAAAAATTTTTTGGAGATCTAAACCAACTAAACCGCCGCGGAACCGCGGCAGAATTGACAGTTTGACCGCGGAACCGCGGTCAAAGGGTGTCGTCATCGCCCAAAAATTCTCTGTAAGTATTTTTGTCTTCTTTGTAACCCCGTGAGCTCCACTGAAAATTTTTCCTGCAAGGTTCTTTGCGCAAAATTCTTTCTCCTATCCAATAAATTGTTTTTGTGCAGGATTCTTTGCGCTGCCAAATAAAAAAAAAATTGCAAGTGTTTTAGATTTTGTGTGTTAATTGCTTTGCATATTTAAAACGGACTTTTAAGGGTCTATAACACCAATCCAGATTGGGTGGGGATTTCATTACCCTTCCTAAGACCCCAGAAATCACAAAAAGCATATGCATCACCTTTGAGTTAATTAAAAAATATCTAGACTCGGCCAATTAAGGACTGTCGCGCTCATTAGGATAAAGAAAGGTTGTGGGCATTCAGTCGTTTATCTAAACCAGAGTTTGTGGTGCCTAAGCTAGACAAGTGAGAAAGGTAATTTTAAAAGGCCCGTCTCACAGTGATTCGTGAGCGGAACCCTCATTTCTTCACTTGTACTTGTCCAAAATTGGCGGTGAAGAGGCGATTTGAGAGATATCTCACAACTTGTCACTTTGGAATAGTTAGGAGCAGTCTAGTTGACTTAAGAGACCCTAGCTCTAGCTTTGATTGTGCATGTTTAAACTGTGGTTGTTTGAAATTGTGCCGTAGTTCCGTACAAATTTTTGCAAAAACTCTTTCAACACTTTCAAAAATTTCAAAACTCCAAAAACAAACATTTTTTTTTAAAAAATATATAAAAATAATAATAAATAAAAAATTCACATTCTTTTCCTTTCTTTCCTCACATCATGGGTACCCCACCTCGCAAAACTCTTGCCGAACTTTGGTACACTCAACCAGACATTACTTCCTACGCTCATTGTTTTGGTCGAATTTCGGACAACCCCTCCATGCCCAAAATTTCTTTGAAAGATCGAATAGACGCGTCTAGGAAAAACAGTTGGACTCCACAATCCACTTTATATCAACCGTTTCAACCTTCACCATCTTCTTACGTTGATACTACTTTTTCGAGTCCTGTTGTAACCCCGAAACCCATGTCTATTGCTGAACATATTGAACAATCTCGTAACCGATCTTTCACTCCTTTCACCACTGTGAATTCTCCGGATCAACAATTTCATTCACCTTCTTATCCAAATGTTGATCCTGCTCCTGTCCAACCATTCAATTCCTACCAGTTCTACCCAACTTTCGCACCTTCCCTAGACATTGCTTCTACACAGCCATTTGGGAGTTTCCAGTATCCAAACAACTTTGAATCTTTTACTGAAACCCCTTCACAACCTATGTCTAGTCTGGAACAGTCGTTGGAAGATTTTATGGTAACGTCAAGACAAAATATGATGGATTTGACTGCGTCCATGGCCGCCCTTATACAACCTAGTGACCCAGTAGCTATTTTCCAACTAGCTCTAAATTTTCAAATATATGATGAGGCGGTTGGACAGATTGAGAATTTGAGTGGTGAGAGTGAGTTGTACATCCTTCCAAATCAAACCTACCCATCCCCAATTGAATCCCATAACTCCGGTTTTGAATGTCTATCAAGTGTTCCAAATGATTCACCGGTTGAAGATAAAACGTCTAATGAGTTGTACGATTTTGTAGTGTTTGATTTACCTGATTGTGAACGGTCCCTTTCGAGTGAAATCACCACCAATCATTTTGAACTCTACACCTCCACTCTAGAACCTGAATTGATTAATATCCATGATTTTGATGAGGTGTCTAAAAAAATTGATTTTCACTTGATTGAGGATATTGACGCTGGGAATATTTCGGATGATGAACCCGCAGATTTGGCCGAGTTTTTCTCTCCAATTCATCATCCCGAGTCATTAAATATTTTTCCCGAACTTCATATGCGTCTTGATTTTGATTAGAATGGCATGGATAAGCTAAATTTTGAGGAGAATATTGAGGAAATTATTGAGGATGAAGCAGTTTTACTTGAGGAGTCAGATTTTCCAATTCATTCTATCCCTTTCATTGACTGCGCACACCTTCCTGAATCTTTAACTGATACCCTTCCTCAATCACTTCCCTCCGTCCTTGTTCCGACTTTGCAAGAAACCGGTACGCTTTCATTTTCAATGTCTGGTTTACCAAGTTCGATGTACCCATGTCTTCTCACGAATCTTGAGGGATTTGATCTCATTTCTCCGTGGGTTGATAAATTAGCACAATCGCTTTTTACACATCGGTCATTACAAATTGTGCTAATTTATACACTCCATCTCCACCCTCAAGTTCGTATTCCACTGCTTTCTCCCACTTTCTCTGGTTCTTCTTCTAATCTTCCTTTAATGATACCGAGTGTTAATGAATCACAATCTGATATCTTGAGTTCGATAATTCTAGAAAAACAACTTGATTTAAACTCTTTTGAAAATAAGGTAAATGAGCCTTACGACTATCCTACCTTCATAATTTTTGAAAAATCAAGTATGTTGAATTCTAGCGCGACACTTATTGACATTGAAACGTTCAATCGGACCTTCGATGAAAGTTTTGAAGATATTTTCGCCGACGAACTCGCATTCCTAAATGAAACGGATTTTGTGATTAATCAACCTCCACCTAGAGAAGTCGAACCACTACCATTTCTTTTTCCCTTCAGACATTCTTCTCCTCCACCGAGACCGTATACTGCTTCTATCTCCACACGGTCTCGTGTGTTTCTCATTTCTTTTCTTTACACTCCCTTCTTTCACCAACCAAACGATTATAACGATAAAAATTTTGAATGGTTGGTGCTAACCTTTGGCCTGTGTAAGGCTTTGTATAGCTTGATACTGTGTTTTTCTCCCCCCTAACTCTGAACTTTAAAGCTTCAACAGTGGAAACACAGTTTCACTTAAGTTTGGGGGGACCTTTTTGTGTATATATATTTTGTTTTCTTTTTCTGTTAATAAATAATAATAAAAAATTAAAAAAATTAAAAAAAAAACAAATAGGGGAGTACCGGCAATTTTGACCCTCTTGGTGTAGCCTGACAGAGAGGGCACTGTCAAGTTTAGGTTTGGGGGTGTGCTCGGTAAGCTTTCTTCCTTTGCATTCATGTGTATATTTTGGCATTTGCATACTCATTTTAAAATCCATAAAAATCAAAAAAAAAATTAAAAATTATAAAAATTGAAAAGTTCAATTTTGGCCATATTTGACTTAAGTTCAATATGACGGTTGAATAGTTAGGAAAAACTAGATCCTAAACTTAGTGAATTAAAAACCCTAAAAATAACCTTTCTTAAAGTTTAACTATAGAAAATATATGTCCTTGTAGATTGTTTAGAAATAGGCAAATTTTGAGTTCAGTTCTTGGGCTAAGTCAAAATAATGGAAGCGTATTGAATTTTTATTTGAAATGTAAGTTTGAAAAATAATTCTGAACCTTAAGTCTAAATTCTGAAAATATATACCCTACAACTTGCACAAACACGCACCTTGAAACTTGGAATAGAAGAAGATACCTTGAAATGCTCTTGTCTTAAATCCTTAGTATGAAGGAAAATAAAATGAAGTATAAATGGTGAATAAAGAGACATAAAAAAAATGAACACTGGTTTTCCAATTACTTGAGGATGCAGAAATAAAAATATATAGTGAGGGTGATTTATCACCTAGTGCCTTTGACCAACTGGTTTGGGAGTCACTGCTAAAAGCCTTAGGTATTACAAGGAATTACGACTTAATGTGTGAACCATTTTGTAATCGGTCGTTAGTACCTCAAGAAATATAAACGGTCGCATGAAGGATGTGTGAGCAATTTAATCTAAAAATTCACCAACTAAAAGTATTTTGGACGATGGACAAGAGTGTGATAGCTAAAACCGAATTTCCAAGTGTAGGGGTGATAATTACACACACGTAGGGGTATATGATTGGGGTTTGGATGAGAGATAGGAATGAAAGATAGGGCTTATACCTTCAGTAGAGATGATAAAATTTCCTAAGTTGAGATGGAACCTTAGAAGGAAAATTCAAAAGATGCTGAAAGCTTAATAAATTTGCAGAACATATACGATCTTAAGTTAAATGATAAGTGAGTGTGAAAAATATGGGTTGATGATTTCTAAGTTGAAGATAATAGAATTTCTTACTAGAATACTGAATTGAAGAATTAAAGTCAACAGGCCAAATTGATCGAATTTTGTGGTAGTATCCGCTGAAAACCCTCAGGAGACAACACTCCTCCTACTAGGGACACCTAGAGGTTTAACAGTTTGTTGCACGAGCTCAGTGCAATCGCGATTCCCTGCGAAAGTGAGGTTAGGAATTTGTTGAGAATAAAATTGGGTTTGCTCGGGACGAGCAAAAGATAAGTTTGGGGGTATTTGTTCATATCAGAATTTTGCATTATTATATCACCCTTTCTTATTCATATTACAAATAAGTAGGTGCTTTTGATCCATGTCTACTAAATAGTTGCAGGTTACAGGTTCTCAGATCATTATATGGAAATTCATGAAAAGACGCTACAAATGTGAGACTACGACCAACAATAGATGAATCTGTATGATGCCGCCTAACAGTTCAAGAAACAAATGAAGATCAGTAAACAGTTCAAATGCACAAAGTACAAAGGCAGCGCAAGATTCAAGACTTCAACGCAAAGCTTATGGTAAAAGTCCACATAATTGTGCACTGTTGGAAATCTGGAAGAAAATAGAAGAGATTCTGAGGAACCAAGTGAAGAAAACAGAAGATAAAAGCAACTTGAAGAAACCCTAAAGAATTGGGCCCATAAGCCCACCAAATGGCCGCGGATCCGCGGCCAAACAGGCTATTCTGCCGCGGTTCCGCGGCCGTGCAACGCACATGTCGGTGGGGTGTCGGTGCTTTGACTCGGTCTTTGGGGTTGTTTTGTATCTTCATGTATGGATCAGATGTAAAACCTAGGGTTTCTCATATCTATAAATAGGAAAGTTGAGAGCCTAAATAGGGGTGCCACTTTTGGGTACCTCTTTTGAGATGCCTCTTTTTATTTTCTAGTTTCAAAATTTTAATTCCTTTGTAATCGTTCAAGACTGCATCAATAAAGAAAGGTATTTTTATTTTTATCTCACATTCTTTTTCTGAATTTAATTCTTGCATTTTTTTATCTGTTCTTTTAATATTTGCAATTTAGTTTTCTAATATAAAAATTTATAAAAAAATGAATTCCATTTTTAATACCCTAATGAGTGAGTAATTCCTCACTTATTAGGGTTAGGAGAGGGATGTTTTGAGAGAAGGAAATCTCTCTCCCTCCTTTTCTTGCCCCCATAATTTTTAATTAGGACTCTAATTGAATTAAACACATACTGCTCACTACGGCACCCTATCCCACGAGATAGCGGTGATTCCTTAGTTAAGACTGGTTGTGGTTGATTTACATAGAGATTAGGGCTAAGAGTTAAGAAAGGACGGACAAGGACCAAAAGGAAGAAACTAAGTTTTTTCCTAGTCGTGCTAATCCCCTTTGTTGATTATTACCCTAACACCTAAAATCCTAACTAGGGCATTAAAAGCTGTGAGAAGAATCCATATTTTGAACTGACCTAACCCTAGCCCTAGCAAGCCTCTTTATCAACTTATTCTCATTCTTAGATCTAAAACAAAACCCGACTTGATCGGATTAACTCGTTAGAACATAAAGAAAAGGAATCCATCTCCCTGTGGACCGACCCGTACTCATTCGGCTAGCTACCAAGCGACACCGTTATTGATTGCCGTATATTCTTAATCTTGATTTCAAAAAGCACACACAAAAAGCACATCAATCACATGCCCGAGACTACGGTCCACTGTTGCCTGGGGCATAACCCTGCTGTCGTGCCGTTAGGCCCACGACCTAATGTATGTGTGTGTGTGTGTATCACTAATATCGAATGAACATCCTCTAAGTCATTGTACGTCGCTAAATACGAGTTCGATTCCACCTTGATTTATCCATTCCCCAGGTTATAGTGTGTGTTCAGGTATTAGATAGGTTGTGAACAAATACGTATCACTTTCACTTTGAATCACGCTTCCACTTATCAATATCACTTTCAATCACTAGTTCACTATCGTACTTGCCACAACCCAATCACTAACACTTATATATCGACAATGCAAATTAGTCGCTAGGTCTCAATATAAACGATCACTATGCAGAAGGCATAAAGCAAATACAAAATAAGGTAGAAATGCACTGAACAGATATTCACTAAGTTATGACAGTTAACGCCATATGACTTGCAAAGTTCATCATAAATTACAAGTAGGGATGCCTAGCACGACAACAAGGTTTCGGGAGGTATCGTCCATGCCATTTTTAAAAAAATGTCATGCTAAACAACCCTAACCTTGGAATCTTAACTAGAGAATTAGACAATAGAACATGTAAACAAATTTACATTTAAGTGAACAAGAAATACAACCTTTGTAGACCGGTCCGTCACTTCAATAGCTCCGTGTAGAAGTCCCTTCGCTGCAAGTAGTGTTCTCCCGGACTCTAGTTGTACTCCACAAGGTGAAAGGAACAAGCTTGCTTGAAGTCTTCGAGGCCGAAGATGATCTACGTCGAGGAGACTCTAACTGAAGCTACCTCTTCACTAATTAGGGATTAGTGAAGCTAACACCCTAAACTAAATGGATAATCTAGTAGAGGATGATGAAGTAGGATTTTTTCTCACTTTAGAATTAATTTTCTCACTAATTTTCTTCACCTCTCATAAACCTAGAGAGCTTTTTCTTGAGGAAGGAGAAGATAAAACCAATAATTATGGCAACCATGAGTGAGAAATATATCATATAACTCATGTAGAGACTTAACCATGGCTAAAGACAATGGTTGGGTTAATAAATATCTAATGTAAGACAAAATTAGTGGACCAAGTCAATGGGTTCTACAAGCTTCCACTAAGCATCAGCCATGACTAATTTCCAACCAATTTGTGATTTACTTTAAATAAATAAACCCTACATTATCATGAGCATAGTGTGGGTCTCATACACCCATATAGCATGTATCAACAAGCATGACACAATAATAATATATATCACATATATATTAAGTGTGCAATAGTGAGAAAAAGAAATGCATAAGTGAGCTAATATTAGTTAATGTAAATTAGTATATAAAATATGCAATTATATATTAAATTATCAAATCAACACTTGATTTAATAATCAAGCTATATCACATATAACCGACTAATATCATATATATCAACTTATCGAATCAACACTTGATTCGATAACCTGGCTATATCACATATAACCGACCGATACCAATATCGCGAGAATAGAATACGGTATCACATACTCGTATTAATCTCGGTCCCGCACATATCACATATGTGCTCCTACTTCGTTTCGCCTGAGCCAGGAAACCTCTGTGTAGGACTCTAAAGAATCATCAATACGCTGGCAGTAGGTGATGATCATATCAAGCACCCATAAGCCGTCAGCGGTACTAGCTGGACGTAACGGCTACCCGGGTATTGAGCGATCAGAATATCAATAAGCAAGCCTGCTCATACATCTATAAAGCCTGTCAGTAATGATTGTTCGCGTTTTTGCGTGTGCGTTTTAAAATTAAAGATACCACAATCAAGACGGTGTCGCTTGGTAGCTAGTCGGTTGAGTACGGGTCGGTCACAGGGAAATGGTGTTCTTTCTTTAAGTTCTAACGAGTTAAGTCCTATTTTTGGTCGGATTGGTTTTAAAATTTAAGAATGAGATTAAAATTGATTAAAAGTCTTGCTAGAGTTAGGACTATATTAGTTTGGAAAAGGGATTCTACTAACTGCTTTCTTTGCCCTAGTTAAGAATATAGGTGTTAGGGTAATAGTCAACAAAGGGGATTAGCACGACTAGGAAGAAACTTAGTTTCTTCCTTTTGGTCCTTGTCCGTCCTTTCTTAACTCTTAGCCCTAACCTCTATTTAAATCAACTACAACCGGTCTAACTAGGGAATCACCGCTATCTTGTGGGATAGGGTGTCGTAGTGAGCGGTGTGTGATTCATTTAAATAGAGTCCGTATTAATTAAAATTAAAGGGGCAAGGAAAGGAGACAGAGATTTCGTTCTCTCAAACATTCCCGATTCTAACCCTAACAAGTGAGGAATTACTCACCCATTAGGGTATTAACAATAGAATTCATTTTTTTATAAATTTTTATATTAGAAAACTAAATTACAAATATTAAAAGAACAGATAAAAAATGCAAGAATTAAATTCAGAAAAGGAATACGAGATAAAAATAAAAATACCTTACTTTATTGATACCTCTTCAACGATTACAATGAAATTAAAATTTAGATCTAGAATTAAAAAGAGGCATGCCTAATTAGGCTCTCAGCTTTCCTATTTATAGATAGGAGAAACCCTAGGTTTTACATCTGATCCACACTTGAAATTACAAGACTAACTTAAGAAAGCCGGGTCAAAGCACCGACACCCACCGACACGTGCACTGCACGGCCGCGGAACCGCGGTAGAATGCCATGTTTGGCCGCAGTTCCGCGGCCATATTGAGGGATCTTTGGCTCAAACTTCTAGGGTTGCTTCATGTTGCTTTTTCCTTCTGTCTTCTTCACTTTGTTCCAAAGAATATCTTCTATTTTCTTCCAGATTTCCACAGTGCAGAATGTTGTGGACTTTTTGCCGTGAGCTTCGTGTTGAAATCTTTAATCCTGTGCTATCCTTGAACTGTCTTGTGCATTGAACTGTTCTACTGATTTTCATTTGTTCCTTGAACTGGTAGGCATCATACGGATTCATCTATTGTTGGTTGTAGTCTCACATTTGTAGCGTCTTTTCATCAATTTCACTGTATTGTTCTGAGAACCTGTAACCTGTAACTATTTAGCCGACATGGATCAAAAGCACCTATTTATTTGTAACATGATTAAGAATGGATGATATAATAATGCAAAATTCTGATATGAAAAAATACCCCCAAACATATCTTTTGCCCATCCCGAGCAAAGCCAATTTTATTCTCAACAAAATCCTAAGCTTACTTTCGCATGGAATCGCTATTGCACTTAGCTCGTGCAACAAGCCGTTAAACCTCTAGGTGTCCCTAGTAGGAGGAGTGTTTTCTCCTGAGGGTTTTCAGCGGATACTATCCACAAAATCCGATCAATTTGGCCTGTTGACTTTCATTCTTCAAATCGGTATTCTAGCCAGAAATTCTATTATCTTTAACTTAGAAATCATCAACCCGTATTTTTCACACTCACTTATCATTTAACTTAAGATCGTATATGTTCTGCAAATTTATTAAGCTTTCAGCATCTTTTGAATTTTCCTTCTAAGGTTCCATCTCAACTTAGGAATTTTTATCATCTCTACTGAAGGTGTAAGCCCTATATTTCATTCCTATCTCTCATCCAAACCCCAATCATATACCCCTGCGTGTGTGTATGCATCACCCATACACTTGGAAATTCAATTCTAGCTATCATACTCTTGTCCATCGTCCAAAATACTTTTAGTTGGTGAATTTTAGATGAAATTTGCTCACACATCCTTCATGCGACCATTAATACTTCTTGAGGTACTAACGACCGATTACAAAATGTGTTCGCGCATTAAATCGTAATTCCTCGTCTTGTAATACCTGAGGCTTTAGCAGTAACTCCCAAACCAGTTGGTCTAAGGCACTAGGTGATAAAGCACCCTCGCTATATATATTTTTTAATTATGCAGCCTCAAGTGATTACAAAACTGGTGTTCATTTTTTTTTAAATCTCTTTATTCACACTTGTACTTTTTATTTTATTTTCTTTCATATCAAGGATTTTAGACAAGAGCATTTCAAGGTATCCTCTACTATTCCAAGTTTCAAGATGTGTGTTTGTGTAAGTTGTAGGGTATATATTTTCAGAATTTAGACTTAAGGTTCAGAATTATTTTTCAAACTTACACTTCAAATAAAAATTCAACACTCTTCCCTTATTTTGACTTAGCCCAAGAACTGAACTCAAATTTACCTATTTCTAAATAAACTACAAGGACATATATTTTCTATAGTTAAACTTTAAGAAAGGTTATTTTTAGGGTTTTTAATTTATTAAGTTTAGGATCTAGTTTTTCCTTACTATTCAACCGTCATGTTGAACTTAAATCAAATATGGCCAAAATTGAATTTTTCAATTTTTATAATTTTTAAAGTTTTTTCCCTTTTTTATTTGATTTGATTTTTATTTTTTGTTTTTTTAAATAAATTTTTTATATTTTTTTTATAAAGATGCAATGCAGAATTAAACATGCTAAGAAAGAGAAAACAAATATGTACAAAAAATTAAAATATGCAAATGCAAAGATAACTATTTACAAACCACCTCCACCTCCAAACTTATCAAAAGCAGTGCTCTCACTGCTCATGTCCTCGCTGTCCCCTCGAACGTGAACGGGAACGTTCCTCTCTCGCCAGCAGGGTGGTCATGTCGTGCTCTATCTCTGTCACTCGATGATCCAGGTTGGTCACCATTCCTAGAAATCTGTCAATCCCCCTAACGGCTTTCCTAAGTAAACGTGCATATGCTGCAGGGGTAAGCTCTTCCTCGCTTGCGGTCGAGCTGGAGCCGGGTGACTTGGCGGGTATGTCCTCGGCCGGCTCAGTGCGCGACCATACGTCATTTAAACGTGTGTAGGACGTCGATACGCCCTCAATAAGAGGTCTAATAGGGAACCCTCCATGCATATAAAACTCAAATTCCTCCACAGGGAGGAAATTGCGACACAGTTGTGTCACCAACATAGGGCATGGGTAATTGGCAGCCCTTTTTCCCGCATCAATCGAGTGAAGTAAGACCGTGCACATATCGTAGCTTGGGTTTTTAGTCATCAAAGTGTGCACGATATGTAGTGATGGTGTGAAAAATGTTGTATTGTGCGAACTACCAAAAATATTATTTTGTGCCCAACGGCATACAGTTAAGACATTTGCAAAGAGGGTTCTAGATTGGATGCCCTTTCTTGGCTCCCTCGAACAGTCATTAACCATCAAGGGTAGGCAATCCTCGAATTGGAGGGGTTGGTCATGAGTAGGTAGTCTAGGAATCAAGGTGACTTCATGGATGAAGTCCCTATCAATGTTTATCTCTCTATCCCCCCAAATTAATCTAATATATCCGGTTTGGGAGAGGCAACCTTCCTCCATACACTCGTAAAAACGGGTGACAAGATCCGGAAGCGCGAAGGCATTGAGATGGTTAAAAATTAAAAAGTTCCACCCTCGCCTTGTGATCTCATCACCAAAATAACTCCCAAAGACCGTGTGTGCAAACATTTGAGGAAAAAACCCTTTCTAACTGCATAGTTAGTGCCATTACAGAGAGTGCAGATCTTCTAAAAATTTTAACAGATAGGACAAAGAGATGCAAACCTCCTCTGAAAGATTCAGAGGGAGAAGACACCAAGATGCGGCGGATGCGCAGCTGAATGGGGGCTTTGGCGGCAGAAGCGCGGCGCACTGGAGGGATCTGCTTGCTCTGGCTGCTACGGCGGCTAGGGTTTGTAGAGAGGAGTATTTTAGCGTTTGGTAAAATGCAGAGAGGGTTCGGATTGTATTTATAAGGGGGAGTTTTGGTTATTTGCAAAAAGGACCTCTTAAAAAGAGAAATTTATTTCTAAATAAAATTTTTATTTTTTTTCTTCTTTATTAAAACTGAAAAATTCCAAAAGTACCCCCGAAAATTTTGAATTTTTTATTTGATTTATTATATATATATATATATTATATTAAAAAAATTCATTTTTATTTTATATATAATTTACAAGTGTGACATACCCCCAAACTTACGGTTGGCTCATAATTTTGTAAAAAAATCATTTTCTGTCAAGAGCCAAACTATTCTCCTTCAATACTTACGGTTGGTTCACTAAGTTACTGATCAATGACAAGCTCTGCAAAGACCAAAAGTTAACACCAACCATTCGAAGAATTTATCAATGAAACACACCAGTTGGTGGAAGAATATGTTGTATAGGGTTAGGAAGAAATGGGGAAGAGATAAGTGGTGTAAAAGAAAGGGTTTGCATCTCAATTTGAAGAGACGACACGGTGATTGTGACGATGGATTACTCGCATTTTTGTGATTGCCAAGAAGAAGGGGCGGAGGCTCAATTTCTTTTTGGAATTGATTCATCTCAACACCTACATTTGCTAAAAAGGCGAGCTCATCAGCGAAAATTTTCTCAAAGCTTTCATCGATACGCCGAAGAATAATGTCATCAGAAAGAGTGGAATGATCTCTAGAATCCATGAAAGATTCATCATCAGCGTTAGATGTTGACCCGGACCACTCAATGGAAGAGTCCGTATGTGTATAATACATAGTTGGGTCAAACAACGTATGAAAAGAGTCTAGATCAGTATCCTGAAGCTGATCAAATTCGCTGCTGTCGACATCCATTAATTCGACAGAACACGCATGAGCAGAAGGTTCGGAGGGTACACTTCTCAACTTGTAAATGTTAAACTCACTTGACATTTTCCCGAAGGATAGAGTCATAGAGCCGTTACGACAGTTGATTACAGCATTGGAAGTAGCCAAAAAGGGTCAACCGAGGATCACCGGAATTTGGTTCCGTGGGTTAGCTACAGGATGTGTGTCCATAACAATGAAATCAACGTGGAATATGAAGTCCCCTACTTTAATCAACGCATCCTCTAACTCACCCCTAGGATGGGTGATGGATCGGTCGGCCATTTGGAGAGTACAATGTGTGGGTTTCAGCTCTCCAACGCCTAATTCCTTATATACTGAATAGGGAAGCAGGTTAACACTGGCACCAAGATCTAAAAGTGCGCGGTTGATGTTCTTATCCCCAATAGTTATTGAAATCGTAGGACAGCCGGGGTCCTTTCATTTTTGAGGTAAAGGTTGGGTAAGAGCATCACTTACTGCACTAGCCAAGAAAACTTTCTTAGGTACCTGTGATTTCCTCTTCTTGGTGCATAAGTCCTTCAAGATTTTAGCGTAAGAAAGGACTTGTTGGATGGCATCCAAGAGGGGAATGTTAATGCTAACCTGTTTAAATAACTCCACAATCTTCTCCATTTGTGGAGTTTGTTTATGGATCTCAACCTGTTTGGAAATGGAATATTTTGAAAATTGGTTGAGTCCAATGTTTGTAGAGGAGATTGTGGAGTAGTAGAAGAATTAGTGCCTTGTGAAGAATGGAGAACAGGCTCTGAAGACGAAGAAGATGAAGATGAAGATGAAGATGAAGATGATGAAGAAGATGAAGAAGAAGCGGCGGCCGGGGTGTCATCATCAGTGCCCACATTATTGTGCAACATCCTTCCTGATCTCAATGTCGTCACGGCACACACATTATGGTTTTGTTGTTCATGAGCAACATGTACATTTTGTGGGTGACCGGGATTTGGCAGTGATTGAGATGGAAGCTTCCCCTTCTCTCGCTCGCTTAAAGCAGCATTCAGTTGTGCAATTTGGGCTTCAATGGTTTTGATGCTTTGCCCATGTGATGCATTGTGTTGCACCAAAGACTGAATGGAAGACTGGATGTTGGCGGATGATTGAGTTGATTGTTTTAAAAACGCATCCAGACTTCGTTCTAGCGAGGAAAACTTATCGTTATTTGGCTGAACAAAATTGTTTTGAGGAAAAGAGTTGTTTGGTGCAAAATTGTTCATTTGATTTTGGTAAGGTTGGGGTTGGAAAGGTTGCTGATATTGAGTATGTTGAGGAGCTTGTTGTTGTGGAGGAGGCCTCTGAAAATTATTGTTGCCTTGGAATTGTTGTTGATTTTGATTCCAAGCAAAATTGGGGTGGTTCCTCCATCCAGGATTGTAAGTTGAAGAGTATGGATCATTTCTTTGTCTTTGCTGAAAGGCAGCATTGATTTGATCCTGTCCTTGTGCAGGTAGGTTGTAAGGACACTCTTCAGTAAGATGTGATGGATCCGAACAACAAGCGCATATAGTGCGAGTGGGTAAAGCAGGGGCAGGAGAAGGCGATGACAATTTGCTCTCAATTGCCTCTAGTTTTTTCGTGATTGCAGCCATTTCGGCCTTCATTGCAATCGACATATCAAGTTGATGAATGCCTGTCCTAGACTGACCGGAAGAAGTAGATGAAGTGGATGAAGTGGTCAGTCTAGTGCTTTCCCACTGAAGTGTTTGTTCAGCAAGATCGTCGAGAAATTGCCAAGCTTCCTCGTCAGATTTGGTTAGGAAGTGACCTTGACAAATGGTTTCCAGCAACTGCTTAGTTGTTGGGTTCAGTCCTTCGTATAAAGTTTGGCAAAGTTGCCATCTCTCAATACCATGATGAGGGCGCTGAACAAGAAGGTCTTTGAATCTTTCGAAACACTTCCAAAAAGGTTCGGAAGGAAGCTGGGAAAATTGGTTAATTTCATTACGAATTCTCGCGGTCTTGTGATGTGGGTAAAACTTTTTAAGAAAAGTTTTAACAAACTCTTCCCAACTGTTTATGGAATGTGATGCTGTACTATATAGCCACTTTTCAGCTAGGTCACATAAAGTGAAGGGAATGACTCGTAGCCTTATAGTATCAACGGAAAATTGGGTGGTCTTCATCATTGCACAGACATTCTGGAATCTGTTAATGAAGATATAGGCATCTTCGGATTCCAACCCATGAAATTTGGGCAACATATTGATGAAGTGGGGCTTAATTTCAAACTTATCCCCATTTGCCGGCGGGAGTGAAAGACATGTAGGAAGTGCGGAGCGGGTGGGATAGAAACGATCCTAGAGCGCAATTCGCTGCGGCACTTCAACATGAGGGTGTTGCGGGTTATTCGCACCCAGTTGAGGTGAAATCAGTCCCAAGGTAGGTAAAGGGTTGTTAGGATCGAATCCTGATATCTCTTTAGAAGACGATGAATGTGAAGATGAAGGTGAAGATGAAAAAGAAGTGGAGGGAGTTTCGACTTCGGAGTCGAACGCGTGAGCTCATGTCCCGAGGGAGCAAAACTTTGTCAGTAGCGACTAACGAGACACGGACTAAACGGGCGCTAGTGTCCGTAGTCCAACCGGACATACACTAAACGAGTTTAAGTGTAGTCAAAAAGCAGAATGTGAGGGTAAGAAAACGTCAATGGGGAAGTGTGAATGAAGAGTGGGTGCAATGGAATTCGAGCAACAAATAGCAAGTTTTTATAAAAAAAAATTGTTTTTTTATAAAGATTTGTGTGCAAAGATTTGTACGAAATTAATTTCAATCAACTACAATTAAACATGCACAATCAAGCCTAGATCTAGTGTCTCCTAAGTCAATTAGACTAATCCTAACTGGTCCAAAGCGACAAGTTGTGAGATATCCCTCAAATCGCCACTTCACCGCCAATTGTGGACAGGTAAGCACAAGTGAAGAAAGGAGGGTTCCGCTCACGAATCACCGTGAGACGGGCCTTTTAAAATTACCTTTCTCACTTGTCTAGCCTAGACACCACAAAGTCGGGTTTAGTTAAACGACTGAATGCCCACAACCTTCCTCTGTCCTAATGAGCGCGACAGTCCTTAATTAGCTGAGTCTAGATATTTTTTAATTAGCTCAATGGTTGATGCATATGCTTTTTGTGATTTTTGGGGTCTTAGGAAGGGTAGTGAAATTCCCCACCCAATCTTGATTGGTGTTATAGCCTCCTAGATTCAGTTTTAAAAATGCAAAGCAGTAACACACAAAATCTAAAACACTTGCCAAAAAAAATTCTTTTTAGTTGCGGCACAAAGAATCTTGCACAAAATGATTTATTAGAGAAAGAGAAGAAGTTTTGCGCAAAGAACCCTGCAGGAAAAATTTTCAGTGGAGTGCAGAAGGTAGGAGAGAAGACAAAAATACTTACAGAGAGATTTTGAGTGCTGACGTCAGCAATATGACCCCGGTTCCGCAGTCAAATCCCTACTTTAGCCGCGGTTCCTCGGTGGTTCAGTTGGATCAGGCCGTCAAAACTTCCCTGTGTGCTGTTGTGGTTCTCCTCTGTCTGTTCAGATCATCTATTTCTTGATTTGTTCACTGGGATTTTTCCAGATCTGAATCAATCCGTCCTCTTTTCCTACACAATTCTCACAAAAACGATCAAAAATAACAAGATGATTTTTTTTATGTATTTTTATTTTTTTCAATTTTTATATTTTTCACTTTCAATTAACCCGAAATAACAAAAAAAAATAACTACCGTTTTCCCCGGCAACGGCGTCATTTGATTGTTCGCATTTTTGCTTGTGCATTTTAAAATTAAAGATACCGCAATCGAGACGGTATCGCCTGGTAGCTAGCCAGTTAAGTACGGGTCGGTCCACAGGGAAATGGTGTTCTTTCTTTAAGTTCTAACGAGTTATGTACTATTTTTAGTAGGTTTGGTTTTAAAATCTAAGAATGAGATTAAAATTGATTAAAAGTCTTGCTAGGGTTAGGACTAGGTTAGTTTGGAAAAGGGATTCTACTCACTGCTTTCTTTGCCCTAGTTAAGAATATAGGTGTTAGGGTAATAGTCAACAAAGGGGATTAGCACGACTAGGAAGAAACTTAGTTTCTTCCTTTTGGTCCTGTCCGTCCTTTCTTAACTCTTAGCCCTAACCTCTATTTAAATCAACCACAACCGTCTAACTAGGGAATCACCGCTATCTTGTGGGATAGGGTGCCGTAGTGAGCGGTGTGTGATTCATTTAAATAGAGTCTGTATTAATTAAAATTATAGGGGCAAGGAAAGGAGTGAGAGAGATTTTCTTCTCTCAAATCTTCCCGATCCTAACCCTAACAAGTGAGGAATTACTCACTCATTAGGGTATTAACAATAAAATTAATTTTTTTTATAAATTTTTATATTAGAAAACTAAATTGCAAATATTAAAAGAACAGATAAAAAATGCAAGAATTAAATTCAGAAAAGGAATGCGAGATAAAAATAAAAAGACCTTACTTTATTGATACCTCTTCAACGATTACAATGAAATTAAAATTTAGATCTAGAATTGAAAAGAGACATGCCTAATTAGGCTCTCGGCTTTCCTATTTATAGATATGAGAAACCCTAGGTTTTACATTTGATCCACACTTGAAATTACAAGACAACCCTAAGAAAGCCGGGTCAAAACACTGACACCCATCGACACGTGCACCGACACATGCACTGCACGGCCGCGGAACCGCGGCAGAATGCCATGTTTGGCCGCGGTTCCGCGACCATATTGAGGGAACTTTGGCTCAAACTTCTAGGGTTGCTTCATGTTGCTTTTTCCTTCTGTCTTCTTCACTTTGTTCCACAGAATATCTTCTATTTTCTTCCAGATTTCCACAGTGCAGAATGTTGTGGACTTTTTGCCGTGAGCTTCGCGTTGAAGTCTTTAATCCTGTACTGCCCTTGAACTGTCTTGTGCATTGAACTGTTCTACTGATTTTCATTTTTTCCTTGAACTGGTAAGCATCATACAGATTCATCTATTGTTAGTTGTAGTCTCACATTTGTAGCGTATTTTCATCAATTTCACTGTATTGTTCTGAGAACCTGTAACCTGCAACTATTTAGCAGACATGGATCAAAAGCACCTATTTATTTGTAATATGATTAAGAATGGGCGATATAATCATGCAAAATTCTGATATGAACAAGTAACACTACCGTACAGTCCAGTCTCTTCTTCTGATATGTCGCATATCTAGTCTAGGGGTGGTAAACGTCAGACCCTAGTAACCGATAAGTCGTGCCTGTGTGAGGCTCATAACAGGTCGAGAAACTACTGATAACACTTACCAGTAAATCTCCGTATCAGCCCTGGCCATGGACTTCCTGTTATAGCCAATCGAGCACAGCGCAACATCAACCCCCAATACCGGGAGAGAAGAATCCCCTCATATCGCTCATTGCCTCCATGTGACTCGGGACTGTACCCAAAAACCACCATTTTGCACGTTCTCTAGAACATGGTAATGAGGAAATCAAAGCACAGTGGGAATCACACACGACTCTATGACGATCTCGGGTCTATAGACTAACCTGTACCGGTGTCACCAGAGAACTGCTATCTCACGATAGGTATAATACCAACTAGGAGTTCTCGGCGAGTCCGTTCAATGTACCCAGTCTCCACTGAGAACCCGTATACCATCTTTGATGTCAAACACCAATGGATGTGGGATCATTCATCACCCATCATATGGGTCAAGAAGCGTATACGCTAGTCTACTCTAGAATATCGATGCCCTGTCTCGATACACCCTCGACTAGGAACAATTAAAGGATGTACTTGTGGACTGCCCTGGCCCCACTAGTATGATCTCCATCATAGTCCTGGTAGTCAAGTACACATCTTAAAGGCTTTATCAACATGTGAGAGCAAGACAGTATCACAATACAAGTCTACATATTAAGACAAAGAGCAACTAGATAGCATACTATTATGTCGAGCAAGAAAGTCCTCTTTATATATGTCCAAGCATCCACTATAATATACATCATATGTACAATAATGGCCTCTAGGTCATACATATAACTAACAATCTCCTACTTGCACTAAGGCCAGTTGTTGTAGTATCTCATACCCAACATCCCGAAGAGTCTCTCAAATTGTATTTGGGGTATGGCCTTCGTGAGTGGATCCGCCGTGTTATTCTTCGTGTCAACTCTCCCGACCTCGATCTCCCGGCGATCAACTATCTCCCGGATCAGGTGATATCGCCTCAGAATATGCCTGGATCGCTGATGGGACCTGGGTTCCTTGGCCAAAGCCACTGCTCCATTGTCATCACAATACAAAGGTATTGGATGCTCGATGGACGGAACCACATCAAGTTCGGCTATGAACTTCTTCATCCAGACAGCCTCTTTGGCAGTATCGTTGGCAGCGATGTATTCAGCCTCCATCGTCGAGTCTACCACGGTTTCTTGCTTGGAACTCTTCTAACAAACCGCCCCTCCATTGAGGGTGAAGAAAAATCCCAAGACAGACTTAGAGTCGTCCTTATCACTCTGGAAGCTCGAATCGGTAAAGGACTCTACTTGGAGTTCACCGTTACCATACACCAAGAACAACTCTTTAGTCCTTCTAAGTACTTGAGAATGTTCTTCACAACTGTCCAGTAATTCTCTCCTGGATCTGCTTGATACCTACTCACTACATTTAGTGAGTATGCTATATCGGGTCTGGTACATAACATCGCATACATGATAGAGCCTACTGCCGAAGCATAGGGTATCCCTTGCTTGCGAGCTCTCTCCAAATCAATCTTGGGAGACATCTTCTTAGAGAGAGTGAGTCCTGAGATCGTGGGTAAATTCCTACGCATGGAATCTTCCATACTAAACCTCTTTAGTATGGTGTCAATGTACATGGATTGGGACAATCCCATTATCCGTTTAGATATATCTCTATAGATCTTAATCCCCAAGATGTAGAAGGCATCACCTAGATCTTTCATTGAGAATCTTTGTGATAAGAAGAGCTTGACCGAGTGCAGCATAGGAACATCATTTCCTATCAAGAGTATGCTATCCACGTACAATACGAGGAAGAAAACCTTACTCTCCGCCGCCTTCTTGTATATACAAGGTTCATCTACGTTTTTGATGAAGTCAAACTCTTTGACTACCACATCAAAACAGATGTTCCAACTCCGCGATGCCTGCTTCAACCCGTAGATTGATTTAAACAGCATACACACATTTCCGCTTCTCCCACTGTCCACGAAGCCCTCTGGCTGAGTCATGTACATGCTCTCTTCTAAATCACCATTTAGAAAGGCGGTCTTAACATCCATTTTCCAGATTTCGTAGTCATGGTATGCAGCGATGTCAAGCAGGATCCGGGTGGACTTAAGCATAGCCACTGGAGAAAAAGGTTTCATCATAATCCACACCTGGTCGTTGATGAAAACCTTTTGCAATAAGTCTGGCTTTGAAAGTCTCAACTTTTCCATCTACACCAAATTTCTTCTTAAAGGTCCATTTGCTCCCAATGGGTTTTACCCCTTCAGGAGCAACTTCCAAAGTCCATACTTTGTTTGTGTACATTGATTCCATCTCAGATCGCATTGCATCAAGCCATTTCACAGAGTCCCCACTCGTGATGGCCTGCTCGAAGCTTGTTGGGTCATCATCTTCCATGATGCAATCATCGCTCCCACCATCAATAAGAAAACCTTAGTATCTCTCAGGTGGATGAGGAACCCTACAAGATCGGCGGAGAGGCTGGGGTTCGTTGGAGACTGTTGAATCCTCTGGTTCCACTAAATCTTCAGTTGTAGTCTGTGTGGCTGGAACTTCTTCCAGTTCTACCTCTTTGCCACTAATTTCTTTTACTAGAAATTCCTTTTATAAAAAGGTGGCATGTTGAGCAACAAACACCTTTTGTTCCTCACTGTGGTAGAATAGATATCCATTTGAATATTTAGGATATCCAACAAAATTACAAAGACCTGATCGTGCCTCGAGTTTGTCCGGATTTTGCCTTTTGACATAGGCCTGACAACCCCATATCTTAACTCGTTTAAGACATGGTCTCTTCCCACTCCATATCTCATATGGTGTGGTAGGCATAGATTTAGATGGAACTTGATTCAATAGGTATGCTACTGTCTCAAGCGCATAACCCCAAAAGGAAATAGGTAACTCAGCGGTGCTCATCATAGAGCGCACTATATCTAATAGGGTGCGGTTCCTCCGCTCCGATACACCGTTGTGCTGTGGTGTATACGGAGGAGTAAGCTGAGAGAGAATCCCATTCTCTTTTAGATAGTCACGGAATTCCATGCTCAAGTATTCTCCTCCCCGATCAGATCGAAGGATTTTAATACTTTTACCTGTCTAGTTCACGACTTCATGCTTATATTCTTTGAATTTCTCAAAAGCTTCAGACTTGTGTTTCAACAAGAACACATGACTGAATCTAGAGAGATCGTTAGTGAATGTAATGAAGTACGAGGAACCATCCCTGGCATGTGTAGACATGGGACCGCATACATCACTATGTATCAGTACCAAGAGTTCCGCAACTCTTACTCCATGTCCAGTAAACGGAGTTTTGATCATCTTTCCTTTGAGACATGATTGGCAAGTTTCATAAGATGACAATTCGAACGGATTCAAATATCCATCTTTATGTAACTTAGCTAGTCGTGTCGCATTGATATGACCTAGTCTACAATGCCACAAGAAGGATTCGTTCATTTCTGAACTCTTCATCTTGTGTGTGTTTTGTACGTTAAGAACTGTGGTTTGATTTAGAACGTATATGCCA
Organism: Agapanthus africanus; assembly: GCA_030015575.1. Taxonomy (NCBI): domain Eukaryota; kingdom Viridiplantae; phylum Streptophyta; class Magnoliopsida; order Asparagales; family Amaryllidaceae; genus Agapanthus; species Agapanthus africanus. The sequence goes on along the minus strand of JASDDO010000012.1, from coordinate 385,773,705 downwards.
TTATTTAATGAGCCTGATCCAATCAACTTTTGATTCAGAAAAATGTTCATAACATTATCCTGTACTACAAAATTATATCCTTCTTTACTCAATAAAGAAACTGATATAAGATTGCATATCTGGTTCGGTATGTAAAAGGATTCGTTTAGAATCAATGTATTACCATTTGGTAATACAAGGTGATATTCATCAACTGCTTTGGATGCAACATTTGCACCATTCCCTACTCTTACACAATGATCACCCATTCCCAGTTCTCTACCTTTCCTTAGCCCATGCAACATATTACATATGTGGGATCCCGATCCGGTATCTAATAGCCAGGACGTAGAGTGTACTGAGAAACAGTTCTCGGTAACTAACACACCCAAAGAAGATGCATCAACATGCTTATTCTTCGTTTGGGTGGCGTGGTAATCCGGATATACCCCTATTTACTGCTCGGACATATAACAATTATAAGTGGGAGCGGAACCGACGTTCCCCAGCTCAGTATAACAAGCAGGTTCGGTCAATACATCCATATTATTATCTTGATTAAGGCCTGACATGGTCGCTACCTGTGGAGAGAGAGAAGAAAACACTTAGTATATGCTCTTGCAAGATTAGATTGGTTATTATCTTATCTAATCAGGATGGCTCCCACTGTTTTTATCAAATCTTCCTTCAAACCCTAAAAGGTAAGACTAGCCGGGATTAATTACACCTTACAAGTTCGCCAATCTTTCAGTCAGGCCAGTGTCTGTACTTTGAGGGAGCTTTCCTGTGCTTTCGTACGGACCTAATTAAAATATACCTCATTTTCCCAGGAGCGTAACCCCGTTAACACTTTTCTAGACTCCTACTTGATCGGCTAATTGTGATGTGTAAAACTCTCCCAGGAGTAACTCTTACTCGCAGTGGGTATCAGGATCCAACTATCTCATAGAAGGTATGCAATCTCATTGCAAATTTCAACACTTGAAATTCCCGATAATATTTTGCCCCTAGCGTCCCACGACCTTGACAGAGGTCAACAAACCGTAGTGCGCTAGTCAAGTTCAACACGCCATTTCATGATTGAATTAAACCCACCCGCACGACCTTTGACAGAGGTCAACAAGGTCGTACGACTACCCTAATCCAATCGCATCACATGCTGTGCAGATAAGCACTAGTCAGCTACCGCATACTACGCCTTGACACAGGTTAACAAACGCAGCATGAATACTAAATAGTACTTATCTGAAATGACAGAGGGCTACGGCATGTTTTTAGAAAAACCTTTTGCGTAATGAACTTGATATCATTGTAGAATCGAGTGATTTTGAAAAGAAGTGTTTTTGAGGTTTTTACTAGTGTTCTCGCCAAAAATTTCTGCGCAAAAGAGCCCAAGGTATCAAATGGCGGTGATACGCTTAAAAAATGGGAACCAGTATCTTCCGGGCTGTTTTTTGACAAACTCCCGAATGAGAAACAGATAAATTCTGATGGTATCGAAAGCGGCTCGAAAAACCCTTCGATTTGATATATTATGGGCCTCGTAATTCATCCGGGATCAAAAGTTATGAGGAATTACGTGTCCACACGTGATGGGCTTTTAAGAACCCGCTGGAGGAGTTAAAAGATACAATAAAAAACTCAGAAAAGACCCCAATGGGGCATCACGTGCTCACACGTGACCATGGGTCACGTGAAGACATGTGATGGGCTTTTAAAGCCTCTAAAATAATGAATAGAATTTAATTCTAAAAGTCAGAAAATACCTCAACGAGGTATCACGTGCTTACACGTGACCAATGGTCACGTGTTGACACGTGATGGTTAAAACTGAAACATAAATAAGCGGCTAAGAAAGGAACCCAATTTGGGGTCACGTGCTCACGCGTGACCAAAGGTCACGTGCCAGCACGTGACTGGCTTTAAAAGCATTATAATTTAATAGAATTAAATTCTAAAAGTTTCTGAATCTTTCCAAATGGAAAAGGGTCATGGGGAACCGTTGGATTAAAAATCCAAGGGTGATTAAAAATCACCAATTTATAGAAAAACCTTGGACAAGGAAAGATTTCCCTGAAAATCTCACCAGGATAACAAATAGAATATCTTTTGGATTTAAAATCCACGGTGAATAAAATTCACCGAATGATCTAAAGGCCCAGATTAATGATAAATATAAATCAAATCTTTCAACAATCAAATCAAATCTTCCAATGAGAGATTTGCTAAACAAATTGATTCTCTTCCTTCTCCTATAAATAGGAGCCAAAAAAAAAGAGAAGGGGATCTACTTTTTTGAGAGAAAAACAGAGAGAGGAGAATTTAATTCTCAAGAGGGAAGAAAAGGAAGGAGAATTTAATTCTCAACAAAGAAAACCCTAGGTGAGAAAAGAAAGGGAATCAAAACTTCAAACAGAGAATTTAATTCTCAAAATCCAAGATTTTAACTCTTATACAAAAAAGAACTTAGATCTTCTTTTGGTTGAAGATCTGCACAGAGCACATCTCCCCATAACCTGAGAATTTAATTCTCATCGGGTCGAGATCCTGCCATGCAGATCCTAAACTTAGAAGGGGAATTGAGTTTTGAGAATTTAATTCTCCTAAAACAAAACTAGGGTTTAACCCTAATCAAGAATTTAATTCTTTTACATATCTGGGAATTTAATTCCTTTGAAAAGAAATCAGGGTTTCATCCTAAATAAGAATTTAATTCTTTCACGATAGGAATTTAATTCCTCCAAAATCATAATCAGGATTTAACCCTACGAAGAATTCAATTCTTAAAAGATCTCTGTTCATGAAAAGAACTAGGGTCACGTGCCCCCACGTGACCCTTGAAAAGATCCCCTGCAAAGAACTTTGAAGCATCACCTCACGTGCTCCCACGTGACTCCCAAAATGAAGAAAGAAAAAGCAAAGGAAATGAAAGCTTTGGGCGCTCTCACGTGACCCCTCAGCAAATGCTTTAACAATTGGCGCACAGATCCCCATCACGTGCCAACACGTGATGCTCTAAAATAAAAATGAAAGTGTTTAACACTTAATGGCAAAACAAAAGAAAAGAAGCTTTGGGCGCTCTCACGTGTCCCCACGTGACCCCTCAGCAAGTGCTGTAATTATCGATGCATAAACCCCCATCACGTGCCAACACGTGATGCTCTAAAATAAAGATGAAAAGTGTTTAACACTTATTCACAGATTTGAGGATAAAACAAAGGAGATCTGGCTTCACATTTAGGGCGCCCTCACGTGTCACCACGTGACCTCTAATGAGCATTCTAACAGACCAGAGCGGGGGCCTCCATCACGTGCTCACACGTGATGGCCGTCAGAATTAAAAGTGTTAAACACTTACCTGCAGAATAAAATAAGGGAAATCAGGGCGCTCTCACGTGTCCGCACGTGACCCCTCCCTCCTTAGTGTTTAACACTAATTGGAAATCTCTCACTGCAGTGTTTAACACTGATTTCCTTAGTGTTTAACACTAATTGGAAAACTCTATCTACAGTGTTTAACACTGATTTTCTTAGTGTTTAACACTAATTTGGAAAACTCTATTTGCAGTGTTTAACACTGATTTTCTTAGTGATTAACACTAATGTGAAAATTCTATGCTACCGGTGTTTAACACTGATTTTCTTTAGTGTTTAACATTAATTTGAAAGCCCCGTTGCTAGTGTTTAACACTGATTATCTTTTAGTGTTAAACACTAACTTGCTAATCATAATTCCAGTGTTCAACACTGTTGGTCTTTAGTGTTTAACACTAGCTTTAGCCCAATTGGCTAAGTTTCTAGAGGCAAAACCTCTCCTTCAATGAGCCAACAAAGGGCCAATATTTCAAACATAATTGGACTTAGCCCAAACTGGCCATAAGTCCTCAAATCATCATGAACTGAGCACATCTGCTTTTTCAACCAACTCATTGGTTCAAGGGTACATCTCTGAACTCCTCTGATATTTGTCGTTGTAATCCTTCAACGTCTTCAGAGAGGTGACGGGTCCCGACAACCACACATCAACACGGACTGTGGGGTCCTTAAACTCATGGACTTATGCATCCTTAAACCAAGATACGGACCGTGGGGTCCTTAAACCCGCGGACTTATGCGTCCTTAAACTAACGGACTAATGCGTCCTTAAACACACCCATATGGACTGTGGGGTCCTTAAACCCATGGACTTATGCGTCCTTAAACTACCCATGGACCACAATGTCCTTAAACTACCAATGGACCACTATGTCCCTAAACTGGAGATGGACCACTATGTCCTTAAACTGGAACAATAGAGCCCCCAAATGCTCTCTTGTCGGATCTAAACGATCCCGTTAAGTTGATCTTAGTCCCAAACTGGACTAACGTATCCTTAGCAACCGTTTAAGTTGATCTTAGACTCAATTATGGCTAACGTATCCTTAAACCTTGAAACAGACTTTAGTCCCAAATTGGACTATGAATCCCCCAAATCAGCTTTGGTTCAAGGGTACATCTCTGAACTCCTCTGACACCTGTCGTTGTAATCCTTCAACGTCGTCAGAGAGGTGACGGGTCCCGATGACCATACATGCAATGGACCACCATGTCCCTAAACTGGAACAATAGAGCCTAAACGCTCTTTTGTCGGATCTAAACGATCCTGTTAAGTTGATCTTAGTCTCAAATCGGACTAACGTATCCTTAACAAGCGTTTGAGTCGATCTTAGTCTCAAATATGGCTAACGTATCCTCAAACCAAAACCACAAACCCAAATCTAAGTAAACACAGATTTGGATTAATCCACGTCCTATGGGCGACTACATAAATTAGTCTCCGTATACAATCCACGGGCAACCACAAACAAAACAAACACCCACGACACGAAGTGACCAGCTGGAGAAGGAGAAAGTTGTTACCGCGATGCGGTAGCGTAATTAACTGCAGGGGCTTGCGCCAGCAGGGAAGAGCGTCCCCATAATCAAAAACCCCTCAACGAGGGGGAATCTGACGAAGTCTGCTACATCGGACGCATCCGTTTAAACCTCCGATACATGGTGCCATAAATCAACTTGGCATCTTCGGAGAGGTGGACGGATAGCACCAATTAGCATCTGCCCCGAATCTCAGGCGAGGCATTCCATGTCTTGGCCGCCATTCGGAGGGGAACAGATTCTGGCACGCCCGGTGGGACCTTTTCCTCTTTCCACTCCACACTTCGTGTGTCGTGTTCGCGAACGAATCGCGGTTTACTGTGGTTGCCTGTGGATTCGAGGTACTAAGATTTGGTGTCTTGCTCCGTGCAGAAAACAGAAGATCAATGGCTTCAAACTGCACTGCCTGCAACTGCAACTCTCGCTCGGTCCTTGTTGGAGGAGTGACTTATGGGCCCCAAGCGGCCTCCCTTTTCAAGATGCCAGTGGAGCAGGTAACTCAGGCCACCACTAGATTATTCTTCGGGACCATGCTCCCGCCGTTGAGCTTCAATGCCACAATGACGTTGCAAGAAGCCCCAAAGAAGTCGGTCTTTGATCGTCTTACCACTACCGCGACCCCTCTCAACGGGTCGCCCAGCTTCAATACCTCAGTTTTCAACGGACTGGGCCAGAACGTATGCAAACCTGCGATACCCGAAGCTACCATCCCAAAGCGGATAGCTATCCCGGCTCAAGCAGACGAAATTATTGGAAGGGTTTCTCCTTCCGAGAAGTCAGTTTTTACAAGGCTGGCTATTCCGGTTGCTGCTCCAGGTGAGGTCCTCAAAGCTGCTTCCCCTACTCAAAGCAGGGGGTATGAAGAAGCTTATCCAACAACGGAGGTGATCTCATCCGCACGACATCCTCGACGTCGCCACTGGCGTCGAGTAAGAGAGGCTGGGGGCAACTCCCCCTCTGGATTTACGCCACCAGCTCCGACGATGGGGATCGATGCTGCTGTTCCAACAGGGAACAGCTTTGAATTGCTGAACACGGTGCGTAGAAACTCTCCTACCGCCGTACTAAAAAGATCCCCTCCTCCGGTGGGAAATGTTGCGGAAGCCAAGCCAGAACAGTCCTCTCAGCGGCTGTCCTCTAAAATCTACAAGGTCTGGCGCCAAATCCAAGACTCGGTGATTGATCGAAATTTCTCTCGCCAGCAGAAGAAGCTGAAGGTCCGGCAGGAAGAAAACCGTCCTGTTAAGCCATAAAAGATGACGACTACTTGGGTGCCCACTACAACGGCCCCCTCAACTCCAATCACTCAAAAAAGGAGGCCGCAAAAAGCCCCTGTGTCTTTGGCAAATCGCAAAGACACCGAACACAAACGCCCCAAGTCTGGGGGCATGGTGGTACACACTGTTTGTATGGATTCTGGAAAGGAGGAAAGCCGTGCTTCGACGGGTCACCGACCGCTCACCCGATCCGTAACGAAAGCCCAGGAGAAGCAACAGAAGCTTCAGGAGATGATGACTGCAGTGGCCGCACTCACCAGGCCAAAAGAAAGCCCGGAGGCATCATCAGAGCAGCGTCACGAACAAGAAACCGATGCTGACTTCTTACGCAGAGTCCTCGAAAAGAAGGACAGAGAGGCAGTAGAACAAGCTGCCAACATAAAACAAATGGCGCTTCTCTTCCAAGACATGGTGGGAATGATGTTACAGCCGGACCCTCCAGCTGAAGACCCTCCGATCATTATTGAAGACGATAAAGAGGAGACATTTAATCCTCCTCCGGCTCATTCAACAGCCAAGGAGGAAACCATTTCCAAAACTGCACTAGATAACTATATAGCTCAGCAAATACAAGCTCATCAAGTGAATGAAGCGGCTGCGCAAATTGTTAGAACTGGACGACCCTATCCGGACCGGTATGACCAAATCAGTTACCCGCCGGGATATACGATCCCTAAGTTCCACATATATAAAGGGACAGGAAATCCACATCAGCACGTCGTTCAATTCAGGGCCTTGTACGGTAATACTGGAGGCGATGACAAATTGTTGCTTCGCCAATTCGTTGGCAGCTTAGCAGACACAGCTTTTGAATGGTATTTGGAGCTTCCCGACGACTCCGTCAAAACGTTTACAGAAATGGAGTTGCTACTCACTCAACGGTTCGCAAGCGCCGGCGAACGCACCCCGATCACGGCATTGATCAACGCCAGAATAAAGCCAGGAGAGACGTGGGTGCAATATGCAATCCGGTGGCGGAACCTATGGTCAAGATGCGAACAACGCATACAAGAAGCTCCGGCGGTGGGCATGTTCGTGGGCACTCTTGATCCGCAAGCGACCATCTCCCAGTTCATGATGTTCTTCAAGCCGACCACCTTCCAGGCCTTGATTGACAAGCTGGCCCAAATAGACCAGATGGGCCATAGGCCTTCTTCTTCAAAGACAGAGCCTTGGAATGAAAAGGGGAAAGGGAAGGCAACCTTCGTTGCCAATACTCAGCAACGGCTGAGCAACTTAAAGCCGGTTGTCCGTCAGAACAATATGCGTCCACGCCCATCACTCGAGGAGAGACTGGGACGTCCTTACTCGTTTCCTCGGGATAAAACGAGAAGACTGTTCGAGCTGGCAGTGCGTAACAGACTCATCAATCTGCCGAGTCCAAAGCGTCCGTTGCAGCCAGGCGATGTCAACAATCCCAATTATTGTCCTTACCACCAAACGGTAAGTCACCCGATCGAGGATTGCTTCGTCTTTAAAGGATGGATCGAGGATCAGTACTTACAAGGCAAGTTTGCGCTGTCTGAAAAGTGGAAAGTAAACCCACCACAGCCGCACATTCCAAAGAAAACGGACACGCCGGGGGCAACTTGTTCTTTTGTTGAAGAAGCTCCATGGAGGGTTGTGCTTTCCGCCAAAACCGTAAGGATGCTGAATGATCTCCAGACATACCTGACGATCAGATGGAAAGATCCACTAGAACCCGAGGTCGTAGAAGGGATGCTAAAGCGACACCCAACTCTAAGGATCAGTAGTGATAGCCAAAGCTCGCACACCCAGCCATTAAAGTCGTCGAAGAAGAAGACCAAAAAGCCCGTGAAGCCTAATGACAAGTGCACGGACATGCAAAAGCAGATTGACGCATTGGAAGAATATAACCAGAAGGCGTGGATTCCAATCACGCTCCAAGAGTTCCTCAGCTACGTCCTCGAGGACGAAAATGATGGAGAAGACTCATCAGATGAATCTGAGGACTACGTAGCAAGTTGTCATGTGATCTCTCACTCATTGATAGATGATAAAGAGGCTCCTTGCACCGAGAAACCAGGGGCGGGTCCTGAACCAGAACTTCTGTGGCCGTCAGACGAGATGATCGATGCCTTCCTGAACGAAGCCCGTCTTAAAAGCAAAGTTGATCGAGAGCGCGAGATGGCCATATTCGAGAAAGCCAAACGCCGGCGACTAGATGAAAGGGTCGAAACACTCCCACCGGATGAAAGTACATCCGCCGCAAATAAAAGCAGGATCAAGACAAGGAAACGATTCGCCAAAGCCATAGCAATGGGGATGAGGCCGCCCTCTTTCAAAAAAATTTCTCCTGGTGGTATACATTTTGATGAAACGGACGTACACCCTAACTTCTGCTTATATCATCAGAAGATCGTACATCCTACTGAAGACTGCAACTCTTTTAAGTGTTGGTGGCAAGGGTATGTCGCTCACAGGCAACACTTCAACAGGACAAAGCGTGAAGCTCGTAGACAGCGAAAAAATACGACAGATGAGCATAAAAGAGTTGCCGGCAATTGTCATAAGGACGAGCCCGGGGGATCACGAGTTCTCACCTTTGGAAGCGATTCTGATGAAGAAGCCGCTCTTAACCCTCTCTTCAAGGAATTCATTTCTAAAACAAAAGAATTGGAGAGTTGCGAGAATGTTCAGCCGTACAATCTCACGCTACCCGGAAAGAATCTCGGACCCGCAAACGACGGAGCAAACGAAATGAGAAAGGAAAAGGAAAAAACGGCCTTTGTTGCCAACACTCAACAACAGCCGAGTGACCCGAAACCGTTTGGTCGTCAAAACAACAAGCCGTGATACCTCAATGAGAAGTTGAAACGTCCTTACTCGTTTCCCAGAGATAAAACAAAGTGACTGTTCGAGCTAGCGGTGCGCAGCGGGCTCATCACTCTGCCGGATCCAAAACGTCCGTTGCAGCCAGGTGACATTGACAATCCTAACTATTGTCCCTACCACAGAGTAAGGGGTCACCCACTCGACAATTGCTACGTCTTCAAAAACTGGGTTGAAGACCAATACCAACAGGGCAAATTCGCGTTGTCTGACAACTGGAAGGTGAGCCCGCCACAACCACATGCTCCGAAAAAGATGGACATGCCGGGGGCATCGTGCTCTTTCATAGAGAAAGCCCCATAGACCGAAAAGTCAGTAAACTAGAGATGCGTCTCAAATACGGCGACGGCGGACCGAAACGTCCTTAAACTAACGGCGGACCGCAATGTCCTAAAACTTGCAAATGACCGAAACGTCGTTAAACTACTCCCAACCCGCAGCATCTTCAGGCTGGCGTGGTTAAAAAAAAAGGTATGTCCATAAGCAAAATGGGCATGGATGAAAACCCGAAAGGGCTCCGTGAGTAAAAACAGCAGGGCTACCGGCGAGTGTTTGTGAAAACCCGAAAGGTCGCAACCTCGTTAAAAGACACTTACAGGATCCTCTCGACCTTGTAAGAAGAAAGCACCTGCGTGAGATCCTTACGACTCACAAGGGAGCAACACACTTAGGGATCCTCACGATTCCTAAGGAGAAATTACACTTGCGAGATCCTCACGACTCGTAAGGAGAACTCTCTTATGGGACCCTCACGGCTCATAAGATTTGAAAGTCTTAAGTTACAGAGACCTAAACCTGTGCTTAAGCAACCCCCACAACTTTCGATATTGCCCTACAAGCGGCGCAACACTGACCCTTGTATACAATCCACGGGCGCGAATAAACATTTCCCTAACAAAGTCCCATCCGTGACTAGGGATATGCTTGTACAGCAAACAACCCTTGTAAGTCCTCTCGACTTATAAGGAGAAAACCCTTTTGTAAGATCCTTACGACTTACAGGGGAACGTACACTTAGGAATCCCCACGATTCCTAAGGAGAAAACACACCTACAAGATCCTCACGACTTGTAGGGAGAAACACCTTTGTGGGACCCTTACGGCCCATAAAATCAAAAGCCTTAGCCGACAGGACCCTTAACCCTGTTTACTAAGCCACCTTTGTTCGACATCGACAGAGGCAAATGATGATTCGCTCCTGGCAATATCCCAGTTGTAGCGATGCTGATGCCTAAACCGGTATCAAATTCCAAGCCCTTTTAAGGCAAATGATGATTCGCTCCTGGCAATATCCCAGTTGCAACGATGCTGATGCCTAAACCGATATCAAATTCCAAGTCCTTTCACGGCAAATGATGATTCGCTCCTGGCAGTATTCCAGTCGCAGCGATGCTGATGCCAAGATTGGTATCAGATCCCAAATCCCCTACTCGTGAGAAAAAATCAGCGAACCCCCTAAAAAAATGCATATGAAATAGCCGAAATGATGGGGCAACTTGCAACAAAATCAGTAAGTAAAAATGTATGCATGAAAAATAGCCGAAATGATTGGGCAACTCGCAATAAAAAAACAGCGAGTAAAAATAAAATAAATAGCCGAAATGATTGGGCACCGCGAAAAAATAGCCGAAATGATTGGGCAATCGCGACTTTCGCGATATAAAAAGCTGAAATGATAGAGCATCGCGGAAAGAATAAAAAAAATGATGAAAGAATGAATCTTTTTGCCCTACAGGTGAAATCACATCGATCCCTGTATACAATCCAGGGGCACAAATAAAAAGGGAACCATACCTTCCCAACAGGCTCCATCAGAAAGCGGAGCCAAATCTCGACGGTTAATAGACAACCTAGAGACAATCTCGACATTTATCGCAATATTGCAGACATAATGTCAACAAACGAAGCAAAAAGAAGATCCCGAGCTTCAGGGTCTCGACGTCAACATCGACAACCTAGAAATCACCAACGGCGTTTCTCCTCACTCCAGCCAGATGCAGACGTGACGTCAACAATCGACCTCAGAGTCGCAACGAAACGGAACCATGGCAAAGTCCTTAGTTCCAAATCTCAATGGCCACATCTACAGCCTGGAGACCAACAACGGCGTGCCTCCTCATTCCAGCAGGACACAGATGTTACACCATCAAGCGGAGCGATGGCAAAATCCCAACTCCGCCTTAGCATTCGTCTCATTACAGCAGACGCAATGTTAACAACGGCGTTCCGTCGCAGTCCAGCAGGATGTACATGCAAAGCTAATAAAAGACCCCATGGTCAGCAAAGCGGAGTGATGGCAAAATCCCAGCTCCACCTCAGCACTCGTCTCGTCACAGCGGACACATCATCAAGCAAAGCGGAACAGCGGCAACTCCCAGTTCCATGACTCGACGATATACTCCCACAGACAGTCAAATCCCAACTCCGTGAAATGCGGATATAATCAACAAAATTCCTGGTCACGTGGAACACGGATAACGTCACTCTTTGACCCTGTTGAAAACGTCCAGAGCGGATCCTGGTCCTCGCAGAGCACGGCAGTGAACCCGTGTGAAGCATCCAGAGCAGAGCCTAGTCCTCGCCTAACGCGGCAGTGAACCCGTGTGAAGCATCTAGCGCAAAATTCCTGGTCACGTGGAACGCGGATAACGTCACTCTTTGACCCCGTGGAAAACGTCCAGAGCGGATCCTGGTCCTCGCAGAACACGGCAGTGAACCCGTGCGAAGCATCCAGAGCGGAGCCTAGTCCTCGCCTAACGCGGCAGTGAACCCGTGTGAAGCATCTAGTGCAAAATTCCTGGTCATGTGGAATGCGGATAACGTCACTCTTTGACCCCGTGGAAAACGTCCAGAGCGGATCCTGGTCCTCGCAGAACATGGCAGTGAACCCGTGTGAAGCATCCAGAGCGGAGCCTAGTCCTCGCCTAACGCGGTAATGAAACCGTGTGAAGCATCTAGTGCAAAATTCCTGGTTACGTGGAACGCGGATAACGTCACTCTTTGACCCCGTGGAAAACGTCCAGAGCGGATCCTGGTCCTCACAGAGCACGGCAGTGAACCCGTGCGAAGCATCCAGAGCGGAGGCTAGTCCTCGCCTAACACGGCAGTGAACCCGTGTGAAGCATCTAGAGCAAAATTCTTGGTCACGTGGAACGCGGATAACGTCACTCTTCGACCCCGTGGGAAACGTCCAGAGCAGATCCTGGTCCCTGCATCAACTTGGAGTGATCACCACCGCGACATTCGTCTCGATACAGAGGACGCAATGCCAGCAAACGAAGCGAAGGCTAAATTCCTAGCTTCAGGGTCTTAACGGCAAGTCATATAAAACCGGAAAGACAATCGGAGATCATCCCACACCAGCGCGGAGTGGTCACCACCTTGACGTTCGTCTCGAGACAGCAGATGAAATGTTACCCCAGCGTTCTTCCTCCAACAGGATTCGCACATGACAAAGCAAACGAAGCGAAGGCCAAATTCCTAGCTTCATACGTCTTGACGGCAAGTCATATAAAGCGTGAAAGACAATCAGAGATCATCTCACACCAGCGCGGAGTGGTCACCACCTCGACGATCGTCTCGATACAGCAGATGAAATGTCACCCCAGCGTTCTTCCCCCAGCAGGATTCGGACGCGCCAAAGCAAACGAAGCGAAGGCCAAATTCCTAGCTTCATACGTCTTGACGGCAAGTCATATAAATCCTGAAAGACAATCGGAGATCATCTCACACCAGCGCGGAGTGGTCACCACCTCGACGATCGTCTCGATACTGCAGATGAAATGTCACCCCAGCGTTCTTCCCCCAGCAGGATTCGGACGCGCCAAAGCAAAGGAAGCAAAAGGCTAAATTCCTAGCTTCATGCGTCTTAACGGCAAGTCATATAAAGCCTGAAAGACAATCGGAGATCATCTCGAACCAGTGTGGAGTGGTCACCACCTCGACGTTCATCTCGATACAGCAGACACAACATCACCAAAAGGAGCAACGGCAAAATCCCCAGTTCCAAACCTCGACGGTTCACCAGCAACCTAGAGACAACCACGACATTCGTCTCGATACAGAGGACGCAATGCCAGCAAACGAAGCAAAGGCCAAATTCCTAGCTTCAGGGTCTTAACGACAAGTCATATAAAGCCTGAAAGACTATCGGAGATCATCCCACACCAGCACGGAGTGGTTATGACTCATCAGGGCTCTCCAAAATGAGCCTAACCTCAAGTAAAAAGCGGCATGGAAAATTCCTAGCGCTTGCTCTTCCGACGGTCAAACTGCCAAGGAGGATTGCTTGAAGACGTCTTGTCCAGCCCCCGAAGGGATCAGAGACACGGCAGTCGCAGGGCTACTCGAACAGCACGATTGCCTATCGATGAATACATCAGCTCATGCGATGGTACGACGGCCAAAACCCTAAGTACCACAGACCCTAACGGACTTCTGTCGTAAAGAGCAGAGGTTAACTGTGATGTTAGGATATTCTTGCGTGATCTGCTCGATTCGTTTCGACTCGTGAGGAAAATGTTGTCTTTGCGAGAACTTCTCGATTCGTCTCAACTCGTGAGATAAAGCCTTAGGCAGTAGGGATTAAAAAACCTGTTTCCTAAGCACTGGCATCCTGCAAGTCGGCCCAAAATGGTCTCTTGCATACTATCCACGGGTCTCACTCTCCGAAGTCGAATTTCGACAAGGAGGGGAACAACCGCTTACGGGTCCTCTCGACTCGTAAGAGGGAAAAATTCTCTCATAAGATCCTTACGACTTATAAGAGAAAACACACTTAGGAATCCTCACGACTCCTAAGGAGAAAATACATTTACGAGATCCTCACGACTCGTAGGGAGAAAAGTCTTTATGAGACCCTCACGGCTCGTAAAGTTGAAAAGTCTTAGGTGGCAGATCCTACCCCTGTCTCCCAAGCCATCACTGCCCTGCAAAGAGGTCAAGATGGACCATCTATGAGCCACACTTGCCAAAGCAACATGCCACTGAAATGGAGAAGCTCATGAGCATATAAACTACTTCCCCCTAGAGTAAGACATAAAGAGATAGAAGGGTGCGGCTCATGGAGTTAAGGGTTTGGAACTATATCTCTTAAGAGTCAAGATTTGAGTCAATGATAAATGACGACGCTTGTGTCCGCTCGTTGTCTTCTCAGATCAGGATTCTGAAAGTAATATACCAACCCGAAACTGGTCATACGCTATTCATTACTTTGCACTACTTCACCCACGTAAATACTTACGTGGGCAAAGTGTCCGCTCGTTATCTTCTCAGATCAGGATTCTGAAAGTAATATACCAACCCGAAACGGGTCATACGCTTTGCATTACTTTGCACTACTTCACCCACGTAAATACTTACGTGGGCAAAGTAGTGGGGGTCATTTGTTCCCGCCAAAAATTTCTGCGCAAAAGAGCCCAAGGTATCAAATGGCGGCGATACGCTTAAGAAAATGGGAACCAGTATCTTCCGGGCTGTTTTTTGATAAACTCCCGAATGAGAAACAGATAAATTATGATGGTATCGAAAGGGGCTCGAAAAACCCTACGATTTGATATATTATGGGCCTCGTAATTCATCCGGGATCAAAAGTTATGAGGAATTACGTGTCCACACGTGATGGGCTTTTAAGAACCCGCTGGAGGAGTTAAAAGATACAATAAAAAACTCAGAAAAGACCCCAATGGGGCATCACGTGCTCACACGTGACCATGAGTCACGTGCAGACAAGTGATGGGCTTTTAAAGCCTCTAAAATAATGAATAGAATTTAATTCTAAAAGTCAGAAAATACCTCAACGAGGTATCACGTGCTTACACGTGACCAATGGTCACGTGTTAACACGTGATGGTTAAAACTGAAACATAAATAAGCGGCTGAGAAAGGAACCCAATTGGGGGTCACGTGCTCCCACGTGACCAAAGGTCACGTGCCAGCACGTGACTGGCTTTAAAAGCATTATAATTTAATAGAATTAAATTCTAAAAGTTTCTGAATCTTTCCAAATGGAAAAGGGTCATGGGGAACCATTGGATTAAAAATCCAAGGGTGATTAAAAATCACCAATTTATAGAAAAACCTTGGACAAGGAAAGATTTCCCTGAAAATCTCACCAGGATAACAAATAGAATATCTTTTGGATTTAAAATCCACGGTGAATAAAATTCACCGAATGATCTAAAGGCCCAGATTAATGATAAATATAAATCAAATCTTTCAACAATCAAATCAAATCTTCCAATGAGAGATTTGCTAAACAAATTGATTCTCTTCCTTCTCCTATAAATAGGAGCCAAAAAAAAAGAGAAGGGGATCTACTTTTTTGAGAGAAAAACAGAGAGAGGAGAATTTAATTCTCAAGAGGGAAGAAAAGGAAGGAGAATTTAATTCTCAACAAAGAAAACCCTAGGTGAGAAAAGAAAGGGAATCAAAACTTCAAACAGAGAATTTAATTCTCAAAATCCAAGAGTTTAACTCTTATACAAAAAAGAACTTAGATCTTCTTTTGGTTGAAGATCTGCACAGAGCACATCTCCCCATAACCTGAGAATTTAATTCTCATCGGGTCGAGATCCTGCCATGCAGATCCTAAACTTAGAAGGGGAATTGAGTTTTGAGAATTTAATTCTCCTAAAACAAAACTAGGGTTTAACCCTAATCAAGAATTTAATTCTTTTACATATCTGGGAATTTAATTCCTTTGAAAAGAAATCAGGGTTTCATCCTAAATAAGAATTTAATTCTTTCACGATATGAATTTAATTCCTCCAAAATCATAATCAGGATTTAACCCTACGAAGAATTCAATTCTTAAAAGATCTCTGTTCATGAAAAGAACTAGGGTCACGTGCCCCCACGTGACCCTTGAAAAGATCCCCTGCAAAGAACTTTGAAGCATCACCTCACGTGCTCCCACGTGACTCCCAAAACGAAGAAAGAAAAAGCAAAGGAAATGAAAGCTTTGGGCGCTCTCACGTGTTATCACGTGACCCCTCAGCAAATGCTTTAACAATTGGCGCACAGATCCCCATCACGTGCCAACACGTGATGCTCTAAAATAAAAATGAAAGTGTTTAACACTTAATGGCAAAACAAAAGAAAAGAAGCTTTGGGCGCTCTCACGTGTCCTCACGTGACCCCTCAGCAAGTGCTGTAATTATCGATGCATAAACCCCCATCACGTGCCAACACGTGATGCTCTAAAATAAAGATGAAAAGTGTTTAACACTTATTCACAGATTTGAGGATAAAACAAAGGAGATCTGGTTTCACATTTAGGGCGCCCTCACGTGTCACCACGTGACCTCTAATGAGCATTCTAACAGACCAGAGCGGGGGCCTCCATCACGTGCTCACACGTGATGGCCGTCAGAATTAAAAGTGTTAAACACTTACCTGCAGAATAAAATAAGGGAAATCAGGGCGCTCTCACGTGTCCGCACATGACCCCTCCCTCCATAGTGTTTAACACTAATTGGAAAACTCTCTCTGCAGTGTTTAACACTGATTTCCTTAGTGTTTAACACTAATTGGAAAACTCTATCTACAGTGTTTAACACTGATTTTCTTAGTGTTTAACACTAATTTGGAAAACTCTATTTGCAGTGTTTAACACTGATTTTCTTAGTGATTAACACTAATGTAAAAACTCTATGCTACCGGTGTTTAACACTGATTTGCTTTAGTGTTTAACATTAATTTTAAAGCCCCGTTGCTAGTGTTTAACACTGATTATCTTTTAGTGTTAAACACTAACTTGCTAATCATAATTCCAGTGGTCAACACTGTTGGTCTTTAGTGTTTAACACTAGCTTTAGCCCAATTGGCTAAGTTTCTAGAGGCAAAGCCTCTCCTTCAATCAGCCAACAAAGGGCCAATATTTCAAACATAATTGGACTTTCCCCAAACTGGCCATAAGTCCTCAAATCATCATGAACTGAGCACATCTGCTTTTTCAACCAACTCATTGGTTCAAGGGTACATCTCTGAACTCCTCTGATATTTGTCGTTGTAATCCTTCAACGTCTTCAGAGAGGTGACGGGTCCCGACAACCACACATCAACACGGACTGTGGGGTCCTTAAACTCATGGACTTATGCGTCCTTAAACTAAGATACGGACTGTGGGGTCCTTAAACCCGTGGACTTATGCGTCCTTAAACTAACGGACTAATGCGTCCTTAAACACACCCATATGGACTGTGGGGTCCTTAAACCCATGGACTTATGCGTCCTTAAACTACCCATGGACCGCAATGTCCTTAAACTACCAATGGACCACTATGTCCCTAAACTGGAGATGGACCACTATGTCCCTAAACTGGAACAATAGAGCCCCCAAATGCTCTTTTGTCGGATCTAAACGATCCCGTTAAGTTGATCTTAGTCCCAAACTGGACTAACGTATCCTTAGCAACCGTTTAAGTTGATCTTAGCCTCAAATATGGCTAACGTATCCTTAAACCTTCAAACAGACTTTAGTCCCAAATTGGACTATGAATCCCCCAAATCAGCTTTGGTTCAAGGGTACATCTCTGAACTCCTCTGACACCTGTCGTTGTAATCCTTCAACGTCGTCAGAGAGGTGACGGGTCCCGACGACCATACATGCAATGGACCACCATGTCCCTAAACTGGAACAATAGAGCCCAAACGCTCTTTTGTCGGATTTAAACGATCCTGTTAAGTTGATCTTAGTCTCAAATTGGACTAACGTATCCTTAACAAACGTTTGAGTCGATCTTAGTCTCAAATATGGCTAACGTATCCTCAAACCAAAACCACAAACCCAAATCTAAGTAAACACAGATTTGGATTAATCCACGTCCTACGGGCGACTACATAAATTAGTCTCCGTATACAATCCACGGGCAACCACAAACAAAACAAACACCCACGACACAAAGTGACCAGCTGGAGAAGGAGAAAGTTGTTACCGCGATGCGGTAGCGTAATTAACTGCAGGGGCTTGCGCCTGCAGGGAAGAGCGTCCCCACAATCAAAAACCCCTCAACGAGGGGGAATCTGACGAAGTCTGCTACATCGGACGCATCCGTTTAAACCTCCGATACATGGTGCCATAAATCAACTTGGCATCTTCGGAGAGGTGGACGGATAGCACCAATTAGCATCTGCCCCGAATCTCAGGCGAGGCATTCCATGTCTTGGCCGCCATTCGGAGGGGAACAACTAGTTTCGCTAAAGTGGTCACTCCCGGGGAAGGGATCTCGTCTCTTTCCTCATCGAATGAGGTGCTGGATATTCTACAAGGAATACCGCTATGCAAAGAAAAAAACTAAAACAGCAATAAAAAACAAAACCTAGTGGGTTGTAGCATCTGCTAGTTTCGCTAAAGAGGTCACTCCCGGTGAAGGGATCTCGGCTCTTTCCTCATCGAATGAAGTGCTGGATATTCTATAAGGAATACCGCTATGCAAAGCTAAAAACTAAAAAAGCAATCAAAAACAGAACCGAATGGGTTGTAGCATCTGCTAGTTTCGCTAAAGAGGTCACTCCCGGTGAAGGGATCTCGGCTCTTTACTCATCGAATGAGCTGCTGGATATTCTACAAGGAATACCGCTATGCAAAGCAAAAACTAGAGCTACCCTTTTAGAAAATTTGATTCCACAACATCTTTAGGTTTCTTTCTTTTCATTAATCTAATTAATGAAGTCCCATCATTTATGCTTCCTAAGCATCACAGAAGAAACGAAAATACAACGTACGCTTATGCTATCCGCATTCGCCACAGTGTCCCGTTATGCACCATTAGGTTACTTAACTAACGGTATAGCGGGGCGGGACTAGCGAGGGTGCAAAACATAAGCAACGTTTATTATATATCATATATATAATAATAAATCATTCGTCTCAAGCATATAAAGTGATCACATCACAGAATATCAGCAGCAGAAGTCAGCATATGAAATATTGAATATACTAGGAGGTCTGTGTTTTATATTAAGCCTATAAAAAACACGGATTCCATGGTCACGATAAATAGCCAAACCCACATCCCTAGACCCCTACGAGAGCGGCAAGCAACCCTACCAATTCTAGAGTTAGGCGACCCGATCTCGACTCCTCGAGATGGTCTCCCACAGGACTCTAGAACCCGGTTACTTGCGCTCCCTGCCTTAGGTCTATCCTAATGTGGAAAAGTAAATAATATACAACAAGGGTGAAATCATCCTCAACCCGGAAGTGCCCCAATAAAAGAATATTACATACAAGTTTTTACATGAATGAAAATAAAAACTCTCATCTCACAGAAAACCCCCGGCTATTCAAAACACGACGATCCAATATAACATATCACAGCAACACATAACATCACATGTCATCAACGTAAGTAAATATGCGTATCCCAATTGTCGTTGACATATAGCAACGAAACCGGCGATACACCACATATTACACTTACGGTCGCAGTAAAGAAAATGTCAAACTACAACATTTGGAATCCGCATCCCTTAGACATCATAAACCCGGAATATCACATATTTCGGATTTCATGCCTAACATTGTAAATCTTACATTTGGGTCTCATCTATGAAAACACCTTTTCAAAAGTAATCGGGTAATTCAACAAGATTCTCGATTACTATCGAGACCGAAATGTTAAATTTACAAGCAACTAATCAATTTTCATAGTACTAATTGGTGTAGATTCCAAATATTGTATCACATTCCACAGATAGCTAGATGATGTTAAACATTCCGATCGAATCAATAAACACCCAAAATTTCCCAAAGAGCTCAACACTTGAGCACTGTTAACAAATACTTAGTACATGCCACAGTACTGATGGACCAACCGTAGAAGGGTCAACCTTTGCCTCACCTATAGTGCCGCGGAACTACCGCAAACCCTAGGTTTGGATGGCGGTTCCGACGGTCATAAAATCGAGTTACGGTTTTGTTCTTCTAGAGGGTCCATAGAATTACTTGCATGATTTTTGAATATTTTCACCTTTGGAAAAATCCAACTTTTGGAAAATTTCCAGCGAGGGAGAAAATGGGTTATTGATATCCGTTCGAACTTTTTAACGCCGTCTAAATTACCCGAAACGATGTTAGAATTACGACTACGAAACACTCCGAATTGCTTTTACAAAAAGATAACATCGCATGCAATCTTAGCAAAAACAAGCAACACCTGAAACACCAAAACACAGAGACCAGAACACCGGACGAAAACGAACCATAGAAGACAACTTGGGGCCGGCCAGGCCAGAATTTTAAGGCATCTCGCCGGGTCAAATCCGGCCAATTGGGTTCGTGTTTGTCCAGTGTTCATGTTACATCTCATATAACATTCTGTAGTTGCTTAAAAAAAATTTAGACGACTTAAAAATTTCGACAAAAACTAGGTTATTGTTTCGAGTGTTTCGGAGTTGTTTCGGTTTCGTAATTCTACAAAAATCGTCTAATTCTC
This sequence comes from Agapanthus africanus, assembly GCA_030015575.1. Classification (NCBI taxonomy): domain Eukaryota; kingdom Viridiplantae; phylum Streptophyta; class Magnoliopsida; order Asparagales; family Amaryllidaceae; genus Agapanthus; species Agapanthus africanus. The sequence continues at coordinate 385,753,244 of JASDDO010000012.1, read as the reverse complement.
TATCTTGGTTCTAATACCACTGTAGGGATGCCTAGCACGACAGCAAGGTTTCGGTAGGCATCGTCCATGCCATTTTTAAAAAATTGTCATGCTAAACAACCCTAACCTTAGAATCTTAACTAGAGAATTAGACAATAGAACATGTAAATAACTTTATATCTAAGTGAACAAGGAATACAACCTTTGTAGACCGGTCCTTCACTTCAATAGCTACGTGTAGAAGTCCCTTCGCTGCAAGTAGTGTTCTCCCAGACTCTACTTGGACTCCACAAGGTGAAAGGAACAAGCTTGCTTGAAGTCTTCGAGGCCGAAAATGATCTACGTCGAGGAGACTCTAACTCAAGCTACCTCTTCACTAATTAGGGATTAGTGAAGCTAACACCCTAAACTAAATGGATAATCTAGTAAAGGATGATGAAGTAGGATTTTTGCTCACTTTAGAATTAATTTTCTCATTAATTTTCTTCACCTCTAATAAATCTAGAAAGCTTTTTCTTGAGGAAGAAGAAGATGAAGCCAATAATTGTTATGGCAACCATGGGTGAGAAATATCTCATATAACTCATGTAGAGACTTAACCATGGGTAATGACAATGGTTGGGTTAATAAATATCTAATGTAAGATAAAATTAGTGGACCAAGTCAATGGGTTCTACAAACTTCCACTAAGCATCATCCATGACTAATTTCCAGCCAATTTGTGATTTACTTTAAATAAATAAACCCTACATTATCATGAGCATGGTGTGAGTCTCATACACCCATGTAGCATGTATCAACAAGCATGACACAATAATAATATATATCACATATATATTAAGTGTGCAATAGTGAGAAAAAGAAATGCATAAGTGAGCTAATATTAGTTAATGTAAATTAGTATATCAAATATATAATTATACATTAAATTATCAAATCAACACTTGATTTAATAATCCGGCTATATCACATATAACCGACTAATATAATATATATAAACTTATCGAACCAACACTTGATTCGATAAGCCGGCTATATCACATATAACCGACCGATACCAATATCGCGAGAATAGAATATGGTACCATATACTCGTATTAATCTCGGTCCCGCACATATCACATATGATGATCATATCAAGCACCTACAAGCCGTCAGCGGTACTAGCTGGACGTAACGGCTACCCGGGTATTGAGCGATTAGAATATAAACAAGCAAGCCTACTCATACATCCGTAAATCCTGTTAGTAACACTACCGTACAGTCCGGTCTCTTTGTCTGATATGTCGCATATCTAGTCTAGGGGTGGTAAACGTCAGACCCCAGTAACCGATAAGTCGTGCCGGTGTGAGGATCATAACGGGTCGAGAAACTACTGATAACACTTACCTGTAAATCTCTGTATCAGCCCTGGCCATGGACTTCTTGTTATAGCCAATCGAGCACAGCGCAACATCAACCCCCAATACCGGGAGAGACGAATCCCCTCCTATCGCTCATTGCCTCCATGTGACTTGGGACTGTACCCATAAACCACCGTTTTGCACGTTCTCTTGAACATGGTAAGGTGGAAATCAAAGCACAGTGGGAATCACACAAGACTCTATGACGATCTCGGGTCTACAGACTAACCTGTACCAGTGTCACCAGAGAACTGCTATCTGACGATAGGTATAATACCAACTAGGAGTTCTCGGCGAGTCCGTTCAGTGTATCCAGTCTCCACTGAGCACCCGTATACCATCTTTGATGTCAAACACCAATGGATATAGGATCATCCATCGCCCATCATATAAGTCAAGAAGCGTATACGCTAGTCTACTCTGGAATATCGATGCCCTGTCTCGATACACCATCGACTAGGAACAATTAAAGGATGTACTTGTGGACTACCTTTGCCCCACTAGTATGATCTCCATCATAGTCCTGGTAGTCAAGTACACATCCTAAGGGCTTTATCAACATGTGAGAGCAAGACAGTATCACAATACAAGTCTACATGTTAAGACAAAGTGCAACCAGATAGTATACTATCATGTCGAGCAAGAAATTCCCCTCTATATATGTCCAAGCATCCACTATAATATACATGATATGTACAATAATGGCATCTAGGGCTTACATATAACTAACATTACACGTATAGAATCAACCAAAACAATACAAATGACGTATGAAGTATACTTGATTATATAAGCGGTAAAATTAGTTTCATGTCAATAGAAATTCAGGTTAGGGACTTATCATCATTTCAAATTAGCGATCAATTGCTGGAATTCCAGTTTTAGAACTGGAAGTCCAACTTCGCATGTGGTTTACTAGAGATTGTGTTTAGATTCAGATATTGCCCCAGTTGAATAAAACCTAGTTCTATATGTTAGATATCCGATGCATCAAGCGGATTCATGATAGCCTTTCTGTACTAGAATATATGCCCTGTTTAGTGTGAAGGTGAAAGAAATATCACTACAGAAACTGCAGAACACATCGACATTGTAAAATACAAAAAAAATAACAAACGACTGTAAAACTGAACGAGAAAAGATCCATATGTTAGCTAACTAAATTATCTACGCGACTATATAGGACTCCGCATATTTTCTGTTTTATGTATGGACGTGAAGGCGCTTAAATTCAAGTATCCTCGAGGAATGCTTCCCCGGACTGCAGTCCAGAGCTGCATTCCCAGTCAATTCTCGTTACAGTGGCCTATCAGCATTGAATGGTAAACTATATAGAGCTCTAGCTTATCGAGTCGGATTCGATAAGAACCCTAGAACATTAGGTTTTGATTTGTATTTAATTTACCATGATTTTAATAAGTTGACGTGCACGATAAAATTTCAAATTTGACGTAAGTAAATGGAGGTATCATTTCATAGTGATAAAGTAAATATTTTTCTCTAAAATTCTTACACGTTATTCATTATCATAAAAGGGATTTATGGGTCCTGAATTCCGCCATTTTAAATAGTTTTTTTTATTTAGGCTTTCGCGTCGAAAACCCAGGTTATATATATACGAATATCAATTGAAACGTCTGTTTCCTTTAATTGATCAATGCTAGATGTTATTCCTGTAAGTTCTAAATAATATTAACACGGGGTAGTAAACCCTAGACGTGTTTCAATAACAACACAAGATCCTCTATACAAACACAGTCATAATTATGATTTAAAAATGAATCTATATATATATAAATAGAATAACGATTACTTAAGTTAACGCTATATTTAGCATGTAATAGAAAGTGAATGTGATTTCACTTGCCTCAAGACGAAAATGGCATAGCAGTGACGACGGCGATCGCACGCACGATACGCATAGCAGCAGCAACACAACAGCAGCTACAAGCTTGGGCTCGGCTATATAGCTTGAGCTCGTGGCGCGGCCTCGACGTGGGCTTGAGCTTAGCCTCGACGATTTGTGACGGGATGGTTGCGGTGGTGATAGATACGACGGAGGATGGTTAGAGCTTGTTGGCAGCAGCGATGGTGCTATGTCAATGGTTGGAGTAGCTTAGGCGTGGAGCTCGATGGAGTTTGCTGAGGAGGAAGGCTTGGGTGTGCTCGAGTTTGGTGATGATGAAGATGGAGGCGATGGTGTTGATGGTTGAGGTGATGTTGAGGAGCTTATCGGCGGCGATCATGGACGATGGCATCGGCGGTGATGGTGATCGGTTATTGGTGTTGGGTTCTCGGTTGTGGGTTGAGAGGGGGAGGAATGAAGGAGACGGGAGTTGCCGGTTGTAGGGAGGTGAAGGAGACGAGGTCATAGGGGAGATTGTCGGCGACGAGGTCGACGGTGAGGGTGCAATGGGCAGAGCTCGGTTTATGGAGTGAGAACGAGAGAGGGAAGGGAGAACGAGAGAGAGGTAGTTTTGAATAGGGGAAGAGAGCTTGGAGGCGCGGGATTGCGAGGGAGGCGATCACGGAGGGGTTAGTTTCGAGGGGGTTATGGGTGAATGGGCCTTGCAGAGAAGGCGAGAGGGGAGGGAAGCCTTTGTGGAAAGAGAAAGAGGGATGGGGGTCCGAAGGAGGTGATCTCGGAGTTTGTTGGCAACGATGCGAGAGCGTGGGCGAGCGCGGGTCGCGAGGTGGAGGTTGCGCAGAAGGCGGAGACGTGAGGGAAGAAGGCGGGAAAAGAAGAGAAGGAAAAGAAGAAGAAGAAGTGTGGGGGAGTCGGGTCGGATCGGATAGGGGTCGGGTCGGGTTAGGTTAGGAAAATGGGCTCGGGTAGTTTAGAGTTTGGGTAGGAAAATTAAAAATAAAAATAAATATATATATATATATATATATATATATATATGCGAAAAATAATAGGAAAATTCTGGAAAATACAGAAAAATATATACGTGGAGTTGGGGATTCACATCATACCCCCTCCCCCCCCCCCCGAAAAATTTTCGTCCTCTAAATTAAGGAATGAAAACAACGGAACAAAACAACAACTACTCAAACAGGTGCGGAAAACGTGGACGGATGCCCTCCTCGCGTTCCCAGGTAGACACTCCTAGAGAACGACCACCCCAAGACACTCGAACTAAGAGAATGCCTTTATTCTTAAGCACTTTTTCCCAATGATCGAGAATGGTGGTAGGCTGCTCCTCATAAGACAGATCGGTGCCCAACGTTAACTCTGAATGGTCCAGGATATGGCTGCCATCCCGAACGTAGCGTCTCAACCGAGAAACATGGAAAGTATTGTGCAACATTAACCCCCAATACCGGGAGAGACGAAACCCCTCCTATCGCTCATTGCCTCCATGTGACCCGGGACTGTAAAAAAAATCCACCTGTTTGCACGACTACTTTGAGCCATGGTAGGGAGGAAATCAAAGCACAGTGGGAGCCACACAAGACTCTATGACGATCTCGGGTCTACAGACTAACATGTGTCACCAGAGGACTGCTATTTGACGATAGGTATACTACTACATAGGAGTTCTCGGCGGGTTCTGTTCAGTGTACCCATCCTCCAATGAGCTCCTGTGTACAATCTTTGATGTCACACACCAATGGTTGTGGGATCAACCATCGCCCTCAAAGGGACAAGAAACGTACACACTAGTCTACATTGGAATATCGATGCCCTGGTCTCGATATTCCTACGACTAGGAACTGATTAAAGGATGTACTTGTGGACCACCCTGGCCCCACTAGTATCATCTCATCATAGTCCTGGTAGTCAAGTACATATCCTAAGGTCTTTATCAACATGTGAGAGCTAGACAATATAAATACCAGTCTACATATTAAGATAAAGGTAACCTGATAGCATACTATCATGTCGAGTAAAAAGTCCTCTATATATATGTCCAAACATCCACTATATCATCAATAATAGCCTCTATGGCATACATATTACTAACACAGGCCACGTCCGACGCCGATTGGCGGACGTGACAGGTCGTCGCTGTCTTCTGCGCTCGAAGGGACATCTCCAATGGTTGCGCGACACGTGGAGCGTCGACGGCTGGCGAGCACGAAGCGTCGTTTTGGCGGGAAACGATCTGAGCGGTTGGATGCATTGCCAAAGTACTATAAATAGGGGTGGGATCCCCCCAGGGTCCACACTTTCGCCATCACTTCCCTATTGCTGCGAGAGATAGCTCGGCGCTCTGTCTTTTAGATCGGATCTCTCGCGCCCTTTCCTCGGAGGACTTCTTCTTTTTGAATCAGGTTAGATGTCTTTCTCTGAGGATTCTGTTGAGATAGTTGGGGTAGTGTCTAGGGAGTCTTCTTCTGCTTCCTCCTCTGCCCCATCCGAGTCGGATTCCCCTCGTAGAGATAGGGTTACCCGCGCCGCTCATGGTCAGGCGACGGGAAGGGTCCCCAAAGCGCACATCGGGAATGCTCGCGATGCGCCCTCCCTCCTAAGGAATGTGGACGAGCTCACCATGATCCGGGCTCGTTTCCACATTCCCCCTAGCTATTCGCTTCTTTTGGCTAGGGAGGATGAGAGGACGGATCAAGCGCAAGGCAAGGAGATTGTCTTGTACTTGGACGCATTCTGGGCTGGAATGCGTCTGCCCTTTCCTCCCGAAGTATGCGGGGCACTACGTTGCTTCCAACTTGCCCCGGGCCAGCTAGTGCCGAACTCATAGAGAATTCTCCTCGGGTTCCTGGTCCGGTTGAGACTTGAAAAAATCCCCTTCATCTTGACCCTTCTCCTTTCCTTTCTTTGTTATAAAAATCATCCCGGCACCCGTAAGGACGAGCCGAGCTGGGTATACATTTCCTTTAAAAACTGCAAAGGAGGGGCGGCCGGGTCGGGGGTAACAGTAGTCCATTCTCCCATCCACGAATGGAAGGAGAAGCTCGTATTCGTCGGGCCACCCGAGGACGAGGATTGGCCTGTGCCTGTAGAGTGGCATAGGGCCGACTGCCCGCGGGTGAAGCGAACGTCCTCTCCCGAGGTGAGGGTGGTGTCCATATGGGAGCTGATCCAACGGGCCGACATTTTGCTGTCCGAGCAGGACCTTAGCTTCGCCGGGCTCAGCCCCGCACGATTCGTGGGTAAGTTAGGAGCTTGGACGATCTGTCTAGACTTGAATATCTTTCTTTTGCTCTTTCACGTGTTACTAACCCCTTTTGTGTATTTTCCTCTTTGCAGAGCAAATGGACCAATCTAAATTCCTGGCTGCCATAGCCGCTAAGAATGGGAGGAAGACCGGAGGCACTAGCTCATCCCGCCTCGGTTCGAGCCCTGCCCCGAAGGCAGCCGCACCAGCTAGGCCTTCCACCACGCCCCGAGCTTCAGAAACCAGCCGCGGGGAGAGCCATAAGCATGCTTGGGAACCGGAGCCCCGGGCAAGGGAGGCGGTGGATGAGGCCGACCCCCCTCCCCCGAGATCCCCCTCAAGAGGTACAAGAGGACGGTATCTCGATCTTCGTCCTCCCCAATCTTCGTGCAGGAGGGGGATGTTTGTTTTGAGGTGCCCTCGGGGCTTTTTGTTGCCGATAGCTTGTTGTCGGAGATGGAACGATCGGCTGGAGGAAAAATTCCCGGGGGGACCCTCAAGGCCCAAGTTGCCGCCATTGCTCAGGAGGCTGTACAGGTCAGTATCGACTTTCCGTTGAGGTTTTCGTCAAGCGTTTTTTCTTCGGATCGGATGCTTTTTAACCCCTTCTTTTACTTTCCTCAGGTCCTCCAGCACTACGCCCTCATCGCCAACATGGAGCACGAGAAGATTGGTCCGCCGATGCTGAAGGCGGGCGAGTCATCCTCGCTGGAGGCGGATCTGCGGCTGGATCTGCAGCAGGCGAAGGAGAGGATCGCCGCCCCCGAAACCCGGGTGGCCTCCGAAGAGGTGACGAACTCTAAATACAAGGAGTCCATCTGCCTTCTGAAGGAATCCAACAAGGCCGTCCAGGCTAAGTTGGAGGAGGCTAAGGTGCTAAATGCCACGATGAAGAATTCATGGGACACCAGTAAGAGGGAAACCAAGGCGGCGAAGGAGGCGGTGAAGATCTCCGACCTCCGGGATGCGAAGTCGGTGGAGAGGTACAAGACGTCGAAACAGCTCTACGTTGATCTTGCCTACGCCTCGGCCATTGTTTGGCACCAGGCCCTCGACGTTGTTAAGGCGTTGATGCCGAGGTTTGCCGATGGCGAGCTTCGGCTCGAGTACCCTCTCTCTGAGGATGAGCCGCAGAGGAAGGCCGTCGCGAGTGCTGCCGGGGGAGAAGCCGCCGGTGGGAATGCCGGAGATAAGGCTCCTGGTGGGAGCGCCGACCCAAAGGAAGTCACCCCGGCTCCCGGCCTAAAGCTCCCGGTGGGACCGCCGACCCTAAAGCCGTCACCCGGCTCCCGACGCCGGCGCAGAGTAGGTCGAGATCCTCCCCGTTCCCAAGGCCTGAGCCTTCCTGCCTTCTTCTTTTTTCTTTTTGAATTCTTTAAGCTTTCGGGCTATTTTTGTACGGCTGAGGAGCCCATAGTACCTTGTAAAGACTTTCAGATCGTGAATAAAGCTTTTTTAAATTTTTCTTCATGGCAATGTTTTCTTGTGTGAGCTTATTAGTGTTTTCCTTGTCCCACGAGTCAGGGCGTAGGTCGATGACCGGTTTTCTAGATGGCGATCGCGCGTCGAGTGACAGCCAATTATTTGTCAAGTATAGAAAGGCCAGTGTCCTGGTGCCCCCGAAGTCAAGGTGACGATCGCTCACATAAGATACGTCGGCAGACTCCTTCGAGTAGAAAGGTGTAGATTTGCCCGTTTCTTCGAGTTTGAATTGGTCGATGTTGGCCGAGAAGTAAAGCTGTTCGGCAGCACCTGAACGAGGGCTTCGATCCTTAGCGTAAATGGGTAGGAAGTTACCCGCTAAAGATGGAACGAGCAGGGAAGATGCTCGGTGGCCTCTTGTCGAGGGCTTCGATCCTTAGCGTAGATGGGTAGGAAGTTACCCGCTAAGGATGGACCGAGCAGGGAAGCTGCTCGGTGGCCTCGTAGCGAGAGCTTCGATCCTTAGCGAAGATGGATAGGAAGGTACCCGCTAAGGATGGACCGAGCAGAGAAGCTGCTCGGTGGCCTCTTGTCGAGGGCTTCGATCCTTAGCGTAGATGGATAGGAAGTTATCCGGTAAGGATGGACCGAGCAGGGAAGCTGCTCGGTGGCCTCTTGTCGAGGGCTTCGATCCTTAGCGTAGATGGGTAGAATCTCCTTCAGATGTTGTCCTCCGTCGAATATATGGTTAATTGTCATACATAATAATAAAAATTTATATGTAAACAATAAAGTTGGGAGAAAATTTGGGTTACATGTTTATAGATGAGAATAATGGAGGAAAGATGCCATAGGAGGGAATTTCCTCCTATGGCGTCGGAAAAATACAACCTCCACTGTTTTTTCCGACGATCGGCACACATCATCTTCATCGTTATCATCTAAGATGTGGGTAAACCAAATTTCATGTGATTCTACTACCTTTTCACCATTGATTTAGTGGGTTCAAAATTAACGGTTTACCGACAACATAACTTTTTACATTGCTAAATCAACAGTGAAAAGGTTGTAGAATCGCATGAAATTTGGTGTATCCACATCTTAAATGATAACGATGAAGATGATGTGTGCTGATCGCCGGAAAAAATAAGGTAGGACGTGCTTTTCGACGGCATAGGAGGAAATTAGCTCCTATGGCCTCTTCCCTCTGTTAACCTCTTTATTTAGATAATTTATAGATATTATTGTGTCTAAGCTAAAATTAAGGATGATGATAACATTACGAATAAAAAAGGATGAATTTGTTTTTAGGAGTATTATACATTGAAAAATCTTAAAGTGCAACAACAACAGTTCATGGGTCCTATATAGGATTAATACATCATGGATTGCTGTTTATACATATATTACTGAGATCAAGAGCACATAGCAGTTTAATATAAAGCTATCGATCAGTGTTATTTGAAAACCTCTTGGTTCTAATTAGATTGTCTTATTATCAAAACTTGTACATGCGTAACGCTTAATAAGAGTTTAGATGAATCAGATTATTTTAGATAATCAATCAAACGTTCACGAAATGGATGAATTTCATGCACCATAAAAGGTAACATGTGCATCATATCATCCTAATATTTACAGAAATGGAAATCCATCTTCAATGGCAAGCCAAGCATCCTGCATTCATATGTAAATTGCTACCGTGAGAAGTTTTATCGCTTTCCCTAATGCCGTTTTAGATCAAACTATACAACTAGTAAGAGAAATCTTGGTACCTCGATGGAGGGTTGTTTGGGGTGGGTGCTATCACGTCCATGCCATTTTAGTGCTATTTGTGAATGCTAGCCTCACATCAAGAGCACAACACCATGGACCCTCCTTTTTGACCCTATTGGCCACTATTGGATCTTGAATAGCATCAATACTATGCGCTTAAAATAGCACCCACCCACAGGCAACAGGAAGGAGGCAATCTTGAGAGATCTGGGATCGAGTATATCATGGACCCGTCAGTTTAGTAACAACCGCCATATAATCTATTAGTGGTGAACAACCAATTCGACGATGCACTGATTATTTAGTGATATCTTTTGTGGCACAAAATTACTTAAGGATTAGTATAGCCAGGTTGGAGGGCAGACTCTCCGATTAAAAAACTTGTTTGAGATCACCCTTGGTCTAAGAGAATCATATACTCATCATCCCCAGTCCTTAGTTTGCGCCAAGAGTGACCATTTAATACATACGAAAAAACGGAATAACGAGGGAAACCAATTCAAAAATTCCGAGGTAGATGCCTCCCGGCCCTGAGGCAGATCGAATCGGAGTTTCCTTCGGTAGCCACCGACCTACGGTTATCCTTAAACTTCGGATAAAAGCTAGAAAGCCAAACAGGTCAACACAATGAAATACCCCTTTTTGTGAAGGATTATGAACAGTCAAAGAAATGGTTTTATTCACAGGATAAGTCAAGCTCCGCAGCATTAGCCGATGAAAGAACGACTCCGATTTATCGCTCCGGCCAAGGAATTCAGTTTATCCTGAACCAACAGATCTAATTTCGATCGAATCACCAAAACACATCTTTATCACAGACCATCAAGAGTCGAATTATCATTCTCCATCCCTTTCGAATGAAAACGTTTGACTCTCATCCAATTCACAGCACACATTTTTCCAACCCCATTCTCTGCCCACTCATCTATAATATCTACATTGGAATTCCAAGCTCGGCTAATTTACTCATAGATCAGTAAGAAAAACGACTTTTAGAAAAACTACTTTTAGAGAAAAAAAATTATAGGTGAAAGATTGGTGATTACAATTTTGAATTGAATAAATACGAAAAACTACTTTTAGAAAACGGACATCATTCTTTAAAGAAACTACAACTAAATTATTGGAAACATTTTTTATTTTCAAATTGAAAGAAAGATGCAGATTATCTAATGATTTTTTTTTCAGAATATTTTCCTTGAATTGAAATTGGAATCGCCACATACCTTCTTGTGTATTCTAGTTAAAATAGCAGAGACAAAGATAACTAATAAATAAGCTTTGCGTGACAGGATACGACCTAAGCTCCACCAAACCTCAAATGTTTTATACAATTCCGTTTAAATTTAAGATAGGTATTTATTTAGTTATTATTAATGTTTTATATGAATATATTTTTGATTAAAGTTTTATATGCATATGTTCACTGTCTATTTGAACAGTCACCACTCTATTTATTCAAAGTTTACTGAAATAAATGGACTTGGTCGTTACTTGCTTATTCGTATGCGACTTCCATTCAAAAATTAGATAGTTTGTTGAAATAATTCAAGACTTGAAAAAGAGAATGGATATTTAGTATATTTTTAAGAATACAAAAATATGGGTAAGTTGTTATCAAGCCCCTGGCCCGCTCGGGAGTTGTCTAAAAGCCCCTAAATTTTCAAATTGTTGGGAAAGGCCTACTCTTCTAAATCTTTGTGAGAAAACCCTAGGCTGCATTTCATTTAGGCCTTTATTTTTTCAACTGTTTAGATATTACAGACAAGTGCTTATATATTACAGGCAACTAGTATAAGGTGGTTTTAATTGGGCCCAGTTTTTTTAACAAGTGCAAAAGGCCGGGGTTTTTAAACAAGTTTGAAGCAGGCCGGGGTTTTATTTTTTTGACAAATTACCCTAAAAATATATAACTTTCAAGTTTTAATCATCATCAAAACTTCGGAAGACTTATCAATATCACAATATCGGAGTTTTCGTATAGTGGCAAAGGGTTTATAATGGTATCAGAGCAGCTCAGATTCAAGTCACACCGTACGTGTATATGAATGAATTTCAAAGAGAGATCATAACGTAGAACCCAAGTCACAGCAAACAAAAAGGAAACTAGACCTTGGAGGGCATATTAGAATAAAGATACATCATATATATCTCAGCTCCCATTACAATTTCAAAGCTTAAGAAAATCAATAATAGAGAATTTATGACACAAATATCTCTACTTTCTATAACTACAACTCAAGGAGCGACACTTGTCCTTTAAAAAAAAATTCCAAAATAAAAGTAGAAAGATATCGAGGAAAAGCAATTCTTTAAAGGCAACCCTCTTAATTTTTGTTGGTCTTTGAATGTATGTGTTGCTCTGCAAATTTTGTTGAATGTCTGCTAACTTTTTTTTTTTGCCAAAGTATGTTCTGCGTACTTGAGTAACGAAAATAATGCCTTCCAAATGCTTAGAAGAGGAAATTGTTGTCATCCAAATGCTTGCGTTGAGGATGCAGGAGTTTGGTCTTCCAAGTGCTTAGGGTAAAAACATATTGTAAACTGCTTGACAACTAAATGAATTAGGAATACAAGCTTTGTAGACCGGCCCTTCACTTCAATAGCTCCTTTTAGTAGTCCCTTCGCTCCAAATAGTGATCTTCCGGACTCTAGCATGACTTCACAAGAAGAAAAGAACAAACTTGCTTGAAGTCTTCGAGGCCGAAGATGATCTACGTCGGGGAGACACTAACCCAAGTTACTACTTCACTAATGAAAGATTAGTGAAGCTAACACCCTATACTAAAGTGCTAATCTAGTAGAGGATGATGAAGTAGAATTTTTGCTCAATTTAGAATTGATTTTCTCGCTATTATTTCTCACTTGCACAAAAGCTAGAGAGCTCTTGAGCTTGAAAAAGAAGATGAAGATAGAGAATGTTGTGTGAGTGAATGGCAACCATGGGTGAGAGAATATCTAATATTACTCATGTAGAGACTTAACCATGAGTTTAGATAATGGTTGTGTTAACAAGTATCTAGTGTAAGTCAAAACTAGTGGACTAAGTTAATGGATCTCAAAGTTTCATGAAGCTTCCTGCCATGTGACAAATTTCCAACTAATAATTGAATTACAATAAATAAATAAACCCTACATTATCTTTATCATGGTGTAACTCTCATACACCCATGTTGCATGTATTATCAACCATGACACATAATAAAACACAATTAATAAATATCACATATATATTAAGTGTGCACATGTGAGAAAAATAAATGCTTAAGTGAGCTAATATTAGTTAATGTAAATTAATATATCAAATATATAATTATACATTAAATCATTAAATCAACTCTTGATTTAATAATCCGGTTATATCTCATATGACCGACTAATATTATTTGTATCAACTTATTGAATCAACACATGATTCGATAACCCGGCTATATAACATAAAACCGACCGATAAAGTATCGACTTATCGAATTAAAATTTGATTCGATAAACCGGCTATATCACATACAACTGATCGATACCTTATATCGCGAGAATAAAATACGGTATCACAAACTTGTATTAATCTCGATCCCGTACATATCACATATGTGCTCCTATTTTGTTTTGCCTGAGCCAGTGAAACCTCTGTGTAGGACTCTAAAGACTCGTCAATACGCCGGCAGTAGGTGATGATCACATGAAGCACCCACAAGCCGTCAGCGGTATTAGCTGGACGTAACGACTACCCGGGTATTGAACGATCAGAAGATCAGCAAGCAATCCCGCTCTAACTCCTGCAAAATCCTGTCAGTAACACTATCGTACAGTCCGGTCTCTTCGTCTGATATGTCGCATATCCAGTATAGGGGTGGTAAACGTCAGACTCCAATAACCGATAAGTCGTGCCGATGTGAGGCTCATAACGGGCCGAGAAACTACTAATAACACTTATCAGTAAATCTCTGTATCATCTCTGGCTAGGGACTTTCCTGTTATGGCCAATCGAGCACAGCACAACATCAACCCCCAATACCGGGAGAGACGAATCCACTCCTATCGCTCATTGTCTCCATGTGATTCGGGAATGTACCCAAAAGCCACCGTTTTGCACGTTCTTTTGAACGTGGTAAGGTGGAAATCAAAGCACAGTGGGAATCACACAAGACTTTATGACAATCTCGGGTCCACAGACTAATCTGTACCAGTGTCACCAGAGAACTGATATCTGACGATAGGTATAATATCAACTAGGAGTTCTCGGTGAGTCCGTTCAGTGTACCCAGTCTCCACTGAGCACTCGTATACCATCTTTGATGTCAAACACCAATGGATGTGCGATCATCCATTGCCCATCATATGGGTAAAGATGCGTATATGCTAGTCTACACTGGAATATCGATGCCCTGTCTCGTTATACCCTCGACTAGGAACTGCTTTAGGGTGTACTTGTGGACTACCCTTGGCCCCACCCGTATGATCTCCATCATAGTCCTGGTAGTCAAGTACACAACCTAAGGGCTTTATCAACATGTGAGAGCAAGACAACATCACATATACAAGTCAACATGTTAAGATAAATAACAACCAGATAGCATACTATCACGTCGAGCAAAAAAGTCCTCTCTATATATATCCAAGCATCCACTATAATATACATCACATGTACAATAATGGCTTCTATAGCATACATATAACTAACAATCTCCCACTTACACTAAGGCCGGTTTTTGTAGTATCTCATACCCAACATCCCGAAGAGTCTCTCAAATTGTATCTGAGGAATGGCCTTGGTGAGTGGATCCGCCGTGTTGTCCTTCGTGTCAACTCTCCTGACCACGATCTCCCGGCGATCAACTAACTCCCGGATCAGGTGATACCACCACAGAATATGCCTGGATCGCTGATGGGACCTGGGTTCCTTGGCCAAAGTCACTGCTCCATTGTTATCGCAATACAAAGGTATTAGACGCTCAATGGATAGAACCACACCAAGCTCAGTTATGAACTTCTTCATCCAGATAGCCTCTTTGGCAGCATTGTTGGCAGCGATATATTCAGCCTCCATCGTCGAGTCTGTCACGGTTTCCTGTTTGGAACTCTTCCAACAAACCGCTCCTCCATTGAGGGTAAAGACAAATCCCGAGACCTACTTAGAGTCGTCCTTATCACTTTGGAAGCTCGAATCGGTAAAGGACTCCACTTGGAGTTCACCGTTACCATACACAAAGAACATCTCTTTAGTCCTTCTCAAGTACTTGAGAATGTTCTTCTAAGCTGTCCAGTGACTCTCTCCTAGATCTGCTTGATACCTACTCACTACACTTTGTGAGTATGCTACATCGGGTCAGGTACATAACATCGCATACATGATAGAGCCTACTGCCGAAGTATAGGGTATCCCTTGCATGCGAGCTCTCTCCAAATCAGTCTTGAGAGACATCTTTTTGGAGAGAGTGAGTCCTGAGATCGTGGGTAAAAACCTACGCTTGAATTCTTCCATACTAAATCTTTTTAGTATGGTGTCAATGTACCTGGATTGGGATAATCCCAGTATCCGTTTAGATCTATCTTTATAGATCTTAATCCCTAAGATGTAGAAGGCATCCCCTAGATCTTTCATTGAAAATCTTTGTGATAAGAAGAGCTTGACCGATTGCAGCATAGGAACACCATTTCCTATCAAGAGTATGTCATCCACGTACAATACGAGGAAGACAACCTTACTCTTTTCCACCTTCTAATATATACAAGGTTTATCTACGTTTTTGACGAAGTCAAACTCTTTGACAACGACATCAAAACAGATGTTCCAACTCCGTGATGCCTGCTTTAACCCGTAGATGGATTTAAGGAGCTTGCACACATTTCCGCTGCTCCTACTGTCTACGAAGCCCTCTGGCTGAGTCATGTACACGCACTCTTCTAAATCACCATTTAGAAAAGCGGTCTTAACATCCATTTTCCGGATTTCGTAGTCATGGTATGCAACGATGGCAAGCAGGATCCGGATGGACTTAATCATAGCTACTGGAGAAAATGTTTCATCATAGTCCACACCTGGTCTTTGACGAAAACCTTTTGCAACAAGTCTAGCTTTGAAAGTCTCAACTTTTCCATCTACACCAAGTTTCTTCTTAAAGTTCCATTTGCTCCCAATGGGTTTTACCCCTTCAGGAGCAACTTCCAAAGTCCATACTTTGTTGGTGTACATGGATTCCAACTCAGATCGCATTGCATCCAGCCATTTCACAAAGTCCCCACTCATGATGGCCTGCTCGAAGCTAGTTGGTTCATCATCTACCATGATGCAATCCTCGCTCCCACCGTCTACGAGAAAACCGTAGTATCTCTTAGATGGATGAGGAACTGTACCAGATCGGTGGAGAGGCTGAGGTTCGTTGGGAATTATCGGATCCTCCTGTTCCACTAAATCTTCAGTTCCAGTTTGTGCTGCTGGAACTTCTTCCAGCTCTGCCTCTTCGCCACTAACTTCTTTTGCAAGAAATTCCTTTTCTAAAAAGGTGGCATATTGAGAAACAAACACCTTTTGTTCCTCAGCGTGGTAGAATATATATCCTTGTGTATTCTTTGGATATCCCACAAACTTGCAAAGGACTGAACGTGCCTCGAATTTGTCAGAATTTTGCCTTTTGATATAGGCCGGACAACCCCATATCTTAACTCGTTTAAAATATTGTCTCTTCCCACTCCATATCTCATATGGTGTGGCAGGTACAGATTTAGATAGAACTTGATTCAATAGGGATGCTGCTGTCTCCAGCGCATAACTCCAAAAGGAAATAGGTAACTCAGCAGTGCTTATCATAAAGCGCACCATGCCTAATAGGGTGCGATTCCTCCACTCCGATACACCGTTGTGCTGTGGTGTATACTGAGGAGTAAGCTGAGAGAGAATCCCATTCTTTTTTAGATAGTCACGGAATTCTGTGCTCAAGTATTCTCCTCCCCGATCAGATCGTATGATTTTAATACTTTTACCCGTTTGGTTCTTTACTTCATGCTTATATTCTTTGAATTTCTCAAAAACATCAGACTTGTGTTTCAACAGGAACATATATCCGTATCTTGAGAGATCGTCAGTGAATATAATGAAGTACGAGGAATCAATCCTAGCATGTGTAGACATGTGACCACATATATCACTATGTATCGGTCCCAGGAGTTCCGTAACTCTTTCTCTTTGTCCACTAAACGGAGTTTTGGTCATCTTTCCTTTGTGACATGACTGACAAGTGTCATAAGATTAAAATTCGAACGGATTCAAATATCCATCCTTATATAATTTAGCTAGTCGTGTCGCATTGATATGACCTAGTCTACAATATCACAAAAAGAATTCGTTCATTTCTGAACTCTTCCTCTTGTGTGTGTTTTGTACGTTGAGAACTGTTGTAACATTTCAGAAAAATAAAATATTATTTTTGTGAATTTAAATAATTTAAATAATAAATATTATGAATATTTTAATGATGTGGTATAATTATATACCGATAGTTCGGAAATGTTGGAAAATTAAATTGAATGGTGATTTTTGGAGGGATTTATGTGATTTAGGCAAATTATAAATTTTTATAATTAATTTTATACTAGTTTATTTCTAAACTTGATTAATGTTCACTAATCATGCATTTATCTTGATTAGGCTTCATGACATGCACCATGTCACATTATCGAAAAATACTTGTTACATTTTTATGAAACATGATTTCAAGTCTTCATGGTGTCTTTGCAATTGTTTTACAAAACAAAACCATAAAGGAAAAGATAAGAAAAGAAAAAGGAAATAGAATACAGAATAAACAAAAGAGTATGGGCAAGAGAGAGAAGAGAGAGATAGGTGAGGGGTTCATTGACCATGGCCTCATTTGTTCATTTCATTTTCTTCACTCATCTTCCTCTTCACCCATGGATGTCCTCTTCTTCCATCTCCTTCACCTCCTCACTAAACCTACATTTCCACATCAAAACACCTCATTTCCTTCACTAAAATCATGCACAAGCTCACCACAAGCATGAAGAACCAAGCAAGTTAGGATTTTGAGCACTTGGGGTAACTCAAGAATTTTCTTGAGTTGCCAAATGAGGTAATTCTTTCACATTTAGTGTAGCATTTGAATTCCTATAACCTCTAGACTAGCTTAGAATTCTTTTAGTATGGTTTAGTGAACTTTGAAAATTCGAAGGTGAGGTTTTGAGGAATTTTTGAGTTGTGATGGTACATGTGAGTGTATTAGTGACTACAAAACCCCCATAGTGCTAAACCTGGACCTAACATGAGACTAAAACCTCGTAACCCAAACTTAGAAATCCCCGATATGGAATTTTTGTAGGAATTGTGATGTTGTTACGAGATCTGCTTTGACCCAGGGCACCTGAAAAATATTTAGCTAAGACTGAGAGATGTGCAGACACCCTAGAAGCTATCCCCAGGACCCAAAGGCCCATCTCCTCTTCATGGCCGCAAATAAATACTTCATGGCCGCAATTAGACCTACCCCATATGCAAAATTGGTTAATTTTACCTTGGGAAAAATCTGAAAGTGTTTTTCATAGTTTCTGATTTCGGTTTGTGAATTTTGTGAGCTCGAACATTGGTATTTGTGTTTTACCTAGATCACTTTGTTAGTGTATATGCCCTATGGGCCATTATTGTATCATACTAGTTTGTATATTACTTAATGGAAGCTTGGAATATTCACATGTACATAACGGTCTTGCTAAACATGGTAGTATGCTACTTGGTTTTTCTATCTTAAGATGTGAGTATACGTTGTTGGAGATAGTGCCCTCAGAGTCAATTATTGGATCGCGGGTACGTGATTGCAATGATTGCGGAGGACCTATACCGGTAGGACAGTCTTACTCAAAGATGATAGTATGCTATCTGGTTTGCCTTTATCAGTCGTGTACATGTTCAGGTGACTGATTATATGTTACACTTTGATAGAACCCTTAGGATCTTGCTTTACCACCAACAGTATGATGGCGATCATATACGTGAGAGTTGGGTGGTTTATACGCATATCCTTAATTGTGGTCCCTAGTCATGGGAGTTTCGAGACTGGGCATCAATACTCTGGAGTAGAATAGTGTATACAGTCGAGACCCCGACAAGGGGCGGTGGCCGGTCTCACAAGCCATTGGTGTCAGTTGGATCACCTAAGATGTATATAGGTGCTCATTGGGTTATGAGTACACCGGACAGGACTCGCCGGGAATCTGTTAGAGATAGTGCCCTCATAGTAAATTATTGGATCGCAGGTACGTGATTGCAATGATTGCGGAGGACCTATCCCGGTAGCACAGTCTTACTCGAGATGATAGTATGCTATCTGGTTTGCCTTTATCAGTCGTGTACATGTTCAGGTGACTGATTGCATGTTACACTTTGATAGAGCCCTTAGGATCTTTCTTTACTACCAACAGTATGATGGCGATCATATACGTGAGAGTCGGGTAGTTTATATGCATATCCTTAATTGTGGTCCCTAGTCGTGGGAGTTTCGAGACAGGGCATCGATACTCCAGAGTAGACTAGTGTGTACAGTCGAGACCCCGACGAGGGGCGGTGGCCGGTCTCACAAGCCACTGGTGTCAGTTGGATCACCTAAGATGTATACAAGTGCTCATTGGGTTATGAGTACACCGGACAGGACTCGCCGGGAATCTGCTAGTTAGTACTATACCTATCGTCAGATAGCAGTTCCCTGGTGACATGTGTACATGTTAGTTCATCAACCTGAGGTCGTCATTTGTCTCGTGTGAGTTCCCACTGTGCTTTGATTTCTACCCTACCACGGCTCAAAGGAGTCGTGCAAACAGGTAGTTTTTGGGTACAGTCCCGAGCCATATGGAGGCACGTGAGCGGATCGGCAGGGGATTCGTCTCTCCCGGTATTGGGGGCGAGGTCGTGCTGTGTCTAGGAGAGCCATTACACAAAGTCCATGGCCATGGCAGGAGATTTACTGGTAGGTACTCCAGTAGTATCTCAGGGTGTAATTGGGCTTCACCCCGACACGACTTATACTGCTATTGGGGGTCTGACGTTACTAGCCCCCTAGGCGGATATGCGATACTCATTGACGAACGGACCGGACTGTATATACATTGTCACTGTTAGGCTCAGTAGGGTTTTCCGGATGAGTGCGCTCATCGGCATCCCTTGAGGTCAGTCCGTGGGCAGCCGTTACGCATTGCTAGTGCCGCTGACGGTTTGTGGTTAAACCCACTGCCAGGGAAATGACGAGTCATTAGAGTCCCCCACAGACAGTTTCCCAAGTTCGGGCGAAACGTTGTAGAGGCCGTATGGTTTTATGGCAGGGTTCGGAAAATGCACGTGCGTTTACACACGTGTTATTTTTCGGGCAGATAATACTGGTCGGCTTTGGTTTAAGCCGGATCCGAGTATTATATTGAGTAGGTATAATATCTTTGTCTCAGTTGCATTTGTATTCGGTCGTAATACAAATGCGGGTATATTTATACAGTTTCGGGGTTGTCCTGAAATTCGTTTCAGGATCACTTTTGGAAGTTGCCAGTTTCCAGTTTTCTATCAGCCGTCTTTTAACATTTGGTTAAAGACGGATTTATCTTTTCTACAGATGAGGTGAGTCAGTGTTCTAGAATATTCTAGATGAGGTGACTAGGCTTATTGGTGTAGGGTTTTCATTGGTTGCATTTATTAAAGGGTGACTAGGTTTAGTGAGTCATGCTTTGTATTAATGCATTCTTGTTTTGGTTAAGATATTTTGAAGTGAGAAGCTTTTGCTTAAGGTCACCCCCTTCTCCTACGGTCACCTCCCTCTTGCTATATATGGCTTGCCCTCTCTCTCTCCTCACTCTCTCTCTCACTTGAGTTTTCATTTGCTAGAAAAGATTATGATAGGTTTTATCGGTGTATGGAATTTCACAGTCCATTTCATTCCATCACCCGATTTCCACGGCAACTTCATTAACCGATCGTCCACGGATTTGGACGAAGTGAGACAAAGTCATCTACTCATTCTCTACATCAATCTTGGTCGTCTCTTTTAGCAAACTTGACGATCGAGTTGCCTCGAGTCAGAGGCGGGAGCCCGTTTAAAGAACCGATCATGTGGTGCCACCTCGACGAGGAGATCGGAGATCGACGAGATCGGAGCAGCCGCAACGGAGCATGGGATGATGGTTGAAGAACGAAGGACTCGGATCGTTCGGTATAACATTCCTACACTCTTTACAGTTTTTTAGTTTAGCAATAATGGCAGATCCGGGTTAAAGTATACGATAGCGCCAGTTAAAAGTTTTTGTTCCGCATTTGGCGTCTGTAGACTGCCGGGGCGCTAGCGTAGACTTACAGTGGTATCAGAGCCTCACCATTTTGCTATACTAACTTGTGCTAACGCGTTTAAAACATCGATCCGACCGGAAAACTAAAAACTGCAAATTCCAAGCCGACAGTTTCTGTTAATTTTAAACGGTCTCAGAATTGAATTCTGGATGTCTTAAAAATCCGTGCAGGCTTTTCTAAGAATCACGACAAAATTTGGGCTCATGATCTCTCCATGGAGGCGCGGAAGCGCGGCCAACCCTATTGTATTGGCCGCGCATCCGCGGCCACGTGAGGAGTACGTGCTCCCAAAATTTGTATGTGGGTTCTTGGTTGGATTTTGGGGTTTTTGGTAAATACAGTTTGGGCCCTGGTTTTATTACCGTTCTACAGATTTGCGTGGGGCCCACTTCTTGATATTTGGTCGATCGAAATTTAAACATGTTAGTTTACAGTGCTTACATTATATCTCCGACCGGGAATGTCATTTGATCGGTAAACCGCGTCTGATTGCTATAGTTCTTTTAGACGGGTTTGCGAACGTGACATTCGCGTTGATGTTCTGTGTTGTGATGTAATGTTGCGGATTTGTCGTGGTGGATAGCAGTGTGCAATGGTAGTGCAGTTTGAGTTTATTTGTACATTTGATATTGCGGGGCGAGCATCCAACTTGTGGACAGCCGTCACTGCCTGTTGTATAATATTCTTTTGGGGCACGACCAGGTTGCGGTCGATGTACCTATTGTACTATTTTTCATTACTGTACAAGGTTTGGCCCCGAGACGGAGTGCACGGATAGCCGGGTTCGGGATAGCAACGGGTCCGCATCTCATGGCTTTGAGAGGCAGAGGGGCCCCACTCTAGAATTGGCAGACTATTCGCCGCACTCATAGGGGGTACAGGTTGACCCAAGGAGGGGTGCCTAAGATTACCGGATTCCGTGGAGTGCTGGGTGGTCCATTCACTATGCTGTAGGGGGCTGCCTCGCTTCAGGTTTTGGCGGGTAACTTGCCGCACCCGTAGGGGTCTAGGTTTCATTGCACAGGCTATCCACACGACAGGGGAACGTCGAGTTTCAGCAGCGGCTCTGTGAAACTCGGGGATCCCAGATTATCTGTATTGTTCTGTGATGCTTATTACTTTTCTGTAATGTTGCATATTATCACGCCTGGAGCGATTATGTATATTGGTTTATATACTATTAGATGTTGTATATGTTTTACACCCGCGCTAGTCCAGTCCCCTCTCTGTCGTTAGTTAAGTAACCTAACGGGTGATGACGGGACCCAGTGACTAATGCGGATGGCATATACGTACATTTTATTTTCGTTCTTTTCTGGTGTGATTAAATGATGGGACTGCGTTGATTCTGATCAACGCAAAGTAAAAACAAACCTGTATACAGTTGTTGGAACAATTTAAAAAGTGTTATTGCAAAGACGTTTTCTTTTATTATGCATAGCGGTATTCAGTGGAATATCCAGCACCTCATTCGACGGGGCAAGGGTTGATATCCCTTCACCGGGACCGACCCCTTGGGCAGAAGTTTGCGTCAGGGTAATAACTTCACTATAGTCGATTACATGTTGCTTTGCATAGCGGTATTCAGTGGAATATCCTGCACCTCATTCCACGAGGAAAGAGCCGAGATCCCTTTACCGGGAGTGACCTCTTTAGCAAAAGGTTTTCGCCACTATATTTTAAAAAAAGCTATCAGGTTCCTTCGGCGATATCAAGTTCACTACGCTAAAGGTTTTTCGCCAAAAACCAGTCGTAGCCCTCCGTCATTTCATATGGATGGTCAGTAGTATTCAAGCTATGTTGGTCTAGCCCTTAGCTAGGACATAGTGATTGGTAGCTGCTGGGGTGTTCACATGTTGCATAGATAGATGAGTTGGTTTGGGACAGTCGTACAGCCTTGTTGGCCCTTAGTCAAGGGAGAGTACGGGTGGGTTCAAATTAACAAGATAATGATGGGAAGAACTTGACATGTGACTTATGGTGGGCTGGCCCTTAGTCACGATCATAAGAGCATGGGGCAAAAACTATATCAGGAGTTTCTAAAGAAACTGAAACTTGCCGAGTATGCGCATACCTTCTGGAGTATGAGTAACGTGGATGCATTCCATCACGTTATCATGCGATGAGAGTTGGATCCTGATTCCCACTG
Source organism: Agapanthus africanus (assembly GCA_030015575.1). Classification (NCBI taxonomy): domain Eukaryota; kingdom Viridiplantae; phylum Streptophyta; class Magnoliopsida; order Asparagales; family Amaryllidaceae; genus Agapanthus; species Agapanthus africanus. Next base: position 385,730,063 of record JASDDO010000012.1, on the reverse strand, counting down.
ATGAGTTGGTTTACTCTTCGGGTGATCTCGATTGATTCTTCTTTAGGTTTGGAGGAGAATTTGACAGGACAGTGGGAGGTTTCCGGATTAGATAAAAGGATGACCATTCTGATCTAGGTTAGAGTGCACGCTGAGTGTTTCTTTTCTCTCTCTCTCTTTGGCAGCGACCTTTGACCGACCCTAGACTTTGACTCAGTGACCAGGTTGACCGAACCTTCTTAAAATACTGGCTTTTGGATTGTCTGAGTTGCATAAGTCATTGCCACTCCTTCTTCTACCCTTTGAATTTCTCAGAACACCCGTATTACTACGGATATCCACTTCCATTGGATAGAGCCATCGTATGGTTATATACGAACTCGAAGGGACTTCTTCGAGGATGGATCAAGGTTCAGGAGAAATAGAATTGGTTTATTCAGTTGTCTTTTATTATCACCTTCTCTCAGGTTGCGAGAGCTCCTTGGTTTAGGAGAGTACACCTATTACGCCTATTGGATAGTCTTATTCCAAACCATAGGCTGGTGCCGAAAGGTAGGGAATAAAGAAAACCAATTAGCCTAAGTAGGGTGTGCAGAAGGTAATATGTAAAGATAAAATAAAGGGATTAGAAAGAAGGCAAAGTAAATTGCGACTGATATCATTCACGACCAAAACCGCGTACTTCATCGCCACTCCTATTTCACCTTTAAAAGAATAAGGTATTATTTAGTTGTCTTTTATCGTCACCTTCTCTCGAGATACGAGTACTCCTTGGTTTAGGAAGGTACACCTATTATGCTTACTGGATAGTCTTCTTCCAAACCATAGGCTGGTGCCGAACGGTAGGGAAGGAAGAAAACCATTTAGCCTAACGATGGTGTACAGAAGGTAACGACTAAAGACAAATAAAGGGATTTGGAGAGACGGCAATAAAGTATACGGTTGAAGTTATGAATTGGATTATGGAAGAGGCATTGCTATGAATACCAGGATACCCCTACGAAACATTTTCATGTTTCAGTGCATTGTTAAAGGAAAAACTGTTTTCCCGATTAGACACTTACTCCAAGGGTATGTATTTACCAGGTTTCATTCTCATATCTGTATGGTTTTACAGATGATAAGTAGGAGTAAGATATTGGGAATTAGGTGATTATCCTCATTATATCAGAATTCGTTGTAATTGGTGATATATGAGGAAATCGCCAGGGTACAGTTTTGCACCTACAACGCACAGGTTTTGAGTTGTTTAACTCAGCGGACTTATACAGAGTATTGTATGTTGTCCAGTGTCCATCAGGACAAAGGGGTAGGTCCTCGTACTATGTTCTGTTTACTTATAACTTCTCTAGTATTTAGACCAGTGTTTCGTAGAAATACAAGGTCTAAGTTTTGAGAAGTTGTGGGTATAAGAATAAAGTAGAGAACCAGGTATCACAAGTATCGGGATTCTTCAAAGAGATCGAAGATGTAGATTCTTGTGATTGGTATTCAGATGATAGTGATGGTTTTGAGAAACGTGTTTCTCTTTCAGGTTGCTCATAATTGGATGGATTCCTAAGTTGAGTAATGCTGATTAGCCTCTTTCCATTAAGATGATATGCACTGGAGACAGCTGCATGATTTGAATATGGTTCCAACTAAATAAGTGCCAAAGTTTCTGTATTGGATATAGAATGGATCGTACCTTAAAAGAAATTAAGGTACGGGGAGTTGTCCAGCTTATGATTAAAACCAGACACTGGATAACTCAGGGCACGTTTCTGTAATGGCTGTTTGTGGGTTGACCCTGGCTATGACGAGGGTTGATATTCTACCATTTGGAAGATCAATAGTGATATTGTTCTTGACTCGCCACAGTTTTAGTAAAAATGGATCTTTTTCAGAAAACAGTAGTGGGAGTATGGTAGAACTGGAAGTGATTCCAGAACCGCGAACGATTACGGAAAATTTAATAGGACCTATACATTCAATCAGGTTTGACATTCCAATAGCCACTCCGCAGGTATGGTAGGTAACCTCAGACGCCCGAGAGGTACTTCGGTAGGCTCAAGGACGGTGACAGGGAGGTTCTTATCTACCCAGACTTGACACTACTGTTGTTCCAGGATATGAGACCCGGTAGGAGGGTTGTCATAGTCAGTGGGAGCAACGGAAGCATGGTGGGCAAGTAGCTTATGTCCTTTTATAGACTTGAGCAGTTATAGCGGAGATAGATCATCTAATTTTGATGTGACAGTCATGGGTTTGACTTCAATCAGAATAAGGGATGGATCAGTTAAGAAGGTAGTAGGGTGTGATGTCATGGTATCTGGATGACATACACAGAGTAGGAAGTAAAATTCCTATACTACGATCGGTTGTACTGTGGTCGTCACACAGTTGGTTCTCCAGACAGGATATGGATATAATATTTGACATTTTGGTTTCTAGATCTATGGTTTTAGATCTGGATTTGGGTAATTTCCCAATGTGGGTACATTGACAGATATTCTAATGGTTTTTTGGAATAGTTGACTCCTAGCATGGTAGTGTACCTGCAGGTGATGGAGTCACCCTCTCTAAAGGTGTCTTACAGACTAAAGGGGAGAGGGATGTGCATGATTGGAAGATCACTTGCTTAGGCAATTGAGTCCATCATGAGATGTCAAGTACCACACCAAATGTTGGTTTTGCACTAGATGCAATAAGTTTGTACTAATCCAATCCTGGAGAAACATAAGGAAGCAGTTTTAGAACATAAGTACATGTTCTACAGATTTGATAACGGCAGTCTCTTTCGGGAGACGGTTATCATTCCAGGCTTCAAAGGTGACATGGATGACAGAGTGATTGTCAGAGTTATAGTTTTCCCTCTGACGAAGAGGGACAGTATTATGGACAGGTGGTCCAAGAGGATACTGTGGGAAGCAAGGTGCCCGATACTGATTAGTTTCAGTGATCGATTCAGTCTAAGAAGTTTGGATATGGAGTTCATTTATGAACTAAGGTCCCATCAGATATCCAGACATGTTCTAAGACAGGTATTACTCAATTCGGGAGATGGCTTTCTCCGCGAACTTGAGATTAAGAGAGATACAGAAAGAAACTTCTAGGCGGATCCACTCACCGAGGCTATTTCTCGAACACAATAGTTTTGCAAACGGGCTTTGTGAAACTGATTAGTAGAGGAGTTGGATGTTCGGTTTCACACGGGCTGTGAGTAGTCGACATCGCAATAATAGCCTTGAGTGCAAGTGGGAGATTGTTGGAGATAGTGCCCTCATAGTCAATTATTGGATCGCAGGTACGTGATTGCAATGATTGCGGAGGACCTATCCCGGTAGCACAGTCTTACTCGAGATGATAGTATGCTATCTGGTTTGCCTTTATCAGTCGTGTACATGTTCAGGTGACTGATTGCATGTTACACTTTGATAGAGCCCTTAGGATCTTGCTTTACTACCAACAGTATGATGGCGATCATATACGTGAGAGTCGGGTAGTTTATATGCATATCCTTAATTGTGGTCCCTAGTCGTGGGAGTTTCGAGACAGGGCATCGATACTCCGGAGTAGACTAGTGTGTACAGTCGAGACCCCGACGAGGGGCGGTGGACGGTCTCACAAGCCACTGGTGTCAGTTGGATCACCTAAGATGTATACAGGTGCTCATTGGGTTATGAGTACACCGGACAGGACTCGCCGGGAATCTGCTAGTTAGTACTATACCTATCGTCAGATAGCAGTTCCCTGGTGACATGTGTACAGGTTAGTTCATCGACCTGAGGTCGTCATTTGTCTCGTGTGAGTTCCCACTGTGCTTTGATTTCTACCCTACCACGGCTCAAAGGATTCGTGCAAACAGGTAGTTTTTGGGTACAGTCCCGAGCCATATGGAGGCACGTGAGCGGATCGGCAGGGGATTCGTCTCTCCCGGTATTGAGGGCGAGGTCGTGCTGTGTCTAGGAGAGCCATTACACAAAGTCCATGGCCATGGCAGGAGATTTACTGGTAGGTACTCCAGTAGTATCTCGGGGTGTAATTGGGCTTCACTCCGACACGACTTATACTGCTATTGGGGGTCTGACGTTACTAGCCCCCTAGGAGGATATGCGATACTCATTGACGAACGGAACGGACTGTATATACATTGTCACTGTTAGGCTCAGTAGGGTTTTCCGGATGAGTGCGCTCATCGGCATCCCTTGAGGTCAGTCCGTGGGCAGCCGTTACGCATTGCTAGTGTCGCTGACGGTTTGTGGTTAAACCCACTGCCAGGGTACTGACGAGTCATTAGAGTCCCCCACAGACAGTTTCCCAAGTTCGGGCGAAACGTTGTAGAGGCCGTACGGTTTTATGGCAGGGTTCGGAAACTGCATGTGCGTTTACGCACGTGTTATTTTTCGGGCAGATAATACTGGTCGGCTTTGGTTTAAGCCGGATCCGAGTATTATATTGAGTAGGTATAATATCTTTGTCTCAGTTGCATTTGTATTCGGTCGTAATACAAATGCGGGTATATTTATACAGTTTCGGGGTTGTCCTGAAATTCGTTTCAGGATCACTTTTGGAAGTTGCCAGTTTCCAGTTTTCTATCAGCCGTCTTTTAACATTTGGTTAAAGACGGATTTATCTTTTCTACAGATGAGGTGAGTCAGTGTTCTAGAATATTCTAGATGAGGTGACTAGGCTTATTGGTGTAGGGTTTTCATTGGTTGCATTTATTAAAGGGTGACTAGGTTTAGTGAGTCATGCTTTGTATTAATGCATTCTTGTTTTGGTTAAGATATTTTGAAGTGAGAAGCTTTTGCTTAAGGTCACCCCCTTCTCCTACGGTCACCTCCCTCTTGCTATATATGGCTTGCCCTCTCTCTCTCCTCACTCTCTCTCTCACTTTAGTTTTCATTTGCTAGAAAAGATTATGATAGGTTTTATCGGTGTATGGAATTTCACAGTCCATTTCATTCCATCACCCGATTTCCACGGCAACTTCATTAACCGATCGTCCACGGATTTGGACGAAGTGAGACAAAGTCATCTACTCATTCTCTACATCAATCTTGGTCGTCTCTTTTAGCAAACTTGACGATCGAGTTGCCTCGAGTCAGAGGCGGGAGCCCGTTTAAAGAACCGATCATGTGGTGCCACCTCGACGAGGAGATCGGAGATCGACGAGATCGGAGCAGCCGCAACGGAGCGTGGGATGATGGATGAAGAACGAAGGACTCGGATCGTTCGGTATAACATTCCTACACTCTTTACAGTTTGTTAGTTTAGCAATAATGGCAGATCCGGGTTAAAGTATACGATAGCGCCAGTTAAAAGTTTTTGTTCCGCATTTGGCGTCTGTAGACTGCCGGGGCGCTAGCGTAGACTTACAGAATCTGCTAGTTGGTATTATACATATCGTCAGATAGCAGTTCCCTGGTGACATGTGTACATGTTAGTTCATCGACCTGAGGTCGTCATTTGTCTCGTGTGAGTTCCCACTGTGCTTTGATTTCTACCATACCACGGCTCAAAGGAGTCGTGCAAACAGGTAGTTTTTGGGTACAGTCCCGAGCCATATGGAGGCACGTGAGCAGATCGGCAGGGGATTTGTCTCTCCCGGTATTGGGGGCGAGGTCGTGCTGTGTCTAGGAGAGCCATTACACAAAGTCCATGGCCATGGCAGGAGATTTACTGGTAGGTACTCCAGTAGTATCTCAGGGTGTTATTGGGCTACACTCCGACACGACTTATACTGCTATTGGGGGTCTGACGTTACAAGCCCCCTAGGCAGATATGCGATACTCATAGACGAACGGACCGGACTGTATATACATTATCACTGTTAGGCTCAGTAGGGTTTCTGGATGAGTTCGCTCATCAGCCTCCCTTGAGGTCAGTCCAATGGGCAGCCGTTACGCATTGCTAGTGCCGCTGATGGTTTGTGGTTAAACCCACTGCCAGGGTACTGACGAGTCATTAGAGTCCCCCACAGACAGTTTCCTAAGTTCGGGCGAAACGTTGTAGAGGCCGTATGGTTTTATGGCAGGGTTCGGAAAATGCACGTGCGTTTACGCACGTGTTATTTTTCGGGCAGATGATACTGGTCGGCTTTGGTTTAAGCCGGATCCGAGTATTATATTGAGTAGATATAATATCTTTGTCTCAGTTGCATTTGTATTCGGTCGTAATACAATTGCGGGTATATTTATACAGTTACGGAGTTATCCTGAAAGTCATTTCAGGATCACTTTTGGAAGTTGCCAGTTTCCAGTTTTCTATCAGCCGTCTTTTAACATTCGGTTAAAGACGGATTTATCTTTTCTTGGATGAGGGTGAGTCATGCTTCTAGAAGGTTCTAGAAGGTGATGACTTGGTTAAATGGTGTTGTGTTTTCATTGGTTGCATTAATGAATGGATGACTAGGTTTAGTGAGTCATTCATTTCATTAAAGAGTTTTGTTTTGCTTAAGGATATTTGTTGTTGATATTTATCCTTATGCTCACCCCCTTTGCTCCTACACTCACCCTCCTCCTCCCTATATATGGCCGGCCCCTTCCCCCTCCTCTCTCACACTCTCACTTGATGTTTCATTTGGTAGAAAAAGATTATGATAGATTTTTCGGTGTATGGAATTTCACAGCTCATATCATTCCATCACCCGATTCCCACAGCAACTTCATTAACCGATCGTCCACGGATTTGGACGAAGTGAGACAAAGTCATCTACTCATTCTCTACATCATTCTTGGTCGTCTCTTTTAGCAAACTTGACGACCGAGTTGCCTCGAGTCAGAGGCGGGAGCCCGTTTAAAGAATCGTCGACGTGGTGCCACCTGGACGAGCAGATTGGAGATCGATGAGATCGGAGCAGCCGCAACGGAGCGTAGGATGATGGTTAAAGAACGAAGGACTCGGATCGTTCGGTATAACCTTTCTACACTCTTTACAGTTTGTTAGTTTAGCAATAATGGCAGATCCGGGTTAAAGTATACGACAGCGCCAGTTAAAAGTTTTTTGTTCCGCATTTGGCGTCTGTAGACGGCCGGGGCGCTACCGTAGACTTACATTGGTATCAGAGCCTCACCATTTTGCTTCACTAACTTGTGCTAACGCGTTTAAAATATCGATCGAACCGGAAATAAAAAAAAACTGCAAAATCCAAGTTCACAGTTTCTGTCGATTTTTAAAGGTGTCCTAAAATTATTCTACATATCACAGAAAGTTGTGCAGGGTTGTAGAAACACACCGACGAAATTTGAGCAAGTGATTCGACTATATTGCCGCGGAATCGCGGCCAAACCCATGGTTTGGCTGTGCATCCGCGGCCATTCTGTTGAATCATGCTTCCAAATTTGTACAGTGTTTTCTCCTCTGGAATTTGGGGGTTTTGGTATATATCTTTTGGGCCCAGATTTTGTTACTGTTCACTAGTTGTTCGTGGGGCCCACTTTGTTATATTTGGTCGATCGAAATTTAAACTTGTTAGTTTACAGTGCTTACATTATATCTCCGACCGGGAATGTCATTTGATCGGTAAACCGCGTCTGATTGCTATAGTTCTTTTAGACGGGTTTGCGAACGTGACATTCGCGTTGATGTTCTGTGTTGTGCTGTGATGTTGCGGATTTGTCGTGGTGGATAGCAGTGTGCAATGGTAGTGCAGTTTGAGTTTATTTGTACATTTGATATTGCGGGGCGAGCGTCCAACTTGTGGACTGCCGTCACTGCCTGTTGTATAATATTCTTTTGGGGCACGACCAGGTTGCGGTCGATGTACCTGTTGTACTATTTTTCATTACTGTACTAGGTTTTGCCCCTCGACGGAGTGCACGGATAGCCGGGTTCTGGAAGGCAACAGGTCCGCATCTTATGTCTTTGAGAGGCAGAGGGGCCCCACTCTAGAATTGGCAGACTATTCGCCGCACTCGTAGGGGGTACAGGTTGACCCAAGGAGGGGTGCCCAAGATTACCGGATTCCGTGAAGTGCAGGGTGGTCTATTCACTTTGCTGTAGGGGGCTGCCTCGCTTCAGGTTTTGGCGGGTAACTTGCCGCACCCGTAGGGGTCTAGGTTTCATTGCACAGGCTATCCACACGACAGGGGAACGTCGGGTTTCAGCAGCGGCTCTGTGCAACCCGGGGATCCCAGATTATCTGTATTGTTCTGTGATGCTTATTACTTTTCTGTAATGTTGCATATTATCACGCCTGGAGAGATTATTGTATATTGGTTTATATACTATTAGATGTTGTATATGTTTTACACCCGTGCTAGTCCAGTCCCCGCTCTATCGTTAGTTAAGTAACCTAACGGGTGATGACGGGACCCAGTGACGAATGCGGATGGCATATACGTACATTTTATTTTCGTTCTTTTCTGGTGTGATTAGATGATGGGACTGCATTGATTTTGATCAATGCAAAGTAAAGCAAACCTTTTTACAGTTGTTGGAACAAATTTAAAAAGTGTTATTGCAAAGCCGTTTTCTTTTGTTTTGCATAGCGGCATTCAGTGGAATATCCTGCACCTCATTCGACGGGGCAAGGGCCGATATCCCTTCACCGGGACTGACCCCTTGGGCAGAAGTTTGCGTCAGGGTAATAACTTCACTATAGTCGACTACATGTTGCTTTGCATTGCGGTATTCAGTGGAATATCCTGCACCTCATTCCACGAGGAAAGAGCCGAGATCCCTTCATCGGGAATGACCTCTTTAGCAAAAGGTTTTCGCCACTATATTTTAAAAAGCTATCAGGTTCCTTCAGCGATATCAAGTTCGTTACGTTAAAGGTTTTTCGCCAAAAACCAGTCGTAGCCCTCCGTCATTTCTTATGGATGGTCAGTAGTATTCAAGCTATGTTTGTTGGCTTTCGTCAAGGCATAGTGTTTGGTAGCTGCTGGGTATTCATTTGTTGCATAGATAGATGAGTTGGTTTGGGACAGTCGTATTACCTTGTTGGCTTTCGTCAAGGGTATGTACGGGTGGGTTCAAATTAACAAGATAATGACGGGCAGAACTTGACATGTGACTTATGATTTGTTGACTTTCGCCAAGGTCATAAGAGCATGGGGCATAAATGATATCGGGAGTTTCTAAAGAAACCGAAACTTGCCAAGTATGCGCATACCTTCTGGAGTATGAGTAACGTGGATGCATTCCATCACGTTATCATGCGATGAGAGTTGGATCCCGATTCCCACTGATGAGTTGGTTTACTCTTCGGGTGATCCCGATTGATTCTTCTTTCAGGTTTGGAGGAGAATTTGACAGGACAGTGGGAGGTTTCCGGATTAGATAAAGTGATAACCATTCTGATCTAGGTTAGAGTGCACGCAGAGTGTTTCTTTTCTCTCTCTCTTTGGCAGCGACCTTTGACCGACCCTAGACTATGACTCAGTGACCAGGTTGACCGAACCTTCTTAAAATACTGACTTTTGGATTGTCTATGTTGCATAAGTCATTGCCACTCCTTCTTTTACCCTTTGCATTTCTCAGAACACCCGTATTACTACGGATATCCACTTCCATTGGATAGATCCATCGTATGGTTATATACGAACTCGAAGGGACTTCTTCGAGGATGGATCAAGGTTCAGGAGAAATAGAATTGGTTTATTCAGTTGTCTTTTATTATCACCTTCTCTCAGGTTGCGAGGGCTCCTTGGTTTAGGAGAGTACACCTATTACGCTTATTGGATAGTCTTATTCCAAACCATAGGCTGGTGCCGAAAGGTAGGGAATGAAGAAAACCAATTAGCCTAAGTAGGGTGTGCAGAAGGTAATATGTAAAGACAAAATAAAGGGATTAGAAAGAGGGCAAAGTAAATTGCGACTGATATCATTCACGACCAAACCGCGTACTTCATCGCCACTCCTATTTCACCTTTAAAAGAATAAGGTATTATTCAATTGTCTTTTATCATCACCTTCTCTCAGTTATGAGTACTCCTTGGTTTAGGAGGGTACACCTATTATGCTTACTGGATAGTCTTCTTCCAAACCATAGGCTGGTTCCGAACGGTAGGGAAGGAAGAAAACCATTTAGCCTAACGATGGTGTACAGAAGGTAACGACTAAAGACAAATAAAGGGATTTGGAGAGATAGCAGTGAAATATACGGTTAAAGTCATGAATTGGATTATGGAAGAGGCATTGCTATGAATACCAGGATACTCCTACGAAACATTTTCATGTTTCAGTGCATTGTTAATGGAAAACTGTTTTCCCGATTAGATACTTACTCCAGGGTGTGTATTCACCAGGTTTCATTCTCATATCTGTATGGTTTTACAGATAATGAGTGGGAGGAAGTTATTGGGAATTAGGTGATCATCCTCATTATATCAGAATTCGTTGTAATTGGTGATATTTGAGGAAATCGCCAGGGTACAGTTTTCAACCTACGACGCACAGGTTTTGAGTTGCTTAACTCAGAGGACTTATACAGAGTGTTGTATGTTGTCCAGTGTCCATCAGGAAAAAGGGGTAGGTCCTCGTACTATGTTCTGTTTACTTATAACTTCTCTAGTATTTAGACAAGTGTTTCGTAGAAATACAAGGTCTAAGTTTTGAGAAGTTGTGGGTATAAGAATAAAGTAGAGAACCAGGTATCACAAGTATCGGGATTCTTCAAAGAGATCGAAGATGTAGATTCTTGTGATTGGTATTCAGATGATAGTAATGGTTTTGAGAAACGTGTTTCTTTTTCAGGTTACTCATAATTGGATGGATTCCTAAGTTGAGTAATGCTGATTAGCCTCTTTCCATTAAGATGATATGCACTGGAGACAGCTGCATGATTTGAATATGGTTCCAATTAAATAAGTGTCAAAGTTTCTATATTGGATATAGAATGGTTCATACCTTAAAAGATGTTAAGGTACGGGGAGTTGTCCAGCTTATGCTTAAAACCAGACTCTGGATAACTCAGGGCACGTTTCTGTAATGGCAGTTTGTGGGTTGACCCTGGCTATGACGAGGGTTGATATTCTACCATTTGGAAGATCAATAGTGATATTGTTCTTGACTCGCCACAGTTTTAGTAAAATGGATCTTTTTCAGAAAACAGTAGTGGGAGTATGGTAGAACTGGAAGTGATTCCAGAACCGCGAACGATTGCGGAAAATTTAATAGGACCTATATATTTAATCAGGTTTGACATTCCAATAGCCACTTCGCAGATATGGTGGGTAACCTCAGACACCCGAGAGGTACTCCGGTAGCCTCAAGGACGGTGACAGGGAGGTTCTTATCTACCCAGAATTGACACTACTGATGTTCCAGGCTATGAGACCCGTTAGGAGGGTTGTCGTAGTCAGTGGGAGCAGCGGAAGCATAGTGGACAAGTAGCTTATGTCTATTTATAGACTTGAGCAGTTATAGCGGAGATAGATCATCTAATTTTGATGTGACGGTCATGGGTTTGACTTCAATCAGGATAGGGGATGGATCTGTTAAGAAGGTAGTAGGGTGTGATGTCATGGTATCTGGGTGACATACACAGAGTGGGAAGTAAAATTCCTATACTACGATCGGTTGTACTGTGGTCGTCACACAGTTGTTTCTCCAGACAGGATATGGATATAATATTTGACATTCTGGTTTCTGGATCTATGGTTTTAGATCTGGATTTGTGTAGTTTCCCAATATGGGTACTTTGAGAGTATTCAAATGGTTTTTACAATAGATGACTCCTAGCATGGTGGTGTACCTGCAGGTGATGGAGTCACCCTCTCTAAAGGTGTCTTACAGACTAAAGGGGAGAGGGATATGCATGATTGGCAGATCACTTGCTTAGGCAATTGAGTCAATCATGAGATGTCAAGTACCACACCAGATGTTGTTTTTGCACTAGATGCAATAAGTTTTTATTAATCCAATCCTGGAGAAACATATGGAAGCAGTTTTAGAACATAAGTACATGTTCTACGGATTTGATAACGGCAGCCTTCTTCGGGAGACGGTTATCATTCCAGGCTTCAAAGGTGACATGGTTGACAGAGTGATTGTCAGAGTTGTAGTTTTCCCTCTGACTAGGGACAGTATTATGGACAGGTAGTCCAAAAGGATACTGTGGGTGGCATGGTGCCAGATACTGATTAGGTTCAGTGATCGATACAGTCTAAGAAGTTTGGATTTGGAGTTCATTTGTGAACTAGGTCCCATCAGATATCCAGACATATTCTAAGACGGGTATTAATCAATTCGGGAGATGGCTTTCTCCGGGAACTTGAGATTAAGAGAGATATAGAAAGAAACATCTAGGCGGATCCACTCACTGAGGCAATTTCTCGAACATAAAAGTTTTACAAACGGGCTTTGTGAAACTGATTAGTAGAGGGGTTGGATGTTCGGTTTCACACGGGCTGTGAGTAGTCGACATCGCAATAATTAGCCTTGAGTGCAAGTGGGAGATTGTTGGAGATAGTGCCCTCAGAGTCAATTATTGGATCGCGGGTACGTGATTGCAATGATTGCGGAGGACCTATAGCGGTAGGACAGTCTTACTCAAAGATGATAGTATGCTATCTGGTTTGCCTTTATCAGTCGTGTACATGTTCAGGTAACTGATTACATGTTACACTTTGATAGAGCCCTTAGGATCTTGCTTTACCACCAACAGTATGATGGCGATCATATACGTGAGAGTTGGGTGGTTTATACGCATATCCTTAATTGTGGTCCCTAGTCGTAGGAGTTTCGAGACAGGGCATCAATACTCCGGAGTAGACTAGTGTATACAGTCGAGACCCCGACAAGGGGCGGTGGCCGGTCTCACAAGCCATTGGTGTCAGTTGGATCACCTAAGATGTATACAGGTGCTCATTGGGTTATGAGTACACCGGACAGGACTCGCCGGGAATCTGCTAGTTGGTATTATACATATCGTCAGATAGCAGTTCCCTGGTGACATGTGTACAGGTTTGTTCATCGACCTAAGGTCGTCATTTGTCTCGTGTGAGTTCCCACCATGCTTTGATTTCTACCCTACCACGGCTCAAAGGAGTCGTGCAATCATGTAGTTTTTGGGTACAGTCCCGAGCCATATGGAGGCACGTGAGCGGATCGGCAGGGGATTCGTCTCTCCCGGTATTGGGGGCAAGGTCGTGCTGTGTCTAGGAGAGCCATTACACAGTCCATGGCCATGGCAGGAGATTTACTGGTAGGTACTCCATTAGTATCTCAGGGTGTTATTGGGCTACACTCCGACACGACTTATACTGCTATTGGGGGTCTGACGTTACTAGCCCCCTAGGCAGATATGCGATACTCATAGACGAACGGACCGGACTGTATATACATTGTCACTGTTAGGCTCAGTAGGGTTTCTGGATGAGTTCGCTCATCAGCCTCCCTTGAGGTCAGTCCAATGGGCAGCCGTTACGCATTGCTAGTGCCGCTGACGGTTTGTGGTTAAACCCACTGCCAGGGTACTGACGAGTCATTAGAGTCCCCCACAGACAATTTCCTAAGTTCGGGCGAAACGTTGTAGAGGCCGTATGGTTTTATGGCAGGGTTCGGAAAATGCACGTGCGTTTACGCACGTGTTATTTTTCGGGCAGATGATACTGGTCGGCTTTGGTTTAAGCCGGATCCGAGTATTATATTGAGTAGATATAATATCTTTGTCTCAGTTGCATTTGTATTCGTTCGTAATACAATTGCGGGTATATTTATACAGTTACGGGGTTATCCTGAAAGTCATTTCAGGATCACTTTTGGAAGTTGCCAGTTTCCAGTTTTCTATCAGCCGTCTTTTAACATTCGGTTAAAGACGGATTTATCTTTTCTTGGATGAGGGTGAGCCATGCTTCTAGAAGGTTCTAGAAGGTGATGACTTGGTTAAATGGTGTTGTGTTTTCATTGGTTGCATTAATGAATGGATGACTAGGTTTAGTGAGTCATTCATTTCATTAAAGAGTTTTGTTTTGCTTAAGGATATTTGTTGTTGATATTTATCCTTATGCTCACCCCCTTTGCTCCAACACTCACCCTCCTACTCCCTATATATGGCCGGCCCCTTCCCCCTCCTCTCTCACACTCTCACTTGATGTTTCATTTGGTAGAAAACGATTATGATAGATCTTTCGATGTATGGAATTTCACAGCTCATATCATTCCATCACCCGATTCCCACGGCAACTTCATTAACCGATCGTCCACGGATTTGGACGAAGTGAGACAAAGTCATCTACTCATTCTCTACATCATTCTTGGTCGTCTCTTTTAGCAAACTTGACGACCGAGTTGCCTCGAGTCAGAGGCGGGAGCCCGTTTAAAGAATCGTCGACGTGGTGCCACATGGACGAGCAGATTGGAGATCGATGAGATCGGAGCAGCCGCAACGGAGCGTAGGATGATGGTTAAAGAACGAAGGACTCGGATCGTTCGGTATAACCTTTCTACACTCTTTATAGTTTGTTAGTTTAGCAATAATGGCAGATCCGGGTTAAAGTATACGATAGCGCCAGTTAAAAGTTTTTTGTTCCGCATTTGGCGTCTGTAGACGGCCGGGGCGCTACCGTAGACTTACATACGTATTGATAGAGCTCTTAGGATCTTGCTTGACTACCAGCATTGTGATGGCAGTCACACTAGTGGGGGCTGGGTAGTCTACAAGCACATCCTTATTCAGGTCCCTAGTCGTGGGATTATCGAGACAGGGCATCGATACTCCGGAGTAGACTAGTGTATACGCTTCTCATCCCAGTTGGGGAGATGGTTTGTCACACAGCCGTCAGTACGTCGTACTGGAGATAGTATGTAGGTGCTCGTTAGGTTACGGGTACACCAGACATGACTCACGGGGAACTGTTAGTTGGTATTATACCCATCGTCAGTTAACAGTTCCCAGGTGACATGAGTACAGCATAGTCCGCAGACTTGACACTGCTGCTTCGCCTCGAGTGTGTCCCACAGTTCTTAGATTGCTACCCTACCACGGCTCAAAGGAGTCGTGCAAACAGGTAGTAGTTGGGTGTAGTCCAGAGCACTTAGAGGCAGTGGCGGTTAGACAGGATTCGTCTCTCCCGGTATTGGGAGTTGATATCGCGCCGTGTCAGAGAGCCATTACGCAAAGTCCCTGGCCAGGGCAAGCTAGATTTACTGGTAGGTTTCAGTTGTTTTCTCAGGGTGTAATGGGCTACGCTCCGACACGACTTATACCGATATTAGAGGACTGACGCTTGCCGCCCCCATAGGCCCGATATGCGATAGTCTTAGACGAACAGACCGGATTGTACGGAGATTGTCACATCAGACTCACTAGGAGTTCGGATGGGTTTCTTCATTGGCCTTCTTATCGACATCTACCTGGGGACCGTTACGTACAGCTAGTGCCGCTTGCGGTCTGTAGTTAAACCCACTGCCAGCGTAGTAGTCTAGTCTCTAGTGTCCCACACAGTGAGTTTCCCTACTCCAGGCGAAACGATATAGAGGTCGTATGGTTTTACGACAAGGGTTCGGACGCATACGTGTGTTTACGCACGTACGACATCCGGACAGTTTTTACTAGCCGACTTTGGTTTAAGCCAGTTTCTAGCATCAGGTTATTGGATTTATTCAGTCTAAAGGTTTTCTGTGTTTTCACGGATAGGAGGGGCATTCTCGTAATTTCGCGAGAAGCTTCTAGAAGATGGTGACTTGAGGGTTTAGGTGGCATAAGCATTAAATAAGATTAGTAACTCATTTGTGTGATTCATCCTTGTCATTAATGCATCATAAATGCTTAATGACTCATGGAGATGAATCACCCATTTGTATTTTTGAAGCATGGCTGTTAAATCCTTTATTTTCTTTTATGGATAAATAATAACGCTTCATATATATTATGATAGATCATTATCTCATTCTTATTCTCTTGCTCACTTTCTCGCTCCTCAAGCTCTCTCTCTTCAAACCCTAATCCTCCCCTCTCATGTGTTGAGACTAAGGATTAGATTGGAATACTTAATCCATAACCCTTCTCTATATCACCTAGGTTACTTAGATTAGCACTTTAAGAAACCTAGTTACCTCAAGTTAGAGGTGAAGCTTGAAGTAAAGCTCTCGGGTGGATCATCTACTACATAGAGAAGGCCGGAGAGGACATGGAGAACGAAAAGACGAAGGACACGGTTCATCAGGTATAATCACTTTTCATAGTAGTTGTTAACTTCTATGATTCATGTTAGTTATAGTTTAGCAAAGATTCACGGTTAGTCGATGTTTACGCCTAAAACAAGATTGTTTTTCATTATTCCGCCTCCCCGCAAGTCGTGGGGTGTTGTACATCGACTTACAGTGGTATCAGAGCCTCGCTAAACAACAATTAACTCATTAGCAAAGTTGTATGAATTTTGAACGCAAAACGAACCGAAAAAGACATCGATATCACAAGTTTCTGTCGAATTTTTAACAGGCTCTACAAATTTTTCAGGGAGCTGCAGAATAACAAGCAGAGAAATATAAAATCACTGTTGAAAAATGGGTTTCTGAATCGGCCATACAGCCGCGGAACCGCGGCCGATCCCACCGATCCGCCGTAGATCCGCGGCCGAGTTGGGGCCGATTCAACCCAATTTCCTCCAGTTATTCTTCTGTGATATTTTTGTATTTTCTGGAATGTTTATTTTCTGCTCAAGTCCCAGGTGCACAGAGAAGTTTTGGGAGTAGAATCTGATATGTTTGCTCGATCGAAATTATACGATGTTTGCTAATTTGATTATATCTATGTTTGTATAATGTGTTCGTAAACCTCCCCTAACTGCTAGTATGTCGGTTGGCAGGGGGTTGCATATTTCTAAAATGGTTTTTACTGTTTGTGGTTGTGAATTGTATTGGACTGTTGTGATGATTAACCGGGGTTTGAGATGAGTTGTTATCTTCATTCATTCAATGTAATTGTAATATGTTGTAATATTATTTTGCGGGGCACATCCAGGTTGCGGTTGTAGCCAACGTTGTATTATTTCATTTTACCGTTTTTGCTCCTAGGATAGACCCAAGGTGGGGTGCACAAACTACCGGGTAATTTGAAGTGTTTAGTGGCCTACTCAGTTTGTTGAGGGAGACCGCTTCACTTCGGGTATTTGGCAGGTAGTCTGCCGTACCCGTAGGGGTCTAGGGTGGGGTAATGGCTATTCATCACAACTGTGTAATCCGTCTTTTGTTGCAGGCTCTAAACAAACGCGGATTGCTTGCAAATCCAATAAAGTTCATATGAGATCTGGAATGCCTATTATTGCGTCTGACGAATGTACAATATCTATATATGATAGCTATTTAGACGTCACTTATGTTTTACACCCGCGCTAGCCCGGCCTCCGCTCTGCCGTTAGTTAAGTAACCTAACGGGTGATGACGGGACCTAGTGGCGAATGCGGATGGCATAAGAGGACGTTGTATTTTCGTTGTTTTCTGCAATGATAGGTTAATGATCGGACACATTATTTATAATGCAAAGAAAATAAACTAAAAGATGAATCGTTGGAACAATTTAAAAGAAACCACTCGGTTATTTTAAAACAGATGATGTTTTTAAAATTGTGGAGCTTTAACCACTCCTTTTAAAAGCTATCAGGTTCCTTCGGTCATATCAAGTTCACTACGTTCACGGTTTCGCCAAAACCATTGGTACCCCTCCGTCATTTCATTTGGGTATTCAGTAGTATTCAAGCTATGTATTTTGACCTAACGCCAAGGCATAGTGTTTGGTAGCTGCTGGGTATTCATTTGTCTCATAGATAGATGAGTTAGTTTGGGACAGTCGTATTATCATTTTGGCCGAATGTCAAGGATATGTACGGATGGGTTCAAATTAACAAGATAATAATGGGTAGAACTTGACATGTGACTTATCACATTTTGACCTAACGCCAAGGTCATAAGAGCATGGGGCAAAAATATATATCGGGAATTTCTAAAGAAACTGAAATTTGCAAAGAGATGCATACCATTTGGAGTTTGATGAATGTTGGTAGGATTCCTTCAACATTATCATACGATGATATTTGGTCCCGATCCTACTGTGAGTATATGACTCATCGGGAGATTTGTCACTTAACGATCAATGCTATAAACTAAATAGGTGTCAAGAAAGGTGTCAGCGGGGTTACGCCCCCAGAGAAAAGAGGTTATTTAATTAAGGAACTTCACGAAAGCGTTGGAAAACCTCCCTCGAAGTACCGACACCAGCCTGGCTGAACGGTTAAGTAAGTATTGTACAGTGAGAATAGTCCTGGCTAATTCTTCTTTTATGGTTTGAGGAAGGATTCGAGAAACAGTGGGAGCCATCCAATTTAGATAAATTAAAAACCACTCTAAACTTGCAAGAGTATCAAGCTAAAGTGTTTCTTCTCTCTCTCCTACTTGCAACGACCCTGAAAATGACTGGACTTAAGTTACTTTTAGAGAAAAATATACTGACATGGCCAAACTATAAAGATTGGCTGCGGAATGTCAAAATGGCTTTGACCTATGAAAAATTGGGGTGCGTCCTCACCGCTAAGGCACCTGCAGTCCCGGGTCCCAAATCCAGTAATGCGGATAAGGAAATCCGCAAAACCTGGGAGTATGATTGCGCGAAGGCCAAGTGCATCGTGCTTGCCTCGATGAACAATGAATATCAGAGGAGGCACGAGGATATGGATCTTGATGCCATATTTCTTCATACAAAAGAACTTAATGGAGAGCAATCTCGTATAGCAAGATACGAGACCTCTAAGAACTTGTTTCGAGCGAGGTTGGCCTTCGGATCATCTGTAGGAGAACATGTCCTAAAGATGATCGTCTATATAGAAGAGCTCGCAGACCTTGGGACGACTTTGGATAATGAGCTCTATACATACCTTATTCTCCAGTCCCTTCCTTCCACCTACGCCCAGTTTATTATGAACTTCAACATTCAAAGAAAAAAAGTTGAACTTCCGGAACTCCTTAACATGTTGATGAGTGCAGAGGGCACCTTGCAGAAGGCAAGGGAAACACCCGCTATGTTTGTTAGCGGTGCTTCTTCTTCCGGGTCTAAGGCTAGGGCCAAAGGAAGGAAAAAGAAGGCCGCCACCAAACCTAGAGGAGGTGTAAGTAAGGTGGGAGGGAAGGGAAAGAAAAAGTTTGCGGTACCGGTAGTGGCCCAGGATGAGTGTTTCCATTGTCATAGGAAAGGGCACTGGATGAAAGATTGCAAAGCGTGGAACGCCAAGAACCAGGAACCGAAGCAAGCTGTGGCTTCGACTTCAGGTGTGTTTGTAATTGAGAATTGTCTGACAATCAACTCTACTTCCTAGGTATTGGATACCGGATCAGGATCTCATATTTGCAATTCATTGCAGGCACTGAGAAACCGTAGAGTGCTGAAGGATGGTGATATGATCCTGATGGTTGCTAACGGAGCTAGCGTGGGAGCTGTGTCCGTAGAGGATTATCACCTGGGATTGACAAGTGGACACATTTTGGTTTTACATAACTGTTTTTGTGTACCCAGCTTAACGTGTAATATCATATATGTTTCCTTGTTATCAAATAAAGGTTATGATTTCACGTTTGTAAGTGATGTTGTTAACATCCACCTTAATCATAGTTTGATTGGGTCCGGTACACTGGATAACGGTATATATGTCTTAAACCAACTCCAAATTTTCAATGTCCAGAACACACTAAAAAGAAAGTCTCCAAATTTAAATAAAGCTTTCTTATGGCATTGTAGACTGGGTCACATCAATGAGAGAAGGTTGACTAAGTTACATAGAGAAGGATATTTGGACTCGTTCGAATATCAAACTTATGCCACTTGTCAATCTTGTCTCAAAGGAAAGATGACAAAGAATCCATTTACTGGACATGGAGTAAGAGCGAGCGAGCTCTTAGGACTCAAACACAGCGATGTATGTGGTCCAATGTCTACACATGCAAGAGGTGGTTTTTCCTATTTCATTACTTTTACGGATGATTACTCAAGGTACGAATTCATTTATCTGATGAAACATAAATCCGAGGCTTATGAGAAATTCCAAGAGTATAAGAATGAAGTAGAAAACCAAACCGGCAAAAGTATCAAGACACTAAGATCTGATCGAGGTGGTGAATACTTGAGTGCCGAGTTCCTAGGTTACCTAAAAGAGAAAGGAATTCTCTCTCAGCTTACTCCTCCATACACTCCACAGCATAACGGTGTATCGGAGAGACGGAATCGAACCATATTGGATATGGTACGTTCCATGATGAGTAATACTGAGTTACCGCGATCTTTTTGGGGTTACGCGCTAGAATCAGCGGCATATCTTTTGAACATGGTTCCTACCAAGACTGTGCCTACCACGCCATATCAGATGTGGAGTGGGAAGAAACCCTATCTTCAGTATCTGAAGATATGGGGATGTCCAGCTTTTGTTAAAAAGCAGCATGTGAACAAGCTCGAGGCACGATCAGTAAAGTATAAATTTGTGGGATATCCAAAGAACTCCAGGGGATATCTATTCTATTACGCAGAGGAACAAAATGTTAGTGTATATGCCCTAGAGGCCATTACTGTATCATACTAGTTTGTATATTACTTAATGGAAGCTTGGGATATTCACCTTGTATATACAATCTTGCTCAAAATAGTAGTATGCTACTTGGTTTGTTTCTGCTTCAATGTGTACATGTGTTTATTTATGTATATCACTTATGCACATTAGTGGAGCCCTTAGGATCTTTGCTTGATTACCAGCATTGTGATGGCTGTCACACTAGTGGGGCTGGGTAATCTATAAGCACATACTTATGCAGGTCCCTAGTCGCAGGACTATCGAGACAGGGCATCGATACTCCGGAGTAGACTAGCGCATGCGCTTCTCATCCCAGCATGGGAGACGGTCTGTCCCACAGCCGTCAGTACGTCGTACTTGAGATAGTATGCGGGTGCTCGTTAGGTTACGAGTACACTGGACATGACTCGTCGGGAACTGACTAGTTGGTATTATGCCTAACGTCAGTTATCAGTTCCCAGGTGACATGAGTACAGCTTAGTCCGCTGACTTGACACTGTCACTTCGCCTCGAGTGTGTTCCCACTGTACTTTGATCACTACCCTACCACGGCTCAAAGGAGTCATGCAAACAGGTAGTGGTTGGGTGCAGTCCCGAAGCACTTGGAGGCAGTGACGGTTAGACAGGATTCGTCTCTCCCGGTATTGGGGGTTGACATCGCGCTGTGTCTAGGAGAGCCATTACACGAGTAGTCCCTGGCCAGGGCAAACGAGATATACTGGTAGGCTTCCAGTGTTATCTCAGGGTGTTTTGGGCTTCGCTCCGACACGACTTGTACCGCTATTGGGGGACTGACGTTTACCGCCCCCTAGGCCCGCCATGCGATGTATCAGACGAACAGACCGGACTGTACGGAGAATGTCACATTCAGGCTCAGTAGGAGTTTAGATGGGTTTCGCCTCGTCAGTCTTCTTGTCGGCATTACCTGGGGACCGTTACGCACAGCTAGTGCAGCTTGCGGTCTGTGGTTAAACCCAGTGCCAGCGTAGTGTCGAGTCTTTAGAGTCCCACACAGAAAGCTTTTCGCCTTTAAGAAAAAGAGTAGAGGTCGCATGGTTTTGCGACAGGTCGCATGGTTTTGCGACAGGGTTCGGTCACATCCGTGCACTTGTGCACGTACAGTGTCCGGACAGTTTACACTAGCGGGCTATGGTTTAAGCCAGATCCTAGTGTGGGTATTGGGATTTGATTTATCCAGTTTGTATTCGTGTTCCTCGGAACGCGGATGCGGGTGTGTATGCACAGTTGACGGAGAGACAGAGGCAGATGATTCTCATTAGGGTTGTTGACCGTTGACAGTTGACCATTGACTTTTTGCTCAACCCTAATGAGAATATCATATGTAATTAACAATTATATTAATTAAGTATTGTGGTGACATGGTTGTTGAGGGTTTGACTTTGTTGACTTGTTGACTTTTGTTGACTTGTTGACTTTGTTGACCGGCTGACTAGGATTGACTAGTTGACCATCATGATGACTATGGCTATCATTTCATGGCAAAGACTTTTTACTTGCTTGTTTCTTTTGTGAGAAATGAGTGCATGAAATGATTTAGCCATTTTGACTTGAACCATTTTACACAATACTTGATTATTATTTTTGTGATGATGGTTATGGATTATGAGAGGGTGAAAGACAAAAGAGAGGCTCATTCTCACTTGCTCATTCTCTCTCCTTTGTTTTTGAGCTCTCTTCCTCTTGCTCTCATCTTCTTCCTCTTGCTCTCTCCTCTTGATTCTATGGTTCACTTGTCTCATGAGTTGAGAACCAAGAACCATAGATAAAAGCCCATACAAACTCTTCTCTACTCACTCTAGTTTACAAGGTTTAGCAAACCGAGTGAACTAGTTTCTTCAAAGTTCGAAGAAGGAGCCAAAGGTTGGAGCTTTCAGGTGGATTTATCTTCGGTGTAAGGAGACGACGGGAAGAAGCCGATCCGGACCACCATCGGAGTTGAAGACGAAGGAGTTCAAGAAAGGTATAGCCCCCTTAACCGAGTAGGTAAACTCTTGTTAGGTTGTTAGTTAGTAGTTTAACAAAGATCCGGGTTATAAGTCCATGTTACCACCTCTATAAAAATCGTTTTTTACCAAATTCCGCATGACCGAAAGTACCGGGAGAGGTAGCATGGACTTACAGTGGTATCAGAGCCTAGTTAAACTCTATCTAACATGTTAGCAAAGTAGCTAGAAGATCGATCAAAGAAAAGTCCCGAAACGAACCCCGGAATTTTAAAGTTTCTGTCGATTTTTAAAGCGCTGGAAAATTTTTTTGGGATACAACTAAGATCGACTCAGGGTTTTCTGTGAATACTGTAGAAATTTGGTCCAGTGATCCCATCAAAGAGCCGCGGTAACGCGGCAATAGCTTGCTATTGCCGCGGGTCCGCGGCCGACTTGGCTCCTCTCTGTTCTTTCTTTGCTACAGTATTCTCACAGGGGTATTTTAGGATTTTTGGAATATGTATTTTCAGCCCAGATTTTCCAGAACGAAAATTTTATTTTAGGGTCCTGAAATCCATATTTTTGATCGAACTTCTAAAAGACTTAAGCTAACGGGTTTTTCTATAATATGATATTTGTATTGAACGTCTACTAATCGCTATATGTCGATTAGTAGGGGTAATACAAATCTGTGATCTGTAATGTTGCTGGAATGTGTATATGAATATGTTGGATTGTCGCGGGTGAATAGCCGGGGGGTGTGAGACGAGAGTTTTTTCTTTTCTTTCAATTCATGTAAATTTGTAAATTGATGTAATAATTATTTGTATGGCCGCACAACCGGGTCGGGGTTGTGGCCGTCATTGTATAATTTCTTTTTACTGTTTTTTCTCCTAGGATAGACCCATGGAGGGGGTACACAAACTACCGGGTATGCCGAAGTGCCGAGTGGCCTACTCACGGGGATGAGGGAGGTTGCTTCGCTTCGGGTACTTGGCAAGTAGTTTGCCGCACCCGTAGGGTTCTTGGGTGGTGTATTGGCTATTCACCGCGACCGTGTAATCTGCTTTTCGTTACAGGCTCGTACGAATTGCAGGTTCCTAGTATATCCAATGTGTTCATATGTGATCTAAAATGTCTATCATTGCATATATCTATATATGATATTATTTAGGCGTTGCTTATGTTTTACAGCCGCGCTAGCCCAGCCCCCGCTCTGTCGTTAGTTAAGTAACCTAACGGGTAATGACGGGGCCCCGTGGCGAATGCGAATGGCATAAGCGTACGTCATATTTTTGTTGTTTTCTGCAATGGTAGGATTAAATGATGGGACGCATTAAAAGAACTAATGCAAGATAATAAACCAAGTTAAAGTCGTTGGAACACTTTCGAAAAACCACTCGGTTCTTTTCAAAACTAACTCTTAAATGCGGAGCTTGAGCCATTCCTTTTAAAAGCTATCTCGTTCCATCGACTATATCAAGTTCACTACGTTCACGATTTAGCCAAAACCATTCGTAGCCCTCCATCATTTCAGTTAAATATTCGGTAGTATTCAAGCTATGTATTTTGACCTCACGCCAAGGCATAGTGATTGGTAGCTGCCGAATATTTATCTGTTGCAAAGATAGAATGCGTTGGTTTGGGACAGCTGTACTACCATTTTGGCCTATGTCAAGGGTAGGTACGGGTGGATTCAAATTAACCTGGATAATGATGGGAAGAACTTGACATGTGACTTATGACATTTTGACCTCACGCCAAGGTCATAGGAGCATGGGGCAAAAATCCACATCGGGAGTTTCATAAGTACTGAAACTTGCTAGATTTGCATACCATTTGGAGTGTGATGATTCTGGTAGGATTCCTTCAGTTTCGTCACGCGATGATATTTAGATCCCGATCCTACTGTGAGTATATGCTACTCCTTGGGAAATTTCTCACTAATCGATCAATGCTATAAACCTAGTAGGTGCCTAGAAAGGTGTTAGCGGGGCTACGCCCCCAGGGAAAAGAGGTTCTTAAATTAAGGAACTTCGTGAAAGCGTTGGAAAACCTCCCTCGAAGTACCGACACTAGCCTGGCTGAACGGTTAAGCAAGTATTGTACGGTGGGATTGATCCCGACTAATTCTTCCTTTATGGTTTGAGGAGGGATTCGAGAAATAGTGGGAGCCATCCTGTTTAGACAAACTAAAAACCACTCTAAACTTGCAAGAGTATCATGCTGAGTGTTTCTTCTTCTCTCTCCTAATTGCAGCGACCAATCGACATGACTGGACTTAAGTTACTTCTAGATAAAAACATACTGACAGGGCCAAACTACAAAGATTGGCTCAGGAATGTCAAAATGGCAATCACTTACGACAAGCTGGGGTATCTTCTTACCACCAAAGCTCCCCCTGTCCCCGGTCCCACTTCCAGCGTCACGGATAAGGAAATCCTTAAGACTTGGGTGATTGATAGCGCGAAGGCCAAGTGCCTCGTACTTGCCTCGATGGATAATGAACATCAGAGGAGGCACGAGAATATGGACCTCGAATCCATATTTCTCCATACAAAAAACTGTATGGAGAGCAATCTCGTATCGCAAGATACAAAGCGTCGAAAAAGTTATTTTCAGCAAAGATGGCCGTCGGATCATCAGTAGCAGAGCATGTGCTCAAGATGATCGGCTACATTGAGGAGCTCGCGGACCTAGGGACCACATTGGAGAGTGAGCTCTATACGGACTTAGTTCTCCAGTCCCTTCCTTCCACTTAGGCCCAGTTTATACTGAACTTCAACCTACAAGAAAAAGAGGTTGAACTTTCAGAGCTCCTCAACATGCTGAGGAGCGCAGAGGGCACCCTACCGAAAAGTAGGGAAACATCCACTTTGTTTGTAGGAGGATCATCTTCTTCTAGGTCCAAGGCGAAAGACAAGGGAAAGAAGAAGAAAGCCCCCGCCAAACCAAGGGGCGGTGTTAGTAAAGTGAATCCGAAGGGAAAACCAAAAGCAAGAAAGAAAGTGGGGAAGCTTGTGGATAAGGAAGAATGCTTCTATTGTCATAAGAAAGGACACTGGAAGAATGATTGCAGGGCCTGGAAGGCCAGAACACAGGAATTGAAGCAGGTTGCAGCTTCAGCTTCAGGTGTGTATGTTATTGAAAACTGTCTTTCAATAAACTTTACTTCCTGGGTATTGGATACAGGATCAGGATCTCATATCTGTAATTCTTTGCAGGCGTTGAGAAACCGTAGGGTTTTGAAGGCAGGTGACATGACCCTCAGAGTTGCGAACGGAGCTAGCATGGATGCTAAAGCCGTGGGGGACTATCACCTGGGAATGTCAGATGGACATGTTTTAGTTTTGCGTAATTGCTTTTTTGTACCCAACGCAACTTGTAATATCATTTCTGTATCTTTAGTTTCTAAAGAAGGTTATGAATTTGCGTTTGTAAGTAATGTTGTAAACATTCACCTTAATCAAGTTTTGATTGGGTCAGGTACATTGAGTAATGGTATATACGTATTAAACCAACCACAGATTTTCAGCGTCCAGAATACACACAAAAGAAAGTCTCCGGAAATTAATCAGACTTTCTTATGGCATTGTAGACTGGGTCACATCAATGAGAGAAGGTTGATTAAGTTACATACAGAAGGATATTTGAATCCGTTCGAATATTAATCATATGCCACTTGTCAATCCTGTCTTAAAGGAAAGATGACAAAGACTCCGTTTACTGGACACGGAGAGAGAGCGAGCGAGCTCTTGGGACTCGTACACAGCGACGTGTGCGGTCCAATGTCTACACATACAAGAAGCGGTTATTCTTACTTCATCACTTTTACGGATGATTTTTCAAGGTTCGGACATGTCTTCTTAATGAAACATAAGTCCGAAGCCTTTGGAAAGTTCCAGGAATATAAGAATGAAGTAGAAAAACAGACCGGCAAAAGTATCAAGATTCTAAGATCGGATCGAGGTGGAGAATACTTGAGTGCCGAGTTCCTGGACTATTTAAAAGAGAACGGAATTCTCTCTCAGCTTACTCCTCCATACACTCCGCAACATAACGGTGTATCAGAGAGACGGAACCGAACCCTATTGGATATGGTACGGTCCATGATGAGTAACGCTGAGTTACCGCGATGATTCTGGGGGTATGCACTAGAATCAGCTGCATACCTTTTGAACCAAGTTCCTAGTAAGACTGTGCCTACCACACCATATGAACTATGGAGTGGGAAGAAACCCTATCTTCAATATCTAAAGATCTGGGGATGTCCAGCTTTTGTCAAAAAGCAGCATGCGGACAAACTCGAGGCACGCTCAGTACTGTGCAAGTTTGTGGGATACCCAAAGAACACCAGGGGGTATCTTTTCTATTACGCAGAGGAACAAAAAGTCCTTGTTTCTCGTAATGCCCACTTTCTAGAACACCAGTTCTTAGAAAAGGAAATTAGTGGGAGCGCAGTAGAGCTTGAAGAAATTCCAGAACCGCAGACTATTACTGAAAGCTCAGTGGAACCAGAGGGTTCAACAGAACAGGACATTCCTACGCCGCTCCACAGAAGTAGTAGGCAGTCTCACCCGCCCGAGAGATACTACGGTTTTCTCATAGACGGGGATAGAGAGGATTGCATCATAGATTATGATGAGCCTACTAGCTTCCAGCAGGCCGTTCAGAGCGTTGACTCAGTGAAATGGATGGATGCAATGAGGACCGAAATGGAGTCCATGTACACCAACAAAGTATGGACGTTGAACATTGCTCCAGACGGGGTAAAACCCGTAGGATGCAAGTAGATCTTCAAAAGAAAGATTGGTGTAGATGGACAGGTTGAGACCTATAAAGCTAGACTTGTAGCAAAGGGTTTCCGTCAAAGACCTGGGTTGGACTATGACGAAACCTTTTCTCCAGTGGCTATGCTGAAATCCATTCGGATCCTTCTTTCCATTGCTGCCTTCCATGATTATGAGATCTGGCAAATGGACGTAAAGACCGCTTTTCTAAATGGAAATTTAGAGGAGTGTGTCTATATGGACCAGCCAGAAGGTTTCATTCAGAGTGGGAGCAGTGGAAAGGTGTGCAAGTTGCTTAAGTCCATCTATGGACTAAAGCAGGCATCGCGGAGTTGGAACATCTGTTTTGATGAGACGGTCAAGGAATTTGGCTTTATCAAAAATCCAGATGAACCATGCATCTATAGTAGATTTGTAGCGAGAACTGTAGTATTCCTTATTTTATATGTGGATGACATTCTCTTAATAGGAAATGACATTCCTATGCTACAATCTGTCAAGGGGTTCTTGTCGCACAGGTTCTCCATGAAAGACCTGGGTGATGCCTCATACATCCTGGGGATCCGGATCCATCGTGATAGATCCAAGAGGATATTAGGACTTTCACAGTCCAGATATATCGACACTATACTGAAGAGATTCAGTATGGAAGATTCCAAGCGTAGTAACCTGCCGGCTTGTCACGGGATCACCCTTTCTAAAGAGATGTCTCCCAAGACTAATTTGGAGAGGGATCGCATGTCTGTTATACCTTACGCTTCTGCGGTAGGCTCTATAATGTATGCGATGTTGTGTACCAGACCGGATGTAGCTTATGCACTGAGTGTGGTAATCCGATATCAGTCAAACCCTGGGGAGAAACACTGAATAGCAGTAAAGAACATTCTCAAGTACCTGAGAAGGACTAAGGAGATGATCTTGGTGTATGGCGGAAACGACCTCCAGATCGAGGCCTTTGTTGACTCCAGCTTCCAGAGTGACAACGATGATTCCAAGTCCATGTCGGGTTTTGTCTTTACCCTCAATGGAGGGGCGGTGTGTTGGAAGAGTTCCAAACAAGAAACCGGTGCAGACTCGACGATGGAAGCGGAATACATCGCTGCATCTGATGACGCAAAAGAAGCCGTCTGGATGAGGAAGTTCTTGAAAGAACTTCAGGTGGTTCCGTCCATTGTTGATCCAATACCTCTGGATTGCGACAACAACGGGGCTATAGCTTTAGCGAAGGAACCCAGGTCCCATCAGAGATCCAGACACATCTTAAAGCGGTATCACCTGATCAGGGAAATCGTGGATCGCCAGGAGATCGAGGTTCGGAGAGTCGCTTCAGAAGATAACACTGCAGATCCATTCACCAAGGCCTTGCCCCAGACTCAGTTCGAGCGGCTGATCGAGATGATTGGTCTTCGATACGCCAGTACATGGCCTTAGTGCAAGTGGGAGATTGTTAGTGTATATGCCCTAGAGGCCATTACTGTATCATACTAGTTTGTATATTACTTAATGGAAGCTTGGGATATTCACCTTGTATATACAATCTTGCTCAAAATAGTAGTATGCTACTTGGTTTGTTTCTGCTTCAATGTGTACATGTGTTTATTTATGTATATCACTTATGCACATTAGTGGAGCCCTTAGGATCTTTGCTTGATTACCAGCATTGTGATGGCTGTCACACTAGTGGGGCTGGGTAATCTATAAGCACATCCTTATGCAGGTCCCTAGTCGCAAGACTATCGAGACAGGGCATCGATACTCCGGAGTAGACTAGCGCATGCGCTTCTCATCCCAGCATGGGAGACGGTCTGTCCCACAGCCGTCAGTACGTCGTACTTGAGATAGTATGCGGGTGCTCGTTGGGTTACGAGTACACTGGACAGGACTCGTCGGGAACTGACTAGTTGGTATTATGCCTAACGTCAGTTATCAGTTCCCAGGTGACATGAGTACAGCTTAGTCCGCTGACTTGACATTGTCACTTCGCCTCGAGTGTGTTCCCACTGTACTTTGATCACTACCCTACCACGGCTCAAAGGAGTCGTGCAAACAGGTAGTGGTTGGGTGCTGTCCCGAAGCACTAGGATGCAGTGACGGTTAGACAGGATTCGTCTCTCCCGGTATTGGGGGTTGACATCGCGCTGTGTCTAGGAGAGACATTACACGAGTAGTCCTTGGCCAGGGCAAACGAGATATACTGGTAGGCTTCCAGTGTTATCTCAGGGTGTTTTGGGCTTCGCTCCGACACGACTTGTACCGCTATTGGGGGACTGACGTTTACCGCCCCCTAGGCCCGCCATGCGATGTATCAAACGAACAGACCGGACTGTACGGAGAATGTCACATTCAGGCTCAGTAGGAGTTCAGATGGGTTTCGCCTCGTCAGTCTTCTTGTCGGCATTACCTGGGGACCGTTACGCACAGCTAGTGCCGCTTGCGGTCTGTGGTTAAACCCACTGCCAGCGTAGTGTCGAGGCTTTAGAGTCCCACACAGAAAGCTTTTCGCTTTTAGGCAAAAGAGTAGAGGTCGCATGGTTTTGCGACAGGTCGCATGGTTTTGCGACAGGGTTCGGTCACATCCGTGCACTTGTGCACGTACAGTGTCCACACAGTTTACACTAGCGGGCTTTGGTTTAAGCCAGATCCTAGTGTGGGTATTGGGATTGGATTTATCCAGTTTGTATTCGTGTTCCTCGGAACGCGGATGCGGGTGTGTATGCACAGTTGACGGAGAGACAGAGGCAGAGGATTCTCATTAGGGTTGTTGACCGTTGACAGTTGACCATTGACTTTTTGCTCAACCTTAATGAGAATATGATATGTGATTAACAATTATATTAATTAAGTATTGTGGTGACATGGTTGTTGAGGGGTTGACTTTGTTGACTTGTTGACTTTGTTGACCGGTTGACTAGGATTGACTAGTTGACCATCATGATGACTATGGCTATCATTTCATGGCAAAGACTTTTTACTTGCTTGTTTCTTTTGTGAGAAATGAGTGCATGAAATGATTTAGCCATTTTGACTTGAACCATTTTACACAATACTTGATTATTATTTTTGTGATGATGGTTATGGATTATGAGAGGGTGAAAGACAAAAGAGAGGCTCATTCTCACTTGCTCATTCTCTCTCCTTTGTTTTTGAGCTCTCTTCCTCTTGCTCTCATCTTCTTCCTCTTGCTCTCTCCTCTTGATTCTATGGTTCACTTGTCTCATGAGTTGAGAACCAAGAACCATAGATAAAATCCCATACAAACTCTTCTCTACTCACTCTAGTTCACAAGGTTTAGCAAACCGAGTGAACTAGTTTCTTCAAAGTTCGAAGAAGGAGCCAAAGGTTGGAGCTTTCAGGTGGATCTATCTTCGGCGTAAGGAGACGACGGGAAGAAGCTGATCCGGACCACTATCGGAGTTGAAGACGAAGGAGTTCAAGAAAGGTATAGCCCCCTTAACCGAGTAGGTAAACTCTTGTTAGGTTGTTAGTTAGTAGTTTAACAAAGATCCGAGTTATAAGTCCATGTTACCACCTCTATAAAAATCGTTTTTTACCAAATTCCGCATGCCCGAAAGTACCGGGAGAGGTAGCATGGACTTACACAAAAGGTATTTGTTTCTCGTAATGCCCATTTTCTAGAACATCAGTTTTTAGAAAAGGAAACAAGTGGGAGTGAAATAGAACTGGAAGAAATTCCAGAACAACAAACTAATACTGAAAGTTTGGTAGAACAAGTAGTTCAAGAAGAACAGAACATTCCCGCGCCCCTCCGCAAGAGTAGTAGGCTGTCTCATCCGCCTGAGAGATACTACGGTTTTATCATAGATGGGGATAGAGAGGATTGCATCATAGATGATGATGAACCTACTAGCTTCCAGCAGGACATCTAGAGTAGCGACTCGGTACGATGGCTAGATGCAATGCGGACCGAAATGGAGTCCATGTACACCAACAAAGTATGGACTTTGAACTTTGCTCCAGATGGGGTAAACCCATAGGATGCAAATGGATCTTCAAGAAAAAGATTGGTGTAGATGGACAGGTGGAAACCTATAAGGCTAGACTTGTTGAAAGGGGTTTTCGTCAAAGACCTGGTTTGGACTATGACGAAACTTTTTCTCCAGTGGCTATGCTCAAATCCATTCGGGTCCTTCATGCTATTGCTGCCTTCCATGATTATGAAATCTGGCAGATGGACGTAAAGACGAATTTTCTGAATGGAAATTTAGAAGAGTGCGTCTATATGGATCAGCTAGAGAGTTTCAATCAGAGTGGGAGTAGAGGGAAAGTATGCAAGTTGCTTAAGTCCATTTATGGACTAAAGCAGGCATCGCGGAGTTGGAACATCTGTTTTGATGAAACAGTCAAAGAATATGACTTTATCAAAAATCCAGATGAACCATGCATATATAGTAAAGTTGTAGCAAGAACTGTCGTATTCCTCGTCTTGTACGTCGATGACTTTCTATTGATAGGAAATGATATTCCTATGCTACAATCTGTCAAAGGATTCTTGTCACACAGGTTCTCCATGAAAGACCTGGGTGATGCCTCTTACATTCTGGGGATCCGGATCTATTGTGATAGATCCAAGAAGATGTTGGAACTTTCGCAGTCCAGATATATTGACACTGTACTGAAAAGATTCAGTATGGAAGATTCTAAGCGCGGTAATCTACCGGCTTGTCACGGAATCACCCTATCCAAAGAAATGTCTCCCAAGACTGATTTGGAAAGGGAACGCATGTCTATTATACCCTATGCTTCTGCAGTAGGCTCTATAATGTATGCGATGTTGTGCACCAGACCAGATGCAGCTTACGCACTGAGCGTGGTAAGCCGATATCAGTCAGACCCAGGGGAGAAGCACTGGATAGCAGTAAAGAACATTCTCAAGTACCTGAGGATGACTAAGGAGATGTTCTTGGTTTACGGCGGAAAAGACCTCAGGATGGAGGCCTTTGCTGATTCCGGCTTCCAGATTGATAAGGATTATTCCAAGTCCATGTCAGGTTATATCTTTACCCTCAATGGAGGGGTGGTGTGCTGGAAGAACTCCAAGCAGGACACCGTTGCTGACTCGACGATGGAAGCGGAGTATATTGCTGCTTGCGATACCGCAAAAGAAGCGGTCTGGATGAAGAAGTTCCTAACAGAACTTCAGGTGGTTCCTACCATTGTTGATCCAATACCTCTGTATTGCGACAACAAAGGATCTATAGCTTTAGCGAAGGAACCAAGGTCCCATCAGAAGTCCAGACACATCTTAAGGCGGTATCACCTGATCAGGGAGATCATTGATCGTCGGGAGATCAAGGTTCGGAGAGTTGCTACTGAAGCGAACATTGCTGATCCATTCATGAAGGACCTACCTCAGATTCAGTTCGAGAGGCTACTTGAGATCATCGGTCTTCGGTATGCCAGTATATGGCCCTAGTGCAAGTGGGAGATTGTTAGTGTATATGCCCTAGGAGCCATTATTGTATCATACTAGTTTGTATATTACTTAATGGAAGCTTGGGATATTCACATGTATATAACAGTTTTGCTAAACATGGTAGTATGCTACTTGGTTTTTCTATCTTAATATGTGAGTATACGTATTTATAGTGTTGGAGATAGTGCCCTCAGAGTCAATTATTGGATCACAGGCACGTGATTGCAATGATTGAGGGAGGACCTATCCCGGTAGGACAGTCTTACTCGAGATGATAGTATGCTATCTGGTTTACCTTTATCATCGTGTACTGCTTTAGGTGACCTTACATGTCACTATTACACGTTGATAGATCCCCTAGGATTCATGCTTAACTGCCAGCAGTATGAGGGCGATTATATACGTGGGAGCTGGTAGTCTATAAGCACATCCTTAAAAGGTCCCTAGTCGTGGGAGTTTCGAGACAGGGCATCGATACTACAAAGTAGACTAGTGTATACATTCGAGACCCCGACGAGGGGCGGTGGCCGGTCTCACAACCCACCGGTGTAACTTGGTTCACCTAAGATGTATACAGGTGCTCATTGGGTTATGAGTACACCGGACAGGACTCGCCGGGAACATGCTAGTTGGACTTATACCTGACGTCAGATTGCAGTTCCCTGGTGACATGTGTACATGTTAGTTCATCGACCTGGGGATCGTCATTTGTCTCGTGTGAGTTCCCACCGTGCTTTGATTACTACCCTACCACGCTCAAAGGAGACGTGCAAACAGGTTTTAGTTGGGTACAGTCCCGAGCCACATGAAGGCAGTGAGCGGATCTTCGGGGGTTCGTCTCTCCCGGTATTGGGCGCTGTGTCTAGGAGAGCCAGAACATGAAAAGTCCTTGGCCAAGGCAGGAGATTTACAGGTAGGCATTCCAGTAGTATCTCAGGGTGTTCTGGGCTGATCTCTGACACGACATGTACCGCTTTTGGGGGTCTGACTTTTACCAACCCCTAAGCCCTCCATGCGATGCTCATAGAAGAACGGACCGGACTGTACGGATATTGTCACTGACAGGCTCAGTAGGGTGTCAGGCTGAGTTCACTCACAGACGTCCCTTTTGGTCAATAGCTGGTAGCCCGTCACGTATGGCTAATACCTCTGACGTGCTAGTGGTTAAATCCACAGCCATAGTATTGACGAGTCTTTAGAGTCCACCACACACAGTTACTCAAGTTTCGGGCGAAACGCTGTAGAGGCCGTATGGAGATATGTCACGGTTCGATCAGATACGTGCGGTATTGCACGGATCAGGATCGGACGGTTAGTACTAGAGGCCGTATGCATATATGGAAGGGTTCGATCAGATACGTGCGGTATTGCACGGATCAGGATCGGACGGATAATACTAGCGGGCTTTGGTTTATGCCGGATCCTAGTATAGTACAGTGTAGATTTTGTCTCATTGCATTAGTATTCGGTCGGAATACAGATGCGGGTGTGTATACACAGTATCGGGGTTTTCCTGTAATTTATTACGGGACCAGTTTTCTGGAGTTGCCAGTTTGCTTTCCGTTTCGGCCATATTTCTTTGTATCTTTCCTTGGCCGAAGATTGGTGGAGGAGGGCTTATTTGCATTTGTGCAAATAAGTATTTGTGGAGGGTGTTCTTTGCATTTTGTTGCATCATGATGGTTTTCATGATGGGTGCACCATCCATTGACTTGATTAATCAATCATTGCTTGACTTCTATCTTCATGATGGCATGACTTTTGGAAGTGATGATTGTTGTTTGAGTGTTGGACTTTCCTAGTGATCATGTCTTTGCATGATAGCCTTTTCTCTCTTTCCCTTGGATTATTGGTTGGCTCACTCATTCTTTTGATGGACACACTCACCACACTCTCATTCCTCTCCTCTCTATTGGGGTGGCCAACCAAGCTCATTAGGGGCTGCCCATTTTTGTGGTGTGGGATTTTGGTTCTCTTGTATTCACTAAATCCCAAGTTTCATCTCCAAAAAGGTCACATATCATTCCTCCACCAAATGGCAACCTCCACTACCCCAAAATGAGACATGAGTTCTACACACATTCTATAGCAAACCTTTGGCACGTCGGCTCGCCAACTTCGTGCCCGAGTTGCCTCGGTATAGAGGTGGGAGCCCGTTAAAGAAGCAGGCGACGTTGTGCCCTTCCGGCAACGAGGTGGAGACCGGACATTTCGCGGGAGAACGGGACGACGATGAGAAGACCGAAGGACACGGATCGCTCGGTATATCTCTCTTCCCCATCTTGTAGTTAGCTAGAACTAGTTTAATGGCACGATCCGGGTTTATAGTGCGCGGTGGTGCCGTTTTGAAAAATTAAAGTTAAGCACCGCTTCCGCATTCCGGCGTCGGATTGACGGCCGGGGCGCCGCCGTGCACTTACAGTGGTATCAGAGCCTCGCCATTAACATAGTCTAGCTTTGTCTAATGTGTTTTACGTTTCCGATCGAACAAAATTCCAAAACCCGTATTTTTCCTACCATCAGTTTCT
Source organism: Agapanthus africanus (assembly GCA_030015575.1). Classification (NCBI taxonomy): domain Eukaryota; kingdom Viridiplantae; phylum Streptophyta; class Magnoliopsida; order Asparagales; family Amaryllidaceae; genus Agapanthus; species Agapanthus africanus. The sequence goes on along the minus strand of JASDDO010000012.1, from coordinate 385,694,906 downwards.
GTCGATTTTTTTCTGGCTCGAAATTTTTTTCAGTACATTGCAGAATGATGTGCAGGGAATTATAAGAATTCTGTAGAAATTTGATCACGTGATCGCTCTATACGACCGCGGAACTGCGGCCAAACCCATGCTTGGGCCGCGGTTCCGCCGCAGTATTTGCAGATCAGTGTGCCAAATTTTTACAGAGAGCTCCTGTGATGAAAATAGGGGTTTTGGTATACTTTGTTTGGGCCAAGAATTTCTGTGAGTGCTACAGTATTTCTTGGGGGCCCACTTTGTAAAATTTGATCGATCGGATATTTTAAACACATTAGTTCACAGTATTTACATTATATCTGCGATCGTGAATGTTACTTGATCGGTAAATCCTGTCTAACTGCTATAGCCCGGTTAGGCGGATTTGCGAAGTGACTTTCACGTTGATGTTCTGTGTTATGCTGTGATGTTGCGGATTGGTCGTGGGGGATAGCCTGGATGCAATGCTAGTACAGTTTTGTTGTATTATGTACATTTGATATTGCGGGGCGAGCGTCCGACATGTGGACTGCCGTCACTGCCTGTTTGTATTATTATTTTGGGGCACGACCAGGTTGCGGTCGATATACCCGTTGTATGTATATTTTACTTTCTGTACTAGGATTACCCCGCGGAGGGGTGCACGGATAGCCAGGTTCTAGAGGGCAACGGGCCCGCATCTCATGGCATTGAGATGGAGGGGGCTTCACTCTAGGATTGGCGGGCTATTCGCCGCACTCGTAGGGGGTACAGGTTGACCCAGGAGGGGTGCCCAAGTTACCGGATTCCGTGAAGTGCCGGGTGGTCCATTCACGTTGCTGAAGGGGGCTGCCTCGCTTTAGGTTTTGGCGGGTAACTTGCCGTGCCCGTAGGGGTCTAGGATTTCATTGCACAGGCTATCCACATGACCAGGGAAACGTCGGGTTTCAGTAGTGGCTCTGTGAAACCCGGGGATCCCAGATATCTGTATTGTTCTGTGATGCTGTACATTTCTGTGATGTTGCATTTTTTATCACGCCTTGAGCGAAATATAATATATTGGTATATATATTATTAGATGTTGTATATATTTTGCATCCGCGCTACTCCAGTCCCCGCTGTGTCGTTAGTTAGCTAACATAACGGGTAATGACGGGACCCAGTGGCGAATGCGGATGGCATATACGTACGCCATATTATTTTCGTTCTTTGTGGTGTGATCAATTGATGGGACTGCGTTGATTCGGATCAATGCAAGTTAAACAAACCTAATCTGATGTTGTTGGAACACTTTTCAAAAAGCTGTTATTGCAAGGACGTTCGCTTTTGGTTTGCATCGTGGTATTCAGTTAGAATATCCTGCTCCTCAGTCGACGAGGCAAGGGCCGAGATCCCTTCACCGGGAGTGACCCCTTGGACAGAAGTTTGCGTCAGGGCAATAACTTCACTATAGCCGATTACTTTTGCTTTGCATCGTGGTGTTCAGTTGGAATATCCTGCACCTCATTCTACGGGGAAAGAGCCGAGATCCCTTCACCGGGAGTGACCCCTTTAGCAAAGGTTATCGTCACTATATTTTTATAAAGCTATCCGTACCTTCAACGATATAAAGTTCATTACGTTAAAGGTTTTCGCCAGAAACCATTCGTAGCCCTCCGTCGTTTCATATGGGTGGTCAATAGTATTCAAGCTGTGTATGTTGGCCAAAGTCAAGGCATAGTGATTGGTAGCTATTAGGTATTCATATGCAGGATAGATAGATGCGTTGGTTTGGGGTAGTCGTACTACTATTTTGGCCAAAGTCAAGGGTATGTACGAGTAGGCTCAAATTAACCCGGAGAATGCCGGGTAGAACTTGACATGTGACTTATGATATGTTGGCCAAAGTCAAGGTCATAAGAGCATGGGGCAGAAATCACATCGGGAGTTTCTAAAGAAACTGAAACTTGCCAGATATGCGCATACTTTCTGGAGTGTTGTGACGTGAGTGGATTCCGTCACGTTATCATGCGATGATAGTTGGATCCCGATTCCCACTGATGAGTTGGTTTACTCCTCGGGTGATCCCGACTAATTCTTCTTTCAGGTTTGGAGGAGAATTTGACGTTACAGTGGGAGGTTTCCAGATTAGATAAATTGGTAACCATTCTGATCTAGGATAGAGTGCACGCTGAGTGTTTCTTTTCTCTCTCTCTTTGGCAGCGACCATTGACCCGACCCTAAGACTATGACTCAGTGACCAAGTTGACCGAACCTTCTTAAACACTGGATTTTGGATTGTCAGAGTAGCAAACCTCATTGCCACTCCTACTTTTACACTTTTCTCCAGGACACCCGTATTACTACGAACGTTCACTTCCATTAGACAAAACCATCGTATGGTTATATACGAACTCTTAGGAATTTATTCGAGGATGGTTTCCGGTTTTGGAGAAAACGAATAGGACTATTCAGTTGTCTTCCTTTTACCTTCTCTCAGGTTGCGAGTACTCCTTGGTTTAGGAGATAGTACACCTATTACACAAATTGGATAGTTTTCTTCCAAACCTTAGGCTGGTGACGAACGGTAGGGAATGAAGAAAACCAATTAGCATAACGATGGTGTGCAGAAGGTATTAAGGTAAGACAAAGCAAGGGATTAGTAAGAGGGCAAAGTAAACTGCGACTGGTATTCACGACCAAACCAAGTATTTCTTCGCCAATCCTAAATCACCTTTGTATTTCTCCAGGACACTCTGTATCACTACGAAGATCCACAGTTTATTGGATACTCCATCGTATGGTTATATACGAACTCGAAAGGAACTTGTTCCAGTTCGGGGATGGATTCTGGTTCAGGAGAAATAGGAATAAGGTTTATTCGGTTGTCTTTTACCTTCACCTTCTCTCGCATTGCGAGTGCTCCTAGGATTAGGACAGTACACCCATTATGCTTATTGGATAGTCTTCTTCCAAACTATAGGCTGGTGCCGAACGGTAGGGAAGGAAGAAAACCATTTGGCCTAAAGGGGTGTGCAGAAGGTAATGACTAAAGACATATAAAGGGATTTGGAGAGATGGCAATGAATCATACGGTTACAGTTGTGAATCTGGATAATGGAAGAGGCATTACTAGGAATACCGGGATACCCATCGAAACATTTCAATGTTTCAGCTTCGCTGTGTACAGTTAAAGGAAAACTGATTTCCCGATTAGATACTTACTCCAGGGTATGTATTTACCAGGTATGATTCTCTTATCTGTATGGTTTTACAGATGATGAGTGGGAGTAAGTTATTGTGAATTAGGTGATCATCCTCATTATATCGGGATTCGTTGTAATCGGTGATATTTGAGGAAGTCACCTGGGTTGTTTGCCGGACGGCAAATATTTGGTTTTGAATATCCGCTGTTGTGCACCAATTTCAAATTGATATATCTGTATGTCTATTTTCATAGAGTGAAATATACCTTTTTGAAATTATGTCTATGACATTTACCTATATCAGTGGATGGTTAGGTAAGGAGCACTAAACAGCGGTGTAACTCTTCTTAACCATAAGTACAGTTTTCAACCTACGACACACAGGGAATGAGTTATCAGACTCAAGGGACTTATACAGAGTATTGTATGTTGTCCAGCGTCCATTAGGACAGAGGGGTTGGTCCTCGTACTATATTCGGTTTACTTATGACTTCTCTAGTTTTTAGACAGGTGTTTCGTGGAAACACAGGGTCCGAATTTTGAGAAGTTATAGGTATTTGGATAAAGTAGAGAACCAGGTGTTGCAAGTATCAGGATTCTTCAAGATTATCGAAGATGTAGATACTTGAGTATGGTATTCAGTTGATAGTAATGGTTAAGAGAACTTGCTTCACTTTCAGGTTACTCATAATTGGAAGCATTCCTAAGTTGAGTAACGCTGATCGGCCTCTTTCCATTTAGTTGACATGCACTGGAGACAGCTGCATAATTTGAATCTGGTTCAATTAAATCAGTGCCTCTGGTTCTATATTGGATATAGAACAGTTCATATCTTAACGATGTTAAGATACAGGGAGTTGTCCGGCTTATGCTTAAAACCAGACTCCGGACTGCTCAAGGCACGTTTCTGTAATGGCTGTTTGTAGGTTGACCCAGGCTATGACGAGGGTTGACTTTCTACCATCTGGAAGATCAATAGTGATATTGTTCTAGACTCGCCACAGTTTTTAATAAAAATGGATTTTTTCAGAAAAACAGTAGTGGGAGTATGGTAGAAATGGAAGTGATTCCAGAACCACAAACGATTACTGAAGATTTCATAGGAACCTAAAGATTCAATCTGGTTTGACATTCCATTGGCCACTCCGCAGATAAGGTGGGTAACTTCAGGCACCCGAGAGGTACTCCGGTAGCCTTAAGGACGGTGACAGGGAAGTTCTTGTTTTCCCAGACTTACCATTGCTGTTGTTCCAGGATGCGAGACCCGGCAGGAGGATGAGTATAGCGTCGTTCTAAACTAGCTTTAGAAGTGTACGTGTATATGACTCTGCCAGAGGGTTGTCGTAGTCAGTGGGAGCAGCGGAAGCATTGGTGGACATGTAGCTTGTTTATTTATAGACCAAAGCAGATGTAACGGAGATAGATCATCAATTTCTGATGTGACAGTCATAGGTTTGACTTCATCAGAATAGGGGATGGATCTATTGAGAAGGTAGTAGGGTGTGATGTCATGGTATTTGTATGACATACACAGAGTAGGAAGTGATATTCCTATACTACGATCGGTTATACTTTGGTCGTCACACAGTGGTTTCTCCACATGGGACTTGGACATTATATCAAACATTCTGGTTACTGGATCTATGGTTTTAGATCTAGATTTGGGTGGTTTCCCAATCAGGGTACTTAGACAACATTCTAAGAGTATTTAGAATGGACGACTCCTGGCATGGCGATGTACCTGCAGGTGATGGAGTCACCCTCTCTAAAGGTGTCTTACAGACTAAAAGGGAGAGGGATGTGCATGATTGGCAGATCTCTTCCTCATGCAATTGAGTCAATCATGAGATGTCAAGTACCACACCAGATGTTGTTCTTGCACTAGATGCAATAAGTTGACATTGATCCAATCCTGGAGAAGCAGTCGAAAGCAGTTTTAGAACATAAGTGGATGTTCTAGGGATATGATAACGACAGCCTCATTCGGGAGACAGTTATCATTCCAGGCTTCCAAGGTGACCTGGACGACAAGGAGGTTGTCAGAGTTATAGTTTTTCCTTCTGACGAGGGGCAGTATTTTGGACAGGTGGTCCAAGGCAATACTGAGGGAGGCATGGCGCAGGATACTGATTAAGTTCAGTTGACGATACAGTCTAAGAAGTTTGGATTTGGAGTTCATTTATGAGCTAGGTCCCATCAGACATCCAGACACATTCTAAGACAGGTATTGCTCATTTCGGGAGATGGTTTTCTCCGCGAACTTGAGATATAGAGAGACATAGAAATAAACTTCAAGGCGGATACACTCACTGAGGCTATTCCTCGAACGTAATAGTTCCGCAAACGAGCGTTGTGAGACTGACTAGTAGAGGAGTTGGGTGTTCGGTATCACACGGGCTGTGAGTATACGACATCGCAATAATTCGCCTTGAGTGCAAGTGGGAGATTGTTGGAGATAGTGCCCTCAGAGTCAATTATTGGATCACAGGCACGTGATTACAATGATTGAGGGAGGACCTATCCCGGCAGGACAGTCTTACTCGAGATGATAGTATGCTATCTGGTTTACCTTTATCATCGTGTACTGCTTTAGGTGACCTTACATGTCACTATTACACGTTGATAGAGCCCCTAGGATTCATGCTTAACTGCCAGCAGTATGAGGGCGATCATATACGTGGGAGCTGGTAGTCTATAAGCACATCCTTAAAAGGTCCCTAGTCGTGGGAGTTTCGAGACAGGGCATCGATACTCCAGAGTAGACTAGTGTATACATTCGAGACCCCGACGAGGGGCGGTGGCCGGTCTCACAAGCCACTGGTGTAAGTTGGTTCACCTAAGATGTATACAGGTGCTCATTGGGTTATGAGTACACCGGACAGGACTCGCCGGGAATATGCTAGTTGGTCTTATACCTGACGTCAGATAGCAGTTCCCTGGTGACATGTGTACAGGTTAGTTCATCGACCTCGGGATCGTTATTTGTCTCGTGTGAGTTCCCACTGTGCTTTGATTACTATCCTACCACGCTCAAAGGAGACGTGCAAACAGGTTTTAGTTGGGTATAGTCCCGAGCCACATGGAGGCAGTGAGCGGATCTTCGGTGGTTCGTCTCTCCCGGTATTGGGGGTGAGGTCGCGCTGTGTCTAGGAGAGCCAGAATATGAAAAGTCCTTGGCCAAGGCAGGAGATTTACTGGTAGCCATTCCAGTAGTATCTCAGGGTGTTCTGGGCTTATCTCTGACACGACTTGTACCGCTTTTGGGGGTCTGACTTTTACCAACCCCTAGGCCCTCCATGCGATGCTCATAGACGAACGGACCGGACTGTACGGATATTGTCACTGACAGGCTCAGTAGGGTGTCAGGCTGAGTTCGCTCACAGACGTCCCTTTTGATCAATAGATGGTAGCCCGTCACGTATGGCTAATACCTCTGACGTGCTAGTGGTTAAATCCACATCCATAGTATTGACGAGTCTTTAGAGTCCACCACACACAGTTACTCAAGTTTCAGGCGAAACGTTGTAGAGGCCGTATAGAGATATGGCACGGTTCGATAAGATACGTACGGTATTGCACGGATCAGGATCGGACGGTTAGTACTAGAGGCCGTATAGATATAAGGCAGGGTTCGATCAGATACGTGCGGTATTGCACGGATCAGGATCGGACGGATAATATAGCCGGCTTTGGTTTAAGCCGGATCCTAGTATAGTACGGTGTAGATTTTGTCTCATTGCATTTTTATTCGGTCGGAATACAGATGCGGGTGTGTTTACACAGTATCGGGGTTTTCCTGTAATTTATTACGGGACCAGTTTTATGGAGTTGCCAGCTTGCTTTCCGTTTCGGCCATATTTCTTTGTATCTTTCCTTGGCCGAAGATTGGTGGAGGAGGGTTTATTTGCATTTGTGCAAATAAGCATTTGTGGAGGGTGTTCTTTGCATTTTGTTGCATCATGATGGTTTTCATGATGGGCGCACCATCGATTGACTTGATTAATCCATCATTGCTTGACTTCTATCTTCATGATGGCATGACTTTTGGAAGTGATGATTGTTGTTTGAGTGTTGGACTTTCCTAGTGATCATGTCTTTGCATGATAGCCTTTTCTCTCTCTCCCTTGGATTATTGGTTGGCTCACTCATTCTTTTGATGGACACACTCACCACACTCTCATTCCTCTCCTCTCAATTGGGGTGGCCGGCCAAGATCATTAGGGGCTGCCCATTTTTGTGGTGTGGGATTTTGGTTCTCTTGTGTTCACAAAATCCCAAGTTTCATCTCCAAAAAGGTCACATATCATTCCTCCACCAAATGGCAACCTCCATTACCCCAAAATGAGACATGAGTTCTACACACATTCTACAGCAAACCTTGGGCACGTCGGCTCGCCAACTTCGTGCCTGAGTTGCCTCGGTATAGAGGTGGGAGCCCGTAAAAGAAGCAGGCGATGTGGTGCCCTTCCGGCAAACGAGGTGGAGACCAGACATTCCGCGGGAGAACGGGACGACGACGAGAAGACTGAAGGACACGGATCGCTTGGTATATCTCTCTTCCCCATCTTGTAGTTAGCTAGAACTAGTTTAATGGCACGATCCGGGTTTATAGTGCGCGGTGGTGCCGGTTTGAAATATTAAAGTTAAGCATCGCTTCCGCATTCCGGCGTCGGATTGACGGCCTGAGCGCCGCCGTGCACTTACAGATAGAGCTCTTAGGATCTTGCTTGACTATCAGCGTTGTGATGGTAGTCACACTAGTGGGGGCTGGGTAGTCTACAAGCACATCCTTATTCAGGTCCCTAGTCGTAGGATTATCGAGACAGGGCATCGATAGTCCGGAGTAGACTAGTGTGTACGCTTCTCATCCCAGTTGGGGAGATGGTATGTCCCACAGCCGTCAGTACGTTGTACTGGAGATAGTATGCCGGTGCTCGTTAGGTTACGGTTACACCGGACAGGACTCACGGGGAACTGTTAGTTGGTGTTATACCCATCGTCGGTTAACAGTTCCCAAGTGACATGAGTACAGCATAGTCCGCAGACTTGACACTGCAGCTTCGCCTCAAGTGTGTCCCACTGTTCTTAGATTGCTACCCTACCACGGCTCAAAGGAGTCGTGCAAACAGGTAGCAGTTGGGTGCAGTCCCGAGCACTTGGAGGCAGTGGCGGTTAGACAGGATTCGTCTCTCCCGGTATTAGGAGTTGATATCGCGCTGTGTCGGAGAGCCATTACGCAAAGTCCCTGGCCAGGGCAAGCGAGATTTACTGGTAGGTTCCAGTTGTTTTCTCAGGGTGTAATGGGCTACGCTCCGACACGACTTATACCGCTATTAGGGTACTGACGCTTGCCGCCCCCTAGGCCTGATATGCGATAGTCTTAGACGAACAGACCAGACTGTACGGAGATTGTCACATCAGACTCAGTAGGAGTTCGGATGGGTTTCCTCATCGGCCTTCTTATCGACATCTACCTGGGGACCGTTACGTACAGCTAGTGCCGCTTGCGGTCTATGGTTAAATCCACTGCCAACGTAGTAGTTGAGTCTCTAGAGTCCCACACAGAGAGTTTCCCTACTCCAGGCGAAACGATATAGAGGTCGTATGGTTTTACGACAAGGGTTCGGACGCATACGTGTGTTTACGCACGTACGACATCCGGAGAGTTTTTACTGGCCGGCTTTGGTTTAAGCCAGTTTCTAGTATCAGGTTATTGGATTTATTCAGTCTATAGTTTTTCCGTGTTTTCACGGATAGGAAGGGCGTTCTCGTAATTTCGCGAGAAGCTTCTAGAAGATGGTGACTTGAGGGTTAAGGTGGCATAAGCATTAAATAAGATTAGTGACTCATTTGTGTGATTCATCCTTGTCATTAATGCATCATAAATGCTTAATGACTCATGGAGATGAATCACCCATTTGTATTTATGAAGCATGGTTGTTAAATCCTTTATTTTCTTTTATGGATAAATAATAATGCTTCATATATATTATGATAAATCATTATCTCATTCTTATTCTCTTGCTCACTTTCTTTCTCCTCAAGCTCTCTCTCTTCAAACCCTAATCCTCCCCTCTCATGTGTTGAGACCAAGGATTAGATTAGACTACTTAATCCATAACCCTTCTCTATATCACCTAGGTTACTTAGATTAGCACTTTAAGAAACCTAGTTACCTCAAGTTAGAGGTGAAGCTTGAAGTGAAGCTCTCGGGTGGATCATCTACTATATAGAGAAGGCCGGAGAGGACGTGGAGAACGAAAAGACGAAGGACACGGTTCATCAGGTATAATCTCTTTTCATAGTAGTTGTTAACTTCTATGATTCATGTTAGTTATAGTTTAGCAAAGATTCTCGGTTAGTCGATGTTTACGCCTAAAACAAGATTGTTTTTCATTATTCCGCCTCCACGCAAGTCGTGGGGTGTTGTACACCGACTTACACACTTGACGTTTTTAAGTCGATATCGGGTGTTGTTTGGTTGATTTACATGAGTAGACCATAGGTTTTAACCTATGTGTGATTCACGTGTCGATTTGGTTTTGAATCGGATATTAGTGCGATACGATACGCTGTGACATGTAGCTATCTCCACGTGAGCTTCAGGACGACAAGCAAGGGTGTGGCGACATCGACTTCGACAAGCAAATATCAAGGTGAGTAGATATATATCTACGGGGAAAGTCAGGTGGATGGCGTATAGCACCCCCGCAGTTTCGTAGTGTAGTATACGAATACATATATATATATATATATATAATATGTGTATTGTGAGACTAAATGATTATCAAGATAGGCTTTAGGAGTTCTTGAGTTAGTTTAGTGTAATTGGAAGTAAAGTAGTTTAGCTTCTTCGTCGCGAAACCCTAGAGTAAAGATTGGCACACACGCACACACACACGCATACATTGATTTTCTTGTGCGTATATGGGGATATATATATATACACACACATATATGTATGTGAGTATGTATATATATATAGGTATACATATACACGGATGATGAGGATAGTATATGATACTTGGAGATGAGTCGATGTGATTGCGCATGATGCCGTGAGATCGGTGATGCGATTTGGGTCGTGTGATGAGACAAGAGATGATATTATAGCGGAACGTTGGGCGAAGTGCTTTTATACACACGCGGATATATATATATATATGTTGATGGTATCGAAACGTACTAGACTTTAGATCAGTACCCCTAATTCAGAATATGATGATAATGATACCAGATAAGTAATGTATTATATGTGATATTGACCCGTACCCCGATTTGGGATGCCGCACGACAGATTTTTACCGTACGATGTATAAATATAATCATTGATCCGTACTCTCGACTCGAGGATGTTGTATAATATATTTTATCTTACGTGACGATATTGAGGCGGGATCACCGACTAATAGATATATCGACTCAGACTTAGCTGGATTTCCTTACCCTTTTGATTTAGTCTCTTAGTTTAGTCCTGTAGTTATCAGGTAGATGTTAGATTGGGCTTGAGTCATACTTATTTTCAAAATTAACGAATCGTGAGTATTTTAAAGACAGGCCTAGGGATACTACGGATTTTTCAAAGGATGCATCTTTTCTCAAAGACCCTGTAGCCCTATATTTATTAAAACTACGATTCGTGCGATTTCAGATACCAAAAACTGTATGACTCGCATATAGGAATGTAAATTTCTTTATTGTTGCATTTACTATTCATTTTCCATATATTCCTGCTGTTCGTATCGCATTGCATGCTTATATGTGTTTTCGTTAGTTATTATGAAACCTGTTGTCAGGACACCAGCACCATTACCGATGATGCGTATGCCCCACGTACACTTATTTGCCGGCTCACACACATTATCATCGGTAATTTTCATGTCATGTACACATTAGATAACACTACTTCATTGGTATAAACTGCTAGTTGGTAGTTTCGACATAGTACTATTACACTTGCTTTTATATGCTAGTTTAATTATTGCATTCCTTGCTTGATATCCGATGCATTCATATACCCATTTGTCATGCAATATTATGGGGCTTTATGCCAGTATTCACTGTTTATTTTCATCGCGATTTTGAGATTTCGGATTTCCATGAGATTTCTGGATTTGGAGAAACCATAAGGATTTTATAAAATGATTATCATTTCTAAAAATGTAATTGCGGTTTTCTCGTGATATGATATGAGATATGTCCACCATGAGTTTTCTCGGCTCTTGAGCGGTATCATACACCCGATTCGAGAAGGAGGAGGAACCGTCTGCGGGTGCATGGTGGACCCGGTACGGTACCCCGGGGCAAGATGGTCGCAGATGATGACGTTGAGCCCGGTTGGGGAACACTACCGACTGGTTTTCTGTGATGCGGCGAATATCCGGAGGATACCGACGTAGTCGTGAGATTTGATGATTTAGGCCAGTCCGGATTTTCGGAGCCCGGGGCCAGTCCGGATTGCCGGAGCCCGGGATATTGAGACATTGAGGTACTGAGGTTTTATGATATGGGCCAATCCGGATTTCCAGAGCCCGAGATATTGGATATTGGGATATATGTTTTGTGTCGATGCTTGGCACGGATTCTATGTTGATTTCATTGATGATACCTTGAATTTTATATATAGAAATCTCACTAAATTAAGAAAACAGTTCTCCCATTCATGATATATTATGTTTTCATTTGTAATGCATTTGCACATCATATTAGTGACATATTGCTACCTGAGGCACATACACGAGCACTTATGTGTAGATGGTTTTTGTGTTGTATATTCAGGATATTATTGTATGGCCTAGGATAGAGTCATACATGCGATTTCTGCTTGGTGATGTTTTCTACTCACGAGTTGGCAACTCACCCCCATTGTGCCATAGTTTCTTGCAGGTTTTGCCGTAAAGGTTTCCTTAGCGGCTTTGCTGGCACACTACTTCCTTTCGGGTGATTGCTTGGGTAGGTGGGTTCACTTGCAACGTGAGTACCATCGTACTTTTAATTATTCAGTTGTATCTAGTAAACTCCATCAACCAGACTTATATTATTTTATAGAATTATAAGACCAGATGTATATTTTTTCTACTTTAGAGTCGCGCTCTTTTATTATTATGGTTTTTCTCTGGTTTCTTTCTGAGTTTTGAACCCCGCCCTTCGACGTTGTATATTATATTGCATTGCGTGGTTGTGTCCGCCAATTGGCAAAGAGCTAGCTCCCGCTTGGGGATGCCTTTATATTATGTATGTTTGTACCCGTTTGGGGCTAGTATTTACAAAGGAAACTCTGCCGAAATTTTCAGAAAAGACTTGATGTTTTAAAAATGTTTACTACAGCTTTCAAAGTGATTTATATGCAAACTTTTAAACATGTTTTCCTTCGCTTTCTTCTTTTAAATGGTTTAGATTTATGGGATTTTGGCTTACTTGAATTAGATGGGATCTTATAGACTTCACATGATTCAAGTGCAAGTCACGTGCTATTTCGGGTCATGACAAAGTTGGTATCAGAGCGCTAGTTTAACCTTGGTTCGAGTCTATGTTTGACTATGCGGAGTCTAGGGCGTATATATATATATATTCGGAACCTTGGCTTGACCTTACGGAACTTAGACTTGGTCGAGGGGGTATTAGACCCGAACTTTCGTCGCATAGGTGGACCTTGGTTGATGGAGTAGGTGACTTAAGTAGAGTGACGTACCGTGCGTATGTTCCGCGGCATATTCACGATACGCTACTCCGCTTAAGGAGCCTTAGGATGTAAATTTCTTTGCACCGTATTATATTCATTCCTATGATCTATCCACATCGATATCGGTTGGTGGTTTGTGTTACCACGATTGCACGGGAAGAGAGTGCTGCGGCTAGAGTTGCGGTCAGAATGAGCTCGTCTGGGACGAGGACTGACCAGGGCGTAATTCCAGTGACACACGAGTGTATAAATGTGTCGTTTTATTGTGTTTTTCGTGCCATGAGCGTTGATGAATTGCTTTTACTAAAATTTCTTGAACGTGCAGATCAGCACAAGAGGATTGGGCCACTGCTAGAGGCCAGTTAGAATGTGATGACCGTCAATGCACCGTTATTCTTGATGATTGAGGCACTACTTAGCGTGCGGACGAATAAGCCAAATGTTGCTGCGACTGACAAGATACCACCCCAAATGTTTGAAGCTATTGCAGCACGAGTTTATACTTAGAGATATGATAGAAGATCGCTAGTCACCCAAAGATGAATGACTAGGACATGTGGTTCGTTGCATACCCCGATGCGAGGTCATCAGATTGATTGATTCCAGCTTGAGAAGACTTCACGCAGGTACGTTGAGAGTCGATAGAAAACGATCGAATGTCAGAAACCTATTTTTCCAAGTTTAAGGTATTCGGAAAAACATGCAAGTAATTCTGTGGACCTTCTATAAGAATGAAACCCTAACTCGATATAATGACCACGAGAACGCTTTTAAACCTTAGAGTTAGCGGCAGTTCCGTGGTGCCATTAATGAGGCTTGGGTTTGCCCTTCTACGGCTGGTCCACAGGTACTGAGGCATGTACTGGATATTATTAAACTGTACTCAAAAGTTGAGCTCTCGGGGAATTATGGGAATTTGACGAATCGATCAAAAAGTTCGACGTAGTCCGGATATCACGTGATGGGATACATTACTTGGAAGACTCTAGATATGAGTATAGCCGTTGTAGCACAGTCCTTATAGATACGAAGAGACGAGTCCGAATCAGTCGACATTAGAGAAAAGTGGACTAAGAGGTTCGTACGATATTTTGACGAGATGGCGTTCCACTCCGTTGACATCAGAGATGTGATACGCATGCAGAGGTGTTGATTATGGATATATCTTCCAGAAGAAGCCGTGATGAGTATGCAGCTGTTCCGGGATAAGAAAAAGATTTAGTAAAGGGTGATGATAACTTCCGGGCAATTCAGCAGAAACGAGATTGGGAGAAACCCCGATAGAATCTTTCTGGAAATACTAAACGAGAAGACTTGGACCCAGGATCGGTCGTATTACGCACACCCGGTAGGCCAGAGTTCGGCATCGTCGACGAGACATGTTATGAGTGACCATGATAGTTGGCCAGAGATCTTTAGAGGATGTGCCAAAGCGGGACTGTTTCCGTCATTTTGTTTTTCGGTAATTTGGGTGATTTATTTGCATGATTGAGTTTTCGAGCACCACAGTTGCACTCGGTTTCAATTTGATATCATTCGAGATGTTGATTTTGATTTCATGCCTAGGATATGTACGTGATTTTAATTGTGCCTTCGGTATAGTTTTTATGCACATTCAGTATTTGGATTCGATTTTATGCTCGTTGATGCACGTAGTTGTGAGATGATATACCACGGTATACCTGATTTCGATTGAGATGTGTTGTATACAGTCGATTTCGATTGTGATACTCGATATTTGTTTTCGTGCACCTTGTACACTTGATTTTGATTCTTGCGCATACTTGGCGCTCTTGATGCGGTTTTGGTGCACACCAGATGCACTAAATCGGGATTTTTTGTGCATATCAGATGCACCTGATATTGTTGTTAGGCATACTCGTTGCCCTTGACAGGTGTTTTCGTGCATACCCGTTGCACTTAGATTTTGTTTCTGTGCACATGTATGACACATTCATTGATTTTGATTTCTGTGTGCACCAGACGCACGTGGTATTGTTACATGTACTATTGAGTACGATTTCTTTTGAGCGGTACGTTTTTATGATATTTACTATTTGGTTTAGTAGCAGAGATGGACTGTTCTGAGAACAGTACCTAATTGTTTTTGCATGCATTGATTGTTATCGAAGGGATTTCCAAAAAGGAGCTACAGTCTCGATATTTTACCTATGTGTCCGAGATGACACGAACGTTTTACAAAGGAAATCCTTCTAATTATCTTCAAAACGGCGGGATGTGTATGTTAAACAAAGGATAGATATATAATATATATAGTTATTTTCTTACAACAAAAAGTCCGCTACTTATGCCGTGATACGCGCATCGTACAGTGATTTGAAAAAGGTTTGGCATGCATTTCTTTCAGATGTTTTGACCAGTTTACTACGATGCGTACTACATGCATGTTATAGTTTTGATGTATATCATGTTGGTTTTCGTATTGGACTTGAACAATGGTATTTTCTCCATAACTCCGATGATTGCGTGATACTTGACGGAGTTTTGATTGAGTTATATACTCGTTTTTTATGCGCATGCATTGCGCTATGATATGTTTTATGTATGTATGATTTCAGAGCCCAGACGACGTGATCATTTTACTGAAATGTTTTAGTATTAGAGGGGTTTAAATTTAAATTCGGGGACCGAATTTATTTAAGGGGGGAAGACTGTAACATTTCATAAAAATAAAATATTATTTTTGGGAATTTAAATAATTAAAATAATAAATATTATGAATATTTTAATGATGTAGTATAATTACATACCGATAGTTTGGAAAATGTTGGAGATTAAATTGAATGGTGATTTTTGGAGGGATTTATGTGATTTAGGCAAATTATAAATTTTTATAATTAATTTTATACAAGTTTATTTCTAAACTTGATTAATGTTCACTAATCATGCATTTATCTTGATTAGACTTCATGGCATGCACCATGCCACATTTTCTAAAAATACTTCTTACATTTTTATGAAACATTATTTCAAGTCTTCATGGTGTTTTTGCAATTGTTTTACAAAACAAAACCATAAAGGAAAAGATAAGAAAAGAAAAAGGAAATAGAATACATCATAAACAAAAGAGTATGGGCAAGAGAGAGGAGAGAGAGAGAGAGAGGTGAGGGGTTCATTGACCATGGCCTCATTTGTTCATTTCATTTTCTTCACTCATCTTCCTCTTCACCCTTGGCTGCCCTCTTCTTCCACCTCTTTCACCTCCTAACTACACCTCCATTTCCACATCAAAACACCTCATTCCCTTCACTAAAATCATGCACAAGCTCACTACAAGTATGGAGAACCAAGCATGTTAGGATTTTGAGCACTTGGGGCAACTCAAGAATTTTCTTGAGTTGTCAAATGAGGTAATTCTTTCACATTTAGTGTAGCATTTGAATTCCTATAGCCTCTAGAATAGCTTAGAAACCTTTTAGTATGGTTTAGAGAACTTTGAAAATTCCAAGGTGAGGTTTCGAGGAATTCTTGAGTTGTGTTGGTGCATATGAGTGTATTAGTGACTGCAAAACCCCATAGTGCTAAACCTGGACCTAACATGAGACTAAAACCCCATAACCCAAACTTAGAAATCCCCGATATGGAATTTGTTTAGGAATTTTGATGTTGTTACGAGATCTGCTTTGACCCAGGGCACCTGAAAAATATTTAGCGAAGACTGAGAGATGTGCAGACACCCTAGAAGCTATCCCCATGACCCTAGGCCCCATCTCCTCTTCATGGCCGCAAATAAATCCTTCATGGTCGCAATTTGCGGCTTGGGCAGGTTAGAATTGGTTCTTGCTTGGTCCATAGCTCCATTTTCAGTAAATTAGACCTACCCCGTATGCAAAATTGGCTAATTTCACCTGGGGGAAAATCTGGAAGTGTTTTTCATAGTTTCTGATTTTGGTTTGTGAATTCTGTGAGCTTGAACTTTGGTATTTGTGTTTTATCTCGATCACTTGACGTTTGTACGTCGATATCAGGTGTTGTTTGGTTGATTTGCGTGAGTAGACGATAGGTTTTAACCTATGTGTGATTCGCGTGTCGTTTTGGTTTTGAATCGGATATTAATGCGATACGATATGCTATGACATGTAGGTACCTCCGCGTGAACTTTTGGACAATAAGCAAGGGCGTGACGACATGGACTTCGGCAAGCAAAGATCAAGGTGAGTAGATATATATCTATGGGGGATGTCTGGTGGATGGCGTATAGCACCCCCGCAGTTTCGTATTGTAGTATACGAATACGTATATATATATATATATAATATGTGTATTGTGAGACTAAATGATTATCAAGATAGGCTTTAGGAGTTCTTGGGTTAGTTTAGTGTAATCGGAAGTAACGTAGTTTAGCTTCTTAGTCGCGAAACCTTAGAGTAAAGATTGGCACACACGCACATACACGTATACATTGATTTTCTTCTGCGTATATAGGGATATATATATATATATATATATATATATACAGATATGTTTGTGAGTATGCATATATATAGGTATGCATATACACGGATGATGAGGATAGTATATGATACTTGGAGATGAGTCAATATGATTACGCATGATGCCGTGAGATCGGTGATGTGATTTGGGTCGTGTGATGAGACACGACATAATATTACAGCAGATCGTTGGGCGATGTGTTTTCATACACACGCAGATATATATATGTTGATGGTATCGAAACATACTAGACTTTAGATCAGTACCCCAAATTCAGAGTATGATGATAATGATACCAGATAAGTAATGTGTTATATGTGATATTGACCCGTACTCTGATTTGGAATGTCGTACGAAAGATTTTTACCGTACGATGTATAAATATGATGATTGATCCGCACTCTCGACTCGAGGATGTTGTATAATATATTTTATCATACGTGACGATATTGAGGCGAGATCACCGACTACTAGATATATCGACTCAGACTTAGCTGGATTTCCTTACCCTTTTGATTTAGTCTCTTAGTTTAGTCCTCTAGTTATCTGGTAGATGTTAGATTGGGAGTCATACTTATTTTCAAAATTAACGAATTGTGAGTATTTTAGAGACAGGCCTAAAGGTAATACGGATTTTTCAAAGGATGCATCTTTTCTCAAAGACCCCGTAGCCCTATATTTACTAAAACCATGATTCGTGCGATTTCAGATACCAAAAACTATATGACTCGTATATAGGAATGTATATTTCTTTATTGTTTCATTTACTATTCATTTGCCATATATTCCTGCTGTTCCTATCGCATTGCATACTTATATGTGTTTTCGTTAGTTATTATGAAACCTGTTTTCAGGACACCCGCACCATTACCGATTATGCGTATGCCCCACGTACACTTATTTGCCGGCTCACACACATCATTATCGGTAATTTTCATGTCACGTACACATTAGAAAACACTACTTCATTGGTATAAACTGCTAGTTGGTAGTTTCGACAAAGTACTAGTACACTTGCTTTTATATGCTAGTTTAATTATTGCATTCCTTGATTGATATCCTATGATTAATATACCAATTTGTCATGCAATATTATGGGGCTTTATGCCAGTATTCACTGTTTATTTACATCGTGATTTTGAGATTTTGGATTTCCATGAGATTTTCTGGATTTGGAGAAACCGCAAGGATTTTATTAACTGATTATCATTTCTAAAAATAGAAAGTGCGGTTTTCTCGTGATATGATATGAGATATGTACACCATGAGTTTTCTTGGCTCTTGAGCGGTATCATACACCCGATTCGAGGAGGAGGAACCGTCTGCGGGTGCATGGTGGACCCGGTGCGGTACCCTGGGAAAGATGGTCGTAAATGATGGCGTTGAGTCCGGCAGGGAAGCACTACCGAACGGTTATTTATGACGCGGAGGATATCCGGAGGATACCGACGTAGTCGTGAGATTTGATGATTTGGGGCAGTACGGATTGCCGGAGCCCGGGGCTAGTCCGGATTGCCGGAGCCCGAGATATTGAGAAATTGAGGTACTGAGATTTTATGATATAGGCCAGTCCAGATTGCCGGAGCCCGAGATATTAGATATTGGGATATATGTTTTGTGTCGATGCTTGACACGGATTCTATGTTGATTTCATTGATGATACCTCGATTTTTATATACAGAAATCTCACTAAATTAAGAAAACAGTTTTCCCATTCATGATGTATTCTGTTTTCATTTGTAATGCACTTGCACATCATATTAGTGACATATTGCTACCTGAGGCACAGATATGAGCACTTGATATTACACTTATGTGTAGATAGTTTCAGGGTTGTATATTCAGGATATTATTGTATGACTTAGGATAGAGTCATACATGCGATTTCTGCTCGGTGGTGTTTTCTACTCACGAGTTGGCAACTCACCCCCGTTGTGCCACAGTTTCTTGCAGGTTTTGCCGTACAAGTTTCCTTGGCGGCTTTGCTGGCACACTGCTTCCTTCCGGGTGATTGCTTGGGTAGGTGGCTTCACTTGCATCGTGACCACCATCGTACTTTTATTTATTCAGTCGTATCTAGTAAACTCCATCAACCAGACTTGTATTATTTGATAGACTTAGAAGACCAGATGTATATTCTATCGAACTTAGAGTCGCGCGCTTGTATTATTATGGTTTTTCTCTGGTTTCTTTTTGAGTTTTTATCCTTGCCCTTCGGCGTTGTATATTATATTGGATTGCGTGGTTGTGTTTGCCAATTGGCGAAGAGCTAGCTCCCGCTTGGGGATGACTTTATATTATGCATGTTTGTACCCGTTTGGGGCCAGTATTTACAAAGGAAACTCTACCGAAATTTTCAGAAAAGACTTGTTGTTTTAAAAATGTTTACTACAGCTTTCAAAGTGATTTATATGCAAACTTTTAAACAAGTTTTCCTTCACTTTCTTCTTTTAAATGGTTTATATTTCTGGGCTTTTGGCTTACTTGAATTAGGTGGGGTCCTATAGACTTCACATAATTCAAGTGCCAGTCACGTGCTATTTCGGGTCGTGACAACTGTGGTTTGATTTAGAATGTATATGCCATTATTTAACGAGCCTGATCCAATCATCTTTTGATCCAGAAAGATGTTCATAACATTATTCTGTACTACAAAATTATATCCTTCTTTACTTATTAAAGAAATCGATATAAGATTGCATATCAGGGTCGGTATGTAATAGCATTCGTTCAGAATCAATGTATTACCATTTGATAATACAAGGTGATATTCGCCAACTGCTTTGGCTACAACATTTGCACCCTTCCCTACTCTTACGGAATGATCACCTATTCCCAGTTCTCTATCTTTCTTAAGCCCATGTAACATATTACATATGTGGGATCCTGATCCAGTATCTAATACCCAGGACGTAGAGTGAACTGAGAAACAGTTCTCGGTAACCAACACACCCGAAGAAGATGCATCAACATACTTATTCTTCGTTTGGGTGGCAAGGAAATCCGGATATTTTCCTATTTCCTGCTCGGACTTATAACAGTTATAAGTTGGAGCGGAACCAACATTCCCCTGCTCAGCATAAAAGGCGGGTTCGGTCAATACATCTATATTATTATCTTGATTAAGGCCTGACATGGTCGCTACCTGGAGAGAGAGAAGAAAACACTTAGTGTATGCTCTTGCAAATATCAGATTGGTTATTTATCTTATCTAATCGATGTCTCCCACTGCTATTCTCAAATTTTCCTTCAAACCTTCATAAAGAAAATTCAGCCAGTATTAATTGCATTCTACAACTTCGCTAACCGTTCTGCCAGGCCAATGCCGGTACTTCTGAGGGAGGTTCCCCGTGCTTTCGCACGGACCTAATTAAAATAATCATCATTTTCCCAGAGGCGTAGCCCCTTTGACACCTTTCTAGACACCTAATGAGTTAGCTAATTGTAAAATGCAAAACTCTCCCGGGAGCAACTTTTGCTCACAGTGGGAATCGGGATCCAACTATCACATAGATGCAAATTTCAACACTTGAAATTCCTCATGATATTTTTCCCCGAGCAACTTATGACCTTAACATAGTCAACAAATCATAAGCGCTATCCAAGTTCAACTCGTCATTTCCTGATTGAATTAAACCCACCCGCACGACCCTTAACATAGTCAACAAAGTCGTACGACTACCCTAATCCAATCGCATCTCATGCTTTAGCAGATAAGCACTAATGGAATTGGATGTTCGTGGTGATATCCTTCAAGTTCGTATATAACCATACGATGGATTTATCCAATGGAATTGGATGTTCGTACTGATACGGGTTGTTCTGGAGAAATCAAAGATGAAGTAAGAGTGGCGATGAAATACGTGCTTTGGTCGTGAATGTTAGTAGTCGCAATTTACTTTGCCCTCTTTCTAATCCCTTTATTTTGTCTTTATTTATTACCTTCTGTACACCTGGCTTAGGCTAATTGGTTTTCTTCATTCCCTACCTTTCGGCACCTGCCTATGGTTTGGAATAAGACTATCCAATAAGCGTAATAGGGTGTACTCTCCCAAACCAAGGAGCCCTCGCAACCTGAGAGAAGGCGATAATAAAAGACAACTGAATAAACCAATTCTATTTCTCCTGAACCTGGATCCATCCTCGAAGAAGTCCCTTCGAGTTCGTATATAAGCATACGATGGATCTATCCAATGGAAGTGGATATCCTTAGTAATACGGGGTGTTCTGAGAAATACAAAGGGTAAAAGAAAGAGCGGCAATGACTTATGCAACTTTTGACAATCCAAAAGCCAGTATATTAAGAAGGTTCGGTTAACTTTGGTCACTGAGTTATAATCTAGGGTCGGTCAAAGGTCGCTGCCAAAGAGAGAGAGAAAAGAAACACTCTGCGTGCACTCTAACCTAGATCAGAATGGTTATCACTTTTTATAATTAGGAAACCTCCCACTGTAATCTCAAATTCTCCTCCAAACCTGAAAGAAGAATTAGTCAGGATCACCCGAAGAGTAAACCAACTCATCAGTGAGAATCGGGATCCAACTATCATCGCATGATAACTTGATGGAAGCCACTCAAGTTAACATACTCCAGAAGGTATGCGCAAGTCTGGCAGGTTTCCTGTATGTTTGAAACTCCCGATATAATTTTTTTATCCCATGCACTTATGACCTTGACGTAGGCCAACAAATCATAAGCCACATGTCAAGTTCTACCCGTCGTTGTCCTGATTAATTTAGGTCATCGTACATGCCCTTGACGTAGGCCAACAAGGCTGTACGTCTGTCCTAAACTAATGCATCTATCTATGCAACAAATGAATACCCAGCAGCTACCAAACACTGTGCCTTGACGTAGGCCAACAAACATAGCTTGAATACTACTGACCATCCATAAGAAATGATGGAGGATTACGGCTGGTTTTTGGCGAAAAACTTTTAACGTAAAGAACTTGATCTCGTTGAAGGAACAAGATATAATTTTATAAAAAATATAGTAGCGAAAACCTTTTGCTAAAGAAGTCACTCCCGGTGAAGCGATCTCGGAACTTTCCTCGTGGAATGAGGTGCAGGACATTCCAACTGAATACCGCTATGCAAAAACAAAAGGAAACGTCTTTGTAATAACGCCTTTTTAAAATTTGTTCCAACAACATCAAATAAAGGTTTGTTTTATCTTTCATTGATAAGAATCAACGCATTCCTATCATTTAATCACACCAGAAAAGAACGAAAATAAAATGTACGTATATGCCATCCGCATTCGTCACTGGGTCCCGTCATCACCCGTTAGGTTACTTAACTAACGACTGAGCGGGGGCTGGACTAGCACGGGTGTAAAACATATACAACATCTAATAGTATATATACTAATATACAATAATCGCTCCAGGCGTGATAATATGCAACCTTACAGAAAAGTAATAAGCATCACAGAACAATACAGATAATCTGGGATCCTCGGGTTTCACAGAACCGCTACTGAAACCCGACGTTCCCCTGGTCGTGTGGATATCCTGTGCAATGAAACCTAGACCCCTACGGGTGCGGCAAGTTACCCGCCAAAACCTGAAGCGAGGTAGTCCCCACAACATAGTGAATGGAACACCCGGCACTTCACGGAATCCGGTAAATTGAGCACCCCTCCTTGGGTCAACCTGTACCCCCTACGAGTACGGCGAATAGTCTGCCAATTCTAGAGTGAGGTCCCTTTGCCTCTCAAAACCATGAGATACGGACCCGTTTCCCTCCAGAACCCGGATATCCGTGCACTCCTTCGCCGGATAAACCTAGTACAAAAATGAAAATATGTACAACGGGTACATCGACCTCGACCCGGTCGTGCCCCAAAAGAATATTATACAACAGGCAGTGACGGCAGTCCATAAGTCGGACGCTCGCCCCGCAATATCAAAAGTACAAATAAATCCAAACTGCACTATCATTGCACCCTGCTATCCACCACGACAAATCCGCAATATCACAGCACAACACAGAACATCAACGCGAATGTCACATTCGCAGACCCGTCTAAAAGAACTATAGCAATCAGACGCGGTTTACCGATCAAGTGACATTCCCGGTCGGAGATATAATGTAAATACTGTAAACTAACACGTTTAAATTTCGATCGAAAAAATTTCCCGAAGTGGGCCCCACGTACATCTGCTGTACAGTAACAAAATCTGGGCCCAAAAGAAATATACCAAAAACCACAATTTACTGTGTAGAATCCCCTGTACAATTTTGAAGCACTGTTCCTACTAAACGGCCGCGGATGCGCGGTCAAACCCTAGGTTTGACCGCGGATCCGCGGCTGTTATATGGGATCACATGACCAAATTTGTACGGTGTGCTTAAAAAGGCCTGCTCTGTTTTCTGAAGTGGTCAAAATAATTTTTAGAACAGTTTAAAAATCAACAGAAACTTTTTGTACAGAAAAATGTAGTTTCGGAAATTCCGTTCGATCGATATTTTAGACGCGTTAGCACAAGTTAGTATAGCTTAATGGTGAGGCTTTGATACTACTATAAGTCCACGGTAGCGCCCCGGCCGTCTAACAGACGCCAATATGCGGAATAAAACTTTTACGACTGGCGCTATCGCGTACTATAACCCGGATCTGCCATTAAATCTAAACTAACATATTGTAAAGAGGGTAGAATTGTTATACCGAACTATCCGAGTCCTTCGGTCTTTAACCATCATCCCACGCTTTGTTGCGGCGGCTTCGATCTTCTGAAACTCCAGTCTCGTCGTCCAAGTGGCACCACGTCGACTGATCTTTAAACGGGCTCCCGCCTCCGAACCGAGGCAACTCGGTCGTCAGGTTTTCTAAAAGAGACGCCCAAGATGTTGTAGAGAATGAGTAGAACACTTTGTCTCTTTACGTCCAAAGCTATGGACGAACGGTTAATGAAGTTGCCAATTGAAATCGGGTAAATGGATATTGGGCTATGAAATTTCCATACACTCAACTATCATAATCTTTTCTCTCAAAACAAAATGAACAACCCTGCACCTCCACAAATGTGGCCGGCCATATAAAGGAGAAGGGGGGAGGTGAGTGTAGGAGCTTGGATGGTGATCATTAGCTTTGAACTTATCATAACATAACATCAAAGCATGACTCACCAAAGACACCAAGTATGAACACAATAAATGCATAATCAAAGCACCATTAATGAACAAATGAGTCACAAGCCTAATCACCACTTCTAGAACCTTCTATAAGCATGACTCACCCTCAAGACAAAAAGACAAATCCGTATTTAACCGAATGTTAAATACGGGTGATAGAAAACTGGAAACTGGCAACTTCCAAAAGTGATCCTGAAACGAATTTCAGGATAACCCCGTAACAGTATAAACATACCCGCATTTGCATTACAACCGAATACAAATGCAACTGAGACAAAGATATTATATCTACACAGTATAATACAGGGATCCGGCTTAAACCAAAGCCTACCAGTATTATCTGCCCGAAAAATGACACGTGCGAAAACGCACGTGCATTTTTCGAACCCTTCCATAAGACTATACGGCATCTACAACGTTTCTCCCAAAATTGGGAAAGTGTCTGTGGGGGACTCTAATGACTCAT
Organism: Agapanthus africanus; assembly: GCA_030015575.1. NCBI lineage: Eukaryota > Viridiplantae > Streptophyta > Magnoliopsida > Asparagales > Amaryllidaceae > Agapanthus > Agapanthus africanus. The sequence goes on along the minus strand of JASDDO010000012.1, from coordinate 385,669,985 downwards.
CAATACACTGGCACTGGGTATAACCACTAGCACATCAGAGGTACAAGCTGTACGTAACGGTTTGCCTATGTATTGATTGGAAGAGAAGATGACGAACGAACTCATCTATAAACCCTACTGAGCCTGACAGTGACAATATCCGTACAGTCCATTCCATTCGTCTATGAGTATCGCATATTAGGCCTAGGGGGTTGGTAAACGTCAGACCCCCAATAGCTGCATAAGTCGTGTCAGAGAGCAGCCCAGAACACCCTGAGATACTACTGGAATAACTTCCAGTAAATCTCGATTACCCTGGCCAGGGATTTCGTGTAATGGCTCTCCTAATCACAGCGTGATCTCACCCCCAATACCGGGAGAGACGAATCCCCGAAGATCTGCTCACTGCCTCCATATGGCTCGGGACTGTACCCAAAATATACCTGTTTGCACGACTCCTTTGACCCGTGGTAGGGTATAAATCAAAGTACAGTGGGAACTCACACGAGACAAATGACGATCTCAGGTCGATGAACTAACCTGTACACATGTCACCAGGGAACTGCTATCTGATGATTTGTATAATACCAACTAGCATGTTCCCGGCGAGTCCTGTCTGGTGTACTCATAACCCAATGAGCACCTGTATACATCTTAGGTGATCCAACTGACACCAGTGGCTTGTGAGACCGGCCACCGCCCCTCATCGGGGTCTCGAATGTATACACTAGTCTACTCCGGAGTATCAATGCCCTGTCTCGAAACTCCTACGACCAGGGACACTTTAAGGATGTGCTTATAGACCCCAGCTCCCACATATATGATCGCCATCATACTGCTAGTAGTTAAGCAAGAATCCTATGGGCTCTATCAACATCTACATGACGATAAAGACAAACCAGATAGCATACTATCACCTCGAGTAAGACTGTTCTATCGGTATAGGTCCTTCCTCAATCATTGCAATCACGTACCTGCGATCCAATAATTGACTTAGAGGGCACAATATCCAACAATCTCCCACTTGCACTTAAGGCTAATTATTGCGATGTCGTGTACTCACAGCTCGTGTGATACTGAGCATCCAACTCCTCTACTAATCAGTTTCACAAAGCTCGTTTGCAAAACTATTGTGTTCGAGAAATAGCCTCAGTGAGTGGATCCGCTTCGGTGTTTCTTTCTGTATCTCTCTATATCTCAATCTCGCAGAGAAAACCATCTCCCGAATTAAGTAATACCTGTCTTAGAATATGTCTGGATATCTGATGTGACCTAGTTCATAAATGAACTCCAAATCCAAACTTCTTAGACTGTATCAATCACTGAAACTAATCAGTGTCCAGCACCATGCCTCCCACAGTATCCCCTTGGACCACCTGTCCATAATACCGTCCCTCGTCTGAGGGAAAACTATAACTCTGACAAACACTCTGTCATCCATGTCACCTTTGAAGCCAGGAATGATAACTATCTCCTGAAGGAGGCTGCCGTCATCAAATCCGTAGAACATACACTTATGTTCTAAAACTGCTTCTGTATGTTTCTTCAGGATTGGATTAATATAAACTTATCGCATATAGTGCAAAAACGACATCTGGTGTGGTACTTGACATTCATGATTGACTCAATTTCCTAAGCAAGTGATCTGTCAATCATGTACGTCCCTCTCCCCTTTAGTCTGTAAGACACCTTTAGAGAGGGTGACTCCATCACCTGCAGGTACACCACCATGCCAGGAGTCAACTATTCTAAAATACTATTAGAATACTGTTAAAGTACCTACATTAGGAAACTACCCAAATCTAGATCTAAAACCATAGATCTAGTAACCAGAATGTCAGATATTATATCCATATCCTTTGTGGAGAAACAACTGTGTGACGACCACAGTACAATCGATCGTAGTATATGAATTTTACTTCCTACTCTGTGTATGTCATCCAAATACCAAGACATCACACCCTACTACCTTCTTAACAGATCCATCCCCTATCTGATGAAGTCAAACCCATGACTGTCACATCAAAAATTAGATGATCTTATCTCTGCTATATGTGCTTAAGTCTATAAATAGACATAAGCTACTTGTCCACTATGCTTCCGCTGCTCCCACTGACTACGACAACCCTCTGGCAGAACAATATATACGTACACTTCTAAATCTAGTTTAGAACGACGCTATACTTATCCTCCTTCCGTGTCTCATTGTCTGGAACAACAGTAGTCAAGTCTGGGTAAACAAGAACCTCCCTGTCACCGTCCTTGAGACTACCGGAGTACCTCACAGGTGTCTGAGGTTACACACCATATCTGCGGAGTGGCTATTGGAATGTCAAACCTGATTGAATATATAGGTCCTAATAAATTTTCCGTAATCGTTTGCGGTTCTGGAATCACTTCCAGTTCTACCATACTCCCACTACAGTTTTCTGGAAAAAAATCCATTTTAATAAAACTGTGGTGAGTCAAGAACAATGTCACTATTGATCTTCCGGATGGTAGAAAATCAACCCTCGTCAAAACTAGGGTCAACCCACAAACTGCCATTACAGAAACGTGCCTTGAGTTATCCAGTGTCTAGTTTTAAGCAAAAGCTGGACAACCCCCTTTACCTTAACATCGTTAAGATATGAAGCATTCTATATCCAATATAGAAACATTGACACTTATTTAATTGGAACCAAATTCTAATCATGCAACTGTCTCCAGTGCATATCAACTTAATGGAGAGAGGCTAATCAGCATTACTCAACTTAGGAATCCTTCCAATTACGAGTAACCTGATTGAGAAACAAGTTTCTCAAAACCATTACTATCATCTGAATACCAATCACAAGAATCTATATCTTCGATCTCTTTGAAGAATCCCGATACTTGCGATACATAGTTCTTTACTTTATTCCTATACCCACAACTTCTCAATACTTAGACATTGTATTTCTACGAAACACTTGTCTATAAACTAAAGAAGTCACAAGTAAATAGAATATAGTAGGAGGACCACCCTTTATCCTAATGGACACTGGACAACATACAATACTCTGTATAAGTCCGCTGAGTTGAATAACTCAAAACCTGTGCGTCGTAGGTTGAAAACTGTCCCCAGGCGATTTCCTCAAATATCACCAATTACAACGAATTATGATATAATGAGGATAATCGCCTAATTCCCAATAACTTGCTCCCACTCAACATCTGTAAAATCATACAGATGTGAGAATCTTACCTGGTAAATACATACCCTGGAGTAAGTGTCTAATCGGGAAATTAGTTTTCAATTAACAATGCACAGTGTAACTGAAACATCAAAATGTTTCGAAGGGGTGTCCTGGTATTCTTAGTAATGCCTCTTCCATAATCCAATTCATGACTTTAACCGTATATCTCCTTGCCATCTTTCCAATTGCCTTTATTTATCTTTTAGTCGTTACCTTCTGTACACCCTTATTAGGCTAAATGGTTTTCTTCCTTCCCTACCGTTCGGCACCAGCCTATGGTTTGGAAGAAGAATATCCAGTAAGCATAATAGGTGTACCCTCCTAATCCTAAGAGTACTCGCAACTTGAGAGAAGGTGATGATAAAATACAACTGAATAATCCATATTCCTATTTCTCCTGAACCAGAATCCATCCTCGAAAAAATATCCTTCGAGTTCGTATATAACCATACGATGGATTTATCCAATGGAATTGGATGTTCGTAGTGATACGGTTCTGGAGAAATCAAAGGTGAAGTAGGTGTTGGAGATAGTGCCCTCAGAGTCAATTATTGGATCACAGGCACGTGATTGCAATGATTGATGGAGGACCTATCCCGATAGGACAGTCTTACCCAAGATGATAGTATGCTGTCTGGTTTATCTTTATCATCGTGTACTGCTTCAGGTGACCATACAGGACACTATTACATGTTGAAAGAGCCCTTAGGATTCTTGCTTGACGACCAGCAGTATGAGGGCGATCATATACGTGGGAGCTGGGGTCTATAAGCACATCTTTAAGAGGTCCCTACTCGTGGGAGTTTCGAGACAGGGCATCGATACTCCAGAGTAGACTAGTGTATACAGTCGAAACCCCGATGAGGGGCGGTGGCCGGTCTCACAAACCACTGGTGTCAGTTGGATCACCTAAGATGTATACAGGTGCTCATTGGGTTATGAGTACACCGGACAGGACTCGCCGGGAACATGCTAGTTGGTCTTATACCTGACGTCAGATAGCAGTTACCTGGTGACATGTGTACAGGTTAGTTCATCGACCTGAGATCGTTATTTGTTTCGTATGAGTTCCCACTGTACTTTGATTACTATCCTACCATGCTCAAAAGAGACGTGCAAACAGGTTTTAGATGGGTACAGTCCCGAGCCACATGGAGGCAGTGAGCGGACGGTTAATACTAGCGGGCTTTGGTTTAAGCCGGATCCTAGTATTGTACAGTGTAGATTTTGTCTCATTGCATTTGTGTTCGGTTGGAATACAAATGCGGGTATGTATATACAGTCACGGGGTTTTCCTGTAATTTATTACGGGATCAGTTTTCTGAAGTTGCCAGTTTGCTTTCCGTTTCAGCCAGTTTTCCTTTCTTCTTTTCGTTGGCTAATAATTGGTGAAGGAGGGCTTATTTGCAATTGTGCAAATTAGCTTTGTGGAGGGTGGTCTTTGCATATTGTGGCATCATGATAGTTCCACCATCCCTTGACTTTCTTTTCTTCATGATGGCTTGACCTTTGTGTTATGATAGTTGATGGAGTGTAGGACTTATGGTGTGATCATTGTTTCTCATCATCACTTTTCTCTTTCTCTTGTATCATTGCATTCCAGCCACCCCTTGACTTTTCTCTCTCTCTCTCCATTCACACAAAAAGGGGTCGGCCACTATTGTGGTGGATGATGGATTCATTTTGATGTGTGGCATTTTGTTTTCTCATTATGCTAGAAAAAAATCTCTCTAGTTCATCTCTAAAGTCTATTCTTCACCTCCACCAAAATGGCAACTTCACAACCCTTTGAGACAAAGCAATCCACACTTATTCTACAGCAATTCTTGGACACGTCGACTCGCCAATTTCGTGCCCGAGTTGCTTCGTTCCAGAGGTGGGAGCCCGTAAAAGAACCCGGCGATGTGGTGCCCTTCCGATGAGGAGTTGAAGACCGGAGATTCCGCGGGGAGATCGGGATGACGACGAGAAGACCGAAGGACACGGATCGCTCGGTATATCTCTCTACCCCTTCTCTAGTTAGCTAGGATTAGATTAAGGGCCCGATCCAGGATTTTAGTGCGCGGTGGTGCCGGTTCAAAAGTTAAAGTAAATTATCGTTTCCGCATTTTGGCCTGGGATTGACGGCCGGGGCGCCGCCGTGAACTTACATGGTATCAAAGCCACGCCATTAACCTAGTCTAGCTTGCTCTAACGTGTTTACAAGTTCGATCGATCGAATTTTCCAAAAGCCACATTTCCATGTCGCACTTTCTGTCGAATTTTTCCTTGCTCTAAAAATTATTTGGTATATTGGAAAAATACGTGCAAAGGTTTTTATGCATTCTGTGAAAATTTGGTTGGCTGATATTACTGTAGCGCGGTGGTTCAGCGGCCAAAACCACGTTTTGGCCGCGGAGCCGCCGCCGTTTTGTCGCCAAACCGCACCAAATTTCTACAGTGGTTTACTGACATAGAAATAGGGTTTCTGGTATATTCTTTTTGGGCCCAGATATTTTTAAGTGCTCCAGTTGTGCTTGGGGCCCACTTCAGAAAATTTAATCGATCGAAAATTTTAAACATGTTAGTTCACAGTATTTACATTATATCTGCGACCGTGAATGTCACTTGATCGGTAAATCCTGTCTAACTGCTATAGCCCTTTTAGACGGATTTGCGAACGTGACATTCACGTTGATGTTCTGTGTTGTGCTGTGATGTTGCGGATTGGTCATGGGGGATAGCCTGGATGCAATGTTAGTACAGTTTCTTTTTATATGTACATTTGATATTGCGGGGCGAGCGTCCGACATGTGGACTGTCGTCACTGCCTGTTTATATATTATTCTTTTGGGGCACGACCGGGGTGAGGTCGATATACCCGTTGTATGTATATTTTACTTTCTGTACTAGAATTACCCCAAGGTAGGGTGCACGGATAGCCGGGTTCTAGAGGGAAACGGGCCCGCATCTCATGGCTTTGAGACGGAGGGGGCTTTTGTTGGAGATAGTGCCCTCAGAGTCAATTATTGGATCACAGTCACGTGATTGCAATGATTGAGGGAGGACCTATCCCGGTAAGACAGTCTTACTCGAGATGATAGTATGCTATCTGATTTACCTTTATCATCGTGTACTGCTTTAGGTGACCTGACATGTCGCTATTGCACGTTGATAGAGCCCCTAGGATTCTTGCTTGACTGCCAGCAGTATGAGGGCGATCATATAAGTGAGAGCTGGAGTCTATAAGCACATCCTTAAAAGGTCCCTAGTCGTAGGAGTTTCGAGACAGGGCATCGATACTCCAGAGTAGACTAGTGTATACAGTCGAGACCCCGACGAGGGGCGGTGGCCGGTCTCACAAGCCACTGGTGTCAGTTGGTTCACCTAAGATGTATACAGGTGCTCATTGGGTTATGAGTACACCGGACAGGACTCGCCGGGAACATGCTAGTTGGTCTTATACCTGACGTCAGATAGCAGTTCCCTGGTGACATGTGTACAGGTTAGTTCATCGACCTGAGGATCGTCATTTGTCTCGTATGAGTTCCCACTGTGCTTTGATTACTACCCTACCACGGCTCAAAGGAGTCGTGCAAACAGGTTTTAGTTGGGTACAGTCCCGAGCCACATGGAGGTAGTGAGCGGATCTTCAGGGGTTCGTCTCTCCCGGTATTGGGGGTGAGGTCGCGCTGTGTCTAGGAGAGCCATTACACGAAGACCTTGGCCAAGGCAGGAGATTTACTGGTAGGTATTCCAGTAGTATCTCAGGGTGTTCTGGGCTACACTCCGACACGACTTGTACCGCTTTTGGGGGTCTGACTTTTACCAACCCCCTAGGCCCGCCATGCGATGCTCATAGACGAACGGACCGGACTGTACGGATATTGTCACTGACAGGCTCAGTAGGGTGTCAGGATGAGTTCGCTCATCCACGTCCCTTTTAGTCAATAGCTGGTGGCCCGTCACGTATTGGCTTATACCTCTGACGTGCTAGTGGTTAAATCCACAGCCATAGTATTGACGAGTTTTTAGAGTCCACCACACTTACAGTTACTCAAGCTTTCGGGAGAAACGCTGTAGAGGCCGTATGGAGATATGGCAGGGTCCGATCAGATACCTGCGGTATTGCACGGATCAGGATCGGACGGTTTGTACTAGAGGCCGTATGGTTATATGGCAGCGTTCGATCATATACGTGCGGTATTGCACGGATCAGGATCGGACGGATATTACTAGCCGGCTTTGGTTTAAGCCGGATCTTAGTATAGTACAGTGTAGATTTTGTCTCATTGCATTTGTATCCGGACGGAATACAGATGCGGGTGTGTATGCACAGTATCGGGGTTTTCCTGTAATTCATTACGGGACCAGTTTTCTGGAGTTGCCAGTTTGCTTGCCGTTCCGGCCGGTTTTCCTTTGTTCTTTCCCGGCCGGACTTTTTCGATGGAGGGGGTTATTTGTAAGTTTGCAAATAACACATTGTGGAGGATTTATTTGCATAAGGATTGATATGTTAAGCATCTTTGCTTTTCATGCATTAATGGGATTTGATTAGATTTGAAATGGATTTGACTTTGTCATCATCACACTTGCTTTTGATATGGTCACCATTTTCCTTCCCTACACTCACCTCCCTCTTGTTTGATTTTTCCATCCTCATTCTAAAAGGGGGGGGGGCGGCCATCACTTGAAATAGGGAGAGAGAGAAGTTCATTTTTCATGGGTAGCAATTTGCTTCATCTCACTTTGATTTTCTTGCCTTGCAAAAGGTTTTCAAAGCTCTCTCCATTTCCCCTTCTTGATTCCTCCATCAATGGCAACTAAATAAACTCCAAGAGACAAAGCTTCTACACTTATCTACAGCAAATCTTGGACGCGTCGGCTAGCCTACTTCGCGCCCGGGTTGCCTCGGTATTGAGGTGGGAGCCCGTAAAAGATGCAGGCGATGTAGTGCCCTTTCCGACGAGGAGGAGACGGATGGAGATCCCGCGAGGAGTTCGGAGTGGAGATGAAGACCGGAGGACTTGGATCAGTCGGTATATCTCTTCCCCTTCTTTTTGTTAGCTTAGACTTGTTAATGGTTACGATCCGGGTGTTTAGTGCGCGGTGGTGCCGGTTTGCTAAGTCCGCAAATATTAAAGTTTATCACCGTTTCCGCATTTGGCCGTCAGATTGACGGCCGGGGCGCCGCCGTGCACTTACAGTGGTATCAGAGCCTCGCCATTAACCTAGTCTAGCTTTGTGTAATGTGTTTTTCAGTTCCGATCGATCAAATGTCCCAAAACCCATATTTTCTTCACGACAGTTTTCTGTTGAATTTTTTTGGTCTCTAAAAATTTTTCAGGTTGTAGAAAACACATGTACTGGAAGTTCTAAGAGTAATGGGAAAATTCGACACAGTGATCTCTCAGCCAGAGCGCGGAACCGCGGCCACACCCCAATATTGGGCTGCGGTTCCTCCGCATTCTGGAGAGGTCAATGGGTCAACTTTTTCTAGTGGGCTTCAGGGGAGAAAATAGGTATTTTGGAACATTAATATTGGGCCCAGAATTTCTGTGAGTGCTGCAGTATTGCTTTGGGGCCCACTTGTTAATTTTTGAACAATCGGAAAATTTTAAACACATATTTCACAGTATTTACATTATATCTGCGACCGTGAATGTCACTCGATCGGTAAATCCGGTCTAACTGCTATAGCCCGGTTAGACGGATTTGCGAACGTGACTTTCACGATGATGTTCTGTGTTTATGCTGTGATGTTGCGGATCGGTCGTGGGGGATAGCCTGTTTGCAATGCTAGTACTGTGCCGTTGTATTATGTACATTTGATATTGCGGGACGAGCGTCCGACATGTGGACTGCCGTCACTTCCTGATTGTATTATTCTTTTGGTGCACGACCTGGTTGCGGTAGATGTACCCGGTGCATGTATATTTTACTTTCTGTACTAGGATTACCCCGCGGAGGAGTGCACGGATAGCCGGGTTCTGGAAGGCAACAAGCTCGCATCTCATGGAATTGAGACGGAGGGGGCTTCACTCTAGGATTGGCAGGCTATTCGCAGCACTCGTAGGGGGTGCAGGTTGACCCAGGAGGGGTGCCCAAGTTGCAGGATTCCGTGAAGTGCTGGGTGGTCCATTCACGGAGCTGAAGGGGGCTGCCTCGCTTCAGGTTTTGGCGGGTAACTTGCCGCGCCCGTAGGGGTCTAGGATTTCATTGCACAGGCTATCCACACGACCAGGGGAACATCGGGTTTCAGTAGTGGCTCTGTGAAACCCGGGGATCCCAGATATCTGTATTGTTCTGTGATGCTATACATTTCTGTGATGTTGCATTTTTATCACGCCTTGAGCGAAAAATAATATATTGGTATATATATTAGTAGATGTTGTATATGTTTTTCATCCGCGCTAGTCCAGTCCCCGCTCTGCCGTTAGTTAGCTAACCTAACGGGTGATGACGGGACCCAGTGGCGAATGCGGATGGCATATACGTATGTCAGTATATTTTCGTTCTATGTGGTGTGATCATTTGATGGGACTGCGTTGATTCGGATCAATGCAAGCTAAACAAACCTAATCTGATGTTGTTGGAACACTTTTCAAAAAGCTGTTATTGCAAGGACGTTCACTTTTGTTTTGCATCGTGGTATTCATTTGGAATATCCTGCTCCTCAGTCGACGAGGCAAGGGCCGAGATCCCTTCACCGGGTGTGACCCCTTGGACAGAAGTTTGCGTCAGGGCATTAACTTCACTATAGCCGATTACTTTTGCTTTGCATCGTGGTATTCATTTGGGATATCCTGCACCCCATTCTACGGGGAAAGAGCCGAGATCCCTTCACCGGGAGTGACCTCTTTAGTAAAGGTTTTCTTCGCTATATTTTCTAAAAAGCTATCAGTTCCTTCAACGATATCAAGTTCATTACGTTAAAGGTTTTCGCCAGAAACCATTCGTAGCCCTCCGTCGTTTCATATGGGTAGTCAATAGTATTCAAGCTGTGTTTGTTGGCCAAAGTCAAGGCACAGTGTTTGGTAGCTGTTGGTTATTCATATGCAGCATAGATAGATGCGTTGGTTTGGGGCAGTCGTATAGCCTTGTTGGCCAAAGTCAAGGGCTTGTACGGGTGGGCTCAAATTAACCTGGAGAATGACGGGCAGAACTTGACATGTGACTTATGATTTGTTGGCCAAAGTCAAGGTCATAAGAGCATGGGGTAAAAATCACATCGGGAGTTTCAAAAGTACTGAAACTTGCCAGATATGCGCATACCTTCTGGAGTGTGATAGAGTGAGCGGATTCCGTCACGTTATCATGCAATGATAGTTGGATCCCGATTCCCACTGATGAGTTGGTTTACTCCTCGGGTGACCCCGACTAATTCTTCTTTCAGTTTTGGAGGAGAATTTGAGGTACAGTGGGAGGTTTCCTGATTAGAAAAAGTGATAATGTCACGACCCGAAGTTTGGCCCGTGACCGGCACTTAACCACGTAACGTCTACAGGCGTAACGCGACTAAGTAAGCCGAAAACCCAGAAATCAAACCGGTAACAGTATAGAGTGATTAAACAGTTAATAGAACCAATTACTAAGATAACAATATACGATGCCGTAGCGAAGAAAAATGAGCAACAAGTGGGAAACATCACAGATAGAATAAACTGCATAAGTAAAGTCGGCTCACAACGAGCTCGACGCCAGAATACAAAATAATATACATCGTCCTCACAACTGGTCTCTAAGTCAAAACATAAGTGGTAGATGGAGAGTACTAGATACAACAATATACATAACTGAAAGATAACCAGATACCGCACAAAACCCACCTATCAGCAAAAGAGCTAGTACACCAACTGTAGGGGTATCTGTGTCAAAAGATGTAAGAATGCAGCCTACCGCGATTACTCCGAAGGACAACCTGCAAACACTGTGGCACAACGGGGGTGAGTTGCCAACTCGTGAATAGAAGATAACATATAAAGGTATTCGCAAGTATGCACGCGCTACGATACTCTAACCTATATCAATAGATAACATCTATATGATGAACTGGATGCTCAATCATGCCACAAGTGTGATCTAATAACATCTCCATATGATGAACAAGAATAATAATAATGCAATCTAACAACCCTATATAGAATGACAGGGTATCCAATGATCAGGTATAGCAATGCAATCTAACAACCCTATATAGAATGAACAGGGTATGCAATGATCAGGTATAGCAATGTGATATAACAACCCTATATAGAATGAACAGGGTATGCAATGATCAGGTATAGCAATGTGATCTAACAACCCTATATAGAATGAACAGGGTATGCAATGATCAGGTATAGCAATGCAATCTAACAACCCTATATAGAATGAACAGGGTATAATAGATACAGGATGAGATATCAGTTACTACATACTGAGCATGGAAAATATAACATCTACACGGAAATGTCATCGTGGAAAGTATAATCGGTACCCATCAATGTACCCAAATCCCCTTTACTACTCAGGCGTCGTCATCCTCCTCAGTCCTCCAATCCTGTAAATCTCATATAACCGTGAGTGCCCAACATCGGCACCCAAAACATCAAGAAATACTCGTGCCAAGTATCGACACGCAAATCCTCCTGTATAGGGCATCCGTCAGTCCGGATATGCCCACGGGCTCTGTCTGCGGTATCGGCCCTCGGCCCCGGCAGTACGAGTCGTCCCGTATCCATCCATAGACTCTGGTCGGTATCCTCCGGATAACCGCCAGGTCCAACCAATCACCGGTAGGTAGTAGTCCCTCTGCCAGGCTCACCGTCTACTGCACAACGAAACCGTTCTCGCCCCGGGGTACCATACCGGGTCCACCATGTACCCGTAATCGGCCACATCCAACTCCTCGATTCGGGTTAACATATATCACTCTAGTACCGAGAAAACACATGGTGGACACACTGAAATATCATATCAAGGAAAACCGGGTTTTAAATAATTAACTATACTCTTTGAAATATCCACGGTTTCCCAAATCCAGAATTAACATGGAAACAACATATCTCAATGCGTAATCTAAGCAAGTATGAAGATAACAATATATGTGTGCACCGGTATGAATATACAGTGTGCATGTGCGCAGGTATGAATATATCAATATATGTGTGCACTGGTATGAATATACAGTGTGCATGTGCGCAGGTATGAAGATATCAATATATGTGTGCACTGGTATGAATATACAGTGTGCATGTGCGCAGGTATGAAGATATCAATATATGTGTGCACTGGTATGAATATACAGTGTGCATGTGCGCAGGTATGAAGATATCAATATATATGTGCACTGGTATGAATATACAGTGTGTATGTGCGCAGGTATGAAGATATCAATATATGTGTGCACTGGTATGAATATACAGTGTGCATGTGCACAGGTATGAAGATATCAATATATATGTGCACTGGTATGAATATACAGTGTGCATGTGCGCAGGTATGAAGATATCAATATATGTGTGCACTGGTATGAATATACAGTGTGCATGTGCGCAGGTATGAAGATATCAATATATGTGTGCACTGGTATGAATATACAGTGTGCATGTGCGCAGGTATGAAGATATCAATATATATGTGCACTGGTATGAATATACAGTGTGCATGTGCGCAGGTATGAAGATATCAATATATGTGTGCACTGGTATGAATATACAGTGTGCATGTGCGCAGGTATGAAGATATCAATATATATGTGCACTGGTATGAATATACAGTGTGCATGTGCGCAGGTATGAAGATATCAATATATGTGTGCACTGGTATGAATATACAGTGTGCATGTGCGCAGGTATGAAGATATCAATATATGTGTGCACTGGTATGAATATACAGTGTGCAAGTGATGCATATGTGCCTAACTATGGATATAACATATGCTGTTATGCGGCAAATCATGACAACATCAATAGGGTTGAATCAGTATGATATATGATTTATAGCAATCCTATAATGTGAGTGTCATGGCAATCACTAACGGTGTGAGTGTAGCATATCAATCGTGCTCGTGCGATTTGAACCGTTGGTGACAGTGCAGTGTCCTATGCTATCATTTCTATATGCAACAATAAGGTATGCTACTACAGCTCATATGAACATCTACAATCTAATATCCTGACTCTCCCTGACGCTTAACGCCATACGGGCGATTTCCCCGTAGATGTTAAATCTACTCACCTGGTCGTGCGCTACTCGTAGCCGACCACCTGCTTTCCTTTCTTAGCTTCGCCTGACGTACCCGCCTGCGAACCTGGAATTACACAAGAATCCATATATAAGCAATTAACTCGCAAAACGTGATATCGAAGTCAAACGATACGCTCGCGTCGCAAACTAAACGCGCGTGAGTACGATACGCTAAACGTGTGCACGCGTCCAAAACCAACCCCGATACGCCGCGATACGCTGCATCACGGAACCCTCTCGCGTATCGCGCGTATCGCGCGAACCAAACGTACTAGAAATACGATATAACGCTCCAGATTCTACCCAGGCTAACAAATTACAAAACTATATATACCATAGGCCTAGAAATCATCACAGGCTCCTACCCATCCAAACAACAACCCAAACCTCCCCTGTCTGGCCGCAAATTGCGGCCAGAAAGGAAAAATAGGAGGCCTCGAATTGGGGTGGGGGTCTCGGGCTTTGGTGGTGTGGTCCATACCCTATATACAAGCTCCAGTTTCCTCAATTTCAACCTGAACTACCCGGGCCTATAGCAGATCACAGAAATCCAACAAGTTTGCTTAAAAACACTAAATTTGCACAATTTGAAATCCTATGGTATTTTGGTGAAATCTGGGGTCTAACTTGGTTCACATGGCCTTAATAACACCTAATTAGGCTAGGTTAACCAATACTAACATCACTAAACCATAAGTCCACACAAAACACCATTTTGAGCACAAAAACGCACTTTTTACACAAACCGAAGCTAAACTACGTATACGCTAATCAAACATGAAATTAGGCTCGGATTCTATACCTTACAAGACCCTAGGTGCAAGGAGGAAGGAGGTGGAGAGGATGGAAGTGCTGCTGGCAGCTGCTGGGGTTGTTGTTGGAGTTGCTGCTGCTGCCACTGCCTGCTGCTGCTGATACTGCTGCTTCTGCTCCTGTGGCTGCTGCTTCCTCTGCTGCTGCTGCTGCCTCTCTCTCTCTCTCTCTCTCTCTCTCTCTCTCTCTGCCTGCTGAGTGTGTGTGTGTGAGAGTTGGGGGAATTGAGAATGATGAGAGAAATGAGACCCCAAGTCAAAACCCCCCTCTCTCTCTCCCTCTCTCTTCATTTAATGAGCATGGCTCAAGCCATGCCCATACTCCCTCTCTCATGCACCAAGTCAACAAAACAAAAAAAAAGAAATTCAAATAATAAAACACACAAATAATTAATACCCAATTAAATCCCCAAAACACTTAATACAAATTGGTTAACCCTTCATGCTAGCTAATCATGGTTTTAACCCCAAATCTAACCCTAGTTAACATGCACAAGTGTGTGTGTGCCTAGAAAAATCCTAATAAAATATTCATTAATTTGAATAAAATATCAGAAACCTAATTTGGTAAACTTTTTACCAAAAACTATCTATTAAGATAAAATTAACCCTTAAACACGACCTAAGGTGTTACAATCTCCCCCCCCCTTAAAGAAAATTCGTCCCCGAATTTTAAAATACAAAGCTACGCATACCTTCAGAGAGATGAGGGAACTTCTTCCGCATCTCGCCCTCAGCCTCCCAAGTGATCTCCTTACCATTTGGGATGCACCAAAATACCTTCACTGATGGCAAGACCTTCGATCGAAGCCTCTTCATTTGCCGGTCCAACATTACGACTGGCTATTTGGTGAACGAAGGATCATGCTTGAACTAAATGGTCTGGCGCTGAATCCAATGAGAAAGGTCATGAAGGTAATTGCAAGTATCGACAAAGGAAATACGGGGTGAAGATTCAATAATCTAGGTGGAAGTGCCCAACTTATGGCAACAAACCAACTCTCCTTAGGGATCCTAAAAGACTTACTAACCTGAAAAGCTTCCCAAAACTCAACATGTCAATTCCCGGAAATCTCCGTGGGAATACATGATCCTCTATTGCGAACTCGAATCTGCGACCTTCTTGGTCAGCATCTGATCTCTATCCGCGACAAACCGATTTCATCCTGACCCCAAATCAACCGGGTCATTTCCGAAATTTCTAGACTAGCAGAGGTCCAAAAATCCTATAACCCGGAGTTAGGAAAAACAGACTGGTGATCGACATGACCTAGCCTCTAATCCTAAGGGTTACCAATTGGAGTGTCTCCTGATAACTGCTATCAAAGGAGAACCCTTATCGATGGTAAACAACGATCCCCAACTGTCGACAACAATTTCTACACACGCACAACTTAACAATAACAACTGAGCAAACTGAGTACCACCGGATGACAACATCCGAATGGAGTCACATCCTGACAACTCCTGGGTGGACACCATAACGAATTTCGGGAAGATCTGCTCTCGTTCCCTCTTCGGAACGGTTAAAGTGTAACACCTTAGGATTTGTTTAGTGACTAAATATATTTAAATGATGGTTTTTAACAAAAAGTTTACCAAACTGTGTTTTAAATATTTTTTCTAATTTAATAAATATTTTTCCAAAATTTTCCTAGGCTTGCACACACATGTGCATGTAAACTAGGGTTTTTAAATTTAGTTAACACCATAATTATTAACCATGGTGGGTTAATCATGGGATTAAGTCTTATGGATTCTTAAGTGGGTTTTATTAGTTGATTAGTAGTCACTTTAGTTTGAATTTGGTTAAGTGTTGACTTGTGTGAGAGAGAGAGAGTGCATCATGGCTTTAGGCCATGCTTGCATTAAATGAAGAGAGAGAGAGGGGGGGTGACTTTTGTGTGATGATTTGTGATGGTTTCTTTCTCTCAACTCTTTTTGTTTTTGTCTCAAACTCTCACACTCACACACACACACACACCCTTACCTCTTCCCCGGCTCCAGAACAAGCAGCAGCAGCAGCAAGCTTTCAGCAGCAGCAGCAGGAGCTAGAAGCAGCAGCAGCAGCAGCAGCAGAGAGAAGTAGCAGCAGCAGCACCAAGCTTCACAACAGCAACTGCAGCCTCTTCTCTTCCCTTCTTCACCTTCCTGCAGCTCCCTAGGGTTAAGTATGAGGTATATTTCCTAAACTTATTCCCTAGTTAGCTTAGTAAGTGTGGTTTTGCTTCGGTTAGTGGATTTTAGTGCGTTTTAGTGCGATATGGGGTGTTTAGAGGGAACTTTGTGCTAAGGTGATGTGTTAGGGTTTCAGTAGCTTGTTAGTGAGTTAGTGAGACCATTGTAACCTAGTTTAACCCCTATTACACTAAAATACCACCAGTTTCCCTAATTGATGCAATTTGTCGTTTTTAAGCTAAATTTGAGCTTTTCTGGATCTGCTTTTGACCCGAGGTGATATAAATGAAATTGAGTTGACTGTAGTATAGTGGAGTAGTGCTGATACCACATGTGAAACCCGACCCCCTACCTGCTACAGTTGGCCGCCGAAATTCTCATTCTGGCCGCAATTTGCGGCCAGATGGATAGGGATTTGGGTGTTGTTTGGTCCTATAGGTGTGTTCTGGTGTGTAGGGTGTTGTTATATATATAGTTTTGTAAATCTAGCCCTGTGTAGAAATCTGGGACCAATTACCTGTTTTGCCGTTTTTCTAAACCTTCGCGACACGCGTGATACGTGAGTAGGTTTGGGTTTCTGTGTATCGCGGCGCGTCGGGGTAGATTCAGGCGCGTGATCACACGTTTTAGCGTATCACGCACACGCGCGATTAGTTTGCGACACGAGTTTCTAGTTTGACCGTAATGTCGCATTTTTGGTGAAATTGAGCTTATATATGTGTGATATGTGTATGTGATTCTAGGTTCGCAGGCCAGTGAGACGGACGCTGCGAAGAAGGGCAAGCAAGTCATCGGCTACACTTAGCGCGAGACACGGTGAGTAGATTTCACATCTACGGGGATATCGCCCGCATGGTGTTATGCGTCAGGGCTGATAGGACTTTATCATTATATGTTGCATGCACCCCATAGACTGTCATCGCATATTGCATTCCCTGCTGTGTTTATATACATATTGCTTAGAACTGATAGAACACCGCACTATTACTAACGGTATATGTTGCACGGGCACTATTTTGCATGCTACACACACACCGTTAGTAATTGCCATGCCACACTCACTGTAGAACTGCCATGATTATACTGTTGTATATTGCTGTAGTTCATCTTACACATGATTGATTATGAATTCCTGGAAATTGGGAGCCGCATGACATCTTTAAAAACGAAAACTACTTTTAAAAGCGGTTTTTCCCTTATGCTCATACCATGGATTGATTTACATTGTACCTCGCTTTGGATTTACTTATTGGTGATGGATTTCATGCGATTTGTGGTTTTGAGGACCGTGGAAGTAATTAAGAAAAGATGCACTATTTTGAAAAACCCGGTACCTCGTGATATGATATTTTGGTGTGTCCACCACGCGTTTTCTCGGTGCTGAGACGTGTGCTTGAGACCCGATTCGAGGAGTGGATGTTCCGTTTGCGGGTTCGTGGTGGGCCCGGTATGGTTCCCCTCGGCGAGCTGATCGATGGGTTTGCCGATTGAGCCTGGAGGCGGGCGAGTACCTACCGGTGATTGGTTGGACCTGACAGTTGTCCGGAGGATACTGACCAGAGTCGAGAGATGGATGCGGGATGATCCGTACTGCCGGGGCCGAGGGCCGACACCGCAGACGGACCCCGTGGGCCGATCCGGACTGACGGAGCCCGATATACGAGGATTTGCGTGTCGATGCTGGACACGAGTATTTTTTGATATTTTGGGCGCCGATGTTGGGCACTCGTGATTTCTCAGAGATGTACAGGATTTGAGGGCCGATGGGTGTGCCGGCGCCTGAGTGTATTTGGGATTTGAGTGCAGCCTGAGGCACCGTTTATGGTTTTCCATGTTGACATAGTCCATGTAGATGTTATTTATCCCATACTCAGTATTAACTACTATATAACTCATCCTGTAGCATTTACCTGTTAGAGTATTTGCATTACTATTGCATCCTCTATTTGACATGCATTGATATCATCTGCTGGCATTAGTAGAGCCACGCTATATGTGCATGCTCACGATCACCTTTATATGTTATCTCTATTCACGAGTTGGCAACTCACCCCCGTTGTGCCACAGTGTTTGCAGGTTGCCCTTGGGAGTAGTCACGGCTGGCTGTTACCGCATCTTTTGGCACAGATACCCTTTCTGAGGCGAGTTAGCCTTTTTGCTGGTTAGGTGGGTTTTGTACGGTATCTGTTATCATTTCAGTTATATATTGATATATCTAGTATTCTCCATCTACCTTTCTGTATTGACTTAGAGACAGTTGAGAGGACGATATGTATGATTTTATATTCTGGTGTCGAGCTCGCATGTGAGCCGACTTTACTTTATGCAGTCTCATCTTTTATGATTTTGTCCTTGCTTTACTGGGTACTCTTCGCTACGGCGTCGTATATCTTATTGTGATGCTTTATTCATGTCACTTGTTATTTTTGTTACACCTTGCTTTTACCCGACTTTCGGGGCTAATGTTTTAAAAAGGAAATGTTACCAAAATTACAAAAGTTATAACTCTTGAACTTAGAAGGATTTCTACTAAATAAAATGGAAGCTTTTCAAACATGTATGACTGTTTTTACGAAAAATGTTTCAATCACTCTTTATTATTGGTTTTGATTTCTGGGTTCGGTTTACTTAGCCGCGTTACGCCTGTAGACGTTGCGTGGTTAAGTGCCGGTCACGAGTCGAATTCTCGGGTCGTGACAAAGTTGGTATCAGAGCGTAGGTTTTACCTTCGGAGTGTAGGATGACCCTGGTATGATGGAGTAGGTAGCTGCAGCAGGGTAGCGTAGCGTGCGTATGTTCCGCGGCATACTCACGACACGGTACTCCGCCTACGCGACCTTAGGACTTATTGATTTGATCCCTCCTTATATTCTTGCGATTCGATTTCCGTGTTCTTATCGAATCCAAATTTTCTTTCAGCCATTATGCCGCCTAAGACTACGAGGGCACAGAGAGCGGCCGCGAGGGCCGAGATTCGTGTTGACTCGTCCGAGACGAGGACTGACCCGGGCAGTGCACCTGTTGTACCCGAGCAGGCTGTTCCTGCCGTGACAGAGCAGATCGCCATGCTAGGGGCTGGTATGCAGGAGATGCGCCAGACGGTGGGATCTAGCATGCAGGAGATGCGCCAGATGATAGGATCGCTAGTTGAGACGCTTCGAGCGCAGCGACCAGAGGTAGCTCCACCCGTTCCAGAGACCGCGATGGTGCCTACCGCACAGCCAGTTGCCCCTGCAGCCACGGAGGTGATTACAGTATCACTATCAGAGTTCATGAGGCTGAAGCCTCCGGTCTTCACAGGCACCGATACAGCCGAGGACCCACAGTCTTTCATAGACAGGATGGCCAGGATATGCCGTTCCCTCAGATGCGCAGATGCGAGATGGGTCGAGTTCGCGAGCTTTCGCCTAGAAGGTCTTGCGCAGAAGTGGTGTGACTCAGTGGAGAAGGGCAGAGCAGCAGGTCTTCCTCCTATGACCTGGACGGAGTTCGTGACCATATTTCTAGCCCGTTTCCTTCCCCAGAGTGTTAGGGATGCCCGAGCACGCAGATTTGAGTCCTTGCGCCAGACGCCAGGGATGACAGTGGCAGAGTATGACGTACTGTTTACAGAGCTAGCAGTCTACGCCCCATATTTAGTGGCTACCGAGGAGTTGCGAGTCCGGAGATTTGTTCGAGGCTTGCTTACACCATTGTTCCTCGCGATCAGCGCGCAGCACTACGAGACCTATGCAGTAGCTGTAGACGCAGCCCTAGTGGTCGAGGAGCACCTAGCTGAGACTTCGGTAGTTCCAGAGCCGAAGAGAGTTCGTACCAGTATTTCCGCACGGAGGCAGTCATTCAGACGCCGCGACAGGTATCATTCCGGTACGAGGATTAGCAGAGATTCGGGACGAGGTCGGATGTTTAGTTCGTATCCCCAGGAAGGTCAGCAGTCGCCGTGGGGTTGCTTCAGATGTGGCAGCCTACTTCACCTCATTCGAGATTGTCCAGAGACACACCGGAGGGAGGCGGCAGCACCGCATGTTACCTTACCACCTTCACCACCCCAGAGGGCGTTGCCCGTTGTGCCTACCGTTGCTCCGCGCCAGACTTATGCACAGAGAGGTCGTGGGCGTGGAGGAGTTGCTCAGAGGGGACGAGATGACCGAGGCAGAGGTCAGTCAGTTACAGGTGGTAGACAGGCGAGGGTCTTTGCTTTGACACATCAGGACGCGCAGGCGTCCAATGCTGTGGTTTCAGGTATCCTTCCTGTATGTTCAGTTGATGCACATGTACTGTTCGATCCCGGATCCACACACTCGTACGTATCCACACACTTTGTGCCAAGTTTGGGTAGAGAGTCCGGCTTGCTTGATCAGCCGCTTGTGGTGACCACTCCTGTGGGAGAGTCGTTTGTGGCTAGGCACGTGTTCCGATCCTGTATCGTCTGTATTGGCGAGAGAGAGTTGCCTGTCGACTTGATCCTTCTGGAGATGTTGGACTTCGACGTTCTTTTGGGCATGGATTGGTTAGCCACGTGCTATGCTTCTGTGGACTGCCGCGAGAAGACAGTTAGATTCTGTTTCCCCGGTGAGTCGGCTTTTGTTGTGTTGGGGGACCGTGGTGCCGCCCCTCACAGTGTGATTTCTTCTTTTCGCGCTGGACAGCTTTTGAGGAAGGGATGTCAGGGATTTCTCGCCTATGTTTGCGATGCTCGCGCTACACAGGTTCCATTGGACCAGGTTCCGGTTGTTAGCGAGTTTCCTAATGTGTTCCCTGACGAGCTTCCTGGGTTGCCGCCCGAGCGCGACATTTCTTTCTGTATTGATTTGGTTCCTGGTTCGGGGCCTATTTCTATACCGCCTTATCGGATGGCCCCGGCGGAACTTCGTGAGCTGAAGGGTCAATTGCAAGATTTGCTGGACAAGGGACTTATTCGACCCAGTGTTTCTCCTTGGGGTGCTCCAGTCCTGTTCGTCAGAAAGAAGGACGGCAGTTTGTGTCTTTGTATCGACTACCGCCAGCTGAACAGGGTGACAGTGCGGAACAGGTATCCTTTGCCGCGTATCGATGATTTGTTCGACCAGCTCTAGGGGGCAGGGTACTTTTTGAGGATCGATTTGCGATCGGGCTATCATCAGCTGCGGGTTCGACAGGAGGACATTCCCAGGACAGCCTTCCGTACGCGCTACGGCCATTACGAGTTTTTGGTGATGTCGTTCGGACTCACCAATGCGCCAGCAGCCTTCATGGAATTGATGAACCGCATTTTCCGGCCTTATTTGGATCTGTTCATCATAGTCTTCATTGACGATATCCTGGTGTACTCCCGGAGTAGTGAGGAGCACGAACAGCACTTGCGGATTACATTGCAGACATTGAGGGAGCACCAGCTTTATGCGAAATTTTCCAAGTGTGCTTTTTGGCTGGACAGCGTAGACTTCTTGGGTCACGTGATTTCACGAGAAGGTATATGTGTAGACCCGAGGAAGATCGAGGCCGTTCAGCGTTGGCCCAGACCCACATCGGTGACGGAGATTCGCAGCTTTTTGGGGTTGGCCGGTTACTACAGGCGTTTTGTGCAGGACTTCTCCCGTATTGCTACACCGTTGACCGGGTTGACCCGGAAGGGAGTTCCCTTCGATTGGACGGAGGAGTGCGAGCACAGTTTCCAGCAGTTACGGACTCGGCTGACGACGGCACCGGTGTTATCCTTACCTTCCGGATCGGGCGGATTTGTGGTCTTTTGTGATGCTTCTCGAGTGGGGTTGGGATGCGTTTTGATGCAGCACGACAGGGTGATCGCGTATGCTTCGTGACAACTGAAGAGACATGAACAAAACTACCCCACTCATGATTTGGAGATGGCAGCAGTGGTCTTCGCACTTAAGATCTGGCGACATTACCTATACGGCGAGTCGTGCCAGATATTCACGGATCACAAGAGTCTGAAATACATATTTCAGCAGCGGGATCTGAACCTTTGACAGCGTCGATGGATGGAGTTAGTGAAGGATTACGACTGCGAGATCTTATACCACCCGGGCAAGGCGAATGTGGTGGCGGATGCTTTGAGCAGGAGGCCCGGGAGTAGTTTATCTTGTTTGAGCGCAGTACAGGAGCAGTCATTGGCAGACTGGCAGATATTATGCGATAGTCGAGTACAGTTCGAGTTCACGCCGATTGGAGGACAGATAGCGCATGTCCGTGCACGCCCACAGTTGATCGATCGTATACGTGATGCACAGCTCAGTGATGACCGATGTTCAGAGATCATGGCACAGATTGGACAGGGCAGATTTTCCGAGTTCGTGATCGATGATCAGGGAGTACTACGATTTGGAGTCAGACAGTGCGTACCTGATGCTGAGGGACTGAGGCGTGAGATTCTTGAGGAAGCACATCGATCGGTATATAGCGTCCATCCCGGTTCCACCAAGATGTATCACGATATGAGAGATGTTTATTGGTGGGACGGAATGAAGAGGGACATCGCAGATTTTGTGTCGAGATGCCTGACTTGTCAGCAAGTCAAGGCTGAGCACCAGAGGCCCGCAGGAGAGCTACAGCCGTTATCCATTCCGGAGTGGAAATGGGAACAGATTTCGATGGATTTCATTGTGGGTCTACCCAGGACTAGTCGGTGGTATGACTCCATCTGGGTGATCGTGGATCGTTTGACAAAAGCGGCTCACTTCCTACCGGTGAAGACGACTTTCGGATTTACTCAATATGCCCAGATCTACATTGATGAGATAGTGCGACTACACGGAGTCCCGACATGTATTGTGTCCGACAGAGGCACCCAGTTTACCAGTAGACTATGGCAGAGGCTTCAGGAGGCTTTGGGCACTCGCTTGAGTTTTAGCACGGCTTTTCATCCGCAGACCGACGGACAGTCAGAGAGGACCATCCAGACTCTCGAGGACATGCTCAGAGCTTGTGTACTAGATTTCGGAGGTAGCTGGGATCATCATTTGCCCTTGGTAGAGTTCTCCTACAATAACAGCTACCAGGAGACTATTCAGATGGCACCATTTGAGGCTCTTTATGGGAGGAGATGCAGGTCGCCCACGTGTTGGACAGAGCTCAGTGAGAGCAGTATCTTAGGACCACAGATCGTTGAGGAGACGACAGCGAAGATCCAATTGATTCGCGATAGGATGAGAGCAGCCCAGAGTAGGCAGAGATCTTATGCGGACCGTCGGCGACGCAGACTTGAGTTTTCTGTTGGTGATCACGTTTTCTTGAGGGTCTCCCCAATGAAAGGTGTGATGAGGTTTGGGAAGAAGGGGAAGCTCAGTCCCAGGTATGTGGGCCCCTTAGAGATCCTCGAGCGTGTTGGTGCAGTAGCCTATCGTTTAGCCCTTCCGCCCAGCTTTCCAGATGTGCACCCCGTATTTCATGTCTCGATGCTCCGTAGATATCTTCATGATCCTTCGCATGCGATTCAGCATCCGACGATCCAGCTGGAGCGCGACCTTTCCTATGCAGAGCAGCCGGTGATGATCTTGGATCGACAAGTGAAGAAATTGAGATCGAAGGACATTCCATCAGTTAAGGTACTTTGGCGTGGTCAGAACCGTGAGGAGGTCACTTGGGAGACCGAAACCGAGATGATGAAGACGTATCCCCATCTTTTTGAAGGTACGTGTAGTTAGATTTTTGAAATTCGGGGACGAATTTCTTTAAGGGGGAGAGATTGTAACACCTTAGGATTTGTTTAATGACTAAATATATTTAAATGATGGTTTTTAACAAAAAGTTTACCAAATTGTGTTTTAAATATTTTTCCTAATTTAATAAATATTTTTCCAAAATTTTCCTAGGCTTGCACACACATGTGCATGTAAACTAGGGTTTTTAAATTTAGTTAATACCATAATTATTAACCATGGTGGGTTAATCATGGGATTAAGTCTTATGGATTCTTAAGTGGGTTTTATTAGTTGATTAGTAGTCACTTTAGTTTGAATTTGGTTAAGTGTTGACTTGTGTGAGAGAGAGAGAGTGCATCATGGCTTTAGGCCATGCTTGCATTAAATGAAGAGAGAGAGAGGGGGGTGACTTTTGTGTGATGATTTGTGATGGTTTCTTTCTCTCAACTCTTTTTGTTTTTGTCTCAAACTCTCACACTCACACACACACACACACCCTTACCTCTTCCCCAGCTCCAGAACAACCAGCAGCAGCAGCAAGCTTTCAGCAGCAGCAGCAACAGCAGGAGCTAGAAGCAGCAGCAGCAGAGAGAAGTAGCAGCAGCAGCACCAAGCTTCACAACAGCAACTGCAGCCTCTTCTCTTCCCTTCTTCACCTTCCTGCAGCTCCCTAGGGTTAAGTATGAGGTATATTTCCTAAACTTATTCCCTAGTTAGCTTAGTTAGTGTGGTTTTGCTTCGGTTAGTGGATTTTAGTGCGTTTTAGTGCGATATGGGGTGTTTAGAGGGAACTTTGTGCTAAGGTGATGTGTTAGGGTTTCAGTAGCTTGTTAGTGAGTTAGTGAGACCATTGTAACCTAGTTTAACCCCTATTACACTAAAATACCACCAGTTTCCCTAATTGATGCAATTTGTCGTTTTTAAGCTAAATTTGAGCTTTTCTGGATCTGCTTTTGACCCGAGGTGATATAAATGAAATTGAGTTGACTGTAGTATAGTGGAGTAGTGCTGATACCACAGGTGAAACCCGACCCCCTACCTGCTACAGTTGGCCGCCGAAATTCTCATTCTGGCCGCAATTTGCGGCCAGATGGATAGGGATTTGGGTGTTGTTTGGTCCTATAGGTGTGTTCTGGTGTGTAGGGTGTTGTTATATATATAGTTTTGTAAATCTAGCCCTATGTAGAAATCTGGGACCAAATACCTGTTTTGCCGTTTTTCTAAACCTTCGCGACACGCGTGATACGTGAGTAGGTTTGGGTTTCTGCGTATCGCGGCGCGTCGGGGTAGATTCAGGCGCGTGATCACACATTTTAGCGTATCGCGCAAACGCGCGATTAGTTTGCGACACGAGTTTCTAGTTTGACCGTAATGTCGCATTTTTGGTGAAATTGAGCTTATATATGTGTGATATGTGTATGTGATTCTAGGTTCGCAGGCCAGTGAGACGGACGCTGCGAAGAAGGGCAAGCTAGTCGTCGACTACACTTAGCGCGAGACACGGTGAGTAGATTTCACATCTACGGGGATATCGCCCGCATGGCGTTATGCGTCAGGGCTGATAGGACTTTATCATTATATGTTGCATGCACCCCATAGACTGTCATCGCATATTGCATTCCCTGCTGTGTTTATATACATATTGCTTAGAACTGATAGAACACCGCACTATTACTAACGGTATATGTTGCACGGGCACTATTTTGCATGCTACACACACACCGTTAGTAATTGCCATGCCACACTCACTGTAGAACTGCCATGATTATACTGTTGTATATTGCTGTAGTTCATCTTACACATGATTGATTATGAATTCCTGGAAATTGGGAGCCGCATGACATCTTTAAAAATGGAAACTACTTTTAAAAGCGGTTTTTCCCTTATGCTCATACCATGGATTGATTTACATTGTACCTCGCTTTGGATTACTTATTGGTGATGGATTTCATGCGATTTGTGGTTTTGAGGACCGTGGAAGTAATTAAGAAAAGATGCACTATTTTGAAAAACCTGGTACCTCGTGATATGATATTTTGGTGTGTCTACCACGCGTTTTCTCGGTGCTGAGACGTGTGCTTGAAACCCGATTCGAGGAGTCGATGTTCCGTTTGCGGGTTCGTGGTGGGCCCGGTATGGTTCCCCTCGGCGAGATGATCGATGGGTTTGCCGATTGAGCCTGGAGGCGGGCGAGTACCTACCGGTGATTGGTTGGACCTGGCAGTTGTCCGGAGGATACTGACCAGAGTCGAGAGATGGATGCGGGATGATCCGTACTGCCGGGGCCGAGGGCCGACACAGCAGACGGACCCTGTGGGCCGATCCGGACTGACGGAGCCCGATATACGAGGATTTGCGTGTCGATGCTGGACACGAGTATTTTTTGATATTTTGGGTGCCGATGTTGGGCACTCGTGATTTCTCAGAGATGTACAGGATTTGAGGGCCGATGGGTGTGCCGGCGCCTGAGTGTATTTGGGATTTGAGTGCAGCCTGAGGCACCGTTTATGGTTTTCCATGTTGACATAGTCCATGTAGATGTTATTTATCCCATACTCAGTATTAACTACTATATATCTCATCCTGTAGCATTTACCTGTTAGAGTATTTGCATTACTATTGCATCCTCTATTTGACATGCATTGATATCATCTGCTGGCATTAGTAGAGCCATGCTATATGTGCATGCTCGCGATCACCTTTATATGTTATCTCTATTCACGAGTTGGCAACTCACTCCCGTTGTGCCACAGTGTTTGCAGGTTGCCCTTGGGAGTAGTCACGGCTGGCTGTTACCGCATCTTTTGGCACAGATACCCTTTCTGAGGCGAGTTAGCCTTTTTGCTGGTTAGGTGGGTTTTGTACGGTATCTGTTATCATTTCGGTTGTATATTGATGTATCTAGTATTCTCCATCTACCTTTCTGTATTGACTTAAAGACAGTTGAGAGGACGATATGTATGATTTTATATTCTGGTGTCGAGCTCGCATGTGAGCCGACTTTACTTTATGCAGTCTCATCTTTTATGATTTTATCCTTGCTTTACTGGGTACTCTTCGCTACGGCGTCTTATATCTTATTATGATGCTTTATTCAAGTCACTTGTTATTTCTGTTACACCTTGCTTTTACCCGACTTTCGGGGCTAATGTTTTAAAAAGGAAATGTTACCAAAATTACAAAAGTTATAACTCTTGAACTTAAAAGGATTTCTACTAAATAAAATGGAAGCTTTTCAAACATGTATGACTGTTTTTACGAAAAATGTTTCAATCACTCTTTATTATTGGTTTTGATTTCTGGGTTCGGCTTACTTAGCCGCGTTACGCCTGTAGACGTTGCGTGGTTAAGTGCCGGTCACGAGTCGAATTCTCGGGTCGTGACATAAAGGTTGCAACTCTCCATCCGGTCTCAGTTGCTCAACACAAACACACAACAAGACAGACACCTTGAAACGAATCCCAAGACTACTTTTTCTGTCCCTGCCCACCCGTAACTACCTTACAAGTTACGTTAACAGTTGGTGGGGCTTGAATGAGTACAGAGAGTTGACCGATGTGCCTGCCTTAGGATTCCTCGTCTCTTCCCTATAATATTAGGTATACAAGTGTCTCTCTAGCCAAGCACACCCTTACCACAAGTCAAGGATTCCAAAACATTACCCAGCCGGGTAGGCTCCAATATCCCTGACGAACGAACGTCGGCGGCCAGTGCCTCACGAAAGCGATTTAAGCAAAAGTGGTCGGACGCGGACATGAGCAAGTTGTCTCCTTCGAAGAGACACACTTATGCCGTACTCAACGATCGCACAAGAACGGTGTATCTGCGGAGGATTATCAAAATAATCAAATTCCACCACAGGAAGATGTGCCTTTAATTCTGGTGGTCCACGAAAATCTGACACGACTCTCAAACAAGTGGTGTCTCTGATCTCCAGCGCAAAACCATCGCGGCATCTCCAGATCATGAGTGGGATATCCTTCTCGTACTTCCTCCAATGTAAGGAAGCAAAAGCGATAACTCCATGGTGTCACCTCAGTACACCTTCGAGTCCTACTCACGAAACATCACAGTTAAACCACAAGGTCGTCCGAACCAAAGGCAAAGAAGGAGCTGACGCAGTTGTTAACCACGCCTTCAACTGCGGAAACTCCGTACACAAGCCTCAGCCCAGAAAAAGAAACCTCCAATCTGGTCAATTTAGTCAACGGGCGGCATAATACTAGCAATCCTACAAGAGACGGCGGTAGCACCTGCTAAGACAAAAATATGCGGACCTCCATCCCGCTCACTAATTTGGGCCTAAGCTGTATGGCCACGCTCTTCCTCGAAACCATACCAAGTCGCCTCCGCAACTACAAGACCTAGGAGTCACCACGAACAAGCATGAAGTGAACACTCCGAGAATCTAGCAAACCACTGGGGCTCTCCCAGTATCCATAAAACAATCCTCGAGTGCTACTCCTATCCCTCACGACACACTAAAAAGACCAGGTTTGTCGTAAATAACACAACAATAACTAGTCGAGGATCGGCCCGAAGAAAACCGGTTCATCACACCTACGAATGCTTCTAGAGCATTGGTGAGTCCAGTGACACACCCAAAACACACAAAGCCCGTAGCATGCACAAGGCAGTCTTCGGAATATCATCACTTCGGACCCGCAACAATGATGACCAGATCCCAACCCACTTAGACAAGGTCTCGCACTCTGGTGCTGATCGAAGAGATCGTCAATGCGAGGTACATGATACTTATCCGCACCATAAGCTAATTCAAAGACGATCAATCAACACATCCTCACGCTGTCGTTTTCCTTCTGGATGACAGAAATAGGAGCTTCCTAAATGCGAAACACTCAGACGCACAGACTTCCTCAACAACAACTCCGCAGCAGATCCTTAGCTCCTTAAGCTTCGCCGGCTCATCTCGGAATGACGTCTGAAAATTCTCGCACGAAAGAAAGCTGGTCTAACAACCAACTGTGGCTACAGTATCACGAAAACGCCAAGAATCCACGACATCTCCTCGGAGCCGACTAGCGAACAGGGCTGAATTCAAGCTGTAAGAGGCGGCACCACTATCCACCTGCACAACAAGAGTTGACTTACCCGGAACAACAAACCCTAACACGTAGCTAACCAGTCCGTGCCCAGGAGATTGCCAAATCCAACATCTTTAGGGAGTTCAAGATGACAGACGAATCTCTATCTCCTATCCGATGGACGTAAGACCGAAGTACGTGTTGCTCAACAGAAGGATTACTGACGGAAGTAACACAACAAACGGCTAATCTACCCAGCACGACTCTCGCCCTAAACTCAGCACGAAATGTGTAAACATACGAGTGCAACAAATGAACATACTGAAAGAGTACCTGAAACCACAGCATTGGGTGCCGGAGCATCCGGATGAGTCGAAGCGAAAACTTGGGCCTGTCCTTCATCTGCGACTGATCGAACTCCTCTTCTACTAGCCTGACCCTTCTGTGCAAACCCTCTGCGTCCACGACGTCTCAAAATACGACCCTGACGTGCTGTGAAGGAACACTGCCTGATGAGGTGTTGAAGGCTTCCGCATCGTAAAAACCTACGTACTGAATGCTGTCCTGCCTGAGGATGGAAGCCAAACGACTGTCCTCGTCCTAAGCCGCTGCTCTGGGCTGGTACACCAGTACGATTCCGCCACTGTTCCGGAACTCTCACGGTCTCTGGAAGACGTGTCTCGTAAACGGGGGCTGCCTCCACCGGTGCTGTGTAGGGGACGGAATACTGCATGATGATCGCAAGGAACAACTGGGTAACAGGGGTGGTGACCATCTGTCGCTGCGCTCGAACGACCTCTACCAATGAGCTCATCGTCTGGCGCAAGCTCTGCATCTCTGCCACTAGTCTAGGTATCTGATCTGTCGTAGGAGAAACAATCTGTCCTGGTACAACATGGGTACTACTCGGATCGGTCCTCATCTCAGATAACTCAACTCGAACCTCGGCTCTCCCGGCCTCTCTCTGCACCCTCGTAGTCCTTGGCGGCATAATGGCTGGAAAGAAGGTAGGATTCGATGAGGATACGAAAATCGAATCACAAGGATGTATACAATCATAAAGGAATTGCAATCAATAAGTCCTAAGGTCGCGTAGGCGGAGTACCGTGTCGTGAGTATGCCGCGGAACATACGCACGCTACGCCACTCTGCTGCAGCTACCTAGTCCATCATACCAGGGTCATCCTACACTCCGAAAGTAAAACCTACGCTCTGATACCAACTTTGTCACGACCCGAAGTTTGGCCCATGTCCGGCACTTATCCACGTAACGTCTACAGGCGTAACGCGACTAAGTAAGCCGAAAACCCAGAAATCAAACCAGTAACAGTATAGAGTGATTAAACAGTTAATAGAACCAATTACTAAGATAACAATATACGACGCCGTAGCGAAGAAAAATGAGCAACAAGCGGGAAACATCACAGATAGAATAAACTGCATAAGTAAGTCGGCTCACAACGAGCTCGACGCCAGAATACAAAATAATATACATCGTCCTCACAACTGGTCTCTAAGTCAAAACATAAGTGGTAGATGGAGAGTACTAGATACAGCAATATACATAACTGAAAGATAACCAGATACCGTACAAAACCCACCTATCAGCAAAAGAGCTAGTACACCAACTGTAGGGGTATCTGTGTCAAAAGATGTAAGAATGCAGCCTGCCGCGATTACTCCGAAGGACAACCTGCAAACACTGTGGCACAACGGGGGTGAGTTGCCAACTCGTGAATAGAAGATAACATATAAAGGTAATCGCGAGTATGCACGCGCTACGATACTCTAACCTATATCAATAGATAACATCTATATGATGAACTGGATGCTCAATCATGCCACAAGTGCGATCTAATAACATCTCCATATGATGAGCAAGAATAATAATAATGCAATCTAACAACCCTATATAGAATGACAGGGTATGCAATGATCAGGTATAGCAATGCAATCTAACAACCCTATATAGAATGAACAGGATATGCAATGATCAGGTATAGCAATGTGATCTAACAACCCTATATAGAATGAACAGGGTATGCAATGATCAGGTATAGCAATGTGATCTAACAACCCTATATAGAATGAACAGGGTATGCAATGATCAGGTATAGCAATGTGATCTAACAACCCTATATATTATGAACAGGGTATGCAATGATCAGGTATATCAATGCAATCTAACAACCCTATATAGAATGAACAGGGTATAATAGATACAGGATGAGATATCAGTTATTACATACTGAGTATGGAAAATATAACATCTACACGGAAATGTCATCGTGGAAAGTATAATCGGTACCCATCAATGTACCCAAATCCCCTTTACTACTCAGGCGTCGTCATCCTCCTCAGTCCTCCAATCCTGTAAATCTCATATAACCGTGAGTGCCCAACATCGGCACCCAAAACATCAAGAAATACTCGTGCCAAGCATCGACACGCAAATCCTCCTGTATAGGGCATCCGTCAGTCCGGATATGCCCACGGGCTCTGTCAGCGGTATCGGCCCTCGGCCCCGGCAGTACGAGTCGTCCCGTATCCATCCATAGACTCTGGTCGGTATCCTCCGGATAACCGCCAGGTCCAACCAATCACCGGTAGGTAGTAGTCCCTCTGCCAGGCTCACCGTCTACTGCACAGCGAAACCGTTCTCGCCCCGGGGTACCATACCGGGTCCACCATGTACCCGTAATCGGCCTCATCCAACTCCTCGATTCGGGTTAACATATATCACTCCAGTACCGAGAAAACACATGGTGGACGCACTGAAATAACATATCAAGGAAAACCGGGTTTTAAATAATTAACTATACTCTTTGAAATATCCACGGTTTCCCAAATCCAGAATTAACATGGAAACAACATATCTCAATGCGTAATCTAAGCAAGTATGAAGATAACAATATATGTGTGCACTGGTAAGAATATACAGTGTGCATGTGCGCAGGTATGAATATATCAATATATGTGTGCACTGGTATGAATATACAGTGTGCATGTGCGCAGGTATGAAGATATCAATATATGTGTGCACTGGTATGAATATACAGTGTGCATGTGCGCAGGTATGAAGATATCAATATATGTGTGCACTGGTATGAATATACAGTGTGCATGTGCGCATGTATGAAGATATCAATATATATGTGCACTGGTATGAATATACAGTGTGCATGTGCGCAGGTATGAAGATATCAATATATGTGTGCACTGGTATGAATATACAGTGTGCATGTGCGCAGGTATGAAGATATCAATATATATGTGCACTGGTATGAATATACAGTGTGCATGTGCGCAGGTATGAAGATATCAATATATGTGTGCACTGGTATGAATATACAGTGTGGATGTGCGCAGGTATGAAGATATCAATATATGTGTGCACTGGTATGAATATACAGTGTGCATGTGCGCAGGTATGAAGATATCAATATATATGTGCACTGGTATGAATATACAGTGTGCATGTGCGCAGGTATGAAGATATCAATATGTGTGTGCACTGGTATGAATATACAGTGTGCATGTGCGCAGGTATGAAGATATCAATATATATGTGCACTGGTATGAATATACAGTGTGCATGTGCGCAGGTATGAAGATATCAATATATGTGTGCACTGGTATGAATATACAGTGTGCATGTGCGCAGGTATGAAGATATCAATATATGTGTGCACTGCTATGAATATACAGTGTGCAAGTGATGCATATGTGCCTAACTATGGATATAACATATGCTGTTATGCGGCAAATCATGACAACATCAATAGGGTAGAATCAGTAAGATATATGATTTATAGCAATCCTATAATGTGAGTGTCATGGCAATCACTAACGGTGTGAGTGTAGCATATCAATCGTGCTCGTGCGACTTGAACCGTTGGTGACAGTGCAGTGTCCTATGCTATCATTTCTATATGCAACAATAAGGTATGCTACTACAGCTCATATGAACATCTACAATCTAATATCCTGACTCGCCCTGACGCTTAACGCCATACGGGCGATTTCCCCGTAGATGTTAAATCTACTCACCTGGTCGTGCGCTACTCGTAGCCGACCACCTGCTTTGCTTTCTTAGCTTCGCCTGACGTACCCGCCTGCGAACCTGTAATTACACAAGAATCCATATATAAGCAATTAACTCGCAAAACGTGATATCGAAGTCAAACGATACGCTCGCGTCGCAAACTAAACGCGCGTGAGTACGATACGCTAAATGTGTGCACGCGTCCAAAACCAACCCCGATACTCCGCGATACGCTGCATCACGGAACCCTCTCGCGTATCACGCGTATCGCGCGAACCAAACGTACTAGAAATACGATATAACGCTCCAGATTCTACCCAGGCTAACAAATTACAAAACTATACATACCACAGGCCTAGAAATCATCACAGGCTCCTACCCATCCAAACAACAACCCAAACCTCCCCTGTCTGGCCGCAAATTGCTGCCAGAAAGGAAAAATCGGCGGCCTCGAATTGGGGTGGGGGTCTCGGGCTTTGGTGGTGTGGTCCATACCCTATATACAAGCTCCAGTTTCCTCAATTTCAACCTGAACTACCCGGGCCTATAGCAGATCACAGAAATCCAACAAGTTTGCTTAAAAACACTAAATTTGCACAATTTGAAATCCTATGGTATTTTGGTGAAATCTGGGGTCTAACTAGGTTCACATGGCCTTAATAACACCTAATTAGGCTAGGTTAATCAATACTAACATCACTAAACCATAAGTCCACACAAAACACCGTTTTGAGCACAAAAACGCACTTTTTACACAAACCGAAGCTAAACTACGTATACGCTAATCAAATATGAAATTGGGCTCGGATTCTATACCTTACAAGACCCTAGGTGCAAGGAGGAAGGAGGTGGAGAGGATGGAAGTGCTGCTGGCAGCTGCTGGGGTTGTTGTTGGAGGTGCTGCTGCTGCCACTGCCTGCTGCTGCTGATACTGCTGCTTCTGCTCCTGTGGCTGCTGCTTCCTCTGCTGCTGCTGCTGCCTCTCTCTCTCTCTCTCTCTCTCTCTCTCTGCTGAGTGTGTGTGTGTGAGAGTTGGGGGAATTGAGAATGATGAGAGAAATGAGACCCCAAGTCAAAACCCCCCTCTCTCTCTCCCTCTCTCTTCATTTAATGAGCATGGCTCAAGCCATGCCCATACTCCCTCTCTCATGCACCAAGTCAACAAAACAAAAAAAAAAGAAATTCAAATAATAAAACACACAAATAATTAATACCCAATTAAATCCCCAAAACACTTAATACAAATTGGTTAACCCTTCATGCTAGCTAATCATGGTTTTAACCCCAAATCTAACCCTAGTTAACATGCACAAGTGTGTGTGTGCCTAGAAAAATCCTAATAAAATATTCATTAATTAGAATAAAATATCAGAAACCTAATTTGGTAAACTTTTTACCAAAAACTATCTATTAAGATAAAATTAACCCTTAAACACGACCTAAGGTGTTACAGATAACTATTCTGATCTAGGATAGAGTGCACGCTGAGTGTTTCTTTTCTCTCTCTCTTTGGTAGCGACCATTGACCCGACCCTAGACTATGACTCAGTGACCAAGTTGACCAAACCTACTTAATACTGGCTTTTGGATTGTCTGAGTTGCAGACCTCATTGCCACTCCTACTTTTACCCTTTTCTCCGGGACACCCCGTATTACTACGAACGTCCACTTCTATTGGACAAAACCATCGTATGGTTATATACGAACTTGAAGGACTTCGAGGATGGTTTCCGGTTCTGGAGAAAACGGATAGGACTATTCAGTTGTCTTTTCTTTTCACCTTCTCTCAGGCTGCGAGTACTCCTTGGTTTAGGAGTAGTACGCCTATTACGTAAATTGGATAGTCTTCTTCCAAACCATAGGCTGGTGCCGACCGGTAGGGAATGAAGAAAACTAATTAGCCTAAACGGTGTACAAAAGGTATTAAGTTAAGACAAAGAAAGGTATTAGTAAGAGGGCAAAGTAAATTGCGACTGCTATTCACGACCAAACCAAGTATTTCTTCGCCAATCCTAAATCACCTTTGTATTTCTCCAGGACACTCCGTATCACTACGAAGATCCCATTTTATTGGATAATCCATCGTATGGTTATATACGAACTCGAAAGGAACTTGTTCCAGTTCGGGGATGGATCTTGGTTCAGGAGAAATAGGAATAAAGTACATTCAGGTGTCTTTTATCTTCACCTTCTCTCGCATTGCGAGTGCTCCTAGGATTAGGACAGTACACCCTTTATGCTTTTTGGATAGTCTTCTTCCAAACCATAGGCTGGTGCCGAACGGTAGGGAAGGAAGAAAACCATTTGGCCTAAAGGGGTGTACAGAAGGTAATGACTAAAGACATATGAAGGGATTTGGAGAGGTGGCAAAGAATTATACGGTTACAGTTGTGAATCTGGATAATGGATGAGGCATTACTAGGAATACCAGGATACCCCAACGAAACATTTCTATGTTTCAGTTTCACTGTGTACTGTTAATGGAAAACTGTTTTCCCGATTAGACACTTACTCCAGGGTATGTATTTACCAGGTATGACTCTCACATCTGTATGGTTTTACAGATGATGAGTGGGAGTAAGTTATTGGGAATTGGGTGATCATCCTCATTATATCAGGATTCGTTGCAATTGGTGATATTTGAGGATGCCACCTGGGTTGTTTGCCGGTCGGCAAATATTTGGTTTTGAATATCCGCTGTTGTGCACCAATTTCAAATTAATATATCTGTACGTCTATTTTCATAGAGTGAGATATACCTTTTGATATTATGTCGATGACATTTACCTATATCAGTGGATGGTTAGGTAAGGAGCATTGAACAGCGGTGTAATTCTTCTTAACCAAAAGTACAGTTTTCAACCTACGACACACAGTGAATGAGTCACTAGACTCAAGGGACTTATACAGAGTATTGTATGTTGTCCAGGGTCCATCAGGACAGAGGGGTTGGTCCTCGTACTATATTCAGTTTACTTATGACTTCTCTAGTTTTTTGGCAGGTGTTTCGTGGAAACACAGTGTCTGAATTTTGAGAAGTTATAGGTATTTGAATAAAGTAGAGAACCAGGTATTACAAGTATCGGGATTCTTCAAAGTGATCGAAGATGTAGATACTTGTGTATGGTATTCAGTTGATAATAATGATTAAGAGAACTTGCTTCTCTTTCGGGTTACTCATAATTGGAAGCATTCCTAAGTTGAGTAACGCTGATCGACCTCCTTCCATTTAGTTGACATGCACTGGAGACAGCTGCATGATTTGAATCTGGTTCAATTAAATCAGTGCCTCTGGTTCTGTATTGGATATAGAACAGTTCATATCTTAACGATGTTGAGGTACGGGGAGTTGTCCGGCTTATGCTTAAAACCAGACTCTGGATAACTCATAGGCACGTTTCTGTAATGGCTGTTTGTGGGTTGACCCAGGCTATGACGAGGGTTGATTTTCTACCATCTGGAAGAACAATAGCACTCGCCACAATTTTAAAAGAAATGGATTTTTTCAGAAAACAGTAGTGGGAGTATGGTAGAACTGGAAGTGATTCCAGAACCGCAAACGATTACTGAAGATTTAATAAGGAACCTAAAGATTCAATCTGATTTGACATTCCATTGGCCACTCCGCAGATAAGGTGGGTAACTTCAGGCACCCGAGAGGTACTGCGGTAGCCTCAAGGACGGTGACAGGGAAGTTCTTGTTTACCCACACTTGGCATTGTTGTTGTTCCAGGCTGCGAGACCCGGCAGGAGGATGAGTATAGCGTCGTTCTAAACTAGCTTTAGAAGTGTACGCCTATATGACTCTGCCAGAGGGTTGTCGTAGTCAGTGGGAGCAGCGGAAGCATTGGTGGATATCAGGCTTATGTCTATTTATAGACTAAAGCAGATGTAGAGGAGATAGATCATCCATTTCTGATGTGACAGTCATAGGTTTGACGTCATCAGAATAGGGGATGGATCTGTTGAAAAGGTAGTAGGAAGTGATATTCCTATACTACGATCGGTTATACTTTGGTCGTCACACAGTGGTTTCTCCACAAAGGACTTGGACATTATATCAGACATACTGGTTAATAGATCTATGGTTTTAGATCTAGATTTGGGTGGTTTCCTAATCTGGGTACCTTGACAACATTCTAAGAGTATTTAGAATGGACGACTCCTGGCACGGTAGTATACCTGCAGGTGATGGAGTCACCCTCTCTAAAGGTGTCTTACAGACTAAAGGGGAGAGGGATGTGCATGATTGGCAGATCACTTGCTTAGGCAATTGAGTCAATCATGAGATGTCAAGTACCACACCAGATGTTGTTCTTGCACTAGATGCAATAAGTTGATATTGATCCAATCCTGGAGAAGCAATCGGAAGCAGTTTTAGAACATAAGTGGATGTTCTAGGGATATGATAACGACAGCCTCATTCAAGAAACAGTTATCATTCCAGGCTTCCAAGGTGACCTGGACGACAAGGAGGTTGTCAGAGTTATAGTTTTCCCTCTGACGAGGGGCAGTTTTTGGACAGATGGTCCAAGGCAATACTGAGGGAGGCATGGCGCAGGATACTGATTAAGTTCAGTTGACGATACAGTCTAAGAAGTTTGGATTTGGAGTTCATTTATGAGCTAGGTCCCATCAGACATCCAGACATTCTAAGACAGGTATTGCTCTTTTCGGGAGATGGCTTTCTCCGCGAACTTGAGTGTCACGACCCGAAAGTACGGAACATGAGCGGCACTTAAACTACGAACGTCTCGAGGCATACGTAATCTAAGTAAACCGAAAACCCAGAAATCCAAACCAAGAAAATTAGTAGAGTGCGGGAAAAACCAAATTAAAGCAAGTAGTTTCAATAGCATAAGCCGAATTATGCGGTTTTTAAAAGAATTAAAAATTTACTGAAAATTTCGGCAGAGTCTCCTTTGAAAATACTGGCTCCCAAACGGGATACAACATGAATAGTATACGAAATCACTAAAAAGGCATCCCCAAACGGGAGCTAGCTCTTCGCCAATCGACGGTCACAACCACACAAGCAATATAATATACAACGCCAACGACGAGGATCAAAACTCAAAAGGTAACTCAAAACCACCAGAAATATAACGAGCGACTCTAAGGTCGAAAGAATAAACAACACTGGTCTCTATCTCAATAAATGCATGTTTGGTTGATGGAACTTCTAGATACAACAGAATAATGATATACAAGATATATAATGGGGGTATGATACAAGTAAACCCACCTACTAGCAAATCACCCGAATGAAACTGAGCCCGCAAGCAGTAATGAAACCTGTACGGCAAATCCTGCAAGAAACTGGGGCACAACGGGGGTGAGTTGCCAACTCGTGAATAGAAAAACATCTACGCACAGAAATCGCATAAATAACGCAACCTAGGTCAATGATCATAATATATCCTCAAATATAAGTATAACAGGCAGCCTATAACAATGACTAGGGTAATATCTAACCCGAGTATAATTTCATGTGCCCGTGTCAGTGCCTCAGGTAGCAAATATATCATATGAATGAGGTATGAATGCATGAAACAGAATACATGTAAATGAAGAAACAGCTTTCATAAATTAGTGAGATTTCCTTCGTATTTTTAAACTGAGGTATCATAATGAAATCAGTATCAACAGTGTCTAGCATCGACACAAAACATAAATCTCACTGTCTCGAAATATCAATGTCTCAAGCTCAATATCTAGGGCGCCGTCAGTCCGGACCGGCCCCTACCATCCATCTCAAGACCACGACGGTATCCTCCGGATATCCGACGCCTCGGGTAATATCACCGGTAGGTAGTGCTCCCCAGCCAGGCTCAACGTCAACACCACATTCCTCTTGCCCCGGGGTACCATACGGGCCCACCATGTACCCGTGACGGTTCCTCCACTCCTCGACACGGATCTCCAAAACCACAGCAAACTCATGGTGGACGACACTTTACATCACTAGAAAACCGCAACATTTTATATTTTAAAAGATCATAAGTTGTAAATTTTGCGGCTTTCCCCGAAATCCAGAAATATCATAAATCTCAAGAAATCATCACAAGTGCATATGTCAATGATAATGAACTAGGCATGAACAACTGAATAACAGTATGCACGAAGTGGTAGGTAATAACTACAATGTCTAATATGGCATAAGGGAAGTACACTAATATCATGTCAAAACTACCAGCTAACAATCTAAGTCAAGCAATTATATTCTCTAAAGTGTACGTGACATGGCAATTACTGATGAAGATGTGTGTGAGCCGGCAAGTAGGTGTATGTGGTACATACGCATCATCGGTAATGGTGCTGGTGTCCTAACAGCATGATATCAATAATGGAATATGCAGCAAAATAAATATGCGAGGCAGAGCGAACAGTAATAATGTGCAGGAGCTGAATACTAGACACAACGATAACTAATCTGCAATAATCTAATATAAGTACTACGAATGGTGCCTTTTGAAATAACACGAATCATGGGGTTTTGAAAATAGGGCTACGGTGTTTTTATGAAAAGATACGTCGTTTTTGAAATATCCGTAGATTCCCTTGAGCTGTTTTTAAAAATGCCCACGATTCGTTAGTTTTTGAAATAGGTAAGAAGTCTAATCTAATCTAACAACTACACTAAACTATACGGCTGAACTAACAAGCTGAACTACAGGTAAGGAAACCGCCTATCATCTGAATCGATACATATACATACCTGTATATGTATAGTCGGTGATCCCGCCTCAATAATATCATATCCGATACCATATCTATAATCAGGCAACCCAAGTCAAGAGTGCGGATCAATCATCAATATAGCTCGTACGTAAATCCGTCGTACGGCATCCCAATCTGGGTACGGGTCAATATCACATTCATCATACTATTCACCTGGTATCCTCTTTATCAAATATCATGATCGGGGTACTGATCTACGTCTAGTACCATACTGATATCGCCTACGTATGCATGGACGTGTGTGAAACACTACGTCAAGGACCCGCTACAACGTCATGTCGTATCTAAGATACTAACCCTGCTATATCACCGATCTCACGGCCTCAAATCAAATCTCATCGACTCAGCTCAATCCCAAGTATCATCCTCAATCCGTATGTGAACACATAGTTCCATACCCATGTGAACACATAACTATAAGGAATCCCATGAGCACATATCAATAGGAATGTATGCAAGTATGTATGTATGTATGTGTGTAACACTACCCTAGGGTTCGCAACACTAAAGTAATCCAACACACCAATATCCATCCTAAGCATCGTTATTAATCCCAAATAACATATAATAATTGTTGGTGTGTATACGCATCCGTATACAACACCACGGACTGCGGGGGTGCTATACGCCATCCACCCGACTTCTCCCCGTAGATATAAATCC
Organism: Agapanthus africanus; assembly: GCA_030015575.1. NCBI lineage: Eukaryota > Viridiplantae > Streptophyta > Magnoliopsida > Asparagales > Amaryllidaceae > Agapanthus > Agapanthus africanus. The sequence continues at coordinate 385,629,455 of JASDDO010000012.1, read as the reverse complement.
ACTCACCTGGTCCTCGCTAGCCGGTGCCGACGTCGCCACGCGCTTGCTTGTCGTCTCGAAGTCCACATGGGGGTACCTACATATCATAACGTACCATATCGCATTAAAACTAAATTCGAAATCGAAACGGCATACGAAAATTAAATCGGCACGCGTATCACGCATAGGTCCAAACCTATCGCCCACGCATGCAGGAATAGTCAAACCAACCATCGATGTCGATGTACGAACGTCAAACCATCAAGAAAATCCAATCACACTCATTTGCACATTCACGAACACTAATTTTAATATAAACTAGGTTAAAACTCACAAAAACGCCAATTTCACTTCAAAAGTCATTTTTCCGAAAATCCAGCAAGCACAATTCGCCGTTTTTGTACAAAACACGATGTTTAAATGAATGTAGCGGCCAATATATTTATTAAATATCTTAAATAAGTCGTATAAACAATTTCCGGAATTTAATCTCATTAAATTCCAAAAATCCTAATATTCTAGTTTACAAAAATACCCTTTTTAACAATTTCAAAGCAATATGCACAAACTACAATCTAGCTTAGAATTGCATGATCCAAAGCATTAAACCACACTTAATAAAGTTAATGAAGCCAAGAAAAACCTAATCACATTTTTAATCCCAAGAATTTAACAAATTTCAAAAAACCTAGTAAGCAAATTAGCAAAATAACAAAATTTTTAAGCTAGCCATTAGCACTAGCTACTAAACTTGTATTAACATGACAACAAAGCCTAATTATAACACACAACCATACACCAATTTATGAACCCTAACTTGCATTCAATTTCACAACTTGAATTCCAAAACTTGCAATTAAACTCACATATCCAAATAACACTTAATTAAATTAGCTTAAGAAATTAGTAACAATTTAAGCAGCAAAAAGTTTTAGAATTATACCCAAAAATATATGAAGGTCCACAAGACTCCATGGCCTCCCAAAATGCTCTCTTTTCACAAGGATCCATGCTATACGGGCAAAGCTAAAATGGGTAGGAGTCGGATTTGGGTTTTGGGATTTTTTTTTGATGGATTTGAGGCAATTTTTGATGAAGTTTGAAGAGAAAAGAGAAGGGAATTGGGGGGGCTGCTGCTGCTGCTGTAAGAGGGGGGGGGCTGCTGGAATGGGAGTGGGAGAGGAGAGAGTGGGAGGTAAAGAAAGTGGGGGAAGAAGTCAAAGTCAATTCAAGGTCAAAGGTCCACCTCATTTCTCCATTTTCTTTTCTTTTCTTTCATTTCGTTCCTTTGAAATTCAAGTGGGGAAAATAAATGGGGGCTGCTGAATTCAGCCATGGGGAAGAGTAAGTGGGGGTGTGTGGGTGTGGGTACGGGTGTGGGGTGATGAAAAATGATAAATACAATACCCCAAACATCCATTTACGCTAAAAAAATGCCTTTTTTCCTCAATAATTTCTAAACCGTTTTGGCAAATGATTTCGTTCCAAAAACCACATGATAAAATTTTATTTATTGTTTTATGATGCACAAAATTTGTTTCAACTCATTCCAATTTGTAATTTTCCCTAATTAAATTTATTAGTGACGGCTTAAAATAATAATAAAATAATATTTTTTCAGAAAATTTGAAATTTCACCAGCGGCTCAATAAACACCAGATAATAGCAATTACATAGCTAGAATATGTATATTTAATTTTTATAATAAGATATTTGTATTTTGACTTTTTACAGAAAACCCCCTTATTTTACCGATTTTTCGAAATTTCACCGAAACGATTTTCAAAACGTTACAATCTTCCCCCCTTAAAGAAATTCGGTCCCCGAATTTAAATTCAAACTCCCCCAAATACTAAAACATCTAAGAAAAACCATTAAGTCGTCGGGGCTCCGAAATTGTAACTACATAAAACAAATCGTAGCGCAGCGCATGCGCTTGAAAAATGAGCATATAACTCAAATCAAAACTCCGTCAAGCATCCCGGAATCATCGGAGTCATGGAGAAGACATCAATGCCAAATCCAAATCAAAACCAATATGACATAACTCGAAACTATACATGTAAATATCGAATCTATATCTGTAAGTATCTGAAGGAAATGCATGTCAAATCTCTTTCAGTCACTGTGCAACGTGTATAACACTGCACAGTGGCGGACATCTATCATAAGAAAATAACTATATACATATATACCATTGTTTGAAATGTACGTTCCGCCGTTTTGGAAACAATTTAGAAGGGTCTCCTTGTTTTAAACATTTCGCGTCATATCAGACACGTAGGTAAATACTGAGGCTATAGCTCGCTTTTTGGAAATCCCTTCAATAACTATCAATGCATGCAAAATGTATTCAGGTATTGTCCTCTGACTAGTCCTGCTCAGTACGAAAACACATAGCAATATCATAAAAACGTACTGCTCTATAAGAAATCAATCCCCAAAATATGCACATGAATGCTACGTGCGTCTGGTGCGCACGGAAATCAAAATCCATGAATGTGCCATACATGCGCACAGAAACAACATCTAAGTGTATCAGGCGTGCACGAAACATCTGTCGTAGGCAACATGTGTGCCTGACATCAAAATCAGGTGCATCTGACATGCACGAAAAAAAATCTCGATTTAGTGCCTCTGGTGTGCACCAAAATCACCCTTCAAAACATGCGCCCAACATGCGCGAAAATCCAAATCAGGTGCATCTATCGTGCATGAAATCATGAAATCCAATATCAAGCGCCGAAGGTGCGCAAAAGCAATCAGGTGCACAAGGTACACAAAACAAATATCGAGTATCACAATCAAAGTCGAAGCCCAGTGCATCTAAGTGCACAAAAGGCGTATCACTGCACTGCAAGCATATATAAACTATACCGAGTGCAGGAACGAAATCGTGTGCATGCATACGCACAAAACCAACTCAACTGTTTAAAACCGTAAAATCACAAACATGTGAAACTAAAGAACGAAAACGATATCAAGTGCAACACTGTGCAAAGATCGTAAATCCTCAATCATCAAAATCAAATCATACGAATAAATCATCCAAAACATCGTAATCAATAATGGCGGAATAGTACTGCTCAAGCGCATCCTCTAAGAATCTCGGCAACTGTCGCGGTCACTAGTGGGACGTCTCGTCGATGATCATGAACTCTGTCCTGCTGGCGTGCGTAACCATGACCACTCCTGGGTCAAGGTCTTCACTGTGAATTACCAATCTTTCGGTCCATCGGCTCATCGGCCCTGTCAGGTGTGCTAACGGGGACGATTCCATTCTGGCACTTCTCTGGTCATCTCTTGGTCAATCATCGCGACCACTTGTAAGACAGCATATTACTGGCGTCGGCCTCTGGCTCTCTGAATGTACGTGACACATCTGATCCTGAGTGCAAGTATCATTGCAGCAGTTTCCTGGAAGGAATCCTGCTCACGGTCTCTTCCATGTCTCGTCTCTGCCAACTGTCCGGAAGTCATTGTCCTTTCCTATATCTGCATCTTGCTCTGGAACGACTGCATACTCATCGCGACTCCTTCTGGAAGGTATGTCCAAGTACCATGCCTCGGCATGCGCATCGCCTCTCTGAAGTCGGCGGAGTGGAACGTCATCTCATCTAGATCTGGTGCGAACCTCTTACTCCACTTTTCTCTAATGTCGTCTGCTTTGGACTTGTCTCGTCGCGGCTGCATGGACCGAGCACCAACGGCTATCCTCGTATCTGGAGTCTCCCAAGAATGCATCTCACCAACTAGCATCCGAATTAAGTCGAGCCATCCGATCGATTCGTCAAAACCTCATAATCCCCCAAGAGCTCAACCTCTTGGGCACAGTTTAATAGTATCGAGTACATACCACAGCATCGGTGGTCCAGCCGTAGAAGGGCAAACCCAAGCCTCACTAATGGCGCCGTAGAACTGCCGCAAACCCGAAGGTTCAAAGGCTTTCACACGGTCATTAAGTCGAGTTAGGGTTTCATTCTTCTAGAGGGACCATAGAATTGCCTGCATGTCTTTCCGACTACTTTAAACTTGGATAAAAAGGTTTCTGACATTCGATCATCTCTGTCGACTCCCAACGCCTCCGCGTGAAGTCGTCTCTAGCTGGAATCAATCTATCTGATGACCTCGCATCGGGGTAAGCGAACGAACCACCTGTCCTAGTCATTCATCATCGGGTGACTAGCGACCTTCTATCATCTATTCGTACAACTCGCCCCGCCATAGTTCCAACATATGGGGCGATATCTCGTCGCTCGCAGCAACAACTGGCTCGCTCGTCTGCATGCTGAACAGTGCCTCAATCATCAGGAGTAAGCAACACACCAACGGTCATGAAAATCTGGCTGGCCTCTGTCAGTGGCTCAATCCTCTAGTGTCGATCAGCACATCCGAGTAACCTCATAAAGGCGATCCGCCAAACGCTCGCGGCGCGGAAACACAGTAAAAAGACACATCTCTGCAATCGTGTGTCGCCGGAATTTCGCCCTGGTCAGTCCTCGTTCGTGACGAGCTTGTGCTGACCGCAACTCTAGCCGTAGCTCTCCCTGCCGGTAACCGTAGCAGCAAAACCAAACTGGTACCGATGAGGCTAGATCAGGAAGGAATATAATACTGAACAAGGAAATGTACATCCTAAGGCTTCATAAGTGGAGTGGCGTGTCGTAAATATGCCGCGGAACATACCAACGGTACGTCACTCTACTTTAGTCACCTATTCCATCAACCAAGGGTCCTCCTACGCTCCGAAGGTAAAACCTAACGCTCTGATACCAACTTTGTCACGACCCGAAAGTACGGAACATGACCGGCACTTAAACTACGAACGTCTCGAGGCGTACGTAATCTAAGTAAACCGAAAACCCAGAAATCCAAACCAAGAAAAGTAGTAGAGTGCAGGAAAAACCAAATTAAAGCAAGTAGTTTCAATAGCATAAGCCGAATTATGCAGTTTTTAAAAGCATCAAAAATTTACTGAAAATTTCGGCAGAGTCTCCTTTGAAAATACTGGCTCCCAAACGGGATACAACATGAATAGTATACGAAATCACTAAAAAGGCATCCCCAAGCGGGAGCTAGCTCTTCGTCAATCGACGGTCACAACCACACAAGCAATATAATATACAACGCCAACGGCGAGGATCAAAACTCAAAAGGAAACTCAAAACCACCAGAAATATAACGAGCGACTCTAAGGTCGAAAGAATAAACAACACTGGTCTCTATCTCAATAAATGCATGTTTGGTTGATGGAACTTCTAGATACAACAGAATAATGATATACAAGATATATAATGGGGGTATGATACAAGTAAACCCACCTACTAGCAAATCACCCGAATGAAACTAAGCCCGCAAGCCGTAATGAAACCTGTATGGCAAATCCTGCAAGAAACTGGGGCACAACGGGGGTGAGTTGCCAACTCGTGAATAGAAAAACATCTACGCACAGAAATCGCATAAATAACGCAACCTAGGTCAATGATCATAATATGTCCTCAAATATAAGTATAACAGGCAGCCTATAACAATGACTAGGGTAATATCTAACCCGAGTATAATTTCATGTGCCCGTGTCAGTGCCTCAGGTAGCAAATATATCATATGAATGAGGTATGAATGCATGAAACAGAATACATGTAAATGAAGAAACAGCTTTCATAAATTAGTGAGATTTCCTTCGTATTTTTAAACTGAGGTATCATAATGAAATCAGTATCAACAGTGTCTAGCATCGACACAAAACATAAATCTCACTGTCTCGAAATATCAATGTCTCAAGCTCAATATCTAGGGCGCCGTCAGTCCGGACCGGCCCCTACCATCCATCTCAAGACCACGACGGTATCCTCCGGATATCCGACGCGTCGGGTAATATCACCGGTAGGTAGTGCTCCCCAGCCAGGCTCAACGTCAACACCACATTCCTCTTGCCCCGGGGTACCATACCGGGCCCACCATGTACCCGTGACGGTTCCTCCACTCCTCGACACGGATCTCCAAAACCACAGCAAACTCATGGTGGACGACACTTTACATCACTAGAAAACCGCAACATTTTATATTTTAAAAGATCATAAGTTGTAAATTTTGCGGCTTTCCCCGAAATCCAGAAATATCATAAATCTCAAGAAATCATCACAAGTGCATATGTCAATGATAATGAACTAGGCATGAACAACTGAATAACAGTATGCACGAAGTGGTAGGTAATAACTACAATGTCTAATATGGCATAAGGGAAGTACACTAATATCATGTCAAAACTACCAGCTAACAATCTAAGTCAAGCAATTATATTCTCTAAAGTGTACGTGACATGGCAATTACCGATGAAGATGTGTGTGAGCCGGCAAGTAGGTGTACGTGGTACATACGCATAATCGGTAATGGTGCTGGTGTCCTAACAGCATGATATCAATAATGGAATATGCAGCAAAATAAATATGCGAGGCAGAACGAACAGCAATAATGTGCAGGAGCTGAATACTAGACACAACGATAACTAATCTGCAATAATCTAATATAAGTACTACGAATGGTGCCTTTTGAAATAACACGAATCATGGGGTTTTGAAAATAGGGCTACGGTGTTTTTATGAAAAGATACGTCGTTTTTGAAATATCCGTAGATTCCCTTGAGCTGTTTTTAAAAATGCCCACGATTCGTTAGTTTTTGAAATAGGTAAGAAGTCTAATCTAATCTAACAACTACACTAAACTATACGGCTGAACTAACAAGCTGAACTACAGGTAAGGAAACCGCCTATCATCTGAATCGATACATATACATACCTGTATATGTATAGTCGGTGATCCCGCCTCAATAATATCATATCCGATACCATATCTATAATCAGGCATCCCAAGTCAAGAGTGCGGATCAATCATCAATATAGCTCGTACGTAAATCCGTCGTACGGCATCCCAATCTGGGTACGGGTCAATATCACATTCATCATACTATTCACCTGGTATCCTCTTTATCAAATATCATGATCGGGGTACTGATCTACGTCTAGTACCATACTGATATCGCCTACGTATGCATGGACGTGTGTGAAACACTACGTCAAGGACCCGCTACAACGTTATGTCGTATCTAAGATACGAACCCTGCTATATCACCGATCTCATGGCCTCAAATCAAATCTCATCGACTCAGCTCAATCCCAAGTATCATCCTCAATCCGTATGTGAACACATAGTCCCATACCCATGTGAACACATAACTATAAGGAATCCCATGAGCACATATCAATAGGAATGTATGCAAGTATGTATGTGTGTATGTGTGTGTAACACTACCCTAGGGTTCGCAACACTAAAGTAATCCAACACACCAATATCCATCCTAAGCATCGTTATTAATCCCAAATAACATATAATAATTGTTGGTGTGTATACGCATCCGTATACAACACCACGGACTGCGGGGGTGCTATACGCCATCCACCCGACTTCTCCCCGTAGATATAAATCCACTCACCTGGTCCTCGCTAGCCGGTGCCGACGTCTCCACGCGCTTGCTTGTCGTCTCGAAGTCCACATGGGGGTACCTACATATCATAACGTACCATATCGCATTAAAACTAAATTCGAAATCGAAACGGCATACGAAAATCAAATCGGCACGCGTATCACGCATAGGTCCAAACCTATCGCCCACGCATGCAGGAATAGTCAAACCAACCATTGATGTCGATGTACGAACGTCAAACCATCGAGAAAATCCAATCACACTCATTTGCACATTCACGAACACTAATTTTAATATAAACTAGGTTAAAACTCACAAAAACGCCAATTTCACTTCAAAAGTCATTTTTCCGAAAATCCAGCAAGCACAATTCGCCGTTTTTGTACAAAACACGATGTTTAAATGAATGTAGAGGCCAATATATTTATTAAATATCTTAAATAAGTCGTATAAACAATTTCCGGAATTTAATCTCATTAAATTCCAAAAATCCTAATATTCTAGTTTACAAAAATACCCTTTTTAACAATTTCAAAGCAAAATGCACAAACTACAATCTAGCTTAGAATTGCATGATCCAAAGTATTAAACCACACTTAATAAAGTTAATGAAGCCAAGAAAAACCTAATCACATTTTTAATCCCAAGAATTTAACAAATTTCAAAAAACCTAGTAAGCAAATTAGCAAAATAACAAAATTTTTAAGCTAGCCATTAGCACTAGCTACTAAACTTGTATTAACATGACAACAAAGCCTAATTATAACACACAACCATACACCAATTTATGAACCCTAACTTGCATTCAATTTCACAACTTGAATTCCAAAACTTGCAATTAAACTCACATATCCAAATAACACTTAATTAAATTAGCTTAAGAAATTAGTAACAATTTAAGCAACAAAAAGTTTTAGAATTATACCCAAAAATATATGAAGGTCGACAAGACTCCATGGCCTCCCAAAATTCTCTCTTTTCACAAGGATCCATGCTATATGGGCAAAGCTAAAATGGGTAGGAGTCGGATTTGGGTTTTGGGATTTTTTTTGATGGATTTGAGGCAATTTTTGATGAAGTTTGAAGAGAAAAGAGAAGGGAATTGGGGGGGGGGGCTACTGCTGCTGCTGTAGGAGGGGGGGCTGCTGGAATGGGAGTGGGAGAGGAGAGAGAGGGAGGTAAAGAAAGTGGGGGAAGAAGTCAAAGTCAATTCAAGGTCAAAGGTCCACCTCATTTCTCCATTTTCTTTTCTTTTCTTTCATTTCTTTCCTTTGAAATTCAAGTGGGGAAAATAAATGGGGGCTGCTGAATTCAGCCATGGGGAGGAGTAAGTGGGGGTGTGTGGGTGTGGGTACGGGTGTGGGGTGATGAAAAATGATAAATACAATACCCAAAACATCCATTTACGCTAAAAAAAGGCCTTTTTTCCTCAATAATTTCTAAACCGTTTTGGCAAATGATTTCGTTCCAAAAACCACATGATAAAATTTTATTTAATGTTTTATGATGCAAAAAATTTGTTTCAACTCATTCCAATTTGTAATTTTCCCTAATTAAATTTATTAGTGACGGCTTAAATAAATAATAATAAAATAATATTTTTTCAGAAAATTTGAAATTTCACCAGCGGCTCAATAAACACCAGATAATAGCAATTAGATAGCTAGAATATGTATATTTAATTTTTACAATAAGATATTTGTATTTTGACTTTTTACAGAAAACCCCCTTATTTTACCGATTTTTCGAAATTTCACCGAAACGATTTTCAAAACGTTACATTGAGATATAGAGAGACATAGAAAGAAACATCTAAGCAGATCCACTCACTGAGGCTATTCCTCGAACGCAATAGTTTCGCAAACGAGCTTTGTGAGACTGACAAGTAGAGGAGTTGGGTGTTCGGTATCACACGGGCTGTGAGTATGCGACATCGCAATAATTAGCCTTGAGTGCAAGTGGGAGATTGTTGGAGATAGTGCCCTCAGAGTCAATTATTGGATCACAGGCACGTGATTGCAATGATTGAGGGAGGACCTATCCCGGTAGGACAGTCTTACTCGAGATGATAGTATGCTATCTGGTTTACCTTTATCATCGTGTACTGCTTTAGGTGACCTGACATGTCGCTATTGCACGTTGATAGAGCCCCTAGGATTCTTGCTTGACTGCCAGCAGTATGAGGGCGATCATATAAGTGAGAGCTGGAGTCTATAAGCACATCCTTAAAAGGTCCCTAGTCGTAGGAGTTTCGAGACAGGGCATCGATACTCCAGAGTAGACTAGTGTATACAGTCGAGACCCCGACGAGGGACGGTGGCCGGTCTCATAAGCCACTGGTGTCAGTTGGTTCACCTAAGATGTATACAGGTGCTCATTGGGTTATGAGTACACCGGACATGACTCGCCGGGAACATGCTAGTTGGTCTTATAACTGACGTCAGATAGCAGTTCCCTGGTGACATGTGTACAGGTTAGTTCATCGACCTGAGGATCGTCATTTGCCTCGTGTGAGTTCCCACTGTGCTTTGATTACTACCCTACCACGGCTCAAAGGAGTCGTGCAAACAGGTTTTAGTTGGGTACAGTCCCGAGCCACATGGAGGCAGTGAGCGGATCTTCAGGGGTTCGTCTCTCCCGGTATTGGGGGTGAGGTCGCGCCGTGTCTAGGAGAGCCATTACACGAAGACCTTGGCCAAGGCAGGAGATTTACTGGTAGGTATTCCAGTAGTATCTCAGGGTGTTCTGGGCTACACTCCGACACGACTTGTACCGCTTTTGGGGGTCTGACTTTTACCAACCCCCTAGGCCCGCCATGCGATGCTCATAGACGAACGGACCGGACTGTATGGATATTGTCACTGACAGGCTCAGTAGGGTGTCAGGATGAGTTCGCTCATCGACGTCCCTTTTAGTCAATAGCTGGTGGCCCGTCACGTATTGGCTTATACCTCTGACGTGCTAGTGGTTAAATCCACAGCCATAGTATTGACGAGTCTTTAGAGTCCACCACACTTACAGTTACTCAAGCTTTCGGGTGAAACGCTGTAGAGGCCGTATGGAGATATGGCAGGGTCCGATCAGATACGTGCGGTATTGCACAGATCAGGATCGGACTGTTTGTACTAGAGGCCGTATGGTTATATGGCAGCGTTCGATCAGATACGTGCGGTATTGCACGGATCAGGATCGGACGGATATTACTAGCCGGCTTTGGTTTAAGCCGGATCCTAGTATAGTACAGTGTAGATTTTGTCTCATTGCATTTGTATCCGGACGGAATACAGATGCGGGTGTGTATGCACAGTATCGGGGTTTTCCTGTAATTCATTACGGGACCAGTTTTCTGGAGTTGCCAGTTTGCTTTCCGTTCCGGCCGGTTTTCCTTTGTTCTTTCCCGGCCGGACTTTTTCGATGGAGGGGGTTATTTGCAAGTTTGCAAATAACACATTATGGAGGATTTATTTGCATAAGGATTGATATGTTAAGTATCTTTGCTTTTCATGCATTAATGGGATTTGATTAGATTTGAAATGGATTTGACTTTGTCATCATCACACTTGCTTTTGATATGGTCACCATTTTCCTTCCCTACACTCACCTCCCTCTTGTTTGATTTTTCCATCCTCATTCTAAAAGGGGGGGGCGGCCATCACTTGAAATAGGGAGAGAGAGAAGTTCATTTTTCATGGGTAGCAATTTGCTTCATCTCACTTTGATTTTCTTGCCTTGCAAAAGGTTTTCAAAGCTCTCTCCATTTCCCCTTCTTGATTCCTCCATCATTGGCAACTAAATAAACTCCAAGAGACAAAGCTTCTACACTTATCTACAGCAAATCTTGGACGCGTCGGCTAGCCTAGTTCGCGCCCGAGTTGCCTCGGTATTGAGATGGGAGCCCGTAAAAGATGCAGGCGATGTGGTGCCCTTTCCGACGAGGAGGAGACGGATGGAGATCCCGCGAGGAGTTCGGAGTGGAGATGAAGACCGGAGGACTTGGATCAGTCGGTATATCTCTTCCCCTTCTTTTTGTTAGCTTAGACTTGTTAATGGTTACGATCCGGGTGTTTAGTGCGCGGTGGCGCCGGTTTGCTAAGTCCGCAAATATTAAAGTTTATCACCGTTTCAGCATTTGGCCGTCGGATTGACGGCCGGGGTGCCGCCGTGCACTTACAGCTTTACTCTAGAATTGGCGGGCTATTCACCGCACTCGTAGGGGGTATAGGTTGACCCAGGAGGGGTGCCCAAGTTACCGGATTCCGTGAAGTGCTGGGTGGTCGATTCACGTTGCTGAAGGGGACTGCCTCGCTTCAGGTTTTGGAGGGTAACTTGCCGCGCCCGTAGGGGTGTAGGATTTCATTGCACAGGCTATCCACACGACCATGGGAACGTCGGGTTTCAGTAGCGGCTCTATGAAACCCGGGGATCCCAGATATCTGTATTGTTCTGTGATGCTTATTACATTTCTGTGATGTTGCATTTTCTCACGCTTTGAGAGAATATTATATATTGATATATATACTAGTAGATGTTCTATATGTTTTGCATCCGCTCTAGTCCAGTCCCCGCTCTGTCATTAGTTAAGTAACCTAACGGGTAATGACGGGACCCAGTGGCGAATGCGGATGGCATATACGTACATCATTATTTTCATTCTTTATTGGTGTGATCTATTGATGGGACTGCGTTGATTCGGATCAATGCAAGCTAAACAAACCTTTTCTGATGTTGTTGGAACAATTTTCAAAAAGCTGTTATTGTAAGGACGTTCACTTTTGTTTTGCACAGTGGTATTCGGTTATGAATATCCAGCACCTCAGTCGACGTGGCAAGGGCCAAGATCCCTTCACCGGGAGTGACCCCTTGGACAGAAGTTTGCGTCAGCGTAATAACTTCACTATAGCCGATTATTTTTGCTTTGCATCGTGGTATTCAGTTGGAATATCCTGCACCTCATTCTACGGGGAAAGAGCCGAGATCCCTTCACTGGGAGTGACGTCTTTAGCAAAGGTTTTCGTCACTATATTTTTAAAAGCTATCCGGTTCCTTCAACGATATCAAGTTCATTACGTTAAAGGTTTTCGCCAGAAACCATTCGTAGACCTCCGTCGTTTCATATGGATGGTCAATAAGTATTCAAGCTGTGTATGTTGGCCAAAGTCAAGGCACAGTGATTGGTAGCTATTGGGTATTCATATGCAGCATAGATAGATGCGTTGGTTTGGGACAATCGTACTACTATTTTGGCCAAAGTCAAGGGTATGTACGGGTGGGATCAAATTAACCTGGAAAATGACGGGTAGAACTTGACATGTGACTTATGATATGTTGGCCAAAGTCAAGGTCATAAGAGAATGGGGTAAAAATCACATCGGGAGTTTCTAAAGAAACTGAAACTTTCCAGATATGCGCATACCTTTTGGAGTGTGATAACGTGAGCGGATTCCGCCACGTTATCATGCGATGATAGTTGGATCCCGATTCCCACTAATGAGTTGGTTTACTCCTCGGGTGATCCCGACTAATTCTTCTTTCAGATTTGGGGGAGAATTTGACGTTACAGTGGGAGGTTTCCTAATTGGATAAATTGGTAACCATTCTGATCTAGGTTAGAGTGCACGCTGAGTGTTTCTTTTCTCTCTCTCTTTGGCAGCGACCATTGATCCGACCCTAAGACTATGACTCAGTGACCAAAATTAACCGAACCTTCTTAGACACTAGCTTTTGGATTGTCTGAGTTGCAAACCTCATTGCCACTCCTACTTTTACCCTTTTCTCCAGGACACCCCGTATTACTACGGACGTCCACTTCCATTGGATAAAACCATCATATGGTTATATACGAACTCGAAGGAATTTATTGGAGGATGGTTTCCGGTTCTGGAGAAAACGGATAGGACTATTCAGTTGTCTTTTCCTTTTACCTTCTCTCAGGTTGCGAGTACTCTTTGGTTTAGGAGATAGTACACCTATTACGCAAATTGGATAGTCTTCTTCCAAACCTTAAGCTGGTGCCGAACGGTGGGGAATGGAGAAAACCAATTAGCATAACGATGGTGTACAGAAGGTATTAAGTAAAGACATATCAAGGGATTAGTAAGAGGGCAAAGTAAATTGCAACTGCTATTCACGACCAAACCAAGTATTTCATTACCACTCCCACTTCACCTTTGTATTTCTCCAGGAAACTCCGTATCACTACGAAGATCCACAGTTTATTGGATACTCCATCGTATGGTTATATACGAACTCGAAAGGAACTTGTTCCAGTTCGGGGATGGATTCTGGTACATGAGAAATAGGAATAAGGTTTATTCAGGTGTCTTTTATCTCCACCTTCTCTCGCGTTGCGAGTGCTCCTAAGATTGGGACAGTACACCCATTACGCTTATTGGATAGTCTTCTTCCAAACCATAGGCTGGTGCGAACGGTAGGGAAGGAAGAAAACCATTTAGCCTAAGAGGGTGTACAGAAGGTAATGACTAAAAACATATGAAGGGATGTGGAGAGATGGCATAGAAATATACGGTTACAGTTGTGAATCTGGATAATGGAAGAGGAATTACTAGGAATATCAGGATACCCCATCGAAACATTTCAATATTTCAGTTTCACCGTGTACTGTTAAAAGAAAACTGATTTCCCAATTAGTCCTTACTCTAGGGTATGTATTTACCAGGTATGATTCTCACATCTGTATGGTTTTACAGATGATGAGTGGGAGTAAGTTATTGGGAATTGAAAGGTTCCTAGGCACCCTATAGTGGTCTCACAAGGCATCAACCATGCCAATTTACAAAAATTATGGTGCCGAGAAACCCTAATACGGATCGTCGGCTAGAATCCTAGGAGAGGCTACAACCTTTGTAGATCCGGTTATCCACTTCCTTAGCTCCACGTGGTCGTCCCCTCGCTGTCCATCTCGAATCTCGGACTCTCGCGACGGCTTCATCGGAGAAGTGAGCGGAATAGGTCGTCGGCTTCGTGCCGAAGATGATCTACGTCGAGGTTGCACAAGTTCAAGCTCCAACTTCACCAAGTTGTGAAACTTGTGAAGAAAACACCCAAAACAACTTGGCAAGAGGTAGAGGGTGAAGAAATAGGAGGCGGGCTCACTTTAGAATTGGATTTCTCACTTTGGATCTCAAGTTGCCATTGATGGCATCAAGGTTTCTTTCTTGAAGAAGAAGGTCAAGAAGAAGAAAGAATATGATAAGTGTTGAATTAAAATGAAAAATGATTCAATACTTATCATAAGCAAACCATAGTTGAGTGTAGAGAATAGACCATGGTTACTTGGATAGGTTAGGGTTAAGCATGAAGACAAGAATGGTTAAGAAGTCAAAGCTTCATGAAGCTTCAACTAAAAACAAACTTCTCCACCATTCTTATCTAAATCCTTTCCAAATAAATAAATGAACAAATAAATAAATAAATGAATATGCAAAACCCTAATTATCAAATTAACCATGCTTTAATTCTATATACTTGACTAAATTATCAAGTATCATCAAACATGATACAAATGTGTGCACAAAAGTACATCATATATACTTCTTGCACATCGAGTGAGAAAATCCATATAAAGTGAACCAATACTAGCTAATGCAAAGTAATATATCAAATATATAATTATACATTAAATCATTAAATCAACATTTGATTCAATGATCCGGTCATGTCGCACATAACCGACTAGTATCCAATGTATCGATTTATCGAATCAATGATTCGATAACTAGGTCATATCGAATATAACCAATCGATACATCCATCGCGAGAATGAAATACGGTATCACATACACGCATTATTCTCGGTCCCGCACATATTTCATATGCGCTCCTATTTCGTTTCACTTGAACCAGGAAACCTCTGTGTAGGACTCTAAAGACTCGTCAATACGCCGGTAGCAGATGATGATCATATCAAGCACCCACAAGCCGCAAGCTGTCTGCTAAACGTAACGGCCATCCGGGTACTGAGCGATCAGAAGATCGACGAGCTAGCCCGCTCATATTCCTGTGAATCCAACCAGTAACACTTACCATACAGTCCGGTCTTTTCGTCTGATATGTCGCATATCAAGTCTAGGGGTGGTAAACGTCAGACCCCAATAACCGATAAGTCGTGCCGATGTGAGGCTCATAACGGGTCGAGAAACTACTGGTAACACTTACCAGCAAATCTCTGATCAGCCCTGGCCAGGGACTTCCCTGTTACGGCCTATCGAGCACAGCGCAACATCAACCCCCAATACCGGGAGAGACGAAACCCCTCCTATCGCTCATTGCCTCCATGTGACTCGGGACTGTACCCAAAGACCACCGTTTTGCACGCCCTCATGGACGTGGTAAGGTGGAGATCAAAGCACAGTGGGAATCACACAAGACTCTATGACGATCTCGGGTCTACAGACTAACCTGCACAAGTGTCACCTGAGAACTGTCATCTGACGTGAGGTATAATACCATCTGGGAGTTCTCGGCGAGTCCGTCCAGTGTACCCAGTCTCTACTGAGCACCAGTATACCATCTCTGATGTCAAACACCAATGGATATGGGATCATCCATTTCCCATCTCATGGGTCGAGAAGCGTATACGCTAGTCTACTCTGGTATATCGATGCCCCGTCTCGATACACCCACGACTAGGGACCTTGAAGGATGTACTTATGGACTACCATGTCCCCACTAGTATGATCTGCATCATAGTCCAGGTAGTCAAGTACACTTCCTAAGGGCTTTACCAACATGTAACCATAAGACAGTTTAAAGAGACTAGTGTACATGTTAAGATAAAGAGTAACCAGATAGCATACTATCATATCGAGTAAGAAAGTCATCTCTCTATATATGTCCAAGCATCCAATATAATATACATCATGTGTACAATACTGGCCTCTAGGGCATACATACAACTAACAATCTCCCACTTGCACTAGGGCCAGCTGCTGTAGTATCGCATACCGAGCATCCCGAAGAGTCTCTCAAACTGTATCTGGGGAATGGCCTTCGTGAGTGGATCCGCCGTGTTGTTCTTCGTGTCAACCCTCCTGACCTCGATCTCCCGGCGATTAACTATCTCCCGGATCAGGTGATACCGCCTCAGAATATGCCTGGATCGCTGATGGGACCTGGGTTCCTTAGCCAAAGCCACCGCTCCAATGTTATCGCAATACAAAGGTATTGGATGCTCAATGGATGGAACCACTCCAAGTTCAGTAATGAACTTCTTGATCCAGACAGCCTCTTTGGCAGCATCGTTGGCAGCGATGTATTCAGCCTCCATCGTCGAGTCTGCCACGGTTTCCTGCTTGGAACTCTTCCAGCTATCCGCCCCTCCGTAAAGGGTAAAGACAAATCCCGACTGCGACTTAGAGTCGTCCTTATCACTCTGGAAGCTCGAATCGGTAAAGGACTCCACTTGGAGTACTCCGTTACCATACACCAAGAACATATCTCTAGTCCTTCGCAAGTACTTGAGAATGTTATTCACAGCTGTCCAGTGACTCTCTCCAGGATCTGCTTGATACCGACTCACTACACTTAGTGAGTATGCAACATCGGGTCTGGTACATAGCATCGCATACATGATAGAGCCTACTGCCGAAGCATAGGGTATCCCTTGCATGCGAGCTCTCTCCAAATCAGTCTTGGGAGACATCTCTTTGGAGAGAGTGAGTCCGGAGATCGTGGGTAAGTTCCCACGCTTGAATTCTTCCATACTAAACCTCTTTAGTATGGTGTCAATGTACCTGGATTGGGACAATCCCAAAATCCGTTTGGATCTATCTCTATAGATCCTGATTCCCAATATGCAGGAGGCATCACCAAGATCTTTCATTAAGAATCTTTGTGATAAGAAGAGCTTGACCGATTGCAGCATAGGAATATCATTTCCTATCAAGAGTATGTCGTCCACGTACAATACGAGGAAGGCTACCTTACTCTCTGCCACCTTCTTGTAGATACAAGGTTCATCTGGATTTTTGACGAAATCAAACTCTTTGATAACGACGTCAAAGCAGATGTTCCAACTCCGCGATGCTTGCTTTAATCCATAAATGGATTTAAGCAGCTTGCACACCTTCCCGCTGCTCACACTATCTACGAAGCCCTCTGGCTGAGTCATGTACACGCACTCTTCTAAATCACCATTTAGAAAGGCGGTCTTAACATCCATTTGCCAGATTTCGTAATCATGATATGCAGCGATGGCAAGCATGATCCGGATGGATTTAAGCATAGCCACTAGAGAAAAGGTTTCGTCATAGTCCACACCTGGTCTTTGGCGAAAACCTTTTGCAACAAGTCTAGCTTTGAAAGTCTCCACTTTCCCATCTACACCAAGTTTCTTCTTGAAGATCCACTTGCTCCCAATAGGTTTTACCCCTTCAGGAGCAACTTCCAAAGTCCATACTTTGTTGGTGTACATGGATTCCATCTCAGACCGCATAGCATCCAGCCATTTCACTGAGTCCCTACTCGTGATGGCCTGCTCGAAGCTAGTTGGGTCATCATCCTCCATGATGCAATCCTCGCTTCCACCGTCAATGAGAAAACCGTAGTATCTCTCAGGTGGACGAGATACCCTACTAGATCGGCGGAGAGGCCGGGGTTCGTCGAGTTCTACTGAATCCTCTGGTTCTACCAAGTCTTCTGTTGCAGTTTGTGTTGCTGGAACCTCTTCCAGTTCTACCTCAATTCCACTAATCTGTTTCATAAGAAAACCTTTTTCTAAGAAAGTAGCATGTCGAGAAACAAACACCTTTTGTTCCTCGGGGTGGTAGAAGATATACCCTTGTGAATTTTTGGGATATCCTACAAACTTACATAAGACAGATCTTGCCTCGAGTTTGTCCGGATTTTGTCTTTTAACATAGGCTGGACAACCCCATATCTTAACATACTTAAGAGATGGTCTCTTCCCTTTCCATATCTCATATGGAGTGGTAGGCACTGATTTGGTAGGAACCATATTCAATAGGTGTATGGCTGTCTCAAGCGCATACCCCCAGAAGAAAATAGGTAACTCAGCTGTACTCATCATTGAACGCACCATATCTAATAGGGTGCGATTCCTTCGTTCCGATACACCTTTGTGCTGTGGTGTATAAGGTGGAGTAAGCTGAGAGAGAATCCCATTCTCTTTTAGATAATCTTGGAACTCATTGCTCAATTATTCTCCTCCACGATCAGATCGAAGGATCTAAATAGTTTTGCCCGTTTGGTTCTCTACTTCATGCTTATATTCTCTGAATTTCTCAAAAGCTTCAGACTTGTGTTTCAATAGGAACACATGCCCGTATCTAGAGAGATCGTCAGTGAATGTAATGAAGTAGGAAGAACCTGTAGCGTTTTGAAAATCGTTTCGGTGAAATTTTGGAAAATCGGTAAAATGAGGGGGTTTTCTGTAAAAAGTCAAAATACAAATATCTTATTATAAAAATTAAATATACATATTCTAGCTATGTAATTGCTATTTTTTGGTGTTTATTGAGCCGCTGGTGAAATTTCAAATTTTCTGAAAAAAATATTATTTTATTATTATTTTAAGCCGTCACTAATACATTTAATTAGAGAAAATTACAAATTGGAATGAGTTGAAACAAATTTTGTGCATCATAAAACATTAAATAAAAATTTATCATGTGGTTTTTGGAACGAAATCATTTGCCAAAACGGTTTAGAAATTATTGAACAAAAAAGGCTTTTTTTTAGCGTAAATGGATGTTTGGGGTATTGTATTTATCATTTTTCATCACCCCACACCCGTACCCACACCCACACACCCCCACTTACTCCTCCCCTTAGCCAAATTCAGCAGCCCTCACTTTTTCCCCTCTTGGTTTGCAAAGGAAAGAAAAGGAAAAGAAAAGAAAAGAAAAGAGTAGAAAATGATATAAATTGAGTTGACTTTGACTTTTCTTCTCACTTTTTCCACCCCACTCTCTATCCTCCCTCACCCAGCCTCAATTTCTGAACGAAATTGTGCAGGCCAACAGAAGCCCCCCCGTCCTTCTTCTCCTCTCTTTCCATCAAAAAAAAATTTGTCAAAAAAATCAATTAAAACCTCACCGAAATCAAAATCCGACTCCTACCCATTTTCCCTCATCTCCTTTAGCATGGATCTTGGTGCAAGGATTTCAAAATGGAGGTCTAAAATTCAAGTTTGATCATGGTTTGTGAGGTATAACTTTTGACCCATTATTCATTTTTTTGATTTAAATTCCTTAATGAAGCTAATTTGGTGTTAAATTGTGGGTTTAATTGAATCTTTGGAAATTCAATTGGGAATTTTGAATTGAAGCTAGGGTTTGAATTAAATTAGGTTCTTTATCATTAGCTTATGATTGTAATGAGGGGATTAACATGTAATTGAATGCAAAATCTAATTTGGTTACTAGTTGTTAATTTGTTAGTTTAAAAATGGTGATAATTCTGCTAAATTGCTAACTAGGTTTTAGAAATTAAATAAAAACGTGGGATTAAAATCTAGTTAGGATTTTTAGCACATCATTAAGGTTTCCATGAGTGGTTTAACCATTTAATATATGCAAAACCAAGTTTAATTGTAAAATTGTGAATTTTACAATAAAAAGTGTTAAAATTGATATTTTTGCAATCTAGGATTTTGGAAATTATGCAAATTTATGTGATTAAATTATGGAAATGCTTTTTATGACTTATTTAAGTTATTTAATAAGTATTATGGCCGCTAGAATTATTTAAACATCGAGTTTTGCACTAAAACGGGTAATTTTGCTTGCTAGTTTTTCGGAAAAACGGCTTTTAAAGTGAATTTGGGTTTTTTTTTGAGTTTTAACCTAGTTTATATTAAAATTAGTGTGCGTGAATGTGCAAATAAGTGTGATTGGATTTTTCTCGATGGTTTGACGTTTGTATATCGACATCGAGGGTTAGTTTGACTATTCTTGCATGTGTAGGCGATAGGTTTAGACCTATGCGTGATGCGCGTGCCGATTTGATTTTCGTATGCCGTTTCGATTTCGAATTTAGTTTTAATGAGATATGGTGCGTTATGATATGTAGGTACCCCCATGTGGACTTCGAGACGACAAGCAAGCGCGTGGCAACGTCGGCACCGGCTAGCGAGGACCAGGTAAGTAGATTTATATCTACGGGGAGAAGTCGGGTGGATAGCGTATAGCACCCCCGCAGTCCGTGGTGGTGTATACGGATGCGTATACACACCAACAATTATTATATGTTATTTAGGATTAATATCGATGCTTAGGATGGATATTGGTGTGTTGAACTATTTTTAATGTTGCGAACCCTAGGGTAGTGTTGCACTACACATACACACATACATACTTGCATACATTCCTATTGATATGTGCTCATGGGATTCTTTATTGTTATGTGTTCACATGGGTATGGGACTATGTGTTCACATACGGATTGAGGATGATACTTGGGATTGAGCTGAGTCGATGAGATTTGATTTGAGGCCGTGAGATCGGTGATATAGAAGGGTTCGTATCTTAGATACGACATGACGTTGTAGCGGGTCCTTGACGTAGTGTTTCACACACGTCCATGCATACGTAGGCGGTATCAGTATGGTACTAGACGTAGATCAGTACCCCGATCATGATATTTGATAAAGAGGATACCAGGTGAATAGTATGATGAATGTGATATTGAACCGTACCCAGATTGGGATGCCGTACGACGGATTTACGTACGAGCTATATTGATGATTGATCCGCACTCTTGACTTGGGACGCCTGATTATAGATATGGTATCGGATATGATATTATTGAGGCGGGATCACCGACTATACATATACAGGTATGTATATGTATCGACTCAGATGATAGGCGGTTTCCTTACCTGTAGTTCAGCTTGTTAGTTCAGCCGTATAGTTTAGTGAGTTGTTAGATTAGATTAGACTTCTTACCTATTTCAAAAACTAACGAATCGTCGGCATTTTTAAAGACAGCTCAAGGGAATCTACGGATATTTCAAAAACGACGTATCTTTTCATAAAAAAACATCGTAGCCCCTATTTTCAAAACCCCATGATTCATGTTATTTCAAAAGGCACCATTTGTAGGACTTATATTAGATTATTGCAGATTAGTTATCGTTGTGTCTAGTATTCAGCTCCCGCACATTATTGTTGTTCGCTCTGCCTCGCATATTTATTTTGCTGCATATTCCATTATTGATATCATGTTGTTAGGACACCAGCACCATTACCGATGATGCATATGTACCACGTATTCCTACCTGCCGGTTCACACACATCTTCATCGGTAATTGCCATGTCACGTACACTTTAGAGAATATAATTGCTTGACTTAGATTGTTAGCTAGTAGTGTTGACATGATATTAGTGTACTTCCCTTATATGTCATATTAGACATTGTAGTTATTACCTACCACTTCATGCATACTGTTATTCAGTTGTTCATGCCTAGTTCATTATCATTGACATATGCACTTGTGATGATTTCTTGAGATTTATGATATTTCTGGATTTCGGGGAAAGCCGCAAAATTTACAACTTATGATCTTTTAAAATATAAAATGTTGCGGTTTTCTAGTGATGTAAAGTGTCGTCCACCATGAGTTTGCTGTGGTTTTGGAGATCCGTGTCGAGGAGTGGAGGAACCGTCACGGGTACATGGTGGGCCCGGTATGGTACCCCGGTGCAAGAGGAATGTGGTGTTGACGTTGAGCCTGGCTGGGGAGCACTACCTACCGGTGATATTACCCGACGCGTCGGATATCCGGAGGATACCGTCGTGGTCTTGAGATGGATGGTAGGGGCCGGTCTGGACTGACGGCGCCCTAGATATTGAGATTGAGACATTGATATTTCGAGATAGTGAGATTTATGTTTTGTGTCGATGCTAGACACTGTTGATGCTGATTTCATTTATGATACCTCAGTTTAAAAATACGAAGGAAATCTCACTAATTTATGAAAACAGTTTCTTCATTTACATGTATTCTGTTTCATGCATTCTTACCTCATTGATATGATATATTGCTACCTGAGGCACTGACACGGGCACATGAAATTATACTCGGGTTAGATATTACCCTAGCCATTGTTATAGGCTGCCTGTTATACTTATATTTGAGGATATATTATGATCATTGACCTAGGTTGCGTTATTTATGCGATTTCTGTGCGTATATGTTTTTCTATTCACGAGTTGGCAACTCACCCCCGTTGTGCCCCAGTTTCTTGCAGGTTGCCGTACAGGTTCCTTACGGCTTTGCGGGCATAGCTTCATTCGGGTGAATTGCTAGTAGGTTGGTTTACTTGTATTATACCCCTATTATTTACTTTGTATGATATTATTCAGTTGTATCTAGTAAATTCCATCAACCAAACATGTATCTATTGAGATAGAGACCAGTGTTGTTTATTCTTTCGACCTTAGAGTCGCTCGTTATATTTCTGGTGGTTTTGAGTTCCCTTTTGAGTTTTTGATCCTCGCCGTTGGCGTTGTATATTATATTGCTTGTGTGGTTATGACCATCGATTGACGAAGAGCTAGCTCCCGCTTGCGGATGCCTTTTATTGATTTCGTATACTATTCATGTTGTATCCCGTTTGGGAGCCAGTATTTACAAAGGAGACTCTGCCGAAATTTTCAGTAAATTTTTGATGTTTTTAGAAACCCGCATAATTCGGCTTATGCTATTAAAACTACTTGATTTAAATTGGTTTTTCCTACTCTCTACTACTCTTCTTGGTTTGGATTTCTGTTTTTTTCGGTTTACTTAGATTACGTACGTCTCGAGACGTTCGTAGTTTAAGTGCCGGTCATGTTCCGTACTTTCGGGTCATGACAAAGTTGGTATCAGAGCGTTAGGTTTTAACCTTCGGAGCGTAGGATGACCCTTGGTTGATGGAATAGGTGACTAAAGTAGAGTGACGTACCGTTGATATGTTCCGCGGCATATTTACGACACGCCACTCCACTTATGAAGCCTTAGGATGTACATTTCCTTGTTCAGTATTATATTCCTTCCTGATCTAGCCTCATCGGTACCAGTTTGGTTTTGCTGCTACGGTTACAGGCAGGGAGAGCTACGGCTAGAGTTGCGGTCATCACAAGCTCATCACGAACGAGGACTGACCAGGGCGAAATTCCGGCGACAGACGATTGCAGAGATGTGTCTTTTTACTGTGTTTCTGCGCCACGAGCGATTGGCGGATCGCCTTTATGAGGTTACTCGGATGTGCTGATCGACACTAGAGGATTGAGCCACTGACAGAGGCCAGCCAGATTTTGATGACCGTTGGTGTGTTGCTTACTCCTGATGATTGAGGCACTGTTCAGCGTGCAGACGAGCGAGCCAGTTATTGCAGCGAACAACGAGATATTTCCCAGATGCTAGAATTAATGCAGGACGAGTTGTACTAAGAGATGATAGGAGGTCGCTAGTCATCAAGGATGAATGACTAGGACATGTGGATCGTTCGCCTACCCCGATGCGAGGTCATCAGATAGATTGATTCCAGCTAGAGACGACTTCACGTGGAAACGTTGGGAGTCGACAGAGACGATCGAATGTCAGAAACCTATTATTCCAAGTTTAAAGTAGTCGGAAAGACATGCAGGCAATTCTATGGTCTCTCTAGAAGAATGAAACCCTAACTCGACTTAATGACCGTGTGAAAGCCTTTGAACCTTCGGGTTTGCGGCAGTTCTACGGCGCCATTAGTGAGGCTTGGGTTTGCCCTTCTACGGCTGGACCACCGATGCTGTGGTATGTACTCGATACTATTAAACTGTGCCCAAGAGGTTGAGCTCTTGGGGGATTATGAGGTTTTGACGACTCGATCGGATGACTCGACTTAATTCGGATGCTAGGTGGTGAGATGCATTCTTGGGAGACTCCAGATACGAGGATAGTCGTTTGAGCTCAGTCCATGCAGCCGCGACGAGACGAGTCCAAAGCAGACGACATTAGAGAAAAGTAAAGTAAGTGGTTCGTACCAGATCTAGATGAGATGATGTTCCACTCCGCCGACATCAGAGAGGCGATGCGCATGCCGAGGCATGGTACTTGGACTTACCTTCCAGAAGGAGTCGCGATGAGTATGCAGTCGTTCCAGAGCAAGATGCAGATATAGGAAAGGATAACGACTTCCGGACAGTTGGCAGAGACGAGACATGGAAGAGACCGTGAGCAGGATTCCTTCCAGACACTGCTGCAATGATACTTGCACCCAGGATCAGAGGTGTCATGTACATTCAGAAAGCCAGAGGCCGATGCCAGTGATATGCTGTCTTACGAGTGGTCGCGATGATTGACCGGGAGATGACAAGAGACGTGCCAGAACTGGATCATCCCCGTTAGCACACCCGACAGGGCCAATGAGCCGATGGACCGAAAGATTGGTAATCCACAGTGAAGACTTTGACCCAGGAGTGGTCATGGTTACGCACCCCAGCAGGACAGAGTTCATGATCATCGACGAGACGTCCGACTAGTGACCGCGACAGTTGGCCGAGATTCTTAGAGGATGCACTGGAGCAGTACTATTCCGCCATTATTGATTACGATGTTTTGGGTGATTTATTCGTATGATTTGATTTTGACGATTGAGAATTTACGATTCTTGCACAGTGTTGCACTTAATATCGTTTTCGTGCTTGGGTTTCACATGTTTGTGATTTTACGGTTTCAGACATTTGAGTTGATTTTGTGCGTATGCACGCACACGATTTCGTTCCTGCACTCTGTATAGTTTATATATGCTTGCAGTGCAGTGATACGCCTTTTGTACACTTAGATGCACTGGACTTCGATTTCGATTGTGATACTCGATATTTGTTTTGTGCACCTTGTGCACCTGATTGATTTTGCGCACGTTCGGCGCTTGATATTGGATTTTATGATTTCGTGCACGATGGATGCACCTGATTTGGATTTTCGCGCATGTTGGGCGCATGTTTTGAAGGGTGATTTTGGTGCACCCCAGATGCACTAAATCGAGATTTTTTTTCATGCATGTCAGATGCACCTGATTTTGCTGTCAGGCACACATGTTGCCTACGACAGATGTTTCGTGCACACCCGATGCACTTAGATGTTGTTTCTGTGCGCATGTATGACACATTCATGGATTTTGATTTCCATGCGCACCAGACGCACGTAGTATTCATGTGCATATTTTAGGATTGATTTCGTATAGAGCAGTACGTTTTTATGATATTGCTATGTGTTTTCGTACTGAGCAGGACTAGTCAGAGGACAGTAATATATTTTGCATGCATTGATAGTTATTGAAGGGATTTCCAAAAAGCGAGCTATAGCCTCAGTATTTACCTATGTGTCGGATATGACACGAAATGTTTAAAACAAGGAGACCCTTCTAAATTGTTTCCAAAACGGCGGAACGTACATTTCAAACAAAGGTATATATGTATATAGTTATTTTCTTATGATAGACGTCCGCCACTGTGCAGTGTTATACGCGTTGCACAGCGACTTAAGAGATTTGGCATGCATTTCCTTCAGATACTTACAGATATAGATTCGATGTTTATATGTATAGTTTCGAGTTATATCATATTGGTTTGATTTGGATTTGGCATTGATGTCTTCTCCATGACTCCGATAATTGCGGGATGCTTGACGGAGTTTTGATTTGAGTTATATACTCATTTTTTTTCAAGCGCATGCACTGCGCTACGAATTGTTTTATGTATTAACAATTTCGGAGCCCCGACGACTTGATGGTTTTTCTTAGATGTTTTAGTAATTGGGGGAGTTTGAATTTAAATTCGGGGACCGAATTTCTTTAAGTGAGGAAGATTGTAGCGTTTTGAAAATCGTTTCGGTGAAATTTTGGAAAATCGGTAAAATGAGGGGGTTTTCTGTAAAAAGTAAAATACAAATATCTTATTATAAAAATTAAATATACATATTCTAGCTATGTAATTGCTATTTTTTGGTGTTTATTGAGCCGCTGGTGAAATTTCAAATTTTCTGAAAAAAATATTATTTTATTATTATTTTAAGCCGTCACTAATACATTTAATTAGAGAAAATTACAAATTGGAATGAGTTGAAACAAATTTTGTGCATCATAAAACATTAAATAAAAATTTATCATGTGGTTTTTGGAACGAAATCATTTGCCAAAACGGTTTAGAAATTATTGAACAAAAAAGGCTTTTTTTTAGCGTAAATGGATGTTTGGGGTATTGTATTTATCATTTTTCATCACCCCACACCCGTACCCACACCCACACACCCCCACTTACTCCTCCCCTTAGCCAAATTCAGCAGCCCTCACTTTTTCCCCACTTGGTTTGCAAAGGAAAGAAAAGGAAAAGAAAAGAAAAGAAAAGAGTAGAAAATGATATAAATTGAGTTGACTTTGACTTTTCTTCTCACTTTTTCCGCCCCACTCTCTCTCCTCCCTCACCCACCCACAATTTCTGAACGAAATTGTGCAGGCCAACAGCATCCCCCCTTCCTTCTTCTCCTCTCTTTCCATCAAAAAAAAATTTGTCAAAAAAATCAATTAAAACCTCACCGAAATCAAAATCCGACTCCTACCCATTTTCCCTCATCTCCTTTAGCATGGATCTTGGTGCAAGGATTTCAAAATGGAGGTCTAGAATTCAAGTTTGATCATGGTTTGTGAGGTATAACTTTTGACCCATTATTCATTTTTTTGATTTAAATTCCTTAATGAAGCTAATTAGGTGTTAAATTGTGGGTTTAATAGAATCTTTGGAAATTCAATTGGGAATTTTGAATTGAAGCTAGGGTTTGAATTAAATTAGGTTCTTTATCATTAGCTTATGATTGTAATGAGGGGATTAACATGTAATTGAATGCAAAATCTAATTTGGTTACTAGTTGTTAATTTGTTAGTTTAAAAATGGTGATAATTCTGCTAAATTGCTAACTAGGTTTTAGAAATTAAATAAAAACGTGGGATTAAAATCTAGTTAGGATTTTTAGCACATCATTAAGGTTTCCATGAGTGGTTTAACCATATAATATATGCAAAACCAAGTTTAATTGTAAAATTGTGAATTTTACAATAAAAAGTGTTAAAATTGATATTTTTGCAATCTAGGATTTTGGAAATTATGCAAATTTATGTGATTAAATTATGGAAATAGTTTTTATGACTTATTTAAGTTTTTTAATAAGTATTATGGCCGCTAGAATTATTTAAACATCGAGTTTTGCACTAAAACGGGTAATTTTGCTTGATAGTTTTTCGGAAAAACGGCTTTTAAAGTGAATTTGGGTTTTTTTTTGAGTTTTAACCTAGTTTATATTAAAATTAGTGTGCGTGAATGTGCAAATAAGTGTGATTGGATTTTTCTCGATGGTTTGACGTTTGTACATCGACATCGAGGGTTAGTTTGACTATTCTTGCATGTGTAGGCGATAGGTTTGGACCTATGCGTGATACGCGTGCCGATTTGATTTTCGTATGCCGTTTCGATTTCGAATTTAGTTTTAATGAGATATGGTGCGTTATGATATGTAGGTACCCCCATGTGGACTTCGAGACGACAAGCAAGCGCGTGGCAACATCGGCACCGGCTAGCGAGGACCAGGTGAGTAGATTTATATCTACGGGGAGAAGTCGGGTGGATGGCGTATAGCACCCCCGCAGTCCGTGGTGGTGTATACGGATGCGTATACACACCAACAATTATTATATGTTATTTAGGATTAATATCGATGCTTAGGATGGATATTGGTGTGTTGGACTATTTTTAGTGTTGCGAACCCTAGGGTAGTGTTGCACTACACATACACACATACATACTTGCATACATTCCTTTTGATATGTGCTCATGGGATTCTTTATAGTTATGTGTTCACATGGGTATGGGACTATGTGTTCACATACGGATTGAGGATGATACTTGGGATTGAGCTGAGTCGATGAGATTTGATTTGAGGCCGTGAGATCGGTGATATAGCAGGGTTCGTATCTTAGATACGACATGACGTTGTAGCGGGTCCTTGACGTAGTGTTTCACACACGTCCATGCATACGTAGGCGGTATCAGTATGGTACTAGACGTAGATCAGTACCCCGATCATGATATTTGATAAAGAGGATACCAGGTGAATAGTATGATGAATGTGATATTGAACCGTACTCAGATTGGGATGCCGTACGACGGATTTACGTACGAGCTATATTGATGATTGATCCGCACTCTTGACTTGGGACGCCTGATTATAGATATGGTATCGGATATGATATTATTGAGGCGGGATCACCGACTATACATATACAGGTATGTATATGTATCGACTCAGATGATAGGCGGTTTCCATACCTGTAGTTCAGCTTGTTAGTTCAGCCGTATAGTTTAGTGTAGTTGTTAGATTAGATTAGACTTCTTACCTATTTCAAAAACTAACGAATCGTGGGCATTTTTAAAGACAGCTCAAGGGAATCTACGGATATTTCAAAAACGACGTATCTTTTCATAAAAAAACACCGTAGCCCCTATTTTCAAAACCCCATGATTCGTGTTATTTCAAAAGGCACCATTTGTAGGACTTAAATTAGATTATTGCAGATTAGTTATCGTTGTGTCTAGTATTCAGCTCCCGCACATTATTGTTGTTCGCTCTTCCTCGCATATTTATTTTGCTGCATATTCCATTATTGATATCATGCTGTTAGGACACCAGCACCATTACCGATGATGCATATGTACCACGTACACCTACCTGCCGGCTCACGCACATCTTCATCGGTAATTGCCATGTCACGTACACTTTAGAGAATATAATTGCTTGACTTAGATTGTTAGCTAGTAGTGTTGACATGATATTAGTGTACTTCCCTTATATGTCATATTAGACATTGTAGTTATTACCTACCACTTCATGCATACTGTTATTCAGTTGTTCATGCCTAGTTCATTATCATTGACATAAGCACTTGTGATGATTTCTTGAGATTTATGATACTTCTGGATTTCGGGGAAAGCCGCAAAATTTACAACCTATGATCTTTTAAACTATAAAATGTTGCGGTTTTCTAGTGATGTAAAGTGTTGTCCACCATGAGTTTGCTGTGGTTTTGGAGATCCGTGTCGAGGAGTGGAGGAACCGTCACGGGTATAAGGTGGGCCCGGTATGGTACCCCGGGGCAAGAGGAATGTGGTGTTGACGTTGAGCCTTGCTGGGGAGCATTACCTACCGGTGATATTACCCGACGCGTCGGATATCCGGAGGATACCGTCGTGGTCTTGAGATGGATGGTAGGGGCCGGTCTGGACTGACGGCGTCCTAGATATTGAGATTGAGACATTGATATTTCGAGATAGTGAGATTTATGTTTTGTGTTGATGCTAGACACTGTTGATGCTGATTTCATTTATGATACCTCAGTTTAAAAATACGAAGGAAATCTCACTAATTTATGAAAACAGTTTCTTCATTTACATGTATTCTGTTTCATGCATTCATACCTCATTGATATGATATATTGCTACCTGAGGAACTTACACGGGCACATGAAATTATACTCGGGTTAGATATTACCCTAGCCATTGTTATAGGCTGCCTGTTATACTTATATTTGAGGATATATTATGATCATTGACCTAGGTTGCGTTATTTATGCGATTTCTGTGCGTAGATGTTTTTCTATTCACGAGTTGGCAACTCACCCCCGTTGTGCCCCAGTTTCTTGCAGGTTGCCGTACAGGTTCCTTACGGCTTTGCGGGCATAGCTTCATTCGAGTGAATTGCTACTAGGTGGGTTTACTTGTATCATACCCCTATTATTTACCTTGTATGATATTATTCAGTTGTATCTAGTAAATTCCATCAACCAAACATGTATCTATTGAGATAGAGACCAGTGTTGTTTATTCTTTCGACCTTAGAGTCGCTCGTTATATTTCTGGTGGTTTTGAGTTCCCTTTTGAGTTTTTGATCCTCGCCGTTGGCGTTGTATATTATATTGCTTGTGTGGTTGTGACCGTCGATTGACGAAGAGCTAGCTCCCGCTTGGGGATGCCTTTTATTGATTTCGTATACTATTCATGTTGTATCCCGTTTGGGAGCCAGTATTTACAAAGGAGAATCTGCCGAAATTTTCAGTAAATTTTTGATGTTTTTAGAAACCCGCATAATTCGGCTTATGCTATTAAAACTACTTGATTTAAATTGGTTTTTCCTACTCTCTACTACTCTTCTTGGTTTGGATTTCTGGGTTTTTCGGTTTACTTAGATTACGTACGTCTCGAGACGTTCGTAGTTTAAGTGCCGGTCATGTTCCGTACTTTCGGGTCGTGACAGAACCGTTCCTGGCAAGGATAGACATGGGACCGCATACATCACTATGTACCAGTCCTAAGAGTTCAGTAACTCTTTCTCCGTGTCCACTAAACGGAGCTTTGGTCATTTTTCCTTTGAGACATGAATGGCAAGTATCATAAGATGATAATTCGAACGGATTCAAATAACCATCCTTATGTAACTTAGCCAGTCGTGTCGCATTGATATGACCAAGTCTACAATGCCACAAGAAGGATTCGTTCATTTCTGAACTTTTCCTCTTGTGTGTGTTTTGTATATTGAGGACTGTATTTTGATTTAGAATAAATATGCCATTATGTAGCGAGCCTGATGCAATCAACTTTTGATCTAGGAATATGTTCATAACATTATCCTTTACTACAAAATTATATCCTTCTTTACTCAATAAAGAAACTGATATAATGTTGCATATCATGTTTGGTATATAATAGCACTCATTCAGAATTATTGTATCACCACTTGGTAATACAAGGTGATATTCGCCAACTGCTTTGGCTGCAACATTTGCACCGTTCCCTACTTGAACGGAATGATCACCTTTTCCCAGTTCTCTACCTTTTCGCAGCCCATGTAACATCTTACATATGTGGGATCCTGATCCGGTATCTAATACCCAGGACGTAGGGTGAACTGAGAAACAGTTTTCAATGACAAACACACCCGAAGATGATGCATCAACATGCATGTTCTCCATTTGGGCGGTGTGAGAATCCAGATATTCTCCAGTTTCCTGTTCATTCTTATAACACTTATAAGATAGAACGGGTTCAACGTTCCCCTGCACAGTATAACATGCGGGTTCGGTCAATACATCCATATTATTATCTTGATTAAGGCATGAAATGGTCGCTACTTGGAGAGAGAGAGAAGAAAACACTTTAGCGTATGCTCGTGCAAGATCAGATCGGTTATTATCTTATCTAATCAGGATGGCTCCCACTGGTTTTTATCAAATCTTCCTTCAAACCCTAAAAGGAAACACTAGCCGGGATTAATTACACACTACAAGTTCGCCAATCTTTCAGCCAGGCCAGTGTCGGTACTTTGAGGGAGGTCCCCAGTGCTTTCGCACGAACCTAATTAATGTAAACCTCGTTTTCCCAGAGGCGTAATCTCGTTAACACCTTTCTAGACACCTACTTGATCGGCTAATTGTAATGTGTAAAACTCTCCCAGGAGTAACTCTTACTCGCAGTGGGTATCGGGATCCAACTATCTCATAGAAGGTATGCAATCTCGTTGCAAATTTCAACACTTGAAATTCCCGATAATATTTTACCCCTAGTGTTCTATGACCTTGACGAATGCCAAACAACCCATAGTCCACTAGTCAAGTTCAACCCGTACATTTCTTGATTGAATTAAACCCATCCGCACGACCCTTGAAGAATGCCAAACAACGCCGTACGAATACCCTAATCCAATCTGCATCATATGCATAAGCAGATAAATACTAGTTAGCTACCGTACACTACGCCTTGACGAATGCCAAACTACCGTAGCACGAATACTAAGTAGTACTTACCTGAAATGACGGAGGGCTACGCAGGTTTTCATAAAACCATGAGCGTAATGAACTTGATATCGTTGTAGAATCAAATGAAGTTTTGAAATGGAGTGATTTTGAGGCTTTTCTAGTTTTGCTAAAGGGGTCACTCCCGGTGAAGGGATCGTCGGCCCTTTCCTCGTCGAATGAGGTGCGGGATATATCATATATATCTTTGTGCAAAGCAAAAACTCTTAAAAGCAATCAAAGCCAAACCGAGTGTGTAGCATCTGCCAGTTACTGCTAAAGGAGTCACTCCCGGTGAAGGGATCTCGGTCCTTTCCTCATCGAATAAGGTGCAGGGTATATCATATATACCACTATGCAAAGCAAGAACTGTAGCTACCTGTTTTGTTTAAAATTTGATTCTACAACATCTTAGGTTTCTTTTCTTTCATTAATCACATTAATGAAGTCCCATCATTTAAGTACCTAAACATCACAGATAAATACGACGTACACTTATGCCATCCGCATTCTCCTGGATGTCCTCTCGTGCACCGTTAGGTTAGGTAACTAACGACAGAGCAGGACAGGGCTAGTGCGGGTGCAAAACATAAGTAACGTCTATATAATATATCATATATACTATATACTGTATCTATCACAGAACATCACATGATCACATCACAGATAAAGCAGCAGAAGAAACATATGAAATATTGGATATACTAGGACGTCCATGTTTTCAATACGAGCCAGTATAAAACACGGATTCCACGGTCGTGATGAATAGCCAAACCCACACCCCTAGACCCCTACGAGAGCGGCAAGCAACCCTACCAATTCTGGAGTTAGGAGACCCGGGCTCGACTCCTCGAGTTGGTCTCCCACTGGACTCCAGAACCCGGTTACTTGTGCCCTCCTCCTTGGGTCTATCCTAGTGCGGAAAAGTAAATAATATACAAAAGGTGACAACTTCCGCAACCTGGAAGCGCCCCAAATAAAAGAATATTACATACAAGTTTTTACATGAATGAAAATGAAAAACACTCATCTCACATAAAAACCCCCCGGCTATTCGAACACGACGATCCAATATAACATATCCAGCAACACATAACATCACATGTCATCAACGTAAGTAAGTATGCATACCCCAATTGTCGTTGACGTATAGCAACGAAACCGGCGATATGAACATACTACACTTACGGTCACAGAAAAGAAAGTGTAAAACTACAACAGTTGGAATCCGCAACCTCTTTAGACATCACATGCCTAATCAAATGAAATACTTAGACATCACATGCCTAACAGTTATAAACCCCGCATTTTAGTCTCATTATCGAAAACACTTTTCAATAAAAAGTGAAACTAAACTGCTAGATTTATAACATTCATTCAGTTATCTCATAACTGTTTGTGAATTCCAATTATTGTATCACATTCCAGATAAACAGAAAATGTTAAACTTTCCGATCGAACAGTCGAATACCCAAGTTTTCCCGATACAGCTCAACACATGAAATAAGTCTAACAACATTCAGTTCGTGCCTCAGTACCAACGGTCCAGCCGTAGAACGGTCAAGCCAACGCCTCACATGTGGCACGCCGTACTGCCCCAAACCCGAAGGTTCAAAGGGCAGTTCAAGACGGTCACATAATCGAGTTAAGGTTTGTTGTCTTCTAGAGGGTCCATCGCGTTACTTGCACTACTTAGAACGTCGTTAAAATACGGAAAAATCCAACACTTGGAAATTTCCCGACAGGGGAAAAATTGGGTATTTATATCCGGTCAAACTTTTTAACATATTCTAAAAATTATCCGGAAATACACAAAGACGAAATTTGATAATCCGATCGAAACACCGAATCCCCAAAACAATCCCAGAAAATTCAACTCTTGAATAAATATTAAAAATTCCCAGAAAATCCAACACCAGAAAATAGGAATTACTGTGCAAACAGGAATTGATGATGTCACCATATGGCCGCGGAACCGCCGCAGAATCCAGGCTTCTGCCGCGGTTCTGCCGCACTTTGGTGGATTCATGGGTACGGGATTCACAGTAATTCTTACAATTGTCTGCTGATTTTTCTGCATATTTTTAATGTGGAAAAATCCCAGATTTTAGAAAAAGTCCAGAGAGCATGTTTGGTTTAGGGTTTCGGGTTCGTTCGGGCTTCAAATTGCGTCTACGCATCGCCTAAGGCTCTAGCTAGGCTCTGATACCAGTGAAAGGTTCCTAGGCACCCTATAGTGGTCTCACAAGGCATCAACCATACCAATTTACAAAAATTATGGTGCCGAGAAACCCTAATACGGATCGTCGGCTAGAATCCTAGGCGAAAAACGAATCTAGTTAACAATTTAACTAAAGGAGAGAGGCTACAACCTTTGTAGATCCGGTTATCCACTTCCTTAGCTCCACGTGGTCGTCCCCTCGCTGTCCATCTCGAATCTCGGACTCTCGTGATGGCTTCATCGGAGAAGTGAGCGGAATAGGTCGTCGGCTTCGTGCCGAAGATGATCTACGTCGAGATTGCACAAGTTCAAGCTCCAACTTCACCAAGTTATGAAACTTGTGAAGAAAACACCCAAAACAACTTGGCAAGAGGTAGAGGGTGAAGAAATAGGAGGTGGGCTCACTTTAGAATTGGATTTCTTACTTTGGATTTCAAGTTACCATTGATGGCATCAAGGTTTCTTTCTTGAAGAAGAAGGTCAAGAAGAAGAAAGAATATGATAAGTGTTGAATTAAAATGAAAAATGATTCAATACTTATCATAAGCAAACCATAGTTGAGTGTAGAGAATAGACCATGGTTACTTGGATAGGTTAGGGTTAAGCATGAAGACAAGAATAGTTAAGAAGTCAAAGCTTCATGAAGCTTCAACTAAAAACAAACTTCTCCACCATTCTTATCTAAATCCTTTCCAAATAAATAAATGAACAAATAAATAAATAAATGAATATGCAAAACCCTAATTATCAAATTAACCATGCTTTAATTCTATATACTTAACTAAATTATCAAGTATCATCAAACATGATACAAATGTGTGCACAAAAGTACATCATATATATTTCTTGCACATCGAGTGAGAAAATCCATATAAAGTGAACCAATACTAGCTAATGCAAAGTAATATATCAAATATATAATTATACATTAAATCATTAAATCAACATTTGATTCAATGATCCGGTCATTTCGCACATAACCGACTAGTATACAATGTATCGATTTATCGAATCAATGATTCGATAACTAGGTCATATCGAATATAACCAATCGATACATCCATCGTGAGAATGAAATACGGTATCACATACACGCATTATTCTCGGTCCCGCACATATCTCATATGCGCTCCTATTTCGTTTCGCTTGAACCAGGAAACCTCTATGTAGGACTCTAAAGACTCGTCAATACGCCGGTAGCAGATGATGATCATATAAAGCACCCACAAGCCGCAAGCGGTCTGCTAAACGTAACGGCCATCCGGGTACTGAGCGATCAGAAGATCGACGAGCTAGCCCGCTCATACTCCTGTGAATCCAACCAGTAACACTTACCGTACAGTCCGGTCTGTTCGTCTGATATGTCGCATATCAAGTCTAGGGGTGGTAAACGTCAGACCCCAATAACCGATAAGTCGTGCCGATGTGAGGCTCATAACGGGTCGTGAAACTACTGGTAACACTTACCAGCAAATCTCTGATCAGCCCTGGCCAGGGACTTCCCTGTTACGGCCAATCGAGCACAGCGCAACATCAACCCCCAATACCGGGAGAGACGAAACCCCTCCTATCGCTCATTGCCTCCATGTGACTCGGGACTGTACCCAAAGACCACCGTTTTGCACGCCCTCATGGACGTGGTAAGGTGGAGATCAAAGCACAGTGGGAATCACACAAGACTCTATGACGATCTCGGGTCTACAGACTAACCTGCATAAGTGTCACCTGAGAACTGCCATCTGACATGAGGTATAATACCATCTGGGAGTTCTTGGCGAGTCCGTCCAGTGTACCCAGTCTCTACTGAGCACCCGTATACCATCTCTGATGTCAAACACCAATGGATATGGGATCATCCATTGCCCATCTCATGGGTCGAGAAGCGTATACGCTAGTCTACTCTGGTATATCGATGCCCCGTCTCGATACACCTACGACTAGGGACCTTGAAGGATGTACTTATGGACTACCATGTCCCCACTAGTATGATCTGCATCATAGTCCAGGTAGTCAAGTACACTTCCTAAGGGCTTTACCAACATGTAACCATAAGACAGTTTAAAGAGACTAGTGTACTTGTTAAGATAAAGAGTAACCAGATAGCATACTATCATATCGAGCAAGAAAGTCATCTCTATATATGTCCAAGCATCCAATATAATATACATCATGTGTACAATACTGGCCTCTAGGGCATACATACAACTAAAAGGAATTAGGTGATTGTCCTCATTATATCGGAATTCGTTGTAATTGGTGATATTTGAGGAAATCGCCTAGGTTGTCTGCCGGACGACAAATATTTGGTTTTGAATATCCACTGTTATGCACCAATTTCAAATTGATACATCTGTACGTCTATTTTCATAGAGTGAGATATACCTTTTTGAAATTATGTCTATGACGTTTACCTATATCAGTGGATGGTTAGGTAAGGAGCATTAAACAACGGTGTAATTCTTCTTAACCATAAGTACAGTTTTCAACCTACGACATACAGGGTTTGAGTTATTAGACTCAAGGGACTTATACAGAGTATTGTATGTTGTCCAGTGTCCGTTAGGACAGAGGGGTTGGTCCTCGTACTATATTCGGTTTACTTATGACTTCTCTAGTTCTTAGACAAGTGTTTCGTAGAAACACAAGGTCTGAGTTTTGAGAAGTTATAGGTATAAGAGTAAAGTAGAGAACCAGGTATTGCAAGTATCGGGATTCTTCAAGGTGATCGAAGATGTAGATAATTGTGTATGGTATTCAGTTGATAATAATGATTAAGAGAACTTGCTTCTCTTTCGGGTTACTCATAATTGGAAGCATTCCTAAGTTGAGTAACGCTGATCGACCTCCTTCCATTTAGTTGACATGCACTGGAGACAGCTGCATGATTTGAATCTGGTTCAATTAAATCAGTGCCTCTGGTTCTATATTGGATATAGAACAGTTCATATCTTAACGATGTTAAGGTACGGGGAGTTGTCCGGCTTATTCTTAAAACCAGACTCTGGATAACTCTAGGCACGTTTCTGTATTGGCTGCTTGTGGGTTGACCCAGGCTATGACGAGGGTTGACTTTCTACCATCTGGAAGATCAATAGTGATATTGTTCTGGACTCGCCACAGTTTTAACAAAAATGGATGTTTTCAGAAAACAGTAGTGGGAGTATGGTAGAACTGGAAGTGATTCCAGAACCGCAAACAATTACTGAAGATTTGATAAGAACTTAAAGATTCAATCTGGTTTGACATTCCATTGGCCACTCCGCAGATTTGGTGGGTAACCTCAGGCACCCGAGAGGTACTCCGGTAGCCTCAAGGGCGGTGACAGGGAGGTTCTTGTTTACCCAGATTTGCCATTGCTGTTGTTCCAGGTTGCGAGACCCGGCAGGAGGATGAGTATAGCGTCGTTCTAAACTAGATTTAGAAGTGTACGTGTATATGACTCTGCCAGAGGGTTGTCGTAGTCAGTGGGAGCAGCGGAAGCATTGGTGGACAAATGGCTTATGTCTATTTATAGACTAAAGCAGGTGTAGCGGAGATAGATCATCTATTTCTGATGTGACGGTCATACGTTTGACTTCATCAGAATAAGGGATGGATCTGTTAAGAAGGTACTAGGGTGTGATGTCCTGGTATTTGGATGACATGCACAGAGTAGGAAGTGAAATTCCTATACTACGATCGGTTATACTTTGGTTGTCACACAGTGGTTTCTCCACATGGGAATTGGGTATAATATCAAGACATTCTGGTTACTAGATCTATAGATCTGGATTTGGGTGGTTTCCCAATCAGGGTACTTAGAGAGCATTCTAAAGGTGTTTTAGAATGGACGACTCCTGGCACGGTAGTGTACCTGCAGGTGATGGTGTCACCCTCTCTAAAGGTGTCTTACTGACTAAAGGGGAGAGGGATGAGCATGATTGGCAGATCACTTGCTTAGCAATTGAGTCAATCATGAGATGTCAAGTACCACACCAGATGTTGTTTTTGCAGTGGATGCAATAAATTGATATTAATCCAATCCTGGAGAAACGGTCGGAAGCAGTTTTAGAACATAAGTGAATGTTCTAGGGATATGATAACAACAGTCTCTTTTAGGAGACAGTTATCACTCCAGGCTTCCAAGGTGACATGGATGAAAGAGAGGTTTTCAGAGTTATAGTTTTCCCTCTGACGAGGGGCAGTATTATGGACAGGTGGTCCAGGTGGATACTGAGGGAGGCATGGCTCAGGATGCTAATTAAGTTCAGTTGACGATACAGTCTAAGATGTTTGGATTTAGAGTTCATTTATGAGCTAGGTCCCATCAGACATCCAGACACATTCTAAGATAGGTATTGCTCATTTCGGGAGATGGCATTCTCTGCGAACTTGAGATATAGAGAGACATAGAAAGAAACATTAAGGCGGATCCACTCACTGAGGCTATTCCTCGAACGCAATAGTTTCGCAAACGGGTTTTGTGAGACTGATTAGTAGAAGAGTTGGGTGTTCGGTATCACACGGGCTGTGAGGATGCGACATCGCAATATTAGCCTTGAGTGCAAGTGGGAGATTGTTGGAGATAGTGCCCTCAGAGTCAATTGTTAGATCACAGGCACGTGATTGCAATGATTGATAGAGGACCTATCCCGATATGACAGTCTTACTCAAAATGATAGTATGCTATCTGGTATATCTTTATCATCGTGTACTGCTTCAGGTGACCTTACAGGTCACTATTACACGTTGATAGAGCCCTTAAGATTCTTGCTTGACGACCAACAGTATGAGGGCGATCATATACGTGGGAGCTGGGGTCTATAAGCACATCCTTAAGAGGTCCCTAGTCGTGGGAGTTTCGAGACAGGGCATCGATACTCCAGAGTAGACTAGTGTATACAGTCGAGATCCCGACGAGGGGCGGTGGCCGGTCTCACAAGCCACTGGTGTCAGTTGGATCACCTAAGATGTATACAGGTGCTTATTGGGTTATGAGTACACCGGACAGGACTCGCCAGGAACATGCTAGTTGGTCTTATACCTGACGTCAGATAGCAGTTACCTGGTGACATGTGTACAGGTTAGTTCATCGACCTGAGATCGTTATTTGTCTCGTGTGAGTTCTCACTGTACTTTGATTACTACCCTACCACGCTCAAAGGAGACGTGCAAACAGGTTTTAGTTGGGTACAGTCCCGAGCCACATGGAGGCGGTGAGCGGATCTGCAGGGGTTCGTCTCTCCCGGTATTAGGGGTGAGGTCGCGCTGTGTTTAGGAGAGCCATTACACGAAGTCCTTGGCCAAGGCAGGAGATTTACTGGTAGGTATTCCAGTAGTATCTTAGGGTGTTCTGGGCTACACTCCGACACGATTTGTACCGCTTTTGGGGATCTGACTTTTACCAACCCCCTAGGCCCGCCATGCGATGCTCATAGACGAACGGACCGGACTGTACGGATATTGTCACTGACAGGCTCAGTAGGGTGTCAGGATGAGTTCGCTCATCGACGTCCCTTTTGGTCAATACCTGGTAGCCCGTTACGTATGGCTAATACCTTTGACGTGCTAGTGGTTAAATCCATAACCAAAGTATTGACGAGTCTTTAGAGTCCCCCACAGACCGTTTTCTCAAGTTTCGGGCAAAACATTGTAGAGGCCGTATGGAGATATGGCAGGGTTCGATCAAATACGTGCGGTATTGCACGGATCATGATCGGACGGTTAATACTAGCGGGCTTTGGTTTAAGCCGGATCCTAGTATTGTACAGTGTAGATTTTGTCTCATTGCATTTGTGTTCGGTCGGAATACAAATGCGGGTATGTATATACAGTCGCGGGGTTTTCCTGTAATTTATTACGGGATCAGTTTTCTGAAGTTGCCAGTTTGCTTTCCGTTTCAGCCAGTTTTCCTTTCTTCTTTTCGTTGGCTGATAATTGGTGGAGGAGGGCTTATTTGCAATTGTGCAAATTAGCTTTGTGGAAGGTGGTCTTTGCATATTGTGGCATCATGATAGTTCCACTATCCCTTGACTTTCTTTTCTTCATGATGGCTTGACCTTTGTGTTATGATAGTTGATGGAGTGTAGGACTTGTGGTGTGATCATTGTTTCTCATCATCACTTTTCTCTCTCTCTTGTATCATTGCATTCCACCCACCCCTTGACTTTGCTCTCTCTCTCTCCATTCACACAAAAAGGGGCCGGCCACTATTGTGGTGGATGATGGATTCATTTTGATGTGTGGCATTTTGTTTTCTCATTATGCTAGAAAAAAAGCTCTCTAGTTCATCTCTAAAGTCTATTCTTCACCTCCACCAAAATGGCAACTTCACAACCCTTTGAGACAAAGCAATCCATAATTATTCTACAGCAATTCTTGGACACGACGACTTGCCAACTTCATGCCCGAGTTGCCTCGGTCCAGAGGTGGGAGCTCGTAAAAGAACCCGGCGATGTGGCGCCCTTCAGACAAGGAGTTGAAGACCGGAGATTCCGCGGGGAGATCGGGACGACGACGAGAAGACCGAAGGACAAGGATCGCTCGGTATATCTCTATACCCCTTCTCTAGTTATCTAGGATTAGATTAAT
This sequence comes from Agapanthus africanus, assembly GCA_030015575.1. NCBI lineage: Eukaryota > Viridiplantae > Streptophyta > Magnoliopsida > Asparagales > Amaryllidaceae > Agapanthus > Agapanthus africanus. Next base: position 385,588,366 of record JASDDO010000012.1, on the reverse strand, counting down.
GGCCCGATCCGGGATTTTAGTGCGCGGTGGTGCCGGTTCAAAAGTTAAAGTAAATTATCGTTTCCGCATTTTGGCATCGGATTGACGGCCGGGGCGCCGCCGTGCACTTACAGTAAGAGTGGCGATGAAATACGTGGTTTGGTCGTGAATGTTAGTAGTCGCAATTTACTTTGCCCTCTTTCTAATCCCTTTATTTTATCTTTATTTATTACCTTCTATACACCCGGCTTAGGCTAATTGGTTTTCTTCATTCCCTACCTTTCGGCACCTGCCTATGGTTTGGAATAAGACTATCCAATAAGCGTAATAGGGTGTACTCTCCTAAACCAAGGAGCCCTCGCAACCTAAGAGAAGGCGATAATAAAAGACAACTGAATAAACCAATTCTATTTCTCCTGAACCTGGATCCATCCTCGAAGAAGTCCCTTCGAGTTCGTATATAATCATACGATGGACCTATCCAATGGAAGTGGATATCCGTAGTAATACGGGGTGTTCTGAGATATACAAAGGGTAAAAGAAAGAGCGGCAATGAATTATGAAACTTTAGACAATCCAAAAGCCAGTATATTAAGAAGGTTCGGTCAACTTTGGTCACTGAGTTATAGTCTAGGGTCGGTCAAAGGTCGCTGCCAAAGAGAGAGAGAAAAGAAACACTCTGCGTGCACTCTAACCTAGATCAGAATGGTTATCACTTTATAAAATTAGGAAACCTCCCACTGTAATCTCAAATTCTCCTCCAAACCTGAAAGAAGAATTAGTCGGGATCACCCGAAGAGTAAACCAACTCATCAGTGAGAATCGGGATCCAACTATCATCGCATGATAACATGATGGAAGCCACTCAAGTTAACATACTACATAAGGTATGCGCAAGTCTGGCAAGTTTCCTGTATGTTTGAAACTCGTGATATAATTTTTTATCCTATGCACTTATGACCTTGACGTAGGCCAACAAATCATAAGCCACATGTCAAGTTCTACCCGTCGTTGTCCTGATTAATTTAGGTCATCGTACATGCCCTTGACGTAGGCCAACAAGGCTGTACGTCTGTCCTAAACTAATGCATCTATCTATGCAACAAATGAATACCCAGCAGCTACCAAACACTATGCCTTGACGTAGGCCAACAAACATAGCTTGAATACTACTGACCATCCATAAGAAATGACGGAGGATTAAAGATGGTTTTTGGCGAAAAACCTTTAACTTAAAGAACTTGATCTCGTTGAAGGAACAAGATAGAATTTTATAAAAAATATAGTAGCGAAAACCTTTTGCTAAAGAAGTCACTCCCGGTGAAGGGATCTCGGCTCTTTCCTCGTGGAATTAGGTGCAGGATATTCCAACTGAATACCGCTATGCAAAAACAAAAGGAAACGTCTTTGTAATAACTCCCTTTTAAAATTTGTTCCAACAATATCAAATATAAGTTTGTTTTATATTGCATTGATAAGAATCAACGCATTCCCATCATTTAATCACACCAGAAAAGATTGAAAATAAAATGTACGAATATGCCATCCGCATTCGTCACTAGGTCCCGTCATCACCCGTTAAGTTACTTAACTAACGACAGAGCGGGGGATGGACTAGCGCAGGTGTAAAACATATACAACATCGAATAGTATATATACTAATATACAATAATCGCTCCAGGCGTGATAATATGCAACATTACAGAAAAGTAATAAGCATCACAGAACAATACAGATAATCTGGGATCCCCGGGTTTCACAGAGCCGCTACCGAAACCCGACGTTCCCCTGGTCGTGTGGATAGCCTGTGGAATGAAACCTTGACCCCTACGGGTGCGGCAAGTTACCCGCCAAAACCTGAAGCGAGGTAGTCCCCACAACATAGTGAATGGAACACCCGGCACTTCACGGAATCCGGTAAATTGAGCACCCTTCCTTGGGTCAACCTGTACCCCCTACGAGTGCAGCGAATAGTCTGCCAATTCTAGAGTGAGGTCCTCTTTCCTCTCAAAGCCATGAGATACGGACCCGTTGCCCTCCAGAACCCGGCTATCCGTGCACTCCTTCGTGGGATAAACCTAGTACAGAAATGAAAATATGTACAACGGGTACATCGACCTCGACCCGGTCGTGCCCCAAAAGAATATTATACAACAGGCAGTGACGGCAGTCCACAAGTTGGACGCTCGCCCCGCAATATCAAAAGTACAAATAAATCCAAACTGCACTTTCATTGCACCCTGCTATCCACCACGACAAATCCGCAACATCACAGCACAACACAGAACATCAACGCGAATGCCACGTTCGCAAACCCGTCTAAAAGAACTATAGCAATCAGACGCAGTTTACCGATCAAGTGACATTCCCGGTCGGAGATATAATGTAAATACTGTAAACTAACACGTTTAAATTTCGATCGACAAAATTTCCCGAAGTGGGCCCCACGTACATCTGCTGTACAGTAATAAAATCTGGGCCCAAAAGAAATATACCAAAAACCACAATTTACTGTGTAGAAGCCCCTGTACAATTTTGAAGCACTGTTCCCACTAAACGGTCACGGATGCGCGGTCAAACCCTAGGTTTGACCGCGGATCCGCGGCTGTTATATGGGATCACTTGACCAAATTTGTACGGTGTGCTTAAAAAGGCCTGCTCTGTTTTCTGAAGTGGACAAAATAATTTTTAGAACAGTTTAAAAATCAACAGAAACTTTTTGTACAGAAAAATGTAGTTTCGGAAATTCTGTTCGATCGATATTTTAAACGCGTTAGCACAAGTTAGTATAGCTTAATGGTGAGGCTTTGATACCACTGTAAGTCCACGGTAGCGTCCCGGCCGTCTAACAGACGCCAATATGCGGAACAAAACTTTTACGACTGACGCTATCGCGTACTATAACCCGGATCTGACATTAAAGCTTAACTAACATATTGTAAAGAGGGTAGAATTGTTATACCGAACGATCCGAGTCCTTCGGTCTTTAACCATCATCCCACGCTTTGTTGCGGCGGCTTCGATCTTCTGAAACTCAAGTCTTGTCGTCCAGGTGGCACCACGTCGACGGATCTTTAAACGGGCTCCTGCCTCTGAACCGAGGCAACTCTGTCGTCAAGTTTACTAAAAGAGACGACCAAGATATTGTAGAGAATGAGTAGAACACTTTGCCTCGTTACGTCTACAGGTATGGACGAACGGTTAATGAAGTTGCCAATTGTAATCGGGTAAATGGAAATTGGGCTATGAAATTTCCATACACTCAACTATCATAATCTTTTATCTCAAAACAAAATGAACAACCCTGCACCTCCACAAATGTGGACGGCCATATAAAGGAGAAGGGGGGAGGTGAGTGTAGGAGCTAGGAGTGTAATCATTAGCTTTGAACTTATCATAACATAACATCAAAGCATGACTCACCAAAGACACCATGTATGAACACAATAAATGCACAATCAAAGCACCATTAATGAACAAATGAGTCACAAGCCTAATCACCACTTCTAGAACCTTCTAGAAGCATGACTCACCCTCAAGACGAAAAGACAAATCCGTATTTAACCGAATGTTAAATACGGGTGATAGAAAACTGGAAACTGGGAACTTCCAAAAGTGATCCTGAAACGAATTTCAGGATAACTCCGTAACAGAATAAACATACCCGCATTTGCATTACGACCGAATACAAATGTAACTGAGACAAAGATATTATATCTACACAGTATAATACTGGGATCCGGCTTAAACCAAAGCCTACCAGTATTATCTGCCCGAAAAATGACACGTGCGAAAACGCACGTGCATTTTCCGAACCCTTCCATAATACCATACGGCATCTACAACGTTTCGCCTGAACTTGGGAAAGTGTCTGTGGGGGACTCTAATGACTCATCAATACACTGGCACTGGATATAACCACTAGCACGTCAGAGGTACAAGCTGTACGTAACGGTTTGCCTATGTATTGATTGGAAGGGAAGCTGACGAGCGAACTCATCTATAAACCCTACTGATCCTGACAGTGAAAATATCCGTACAGTCCGGTCCATTCGTCTATGAGTATCGCATATTAGGCCTAGGGGGTCGGTAAACGTCAGACCCCCAATAGCTGCATAAGTCGTGTCAGAGAGCAGCCCAGAACACCCTGAGATACTACTGGAATACCTTCCAGAAAATATCGATTACCCTGGCCAGGGATTTCGTGTAATGTCTCTCCTAATCATAGCGCGATCTCACACCCAATACCGGGAGTGACGAATCCCCGAAGATTTGCTCACTGCCTCCATGTGGCTCGGGACTGTACCCAAAATATACCTGTTTGCACGACTCTTTTGACCCATGGTAGGGTATAAATCAAAGCACAGTGGGAACTCACACGAGACAAATGACGATCTCAGGTCGATGAACTAACCTGTACACATGTCACCAGGGAACTGCTATCTAACGATATGTATAATACCAACTAGCATGTTCCCGGCGAGTCCTGTCCAGTGTACTCATAACCCAATGAGCACCTGTATACATTTTAGGTGATCCAACTGACACCAGTGGCTTATGAGACCGGCCACTGCCCCTCGTCGGGGTCTCGAATGTATACACCAGTCTACTCCGGAGTATCGATGCCCTGTCTCGAAACTCCCACGACTAGGGACACTTTAAGGATGTGCTTATAGACCCCAGCTCCCACATATATGATCGCCATCATACTGCTAGTAGTCAAGCAAGAATCCTATGGGCTCTATCAACATCTACATGATGATAAAGACAAACCAGATAGCATACTATCATCTTGAGTAAGACTGTTCTATCGGTATAGGTCCTCCCTCAATCATTGCAATCACGTACCTGCGATCCAATAATTGACTTAGAGGGCACTATATCCAACATGTATTTGATATCCGTTCAAACTTTTTAACACCGTCTAAAGTAACCCGAAAAACGGTTAGAATTACGACTACGAAACTTTCCGAGTTGCCATTGCAGAAAATTAACATCACATGCAAATTTAGTAAAAACAAACAACACCTGAAACACCGAGCCTGGAACACAGTACAAATTTCAACCCCAGACACCATCAAAAAACCGTGCAGGCCGGTTTTTGAGCCTATGTGGCCGGCCAAAATCCAAGAGGTTGGTTTAAAATTTGTGTTGTGTTCATGTTGCATCTCATACAACATTCTTCAATTGTTTAAAAAAATTTTAGAGCGCGTTTTAAAATCGACAGAAACTAGGTAATCTTGTTTCAAGTTTCGGAGTTGTTTCGGTTTCGTAATCTTATACAATCCGTCTAATTCTCTAGCTAGGCTCTGATACCACTGTAGGGTTCTTAGGCATGACAGCAAGGTTTCGGGAGGCATCGTCCATGCCATTTTTAAATTTTTGTCATGCTAAAGAACTCTAACCAAGGATGTTTAACTAGAGAATTATACGAAACAAATTGTAAACTACTTTACAACTAAGTGAACTAGGAATACAACTATTGTAGACCGGTCCTTCACTTCAATAGCTCCTTTTAGTAGTCCCTTCGCTCCAAGTAGTGATCTTCCGTACTCTCGCATGGCTTCACAAGAAGAAAAGAAAGAACTTGCTTGAAGTCTTCGAGGCCTTAGATGATCTACGTCGAGGAGACACTAACCCAAGCTACTACTTCACTAATAAGAGATTAGTGAATCTAACACCCTATACTAAAGTGCTAATCCAGTAGAGGATGATGAAGTAAGATTTTTTCTCACTTTAAAATTGATTTTCTCACTATTATTTCTCACTTGCACAAAAGCTAGAGAGCTCTTGAGCTTGAAGAAGAAGATGAAGAGAGATAATGTTGTGTGAGTTAATGGCAACCACGGGTGAGAAAATATCTAATATTACTGATGTAGAGACTTAACCATGAGTTTAGATAATGGTTGGGTTTACAAATATCTAGTGTAAGACAAAACTAGTGGACTAAGTTAATGGATCTCAAAGCTTCATGAAGCTTCATGCCATTTGACAGATTTCCAACTAATAATTGAATTACAATAAATAAATAAACCCTACAAAAGCCTGTCAGTAACATTACCGTACAGTCCGGTCTCTTCGTCTGATATGTCGCATATCCAGTATAAGGGTGGTAAATGTCAGACCCCAATAACCGATAAGTCATGCCGATGTGAGGCTCATAACGGGTCGAGAAATTACCGATAACACTTATCAGTAAATCTCCGTATCAGCCCTGGCCAGGGACTTTCCTGTTATGGCCAATCGAGCACAGCGCAACATCGACCCCAAATACCGGGAGAGACGAATCCCCTCCTATCGCTCATTGCCCCTATGTGATTCAGGACTGTACCCAAAAGCTACCATTTTGCACGTTCTTTTGAACGTGGTAAGGTAGAAATCAAAGCACGGTGGGAATCACACAAGACTCTATGACGACCTCGGGTCCACAGACTATCCTGTACCAGTGTCGCCAGAGAACTGCTATCTGACGATAGGTATAATACCAACTAGGAGTTCTCGGCTAGTCCGTTCATTGTACCCAGTCTCCACTGAGCATCCGTATACCATCTTTGATGTCAAACACCAATGGATGTGGGATCATCCATCACCCATCATATGGGTCAAGAAGCGTATACGCTTGTCTACTCTGGAATGTCGATGCCCTGTCTCAATATGCCCTCGACTAGGAACTGTTTTAGGGTGTACTTGTGGACTACCCTTGGCCCCACTAGTATGATCTCCATCATAGTCCTGGTAGTCAAGTACACAACCTAAGGGCTTTATCAACATGTGAGAGCAAGACAACATCACATATACAAGTCAACATGTTAAGATAAAGAGCAACCAGATAGCATACTATCATGTCGAGCAAGAAAGTCCTCTCTATATATATCCAAGCATCCACTATAATATACATCACATGTACAATAATGGCCTATAGGGCATACATATAACTAACAAATAAATAAAATGGGTACAATGTCATGAAACATGAAAGGTGCGATGAAATACAGAAACATGAGAATAATGGATATCATTTGAATGTGCACAACACGATATATGTATCATGTCAGTAAACCAGGCAATGTGTATGTCACTACTTATCAGTCACTAAGTCAATAAAATCAATTGGTGGAAAGGATGCCCATGTTTAACAAGGGTCTCGTGCATGCCCGAGACTACGGTCCACTGTTGCCCGGGGCATAACCCTGCAGCCGTGCCGTTAGGCCCACGACTTAATGTATGTGTATGTGTATCACTAATATCGAATGATCATCCTCTAAGTCATTGTACCTCGCTAAATACAAGTTCGATTCCACCTTGATTTATCCATTCCCCAGGTTATAGTGTGTGTTCATGTATTAGATAGGTTGTGAACAAATACGTATCACTTTCACTTTGAATCATGCTTCCACTTATCAATATTACTTTCAATCAGTAGTTCACTATCTTACTTGCCACAACTCAATCACTAGCACTTATATATCGACAATGCAAATTACTCGCTAGGTCTCAATGTAAACGATCATTATGCAGAAGGTATAAAGAAAACACAAAATAAGGTAGAAATGCACTGAACAGATATTCACTAAGTTATGACAGTTAACGCCATATGACTTGCAAAGTCCATCAAAAATTACATGTAGGGATTCCTACCAAGACAGCAAGGTTTCGGGAGGTATCGTCCATGCCATTTTTAAAAATTTGTCATGCTAAACAACCCTAACCTTAGAATCTTAACTAGAGAATTAGACAACAGAACATGTAAACTACTTTACATCTAAGTGAACAAGAAATACAACCTTTGTAGACCGGTCCTTCACTTCAATAGCTCCGTGTAGAAGTCCCTTCGCTGCAAGTAGTGTTCTCCCGGACTCTAGTTGGACTCCACGAGGTGAAAGGAAAAAGCTTGCTTGAAATCTTCGAGGCCGAAGATGATTTACGTCGAGGAGACTCGAACTCAAGCTACCTCTTCACTAATTAGGGATTAGTGAAGCTAACACCCTAAACTAAATGGCTAATCTAGTAGAGGATGATGAAGTAGGAATTTTGCTCACTTTAGAATTAATTTTCTCACTAATTTTCTTTACATCTCATAAACCTATAGAGCTTTTTCTTGAGGAAGGAGAAGATGAAGCCAATAATTGTTATGGCAACCATGGGTGAGAAATATCTCATATAACTCATGTAGAGACTTAACCATGGCTAATGACAATTGTTGGGTAAATAAATATCTAATGTAAGACAAAATTAGTGGACCAAGTCAATGGGTTCTACAAGCTTCCACTAAGCATCAGCCATGACTAATTTCCAACCAATTTGCGATTTACTTTAAATAAATAAACCCTACATTATCATGAGCATGGTGTGAGTCTCATACACCCATGTAGCATGTATCGACAAGCATGACACAATAATAATATATATCACATATGTTAGTGTATATGCCCTAGAGGCCATTACTGTATCATACTAGTTTGTATATTACTTAATGGAAGCTTGGGATATTCACCTTGTATAAACAATCTTGCTCAAAATAGTAGCATGCTACTTGGTTTGTTTCTACTTCAATGTGTACATGTGTTTATTTTAGTATATCACCTATACACATTAGTGGAGCCCTTAGGATCTTTGCTTGATTACCAGCGTTGTGATGGCAGTCACACTAGTGGGGGCTGGGTAATCTATAAGCACAACCTTATACAGGTCCCTAGTCGCAGGACTATCGAGACAGGGCATCGATACTCCGGAGTAGACTAGCGTATGCGCTTCTCATCCCAGTGTGGGAGATGGTCTGTCCCACAGCCATCAGTACGTCGTACTGGAGATAGTATACGGGTGCTCGTTGGGTTACGAGTACACTGGACAGGACTCGTCGGGAACTGACTGGTTGGTATTATACCCATCGTCAGTTATCAGTTCCCAGGTGACATGAGTACAGCTTAGTCCGCTGACTTGACACTGTCACTCCGCCTCAAGTGTGTTCCCACTGCACTTTGATTACTACTCTACCACGGCTCAAAAGAGTCGTGCAAACAGGTGGTAGTTGGGTGCAGTCCCGAAGCACTTGGAGGCAGTGACGGTTAGACAGGATTCGTCTCTCCCGGTATTAGGGGTTTACATCGCGCTGTGTCTAGGAGAGCCATTACACGAGTAGTCCCTGGCCAGGGCAATCGAGATATACTGGTAGGCTTCCAGTGTTATCTCAGGGTGTTTTGGGCTTCACTCCGACACGACTTGTACCGCTATTAGGGGACTGACATTTACCGCCCCCCTAGGCCTGCCATGCGATGTATCAGACGAACAGACCGGACTGTACGGAGAATGTCACATTCAGGCTCAGTAGGAGTTCAGATGGATTTCACCTCGTCAGTCTTCTTGTCGGCATCTACCTGGGGACCGTTACGCACAGCTAGTGCCGCTTGCGGTCTGTGGTTAAACCCACTGCCAACGTAGTGTCGAGTCTTTAGAGTCCCACACAGAAAGCTATTCGCCTTTAGGCAAAAGAGTAGAGGTCGCATGGTTTTGCGGCAGGTCGCATGGTTTTGCGACAGGGTTCGGTCACATCCGTGCACTTGTGCACGTACAGTGTCCGGACAGTTTACACTAGCGGGCTTTGGTTTAAGCCAGATCCTATTGTATGTATTGGGATTGGATTTATCCAGTTTGTATTCATGTTCCTCGGAACGCGGATGCGGGTGTGTATGCACAGTTGACGGAGAGACAGAGGCGGAGGATTCTCATTAGGGTTGTTGACCGTTGACAGTTGACTATTGACTTTTTGCTCAACCCTAATGAGAATATGATATGTGATTAACAATTATATTAATTAAGTATTATGGTGACATGGTTGTTGAGGGATTGACTTTGTTGACTTGTTGACTTTGTTGACCGGTTGACTAGGCTTGACTAGTTGACCATCATGATAACTATAGCTATTATTTCATGGCAAAGACTTTTGCTTGCTTGCTCTTTTGTGCAAAATGAGTGCATGAAATGATATGGGTATGGTTGCTTAAACCATCACATAATACTTGATTGATATGAGGTGTTATGATTGTTTTGGATTATGAGAGCCAAATGAGAAAAGTTTTCTCTCATTTTCTTTCATGCTCATTCTCTCTCTTGTTCTTGAGCTCTCATCTCCTCCTCTTGCTCTCCCTCTCTTAACTCTATGGTTCACTTGTCTCATGAGTTGAGAACCAAGAACCATAGATAAAATCCCATACAAACTCTTCTCTACTCACTCTAGTTCACAAGGTTTAGCAAACCGAGTGAACTAGTTTCTTCAAAGTTCGAAGAAGGAGCCAAAGGTTGAAGCTTTCGAAGTGGATCTATCTTCGGCGCAAGGAGACGACGGAGTGAAGGAGATCCGGACGACCATCGTAGCTTGAAGACGAAGGAGTTCGAGAAATAGAAAGGTATAACCCCCTAACCGAGTAGTTAGCATCTCGTAGTTAGGTTGTTAGTTAGATGTTTAACAAAGATCCGGTTTTGAGTCCATGTTACCACCTCTAAGAAAATCGTTTTTCATCAAATTCCGCATGTCCGAAAGTACCGGGAGAGGCAGCATGGACTTAAAGTGGCATCAGAGCCTAGTTAAACTCTATCTAACATGTTAGCAAAGTTGCTAGAAGATCGATCAAAGAAAAAGTCCCGAAATGAACCCCGAAATTCGAACTTACTGTCGATTTTAAAAGTGCTGGAAAACTTTTTTGAGATACACCAAAAATCGACTCAGGTTTTTTTGAAGAAACTGCAAAAATTTGACACCCTAACTCGATCAAAGCGCCGCGGAACCGCGGCCGAGTTGACTCGGTCATGGGGTTTCTTCTTTGCAGTTTTCTCATAAGGGTATTTTGGGATTTTTGGAATAAGTCTTTTTAGCCCAGAGTTTCCAGAACGAAAATTTTGTGTTTGGGGCCTAAAAATCCGTATTTTTGATCGAACTTCTAAAAGACTTTTGCTGACGGGTTTTTCTGTGATGTGATATTTGTATTGAACGTCTACTAATCGCTATATGTCGATTAGTGGGGGTTATACAAATCTGTGATCTGTAATGTTGCTGGAATGTGTATATGAATTCATTGGATTGTCGCGGGTGAATAGCCGGGGGTTGTGAGACGAGAGTTTTCTTTTCTTTCAATTCATGTAAATTTGTAAATTGATGTAATAATTATTTGTATGGCCGCACAACCGGGTCGGGGTTGTAGCCGTCATTGTATAATTTCTTTTTACTGTTTTTTGCTCCTAGGATAGACCCATGGAGGGGTGCACAAACTACCGGGTATGCCGAAGTGCCGAGTGGCCTACTCACGGGGATAAGGGAGGTTGCTTCGCTTCGGGTACTTGGCGGGTAGTTTGCCGCACCCGTAGGGGTCTTGAGTGGGGTATTGGCTATTCACCGCGACCGTGTAATCTGCTTTTCGTTACAGGCTCGTACGAATTGCAGCTTCCTAGTATATCCAATGTGTTCATCTGTGATCTGAATTGTCTATCATTGCAATATATCTATATATGATATTATTTAGGCGTTGCTTATGTTTTACAGCCGCGTTAGCCCAGCCCCCGCTTTGTCGTTAGTTAAGTAACCTAACGGGTAATGACGGGGCCCCGTGGCGAATGCGAATGGCATATGCGTACGTCATATTTTGGTTGTTTTCTGCAATGGTAGGATTAAATGATAGGACACATTAAAAGAACTAATGCAAGTATAACACGCATTAAAAGAACTAATGCAAGTAAAACACGCATTAAAAGAACAAATGCAAGAAAATAAACCAAGTATAAATCGTTGGAACACTTTCGAAAAACCACTCGGTCTTTTCAAAACTAACTTTTAAATGCGGAGCTTGAGCCACTCCTTTTAAAAGCTATCAAGATTCCTTCGATTATATCAAGTTCACTACGTTCAAGGTTTCGCCAAAACCATTCGTAGCCCTCTGTCGTTTCATATGAATATTCAACAGTATTCAAGCTAAGTTTGTTGGCCTTAGTCAAGGCACAGTGATTGGTAGCTGGTGGATAATCATATGTTGCATAGATAGATGCGTTGGTTTGGGACAGTCGTATTACTTTGTTGGCCATAGTCAAGGGTATATACGGATGGGTTCAAATTAACCTGGACAACGACGGGTAGAACTTGACATGTGACTTATGATTTGTTGGCCTTAGTCAAGGTCATAAGAGCATGGGGCAAAAATCCACATCGGGAGTTTCAAAAGAACTGAAACTTGCTAGCACTGCATACCATTTGGAGTGTGATGATTCTGGTAGGATTCCTTCAGTTTTGTCACGCAATGATATTTGGATCCCGATCCTACTGTGAGTATATGCTACTCCTCGGGAAATTTCTCACTTAACGATCAATGCTATAAACCTAGTAGGTGTCTAGAAAGGTGTTAACGGGGTTACGCCCCCAGGGAAAAGAGGTTATTAAATTAAGGAACTTCGCGAAAGCGTTGGAAAACCTCCCTCGAAGTACCGACACCAGCCTGGCCAAACGGTTAAGCAAGTATTGTACGGTGAGATTGATCCTGACTAATTCTTCCTTTTTTGGTTTTAAGGAGGGATTCGAGAAACAGTGGGAGCCATCCTGTTTAGACAAAATAAAAACCACTCTAAACTTGCAAGAGCATCATGCTAAGTGTTTTCTTCTCTCTCTCTTAATTGCAGCGACCCTGTGACCACACCTAGGTTACATCTAGATAAAATGATGACTGAACCTGACTGTTATGACTGGCAAAGGTCTGTCCAGATGTCCATTGCCCATGACAAGCTGGGAAACCTCTTAACTAATCAAATCCTTGCTGTCTCAGGTCCAGTTTCCCCTGTCACGGATGTTCACATCCGCAGGACATCGGAAAAGGATTGTGCGAAAGCCAAGTGCCTCGTGTTAGCCTCAGTTGATGGTACAAACCAGAGGCAGCACGAGAAGATGGACTCAGTTTCTATCTTCCTCCATAACAAAGTTTTATATGGAGAGCAATCTCGTATCGCAAGATATGAGACCTCAAACGAATTGCTTCAAGCGAGGTTGGCTGTCGGGTCATCTGTAGGGGGCAACGTCCATACAGAGACCAGCTATTTTGAGCTCATGGACCTGGAGACCACGTTGGAGAATGGGTCAAGTACTGACCTAATTCTACAGTCCCTGCCCTCTGCTTATACCCTGAAAGAAACCAGGGAAGAAGAAGGAAAAGGAAGGGCAAAAGTTTCAGGACTGGATATAGTAAAAGAGGGACGTTCCTATTGTAACGGGAATGAACTATGGCAGAGAGATTGCAGGGCTTGTAAAGCCAGTAGCCAGAATTCGAAGCATGTTGTGGCTTCGGCTTCGAGTGTGTTTGTAATTGAGAACTGTTTGTCAGTTAACCCTACTTCCTGGGTATTGGATACCGGATCAGGATCTCATATCTGTAATTCGTTGCAGGGTCTGAGAAACCGTAGGGTTATCAGGAAAGGTGATATGACTCTCAGGGTTGCTAACGGAATGAGCATAGATGCTGTATCCGTAGGGGAATATCACCTAGGACTGACAACTGGGCAGATATTGATTCTGCGTAACTGTTTGTATGTACCAGGTGCGACTTGTAATATCATATCTGTATCCTTACTTTCTAAGGAAGGATATGATTTTGCTTTTGTAAGCGATGTAGTAAACATCCACCTAAATCAAGCACTGATTTGGTCAGGTACATTAAATAACGGTATATACGTATTGAATCAAGCTCAGATATTCAGTGTCCAAAACACACTTAAAAGAAAGTCTCCAGAATTAAATCAGGCTTTCTTATGGCATTGTAGACTGGGTCACATCAATGAGACACGGTTGACTAAGTTACATAAAGAAGGATACTTGGATCCGTTCGAGTACCAGTCTTATGCCACTTGTGAATCTTGTCTCATGGGAAAGATGACAAAGACTCCGTTCACTGGACACGGAGTAAGAGCGAGCGAGCTCTTGGGACTTATACACAGTGACGTGTGTGGTCCAATGTCTACACATGCGCGAAGCGGTTATTCATACTTCATTACTTTCACAGATGATTTCTCTAGGTATGGACATGTCTTCTTAATGAAGCACAAATCCGAGGCCTTTGAGAAATTTCGGGAATATAAGAATGAAGTAGAAAAACAAACAGGAAAAAGTATCAAGATCCTAAGATCGGATCGAGGTGGTGAATACTTAAGTGCCGAGTTTCTGGACTACTTAAAACAGAATGGAATTCTCTCTCAGCGTACTCCTCCATACACGCCACAACACAACGGTGTATCGGAAAGGAGGAATCGAACTCTATTAGATATGGTTCGTTCCATGATGAGTAAGGCTGAGTTACCGCGATCTTTCTGGGGTTATGCACTAGAAACAGCTGCACATCTCTTGAACCAAGTTCCTACTAAGACAGTGCCTACCACACCATATCAGATGTGGAGTGGGAAGAAACCCTATCTTAAATCCTTTAAGACATGGGGATGTCCGGCTTTTGTAAAAAAGCAGCATGCGGACAAGCTCGAGGTACGCTCAGTACAGTGCAAGTTTGTGGGATACCCAAAGAACTCCAAGGGGTATCTTATCTATTACGCAGAGGAGCAAAAAGTCCTTGTTTCTCGTCATGCCCGCTTCTTGGAAACTGAGTTTTTAGAAAATCAGATAAGTGGGAGCGCAATAGAACTGGAAGAAATTCCAGAACCACAAGCTATTACTGAAACCTTAGTAGAACCAGAAGGTTCAGGAGAACTGGACATTCCTACGCTGCTCCGCAGGAGTAGTAGGCAGTCTCATCCGCCCGAAAGATACTACGGTTTTCTCATAGACGGGGATAGAGAGGATTGCATCATAGATTATGATGAGCCTACTAGCTTCCAACTAGCCATTCAGAGCGGTGACTCGGTAAAATGGCTGGATGCAATGCGGACCGAGATGGAGTCTATGTACACCAACAAAGTTTGGACTTTGGACTTTGCTCCAGAAGGGGTAAAACCCGTAGGCTGCAAATGGATCTTCAGAAAGAAGATTGGTGTAGATGGGCAGGTTGAAACCTATAAAGCTAGGCTTGTTGCAAAGGGTTTTCGTCAAAGACCTGGTTTGGACTATGACGAGACTTTTTCTCCGGTAGCCATGCTTAAATCCATTCGGATCCTTCTTGCCATTGCTGCCTTCCACGATTATGAGATCTGGCAGATGGACGTAAAGACGGCTTTCCTAAATGGAAATTTGGAAGAGAGCGTCTATATGGATCAGCCAGAGGGATTCATTCAGAGTGGGAGCAGCGGTAAAGTGTGCAAGTTGCTCAAGTCCATCTATGGACTTAAGCAGGCATCGCGGAGTTGGAACATCTGCTTTGATGATACTATCAAAGAATTCGACTTTGTCAAAAACCCAAATGAACCATGCATTTACAGTAAGATTGTAGGGAGAAATTGTTGCGCCACGCACTAGTAAAATAAGGGGTTGCCCCTACGGATATTGACATCCGTAGGGGCAATTTAAGTTTGGCCCTACGGATTAATCCGTAGGGCTAAAAGGTTGCCCCTACGGGCATAGACGTCCAAGAATAAAAATATTAATTCTTAATTTGGTGTTTGCCCCTACGGAGCCGCAAACAAAGGACCTACGGGTATATCCGTAGGGGCAAGTAAATATCGATTTAACAAAATCCCAGATCGATCGCCTACGCTCGCTCACTTTCTCTCTCTCTCGATCGCGCGCGAAAAAATTCCCCAATTCGCCACGCCGTCGTCTCCAACGTCGTTCTCCTCGTCGCCACCGCCGGTTTCGTCGCCACCTCAGCTCTCGTCGCCACCGCGGTTCAGGTCGTCGCCCCAGCTCCAGCGCAGCAGCGGTTCAGGTGAGTAAATCTTTGGATTACTTCGGGCTTAGGGTTCAGGTGAGGTAAATTAAAGATTTTTGGGATTATTTTGGGCTTAGGGTTCATGGCGCGTGAGTTGGGGTTGGGCAGGGGTCGCGGTCGCAGTCGGGGTCGGGGTCGGGGTCGGGGTCGGGGTAGGGTTAGGGTTGGTGTTCGGCTGCTGTGGGGTGGGGCTGGGGTTAGGGTTTGCCTTAGGGTTGGTGTTGGGGTTTAGCTGGCCGCACTGGGTTTAGGGTTAGGTTGGGGCTGGGCTGGGGTGGGGCTGGGGCTGGGGGCGGGGGCTGGGGCTGGGTTGGGGTTAAGTGGTGGGGAGTTGGAAAATTATTCTAGTATGTATCCTTACACTCTAGTTAGTATAGCAAGATGCCCAGATGTGTTCTTGTGTACTGCTGTGTAAACCATTCTTTCACCAACTAATTCGTAGCAAAACTGGCTTTGGTGTTGTCAATTGATGTAGCCTTGAAAACTGGCTTTGGTGCTGGCTTTGGTGTTGTCAATTGATGTAGCCTTGAAAACATTGTTATATCATCCGATCACATTTATTTCTTGTAGATGTTGTTTGCATATTGGATGCATTGTTCATATTTGATATGTAAAAATAAAAAAATAAAAAATTGTAGTCAGATTCATATTGAAAATGGATGTTAAGTGTTCTTTGGGCTCATATCGAATATGTTGGATGATTAGTGTCTTTGGGCACATGGATTCTCAAAGTCTTAAGGTTGATTCATGAATTTATGTGTCTTTTTTGTTTGTTTTGTACCAAATGAAAACGAAAGATGGTGGTTTACGAGTTTCTTATTCTTTTGTTTGGTTGTGCCCAAATTGTGGACATGGATTTTTTTGCAAATCCTTACTTTTTTCGACGGAATGGAAAGGGCTCCAAATATCCTAGTTGCATCAATCAATCCTAAAATCAAGTTTGCAAACCAAATACAAAACTGGCAAGTTTTTATGGATTTGATATTCCAAAAATCCAACTCCAATCCAAATCCACTGAAGGGTTGTTTGTTTCATGGAATTAGAGCGTAAGTATGGAGGGGACAATTACTGTAGTAACACCAATGTCATGTTTTTTCTTGTGGTGTTTTTCTTGTTCCTTCAGTGTGAAGTTTATGTTTATTTCCTTGACATGAAACCATGACTTGAGTGCATTTACATCATCACACATCATCTTTTGAGGAAATGGAGAATGCTCTCCTTCAAATTTTTAGTTTGGACGAGTATTGTTGCCGAAGGCTAGTGATTTGGTACTAAATGCTGTTGAATTTATTGAATTATTAAGCAACTTGGGGTTAGGGTTAGGTGGATTGATGACAACAAAATACCATAATTTATAACTATATTACTCATATAATGTGTATGTCATGTGAAAGCTAGATGAAGGTCGAGGCAAGCACAACAAATTTGTTGGATGGGACAATATCAATAGGAGCTCAATGCTATTTGGAAAAATAATAATTCAAAAACATAGTGGAGTTTCCGATTGGTGGCATGGACTAGTTTGATGTATGTTGTTGGTTTGATTTATTAAAAAATAGGGAGACAACATGCATGTATGCATATAGGTAACATCTGCCAATATGCCATATCCAGAACGCAATCTATTTTTGCCTATTGGCTAATATGAAAATATCGGCCCGCGTATATGACATAATCAAAGCTGTTAAATCTTGATACGGTTTGTGTTTCGTTTTTTTATTTATCAGTTCTATCAATGTTGCGTATAACGCTTTATGATATAAGTATCCTACATTTGTAGTTTTAATTGTTGATTGTTATAGATGAATACCATTGCAATAATAGTTTTTGGTTGATGAATGCTATTCCAATGTAGGATGATCAGTTCTATCAATCTTGATCTCAATGGTTTAAAATCATGTTACACATACAACACGAATGCACAACAAACGCATAATTAGAGAGCGACTCGAGATATTCAGGTTAAAACAAATATATGATACTCGATGATAATATGAAACCTTCATATTTCCATCGATACTCATATATGAAACTAAAAGCGCCACTTTGTCCCTACGGTGCCCGACATTTTAATTTAAAAATATTAAATCTTAATTTGTTGTTTGGCCCTACGGAGCCGCAAACCAATAACCTACGGTTATGTCCGTAGGGGCATCTAAATGGGAATTTAATAAAAAAAAGGCACAGAAATGCCCTACGCCTCGATATCTTTCCCTCTCCTTCCCAAAATTTTCTCTCGTTCCCGCGTCTCCAATTTTCTCTTCGTCGCCACCGCGCGCCCTCCGTTCTCAGCCCGCCACCGCCTTCCGTTCTTGGCCCACCACCGCCCTCGTTCTTCCTCGTCGAGTTCCTCGTCGCCGATATTTGTGCCTACATTGATGCCTTAAGCAACGAATCAAATGATGTGGATCACAAACTAATTAAATAAATTTTGAATACCAATCTGGACTGGGATTTGAATACCAATCCTAGTTTGCTATATTTTTTTATATATAGTAGATGGTGATACTTCTTTAAGTAAAAACAACCCTACACTTAAGCGAAATCATAAATCGAAACACACATATATAGAATACAACTCATACATGGGTATCCTCAAATCTAACTTTCATTGAATTTGCACGCGCACTTAAAATAACAACTTTTATACTAAAAAATTATGTATGCCATTACTTAGTAGTTTATGGTTTTTAGACGCAAAAGCCATTTGAGAAATACTTTTCCAACCCACTATTAATCCATATTCTCAATATAGTCATTGAATTTGCACGCGCACATAATAAGAAGGAGAAAACAATAATGTGGCAGAAGAAGAAGGAGAAGACAGTAATGTGGCAGAAGAAGAAAAAAATGACATTCCTCGTTCTCTGTTTCAGCATCAATCTTCTGATATGAACTAATGATGGCTTTCACATAGGCTTTTCCCTTTAGAGACTTCTTAGTGTCCAATGGAAAGCATACATCAGATTTATGCAGGTCATGTTAGTGTATATGCCCTAGAGGCCATTACTGTATCATACTAGTATGTATATTACTTAATGAAAGCTTGGGATATTCACCTTGTATATACAATCTTGCTCAAAATAGTAGTATGCTACTTGGTTCTTTTCTACTTCAAAGTGTACATGTGTTTACTTTTGTATATCGCCTATACACATTAGTGGGGCCCTTAGGATCTTTGCTTGATTACCAGCGATGTGATGGCCGTCACACTAGTGGGGCTGGGTAATCTATAAGTACATCCTTATGCAGGTCCCTGGTCGCAGGACTATCGAGACAGGGCATCGATACTCCGGAGTAGACCAGCACATGCGCTTCTCATCCCAGTGTGGGAGACGGTCTGTCCCACAGCCGTCAGTACGTCGTACTTGAGATAGTATGCGGGTGCTCGTTAGGTTACGGGTACACTGGACAGGACTCGTCGGGAACTGACTAGTTGGTATTATACCTATCGTCAGTTATCAGTTCCCAGGTGACATAAGTACAGCTTAGTCCGCTGACTTGACACTGTCACTTCGCCTCGGGTGTGTTCCCACTGTACTTTGATCACTACCCTACCACGGCTCAAAGGAGTCGTGCAAACAGGTGGTGGTTGGGTGCAGTCCCGAAGCACTTGGAGGCAGTGACGGTTAGACAGGATTCGTCTCTCCCGGTATTGGGGGTTGACATCGCGCTGTGTCTAGGAGAGCCATTACACGAGTAGTCCCTGGCCAGGGCAAACGAGATATACTGGTAGGTTTCCAGTGTTATCTCAGGGTGTTTTGGGCTTCGCTCCGGCACGACTTGTACCGCTATTGGGGGACTGACGTTTACCGCCCCCTAGGCCCGCCATGCGATGTATCAGACGAACAGACCGGACTGTACGGAGAATGTCACACTCAGGCTCAGTAGGAGTTCAGATGGGTTTCGCCTCGTCGGTCTTCTTATCGGCATTACCTGGGGACCGTTACGCACAGCTAGTGCCGCTTGCGGTCTGTGGTTAAACCCACTGCCAGCGTAGTGTCGAGTCTTTAGAGTCCCACACAGAAAGCTTTTCGCCTTTAGGCAAAAGAGTAGAGGTCGCATGGTATTGCGACAGGTCGCATGGTTTTGCGACAGGGTTCGGTCACATCCATGCACTTGTGCACGTACAGTGTCCGGACAGTTTACACTAGCGGGCTTTGGTTTAAGCCGGATCCTAGTGTACCTTATGGGATTGGATTTATCCAGTTTGCATTCGTGTTCCTCGGAACGCGGATGAGGGTGTGTATGCACAGTTGACAGGGAGGCAGAGGCAGCGGATTCTCATTAGGGTTGTTGACAGTTGACCGTTGACTTTTTGACTTTTTGCTCAACCCTAATGAGAATATGATATGTGATTAACTATTATATTAATTAAGTATTATGGTGACATGGTTGTTGACTTTTGTTGACTTTGTTGACTTGTTGACTTTTGTTGACTTGTTGACTTTGTTGACCGGTTGACTAGGCTTGACTAGTTGACCATCATGATAACCATAACCATCATTTCATGGCAAAGACTTTTTCTTGCTTGCTCATTTAGGTAAAATGAGTAGATGATATGATATGGTTATGGTTGCTTCAACCATCACACATAAGACTTTTTTGATATGATGAGTTATGATTACTTTGGATTATGAGAGGGTGAGAGACAAAAGAGAGCCTCATTCTTTCTTGCTCATTCTCTCTCTTGTTCTTGAGCTCTCCATCTTGCTCTCACCCTCTTGCTCTTGCTCCCTCTCTTTAATCTATGGTTCTCTTGTCTCATGAGTTGAGAATCAAGAACCATAGATAAAATCCCATTCTATTTCTTCTCTACTCATTCTAGTTCACTAGGTTTAGCAAACCAAGTGAACTAGTTTTCTTCAAAGAACGAAGAAGGAGCTAAAGGTTGGAGCTTTCAGGTGGATCTATCTTCGGCGTACGGAGACGACGAGAAGAAGCCCTCGGACCACCATTGGAGCTTGAAGAAGAAGGAGTTCATGACAAGCTAGGTATAACCATCTTCATCCGAGTAGCTAAATCTCTTTAGCAAGTTTGCTAGTTTAGTTTAGACACGATCCCGACCTTGTTTAGTCCATGTTACCTCTTGCGATAAAAATTTGCTTTTGATACCGTTTCCGCCTCCCCGTAAGCACCGAGGGTCGCAACGTGGACTTACAGTGGTATCAGAGCCTAACTAAACTTAAACTAGCTTGGTAGTGAAGTGTAACGAAGTTCGGAACCGGAAAAATCCAAAAACCAAATTTTTACAAAAACTGAGTTTCTGTTGAAATTTTTTTGGCTCAAAATGAAAAACTTTATATACCTAAATTCGGCTCAGGGTTTTCTAAGAACACCCACAAAAAACGATGGCATGAATCCTTCAAGAAGCCGCGGATCCGCGGCCCCAGCTATTGTCATTGCCGCGGATCCGCCGCCCTTTAGGCTCTTCGTGTGATTATTTTTTGTGCAGTGTTCTTCTGTTTTGGTTTTGGGATTTTTAAAATATGTTATATGTGCCCAGATTCTCCAGAACAGAAATTTACTTTCGGGGTCCTATAATTTCGTATTTTTTCCGAACTTCACTACACTTTGACTATGATGGTTATATCTGTGATGTTTGCGTGTATTGAACGTCGGCTAATCGCTATAAGTCGATTACTCGGGGTTATACATGATCTGTAATGTGCTGGAATGTGTATATAAATATGTTGGATTGTCGCGGGTGAATAGCCGGGGGTTGTGAGACGAGAGTTTTCTTTTCTTGCAATTCTTGTAAATTTGTAAATTGATGTAATAATTATTTGTATGGCCGCACAACCGGGTCGGGGTTGTAGCCGTCATTGTATAATTTCTTTTTACTGTTTTTGCTCCTAGGATAGACCCATGGAGGGGTGCACAAACTACCGGGTATGCCGAAGTGTCGAGTGGCCTACTCATGGAGATGAGGGAGGTTGCTACGCTTCGGGTACTTGGCGGGTAGTTTGCCGCACCCGTAGGGGTCTTGGGTGGGGTATTAGCTATTCACCGCGACCGTGTTATCTGTTTTTGTTACAGGCTCGTACAAATTACAGATTCCTAGTATATCCAATGTATTTATCTGTGATCTGAAATGTTTATCATTGCAGTATATCTATATATGATATTATTTAGGCGTTGCTTATGTTTTACAGACGCGCTAGCCCAGCCTCCGCTCTGTCGTTAGTTAAGTAACCTAACGGGTAATGACGGGGCCCAGTGGCGAATGCGAATGGCATAAGCGTACGTCATATTTTGGTTGTTTTCTGCAATGGTAGGATTAAATGATGGGACGCATTAAAAGAACTAATGCAAGAATATCACGCATTAAAAGAACTAATGCAAGATAATAAACCAAGTTAAAGTCGTTGGAACTCTTTCGAAAAACCACTCGGTTCTTTTCAAAACAAACTTTTAAAATACGGAGTTTGAGCCACTCCATTTAAAAGCTATCTCGTTCCATCGACTAAATCAAGTTCACTACGTTCACGGTTTTGCCAAAACCATTCGTAGCCCTCCGTCGTTTCACATGAATAGTCAATAGTATTCAAGCTGTGTTTGTTGGCCAAAGTCAAGGCATAGTGATTGGTAGCTATTGGGTATTCATGTGCAGCATATATAGATGCGTTGGTTTGGAACAGTCGTACTGCCTTGTTGGCCAAAGTCATGGGTATGTACGGGTGGATTCAAATTAACCTGGAGAACGACGGGTAGAACTTGACATGTGACTTATGATTTGTTGGCCAAAGTCAAGGTCATAAGAGCATGGGGCAAAAATCCACATCGGGAGTTTCATAAGTACTGAAACTTGCTAGATTTGCATACCATTTGGAGTGTGATGATTCTGGTAGGATTCCTTCAGTTTCGTCACGCAATGATATTTGGATCCCGATCCTACTGTGAGTATATGCTACTCCTCGGGAAATTTCTCGCTTAACGATCAATGCTATAAACCTAGTAGGTGCCTAGAAAGGTGTTAGCGGGGCTACGCCCCCAGGGAAAAGAGGTTCTCTAATTAAGGAACTTCGCGAAAGCGTTGGAAAACCTCCCTCGAAGTACCGACACCAGCCTGGCCGAACGGTTAAGCAAGTATTGTACGGTGGGATTGATCCTGACTAATTCATCCTTTATGGTTTGAGGAGGGATTCGAGAAACAGTGGGAGCCATCCTGTTTAGACAAACTAAAAACCACTCTAAACTTGCAAGAGCATCATGCTGAGTGTTTCTTCTTCTCTCCAAATTGCAGCGACCAATCAACATGACTGGACTTAAGTTACTCCTAGATAAAAACAAACTGACAGGGCCAAACTACAAAGATTGGCTCAGGAATGTCAAGATAGCAATCACTTATGACAAGCTGGGGTATCTTCTTACCACCAAAGCTCCCCCTGTCCCTGGTCCAACTTCCAGTGTCGCGGATAAGGAAATCCGCAAGACTTGGGAGATTGATAGCGCGAAGGCCAAGTGCCTCCTGCTTGCCTCGATGGACAACGAACATCAGAGGAGGCATGAGAATATGGACATGGAATCCATATTGCTCCATACAAAAGAAATGTACGGAGAGCAATCTCGTATCGCAAGATACGAAGCGTCGAAAAAGTTGTTTTCGACAAGAATGGCCGTCGGATCATCAGTAGCCGAGCACGTGCTAAAGATGATCGGCTACATTGAGGAGCTCGCTGAACTAGGGATCACATTGGAGAGTGAGCAATATACGGATATAGTTCTCCAGTCCCTTCCTTCCACTTACGCCCAGTTTATACTGAACTTCAACCTACAAGAAAAAGAGGTTGAACTTTCAGAGCTCCTCAACATGCTGAGGAGCGCAGAGGGCACCCTACAGAAAGGTAGGGATACATCCACTTTGTTTGTAGGAGGATCATCTTCTTCTAGGTCCAAGGCGAAAGCCAAGGGAAAGAAGAAGAAGGCCCCCGCCAAACCAAGGGGCGGTGTAAGTAAAGTGGATACGAAGGGAAAAGCTAAAGCAACAAAGATAGCGGGGAAGCTTGTGGATAAGGAAGAATGCTTCTATTGTCATAAGAAAGGACACTGGAAGAATGATTGCAGGGCCTGGAAGGCCAGAACACAGGAATTGAAGCAGGTTGCAGCTTCAGCTTCAGGTGTGTATGTTATTGAAAACTGTCTTTCAATAAACTCTACTTCCTGGGTATTGGATACCGGATCAGGATCTCATATCTGTAATTCTTTGCAGGCGTTGAGAAACCGTAGTGTTTTGAAAGCAGGTGACATGACCCTCAGAGTTGCGAACGGAGCTAGCATGGATGATAAAGCCGTGGGGGACTATCACCTGGGAATGTCAGATGGACATGTTTTGGTTTTGCGTAATTGCTTTTTTGTACCCAACGCAACTTGTAATATCATTTCTGTATCTTTAGTTTCTAAAGAAGGTTATGAATTTGCGTTTGTAAGTAATGTTGTAAACATTCACCTTAATCAAGTTCTGATTGGGTCAGGTACTTTGAGTAATGGTATATACGTATTAAACCAACCACAGATTTTTAATGTCCAGAATACACACAAAAGAAAGTCTCCAGAAATAAATCAGACTTTCTTATGGCATTGTAGATTGGGTCACATCAATGAGAGAAGGTTGACTAAGTTATATACAGAAGGGTATTTGAATGCGTTCGAATATCAGTCGTATGCCACTTGTCAATCCTGTCTCAAAGGAAAGATGACAAAGACTCTGTTTACTGGACATGGAGTAAGAGCGAGCGAGCTCTTGGGACTCGTACACAGTGACGTGTGCGGTCCAATGTCTACACATGCCCGAAGCGGACATTCTTACTTCATTACTTTTACGGATGACTTCTCAAGGTACGTTTATGTCTTCTTAATGAAACATAAGTCCGAGGCCTTTGGAAAATTCCAGGAGTATAAGAATGAAGTAGAGAAACAGACCGGCAAAAGTATTAAGATTCTAAGATCGGATCGAGGTGGAGAATACTTAAGTGCCGAGTTCCTGGACTATTTAAAAGAGAACGGAATTCTCTCTCAGCTTACTCCTCCTTACAAACCGCAACATAACGGTGTATCGGAGAGACGGAACTGCACCCTATTGGATATGGTGCGGTCCATGATGGGTAACGCTGAGTTACCGCGATCATTCTGGGGGTATGCGCTAGAATCAGCTGCGTACCTTTTGAACCGAGTTCCGACTAAGACTGTGCCTTCCACACCATATGAAATGTGGTGTGGGAAAAGACCCTATCTTAAGCACATTAAGACATGGGGATGTCCGGCTTTTGTCAAAAAGCAGCATGCGGACAAGCTCGAGGCACGTTCAGTACAGTGCAAGTTTGTGGGGTATCCAAAGAACTCAAAAGGATATTTCTTCTACTGTGAAGAGGAACAAAAAGTTCTTGTTTATCGTCATGCCTACTTCTTGGAAACTGAGTTTTTGGAAAACCAGATAAGTGGGAGCACAGTAGAACTGGAAGAAGTTCCAGAACCACAGACTGTTACTGAAAGTTTGGTGGAACCAGAGGGTTCAACAGAACAGGACATTCCTACGCCGCTCCGCAGAAGTAGTAGGCAGTCTCATCCGCCCGAGAGATACTACGGTTTTCTCATAGACGGGGATAGAGAGGATTGCATCATAGATTATGATGAGCCTACTAGCTTCCAGCAGGCCGTTCAGAGCGTTGTCTCAGTGAAATGGCTGGATGCAATGCGGACCGAAATGGAGTCTATGTACACCAACAAGGTATGGACGTTGGACATTGCTCCAGACGTGGTAAAACCCGTAGGATGCAAGTGGATCTTCAAAAGGAAGATTGGTGTAGATGGACAGGTTGAGACCTATAAAGCTAGGCTGGTAGCAAAGGGTTTTCGTCAAAGGCCTGGCTTGGACTATGACGAAACCTTTTCTCCAGTAGCCATGCTGAAATCCATTCGGATCCTTCTTGCCATTGCTGCCTTCCATGAATATGAGATTTGGCAAATGGACGTAAAAACAGCTTTTCTAAATGGAAATTTAGAGGAGTGTGTCTATATGGACCAGCCAGAGGGTTTCATTCAGAGTGGGGGCAGCGGAAAGGTGTGCAAGTTGCTTAAGTCCATCTATGGACTAAAGCAGGCATCGCGGAGTTGGAACATCAGTTTCGATGAGACGGTCAAAGAATTTGGCTTTATCAAAAATCCAGATGAACCATGCATCTATAGTAGATTTGTAGCGAGAACTCTAGTATTTCTCGTTTTATACGTGGATGACATTCTCTTGATAGGAAATGACATTCCTATGCTACAATCTGTCAAGGGGTTCTTGTTACACAGGTTCTCCATGAAAGACCTGGGTGATGCCTCGTACATTCTGGGTATCCGGATCTACCGTGACAGATCCAAGAGAATATTAGGACTTTCACAGTCCACGTACATCGACACCATACTGAAGAGATTCAGTATGGAAGATTCCAAGCGCGGTAACCTACCGGCTTGTCACGGGATCACCCTCTCTAAAGAGATGTCTCCCAAGACTGATTTGGAGAGGGATCGCATGTCTATTATACCCTACGCTTCTGCGGTAGGCTCTATAATGTATGCGATGTTGTGTACCAGACCGGATGTAGCTTATGCACTGAGTGTGGTAAGCCGGTATCAGTCAAACCCTGGGGAGAAACATTGGATAGCGGTAAAGAACATTCTCAAGTACCTGAGAAGGACTAAGGAGATGTTCTTGGTGTATGGCGGAAAAGACCTCCAGATCGAGGCCTTTACTGACTCCAGCTTCCAGAGTGACAAGGATGATTCCAAGTCCATGTCGGGTTTTGTCTTTACCCTCAATGGAGGGGCGGTGTGTTGGAAGAGTTCCAAACAGGAAACCGTTGCAGACTCGACGATGGAAGCGGAATACATCGCTGCATCTGATGCCGCAAAAGAAGCTGTCTGGATGAGGAAGTTCTTGAAAGAACTTCAGGTGGTTCCGTCCATTGTTGATCCAATACCTCTGTATTGCGACAACAACGGGGCTATAGCTTTAGCGAAGGAACCCAGGTCCCATCAGAGATCCAGGCACATCTTGAGGCGGTAACACCTGATCAGGGAGATCGTGGATCGCCAGGAGATCGAGGTTCGGAGAGTCGCTTCAGAAGACAACACTGCAGATCCATTCACCAAGGCCCTACCCCAGACTCAGTTCGAGCTGCTGATCGAGATGATAGGTCTTCGATACGCCAGTACATGGCCTTAGTGCAAGTGGGAGATTGTTAGTGTATATGCCCGAGAGGCCATTACTGTATCATACTAGTATGTATATTACTTAATGGAAGCTTGGGATATTCACCTTGTATATACAATCTTGCTCAAAATAGTAGTATGCTACTTGGTTCTTTTCTACTTCAATGTGTACATGTGTTTACTTTTGTATATCGCCTATACACATTAGTGGAGCCCTTAGGATCTTTGCTTGATTACCAGCGATGTGATGGCCGTCACACTAGTGGGGCTGGGTAATCTATAAGCACATCCTTATGCAGGTCCCTGGTCGCAGGACTATCGAGACAGGGCATCGATACTCCGGAGTAGACCAGCGCATGCGCTTCTCATCCCAGTGTGGGAGACGGTCTGTCCCACAGCCGTCAGTACGTCGTACTTGAGATAGTATGCGGGTGCTCGTTAGGTTACGGGTACACTGGACATGACTCGTCGGGAACTGACTAGTTGGTATTATACCTATCGTCAGTTATCAGTTCCCAGGTGACATGAGTACAGCTTAGTCCGCTGACTTGACACTGTCACTTCGCCTCGGGTGTGTTCCCACTGTACTTTGATCACTACCCTACCACGGCTCAAAGGAGTCGTGCAAACAGGTGGTGGTTGGGTGCAGTCCCGAAGCACTTGGAGGCAGTGACGGTTAGACAGGATTCGTCTCTCCCGGTATTGGGGGTTGACATCGCGCTGTGTCTAGGAGAGCCATTACACGAGTAGTCCCTGGCCAGGGCAAACGAGATATACTGGTAGGTTTCCAGTGTTATCTCAGGGTGTTTTGGGCTTCGCTCCGGCACGACTTGTACCGCTATTGGGGGACTGACGTTTACCGCCCCCTAGGCCAGCCATGCGATGTATCAGACGAACAGACCGGACTGTACGGAGAATGTCACACTCAGGCTCAGTAGGAGTTCAGATGGGTTTCGCCTCGTCGGTCTTCTTATCGGCATTACCTAGGGACCGTTACGCACAGCTAGTGCCGCTTGCGGTCTGTGGTTAAACCCACTGCCAGCGTAGTGTCGAGTCTTTAGAGTCCCACACAGAAAGCTTTTCGCCTTTAGGCAAAAGAGTAGAGGTCGCATGGTTTTGCGACAGGGTTCGGTCACATCCGTGCACTTGTGCACGTACAGTGTCCGGATAGTTTACACTAGCGGGCTTTGGTTTAAGCCGGATCCTAGTGTACCTTATGGAATTGGATTTATCCAGTTTGCATTCGTGTTCCTCGGAACGCGGATGCGGGTGTGTATGCACAGTTGACAGGGAGGCAGAGGCAGCGGATTCTCATTAGGGTTGTTGACAGTTGACCGTTGACTTTTTGACTTTTTGCTCAACCCTAATGAGAATATGATATGTGATTAACTATTATATTAATTAAGTATTATGGTGACATGGTTGTTGACTTTGTTGACTTGTTGACTTTTGTTGACTTGTTGACTTTGTTGACCGGTTGACTAGGCTTGACTAGTTGACCATCATGATAACCATAACCATCATTTCATAGGCTTTTCCCTTTAGAGACTTCTTAGTGTCCAATGGAAAGCATTCATCAGATTTGTGCAGGTCATGTTAGTGTATATGCCCAAGAGGCCATTACTGTATCATACTAGTATGTATATTACTTAATGGAAGCTTGGGATATTCACCTTGTATATACAATCTTGCTCAAAATAGTAGTATGCTACTTGGTTCTTTTCTACTTCAATGTGTACATGTGTTTACTTTTGTATATCGCCTATACACATTAGTGGGGCCCTTAGGATCTTTGCTTGATTACCAGCGATGTGATGGCCGTCACACTAGTGGGGCTGGGTAATCTATAAGTACATCCTTATGCAGGTCCCTGGTCGCAGGACTATCGAGACAGGGCATCGATACTCCGGAGTAGACCAGCGCATGCGCTTCTCATCCCAGTGTGGGAGACGGTCTGTCCCACAGCCGTCAGTACGTCGTACTTGAGATAGTATGCGGGTGCTCGTTAGGTTACGGGTACACTGGACAGGACTCGTCGGGAACTGACTAGTTGGTATTATACCTATCGTCAGTTATCAGTTCCCAGGTGACATGAGTACAGCTTAGTCCGCTGACTTGACACTGTCACTTCGCCTCGGGTGTGTTCCCACTGTACTTTGATCACTACCCTACCACGGCTCAAAGGAGTCGTGCAAACAGGTGGTGGTTGGGTGCAGTCCCGAAGCACTTGGAGGCAGTGACGGTTAGACAGGATTCGTCTCTCCCGGTATTGGGGGTTGACATCGCGCTGTGTCTAGGAGAGCCATTACACGAGTAGTCCCTGGCCAGGGCAAACGAGATATACTGGTAGGTTTCCAGTGTTATCTCAGAGTGTTTTGGGCTTCGCTCCGGCACGACTTGTACCGCTATTGGGGGACTGACGTTTACCGCCCCCTAGGCCCGCCATGCGATGTATCAGACGAACAGACCGGACTGTACGGAGAATGTCACTCTCAGGCTCAGTAGGAGTTCAGATGGGTTTCGCCTCGTCGGTCTTCTTATCGGCATTACCTGGGGACCGTTACGCACAGCTAGTGCCGCTTGCGGTCTGTGGTTAAACCCACTGCCAGCGTAGTGTCGAGTCTTTAGAGTCCCACACAGAAAGCTTTTCGCCTTTAGGCAAAAGAGTAGAGGTCGCATGGTATTGCGACAGGTCGCATGGTTTTGCGATAGGGTTCGGTCACATCCGTGCACTTGTGCACGTACAGTGTCCGGACAGTTTACACTAGCGGGCTTTGGTTTAAACCAGATCCTAGTGTACCTTATGGGATTGGATTTATCCAGTTTGCATTCGTGTTCCTCGGAACGCGGATGCGGGTGTGTATGCACAGTTGACAGGGAGGCAGAGGCAGCGGATTCTCATTAGGGTTGTTGACAGTTGACCGTTGACTTTTTGACTTTTTGCTTAACCCTAATGAGAATATGATATGTGATTAACTATTATATTAATTAAGTATTATGGTGACATGGTTGTTGACTTTTGTTGACTTTGTTGACTTGTTGACTTTTGTTGACTTGTTGACTTTGTTAACCGGTTGACTAGTTGACCATCATGATAACCATAACCATCATTTCATGGCAAAGACTTTTTCTTGCTTGCTCATTTAGGTAAAATGAGTAGATGATATGATATGGTTATGGTTGCTTCAACCATCACACATAAGACTTTTTTGATATGATGAGTTATGATTACTTTGGATTATAAGAGGGTGAGAGACAAAAGAGAGCCTCATTCTTTCTTGCTCATTCTCTCTCTTGTTCTTGAGCTCTCCATCTTGCTCTCACTCTCTTGCTCTTGCTCCCTCTCTTTAATCTATGGTTCTCTTGTCTCATGAGATGAGAATCAAGAACCATAGATAAAATCCCATTCTATTTCTTCTCTACTCATTCTAGTTCACTAGGTTTAGCAAACCAAGTGAACTAGTTTTCTTCAAAGAACGAAGAAGGAGCTAAAGGTTGGAGCTTTCAGGTGGATCTATCTTCGGCGTACGGAGACGACGAGAAGAAGCCCTCGGACCACCATTGGAGCTTGAAGAAGAAGGAGTTCAAGACAAGCTAGGTATAACCATCTTCATCCGAGTAGCTAAATCTCTTTAGCAAGTTTGCTAGTTTAGTTTAGACACGATCCCGACCTTGTTTAGTCCATGTTGCCTCTTGCGATAAAAATTTGCTTTTTATACCGTTTCCGCCTCCCCGTAAGCACCGGGGGTCGCAACGTGGACTTACAGGTCAGGTTTTTCTATGACTTTCAAGAGTCTCAACTATTTCTGTAAATTACACTCTAGTTGGGTGGTACTTTTAACACTTCTCACTGCAGGTGCGCTCTCTAATGTCCATTTTGAATGTAATATTATCGATATTCAAAATGGATATTAGAGAGCGCACCTGCAGTGAGAAGTGGTAAAAGTATCACCCAACTAGGGTGTAATTTACAGAATCAGTTGAGACTCTTAAAAGTCATAGAAGAACCCGACCTGCACAAATCTGATGTATGCTTTCCATTGGACACTAAGAAGTCTCTAAAGGGAAAAGCCTATGTGAAAGCCATCATTAGTTCATATCAGAAGATTGATGTTGAAACAGAGAACGAGGAATGTCATTTTTTTCTTCTTCCGCCACATTACTGTCTTCTCCTTCTGCCACATTACTGTCTTCTCCTTCTTATTATGTGCGCGTGCAAATTCAATGACTATATTGAGAATATGGATTAATAGTGGGTAGGAAAAGTATTTCTCAAATGGCTTTTGCGTCTTAAAACCATAAACTACTAAGTAATGGCATACATAATTTTTTAGTATAAAGGTTGTTATTTTAAGTTTTCCCTTATAGAGATATGATCTAACTGCATCTATAAACTATAAGTGGGCAGAAAATTATGATAAGAAACCATAAGAAAGGGTCGTTGCCATGCATAACCTTGAATCTACATACCAAATCATGCAAAACCATGCACTTATTGTCACCTTGCCTTGGAATATAAAATATCTTGGAAGACTATAAGCGAGCATTTAAATCTTGATAGCTTTTGACTTCAACATATATTTTTCTCAAGTACCATGAAATATACTTGTTCCGTATAAACCGTTTTCAGGAAGATGGATTAATAATGACAAATTATCCATTGTGGCTCACTAGGTTAGCATTTTCTCTTCTATTAACTATCTTACTAATCTGCTTGGTAAATTTATTCGGAACCGGCTGCGAATCATTAAAAGACATGCATAAGAAAGAAAGCTAAAATACAGATATATAGCATACCGATACATCGAAACTTCATAGTTGCGATGGCAATCCAGAGATATTTATTTCTACACACGTGGTGCGCGTGCGAATGCGTTAGGCATCATGGACAAATATTTCAGAACATGGAAAGTATTATTCGTATAAAGTAATTAAAACTTTTAAACACCTTGGGTGGATATTTTCTTAGTTGATGCAATCATATCATGAGGACTAAATTTAAGCTATTATACATATGCATATGTATTTTTCTAACCTAATATATCTCACACACACACACAAGAGAGAGAGAGAGAACACCAGTTTGGTAGAGAAATCAGCTAGCAGGACCCTGAAGAAATGGAGTCCATAGCATTGCTCATCATCATCATCCGTGATCCCTTTGAAAAAATATTATCAAAGGGATCATGGATGATGATGATGAGCAATACTATGGACTCCATTTCTTCACGATCCTGCTACCTGATTTCTCTACCTACCTGGTGTTCTCTCTCTGTGTGTGTGTGTGTGTGTGTGTTATATTAGGTTAGAAAAATACATATGCATATGTATAATAGCTTAAATTTAGACCTCATGATATGATTGCATCAACTAAGAAAATATCTACCCAAGGTGTTTAAAAGTTTTAATTACTTTATACGAATAATACTTTCCATGTTCTGAAATATTTGTCTATGATGCCTGACGCATTCGCACGCGCACCACGTGTGTAGAAATAAATATCTCTGGATTGTCATCGCAACTATGAAGTTTCGATGTATCGGTATGCTATATATCTGTATTTTAGCTTTCTTTCTTATGCATTTCTTTTAATGATTCGCAGCCGGTTCCGAATAAATTTACCAAGCAGATTAGTAAGATGGTCAATAGAAGAGAAAATGCTAACCTAGTGAGCCACAATGGATAATTTGTCATTATTAATCCATCTTCTTGAAAACGGTTTATACGGAGGAAGTATATTTCATGGTACTTGAGAATAATATATGTTGAAGTCAAAAGCTATCAAGATTTAAATGCTTGCTTATAGTCTTCCAAGATATTTTATATTCCAAGGCAAGGTGACAATAAGTGCATGCTTTTGCATGATTTGGTATGTAGATTCAAGGTTATGCATGGCTACGACCCTTTCTTATGGTTTCTTATCATAATTTTATGCACACTTATAGTTTATAGATGCAGTTAGATCATATCTCTATAAGGGAAAAACTTAAAATAACAACCTTTATACTAAAAAAATTATGTATGCCATTACTTAGTAGTTTATGGTTTTAAGACGCAAAAGCCATTTGAGAAATACTTTTCCTACCCACTATTAATCCATATTCTCAATATAGTCATTGAATTTGCACGCGCACATAATAAGAAGTTGAAGACAGTAATGTGGCAGAAGTAGAAGACAGTAATATGGCAGAAGAAGAAAAAAATGACATTCCTCATTCTTTGTTTCAGCATCAATCTTCTGATATGAACTAATGATGGCTTTCACATAAGCTTTTCCCTTTAGAGACTTCTTAGTGTCCAATGGAAATCATACATCAGATTTGTGCAGGTCGGGTTCTTCTATGACTTTTAAGAGTCTCAACTGATTCTGTAAATTACACCCTAGTTGGGTGATACTTTTACCACTTCTCACTACAGGTGCGCTCTCTAATATCCATTTTGAATGTAATATTATAGATATCCATGCCTGTTTATGTCAAAATTACTTATATTGTCAATGTTTGATTGTCTAGTTGTTGGTGATGCGTCCATATCAGGGACAGAGGCCACTCCCGTTCCTCCAGGTATGTTTATATATTATATAAGGCATGTATATTGATTTAGAATGCTATATCATAAATATACACACATTCCTTTTGCTCTTAGTCGTCCAACTCATTATCATGGGCTGCTTGATGAGATTAGATTTGCGCCTGATGATCTACAAGAGCTTGTTCACTCCCTGTCATATGTGTAAGCAGCGCTATATGCGAGTTTACCTTGTTAGTATGTATGTACTGAAATTAATTATATTATTCAAATTTTGATACATGCAGATACCAGAGGAGCACATCTTCTATCTCTGTAGGTAAGGCTTTGAATTTGTTGATTTTGGTATTTCTTGTCAATTTTATAGACCAGTATGTGCTAAATATAATGTTCTGACAGTTGCTAGGGGGAAGGCAACATTCGAGGCTGCTGACCCCCGTCCTGGACGCCGCACACGGACGGCAGCACGGGGGTTGGGAGAGAGGCCGAGGACTGGGCTCTAGCAGGGCCCATATGAGGTTGGACTCCACCCCGGTGGTTACTTCCTCCGTCTCCAGTGAGCGACGTATCCAGCAGGAACTGGAGAGCTTGAAGGCCACCGTTCAGGAGTTGAATGAGATGCTGGTATGTATACTACTTAATAGTAAAATATAATGTCATATTATAGATATCAACATATCCAATATCAGTACATAGCCTGAGCTTATTTGGTTGTAGACTTATGTTTTATTAATCATACATGTACATATCTAATTAAAATAAACTACAGTTTTCCAAACTAGATATCCAAATGGGGTTTCAAAATAACTCGATAATGATAAGAATTCGAATGTGGGTGTAGGAGCGGGTGGTTGAGCAGGCCCAGGCCTCGGGGATCGATTTTACCGGACAGAACGATCCGAGGCTGCTGACCCCAGTTCTGGACGCCGCACACGGAGGGCACCACGGAGGTTGGGAGAGGCCGGGGATTGGGCCCTAGCAGGGCCCATATGAGGTTGGACTCCACCCCGGCGGTTACTTCCTCCGTCTCCAGTGACCGGCATGTCCATCATGAACTGGATAGCTTGAGGGCCAGCGTTCAGGAGTTGAAGGAGATGCTGGTATGTAAACTACTTTATAGTAAAATATCATTTCATATTATATACATATCAACATATCCATAATTAGTACGTAGCTTGAGCTTATTTGGTTTTAGACTTAAGTTTGATTAATCATACATACATATGTAATTGAAATAAACAACGCTTTTCCAAATTAGATATCCAAACAGGGTTTCGAAATAACTTAATAATGATACGAATTCGAATAATAAACAGTTCTTACACGCTTCTTACACACGTTATATCCAGACGCGACAGGGTAGATCGGCCGAGCCTCCACACGCATCTCCTTCGGCTGCGGCTCCGCAAGCCACTACATCGGCTGCGGTTCCGCAGACAGCTCCTGTAGATCCACCGCCCACTCAGACTCCCGCAGCCGCGGCTCCGCAAGCGACTACCTCGACGGCGGATGCGTAGACCACATCGCCGGTTCCACATGCCGCTCAGACTCCCGCTCGCGACGAATTGCAGAGTTTATTGACCGAGGAGCAGGCGCGCGTTATTCTATAGTTATTCAGAGGTGGAGCTGGACCGAGCTAGGGTAGATTTTTGGTTCTTTTTTTTTGAAACATGTATTTATTTATATCATACACATTGTACTACATTTTGAAACGATATTGATATTGGTTTGTATTTATATCATATTCAGTTTTTGTGTTTCTTTTGTATATTATATATATGCGTGAGATGTGATTATGAATACTGCAATATATGATTTGATTGATGTATATATTATTGTGCACAGGGCGGGAAAAAATCAAGCAGCCCATTTTTTTAAAAAAATTACAGACGATATGTACCTACGGATTAATCCGTAGGCACTCATGTTACCCCTACGGATATGTCCGTAGGGGCTACATATCAGCAGTAACTGATATTTCCCCCAGATCTCAGTGCCAGGGGGTTGGGAACGCCCCTACGGATATATCCGTAGGGGCCACTGACTCTCCCCTACGGCGATATCCGTAAGGGCAAAATATCAGGAATCCTGAATTTGTGCCCCTACGGAAACGTACCTAAGCATATATCCGTAGGGGCCTGTACAGGCCCCTATGGATATACCCGTAGGGCCAAGTAATTTATTAAAATAAACAGTAAATAATATAAAATCTTATACCCTACGGCGTAATCCGTAGGTGGAGATGGACCTACATACATATCCGTAGGGGCAAGAATTTAACCGTAGGGGCAAGTTCAGGGCCTCAGCTTGCACCTGCGGCCTTTGCACCTACGGGGTATTTTTTCGCCCCTACGTATATATCCGTAGGGGCAGTGGGTTGTCCCTACGGATTTATCCGTAGGGGCAACCCTTCTTTGTAGTAGTGACGGCAACGCCCCGGCCGTCTATCCGAGGCCAAAATGCGGAATCAAAAATTTTCTTAACTTTTAAACTGGCGCTACCGCGGACAATAAACTCGGATCGTAACCATTAACCTATACTAGCTAACTAGAGATGGGGTGAGAGATATACCGAGTGATCCGAGTCCTCCGGTCTTCTCGTCATCGTCCCGAACTCCAGCGGAAAGTCCTGTCTCCATGTCGTCGCCTCCTCGCCGGAAGGGCACCACATCGCCTGCATCTTTTACGGGCTCCCACCTCAATACCGAGGCAACTCGGGCGCGAAGTTGGCTAGCCGACGCGTCCAAGGTTTGCTGTAGACAAGTGTAGAGTCCATGTCTCTTTGGGGTTTAGTGTAGTTGCCATAATATGATGGAGGTATGAAGAACTTTGGAGAGAGCTAGAATTTGTGTAGCAAGAGAAAATGAGAGATGAATAATTTCCCTCATGCAAAATGAAACTCTCTCATCTCTCTCTCTCTCAATCAAGTGGCCGGCCCCCCTTCAAGCAAAATGGTGGAGCAAAAATCATGACACATGAGGGAGGTGAGTGTAGGAGAACAAAGGTGGCGACCACAACATAAAGCAAGTCTCACTTCAAGGAAGCAAATCAATCCCATCTTAATCCTTTCTCATTAATACAATACCATGATGAAGAAAAGAATGGAATCTAATGATGATAGTCTTATCATAATCCCTCAAATGCAAAGGACCCCCTCCACAAATGTAATTTGCACAATTGCAAATTACCCCCTCCATCGGAAAAAGTCCGGCCGGGAAAGAACAAAGGAAAACCGGCCGGAACAGAATGCAAACTGGCAACTCCAGAAAACTGGTCCCGTAATAAATTACAGGAAAACCCCGATACTGTGCATACACACCAGCATCTGTATTCCAACCAAATACAAATGCAAAGAGATAAAATTTACACTGTACTATACTAGGATCCGGCTTAAACCAAAGCCGGCCAGTATTATCCGTCCGATCCTGATCCGTGCAATACCGCACGTATCTGATCGAACCCTGCCATATATCCATACGGCCTCTAGTACAAACCGTCCGATCCTGATCCGTGCAATACCGCACGTATCTGATCGAACCCTGCCATATCTCCATACGGCCTCTACAGCATTTCGCCCGAAACTTGAGTAACTGCAAGTGTGGTGGACTCTAAAGACTCGTCAATACTATGGCTGTGGATTTAACCACTAGCACGTCAGAGGTATAAGCCAATACGTGACGGGCCACCAGCTATCGACCAAAAGGAACGTCGAAGAGCGAACTCATCCTGACACCCTATTGAGCCTGTCAGTGACAATATCCGTACAGTTCGGTCCGTTCGTCTATGAGTATCGCATGACAGGCCTAGGGGGTTGGTAAAAGTCAGACCCTCAAAAGCGGTACAAGTCATATCGGAGTGTAGCCCAGAACACCCTGAGATACTACTGGAATACCTACCAGTAAATCAACTGCCTCGGCCGAGTGCTTTGTGTAATGGCTCTCCAAGACACAGCGCGACCTCACCCCCAATACCGGGAGAGACGAACCCCTGCAGATCCGCTGACTGCCTCCATGTGGCTCGGGACTGTACCTAACTAAAACCTGTTTGCACGACTCCTTTGAGCCGTGGTAGGGTAGTAATCAAAGTACAGTGGGAACTCACACGAGACAAATGACGATCCCAGGTCGATGAACTAACCTGTACACATGTCACCGTGGAACTGCTATCTGACGTCTGATATAATCCCAACTAGCAGGTTCCCGGCGAGTCCTGTCCGGTGTACTCATAACCCAATGAGCACCTGTATACATCTTAGGTGATCCAACTGACACTAGTAGCTTGTGAGACCGGCCACCGGCCCTCGTCGGGGTCTCGACTGTATACACTAGTCTACTCTGGAGTATCGATGCCCTGTCTCGAAACTCCTAGGACTAGGGACCTTTTAAGGATGTGCTTATAGACCCCAGCTCCCACGTATATGATCGCCATCATACTGTTTGTCGTCAAGCAAGAATCCTAGGGGCTCTATCAACGTGTAACAGCGACCTGTCAGGTCACCTAAAGCAGTACACGATGATAAAGATAAACCAGATAGCATACTATCATCTTGAGTAAGACTGTCCTACTGGGACAGGTCCTCCCTCAATCATTGCAATCACGTGCCTGTGATCCAATAATTGACTCTGAGGGCACTATCTCCAACAATCTCCCACTTGCACTCAAGGCTAATTATTGCGATGTCGCATACTCACAGCCCGTGTGATACCGAACACCTAACTCCTCTACTAGTCAATCTTACAAAGCTCGTTTGCAAAACTATTGCGTTCGAGGAATAGCCTCAGTGAGTGGATCCGCTCTGATGTTTCTTTCTTTGTCTCTCTATATCTCAAGTTCGCGGAGAAAACCATCTCCCGAAATGAGCAATAGCTGTCTTAGAATATGTCTGGATGTCTGATGGGACCTAGCTCATAAATGAACTCCAAATCCAAACTTCTTAGACTGTATCGTCAACTGAACTTAATCAGTATCCTGCGCCATGCCTTCACTCAGTAACCACCTGGACCATCTGTCCAATATACTGCCCCTCGTCAGAGGGAAAACTATAACTCTGACAGCCACTCTGCCATCCATGTTACCTTGGAAGCCTGGAATGATAACTGTCTCCTAAAGGAGGCTGCTGTTATCATATCCCTAGAACATCAACTTATGTTCTAAAACTACTCCCGATTGTTTCTCCAGGATTGGATTGATATCAACTTATTGCACCTACTGCAAGAACAACATCTGGTGTGGTACTTGACATCTCATGATTGACTCAATTGCCTAAGCAAGTGATCTGCCAATCATGCGTATCCCTCTCCCCTTTAGTCTGTAAGACACCTTTAGAGAGGGTGACTCCATTACCTGCAGGTATACTACCGTACCAGGAGTCGTCCATTCTAAATACTCATAGAATGCTATCAAGGTACCCCGATTAGGAAACCACCCAAATCAAGATCTAAAACCATAGATCCAGTAACCAGAATGTCTGATATAATATCCTAGTCCTGTGTGGAGAAACCACTGTGTGATGACTAAAGTATAACCGATCGTAGTATAAGAATTTCATTTCCTACTCTGTGTATGTCATCCAAATACCAGGACATCACACCCTACTACCTTCTAAACAGATCCATCCCCTTATTCTGATGAAGTCAAACCTATGACTATCACATCAGAAATAGATGATCTATCTCCGCTATATCTGCTTAAGTCTATAAATAGACATAAGCCTCTTTCCCACTGTGCTTCCTTTGCTCCCACTGACTATGAAAACCCTCCGGCAGAGTCATATAAACGTACACTTCTAAAGCCAATTTAGAATGACGCTATACTCATCCTCCTGCCGGGTCTCACAGTCTCGAACAACAGCAATGGAAAGTCTGGGTAAACAAGAACCTCCCTTCCACCGTCCTTTAGCATACCGAAGTACCTCTCGGGTGCCTGAGGTTACCCACTTTATCTGCGGAGTGGCCAATGGAATGTCAAATCAGATTGAATCTTTAGGTTCTTATCAAATCTTCAGTAATAGTTTGCGGTTCTGGAATCACTTCCAGTTCTACCATACTCCCACTTCTGTTTTCTGAAAAAATCCATTTCTTTTAAAATTGTGGCGAGTGAAGAACAATATCACTATTGATCTTCCAGATGGTAGAAAGTCAACCCTCGTCATAGCCTGGGTCAACCCACAAACAGCCATTACAGAAACGTGCCTTGAGTTATCCGGAGTCTGGTTTTAAGCATAAGCCGGACAACTCCCCGTACCTTAACAATGTCAAGATATGAACTGTTCTATATCCAATACAGAAACAGAGGCACTGATTTAATTGGAACCAGATTCAAATCCTGCAGCTGTCACCAGTGCATGTCACCTAAATGGAAGGAGGCCGATCAGTGTTACTCAACATAGGAGTGCTTCCAATTATGAGTAACCTGAAAGAGAAGCAAGTTCTCTTAACCATTACTATCAACTGAATACCATTCACAAGTATCTACATCTTCGATCACCTTGAAGAATCCCGATACTTGCAATACCTGGTTCTCTACTTTACTCATACACCTATAACTTCTCAAAACTTAGACCTTGTGTTTGTACGAAACACTTGTCTAAGAATTAGAGAAGTCGTAAGTAAACCGAATATAGTACGAGGACCAACCCCTCTGTCCTAATGGACACTGGACAATATACAATACTCTGTATAAGTCCCCTGAGTCTAATAACTCATTCACTGTGTGTCGTAGGTTGAAAACTGTACTTATGGTTAAGAAGAATTACACCGCTGTTTAATGCTCCTTACCTAACCATCCACTGATATAGGTAAATGTCGTAGACATAATTTCAAAAAGGTATATCTCACTCTATAAAAATAGACGTACAGATATATCAATTTGAAATTGGTGCATAATAGTGGATATTCAAAACCAAATAATTACCGTCCGGCAAACAACCCAGGTGACTTCCTCAAATATCACCGATTGCAACGAATCCCGATATAATGAGGATGATCACCCAATTCCCAATAACTTACTCCCACTCATCATCTGGAAAACCATACAGATGTGAGAATCATACCTGGTAAATACATACCCTGGAGTAAGTGTCTAATCGGGAAATCAGTTTTCTATTAACAGTACACAGTGAAACTGAAACATTGAAATGTTTCGTTGGGGTATCCTGGTATTGTTAGTAATGCCTCTTCCATTATCCATATTCACAACTGTAACCGTATAATTCTTTTCCATCTCTCCAAATCCCTTTATATGTCTTTAGTCATTACCTTCTGCACACCCCTTTAGGCCAAATGGTTTTCTTCCTTCCCTACCGTTCGGCACCAGCCTATGGTTTGGAAGAAGACTATCCAATAAGCATAATGGGTGTACTGTCCTAATCCTAGGAGCACTCACACTGCGACAGAAGGTGAAGATAAAAGACAACCAAATAAACCTTATTCCTATTTCTCCTGAACCAGGATCCATCCCCGAACTGGAACAAGTTCCTTTCGAGTTCGTATATAACCATACGATGGAGTATCCAATAAACTGTGGATCTTCGTAGTGATACGGAGTGTCCTGGAGAAATACAAAGGTGATTTAGGATAGGCGAAGAAGTACTTGGTTTGGTCGTGAATAGCTGTCGCAATTTACTTTGCCCTCTTACTAATCCCTTTCTTTGTCTTTACTTAATACCTTCTGTACACCGTTTAGGCTAAATGGTTTTCTTCCTTCCTTACCGTTCGGCACCAGCCTAAGGTTTGGAAGAAGACTATCCAATTTGCGTAATAGGTGTACTACTCCTAAACCAAGGAGTACTCGCAATCTGAGAGAGAAGGTAAAAGGAAAAGACAGCTGAATAGTCCTATTCGTTTTCTCCAGAGCCAGAAACCATCATCGAATAAATTCCTTCGAGTTCGTATCTGACCATACGATGATTTTGTCCAATGGAAGTGGACATTCGTAGTAATACGGGGTGTCCTGGAGAAAAGGGTAAAAGTAGGAGTGGCAATGAGGTTTGTAACTCTGACAATCCAAAAGCCAGTGTTAAGAAGGTTCGGTCAACTTGGTCACCGAGTCATAGTCTAGGGTCGGATCATCGGTCGCTGCCAAAGAGAGAGAGAAAAGAAACACTCAGCGTGCACTCTAACCTAGATCAGAATGGTTATCACTTTATCTAATCTGGAAACCTCCCACTGTAACCTCAAATTCTTCTTCAAACCTAAAAGAAGAATTAGTCGGTATCACCCGAGGAGTAAACCAACTCATCAGTGGGAATCGGGATCCAACTATCATCGCATGATAACTTGACGGAATCCACTCAAGTCACCATACTCCAGAAGGTATGCGCATGCCTGGCAAGTTTCAGTTTCTTTAGAAACTCCCGATGTAGGTTTTTACCCCTAGGACCCAAGTGACCTTGACAATGCCAACATATCAAAGAGTCCTAGTCAAGTTCAGCCCGTCATTATCTTGATTGAATTAAACCCACCCGTACGAGTCCTTGACAATGCCAACATAACCGTACGACTGTCCTAACCAATCCACTTATCCATGCGACAGAAAAGTATTACACAGCTACCGAACACTATGCCTCGGCGATGCACGACATAGGTAGAACGAATACTAAGCAATACTAATCTGAAATGACGGAGGGCTACGGATGGTTTTTGGCGAAAAACCTTTTACCGTAATGAACTTGATATCGTTGAAGGAACTGCATAGCTTTTTATAAAAATATAGTGACGAAAACCCTTTGCTAAAGAGGTCACTCCCGCTGAAGGGATCTCGGCTCTTTCCCCGTAGAATGAGGTGCAGGATATTCCAACTGAATACCACGATGCAACGCAAAAAGTAATCGTCTATAGAGAAGTTATTGCCCTGACGCAAACTTCTGTCCAAGGGGTCACTCCCGGTGAAGGGATCTCGGCCCTTGCCTTGTCGACTGAGGAGCAGGATATTCTAACTGAATACCACTATGCAAAACAAAAGAGAACGCCCTTGCAATAACAGCTTTTTGAAAAATTGTTCCAAC
Organism: Agapanthus africanus; assembly: GCA_030015575.1. NCBI lineage: Eukaryota > Viridiplantae > Streptophyta > Magnoliopsida > Asparagales > Amaryllidaceae > Agapanthus > Agapanthus africanus. The sequence continues at coordinate 385,545,824 of JASDDO010000012.1, read as the reverse complement.
AACATTAGAATAGGTTTGTTTATCTTGCATTGATCCGAATCAACGCAGTCCCATCAATTGATCACACCACCAAGAACGAAAATAATATGACGTATATATATGCCATCCGCATTCGCCACTGGGTCCCGTCATTACCCGTTAGGTTAGCTAACTAACGACAGAGCGGGGACTGGACTAGCGCGGATGCAAAACATATACAACATCTACTAATATATATATACCAATATATAATTTTCGCTCAAGGCATGATAAAATGCAACATCACAGAAATGTACAGCATCACAGAACAATACAGATATCTGGAAGCCCCGGGTTTCACAGAGCCGCTGCTGAAACCCGACGTTCCCCTGGTCGTGTGGATAGCCTGTGCAATGAAATCCTAGACCCCTACGGGCGCGGCAAGTCACCCGCCAAAACTTGAAGCGAGGCAGCCCCCTTCAGTACCGTGAATGGACCACCCAGCACTTCACGGAATCCGGTAACTTGGGCACCCCTCCTGGGTCAACCTGTACCCCCTACGAGTGCGGCGAATAGCCCGCCAATCCTAGAGTGAAGCCCCCTCCGTCTCAATGCCATGAGATGCGGGCCCGTTGCCCTCTAGAACCCGGCTATCCGTGCACCCCTCCGCGGGGTAATCCTAGTACAGAAAGTAAAATATACATACACTGGGTACATCGACCGCAACCTGGTCGTGCCCATAAATAATAATACAAAGAGGCAGTGACGGCAGTCCACATGTCGGACGCTCGCCCCACAATATCAAATGTACATATAAAACAGAACTGTACTAACATTGCATCCAGGCTATCCCCCTCGACCGATCCGCAACATCACAGCACAACACAGAACATCAACGTGAATGTCACGTTCGCAAATCCGTCTAAAAGGGCTATAGCAGATATACTGGATTTACTGATCAAGTGACATTCACGGTCGCAGATATAATGTAAATACTGTGAACTAATGTGTTTAAACTTTTCGATCGATTAAATTTATCGAAGTGCGCCTCAAGCATTACTGTAGCACTTAAAGAGAGTCTAGGCCCAAAAAGAATATTCCAAAAACCCCATTTTCAACCCAGGAGCTCACTGCAAAAATTTGGTCCAATGAATAGTAAAAATGACCGCGGAACCGCCGCAAATACGTGGTTTTGGCCACGGTTCCGCGGTGGAATAGTGAGATCACGCTACCAAATTTTCACAGAATGCTTAGAATTCCCTGCACATGTCACTGCAATGTACTGAAAAAATTTTAGAGCCAAAAAAATTTCGACAGAAAACTGTGCAAATGAAAATGGGTTTTTCGGAAAATCCGTTCGATCGAACTTGTAAACACGTTAGAGCAAGCTAGACTAGGTTAATGGCATGGCTCTGACACCATGTTGCGCCACGGCAGCGCCACGGCCGTCTATCCGAGGCCAAAATGCGGAATCAAAAATTTTCTTAACTTTTAAACTGGCGCTACCGCGGACAATAAACCCGGATCATAACCATTAACCTATACTAGCTAACTAGAGATGGGGTGAGAGATATACCGAGTGATCCGAGTCCTCCGGTCTTCTCGTCATCGTCCCGATCTCCCGCGGAAAGTCCTGTCTCTATGTCGTCGCCTCCTCGCCGGAAGGGCACCACATCGCCTGCATCATTTACGGGCTTCCACCTCAATACCAAGGAAACTCGGGCGTGAAGTTGGCTAGCCGACGCGTCCAAGGTTTGCTGTAGACAAGTGTAGAGTCCATGTCTCTTTGGGGTTTAGTGTAGTTGCCATAATATGATGGAGGTATGAAGAACTTTGAAGAGAGCTAGAATTTGTGTAGCAAGAGAAAATGAGAGATGAATAATTTCCCTCATGCAAAATGAAACTCTCTCATCTCTCTCTCTCAATTATGTGGCCGGCCCCCCTTCAAGCAAAATGGTGGAGCAAAAAAAATAACACATGAGGGAGGTGAGTGTAGGAGAACAAAGGTTGTGACCACAACATAAAGCAAGTCTCACTTCAAGGAAGCAAATCAATCCCATCTTAATCCTTTCTCATTAATACAATACCATGATGAAGAAAAGAATGGAATCTAATGATGATAGTCTTATCATAATCCCTCAAATGCAAAGGACCCCCTCCACAAATGTAATTTGCACAATTGCAAATTACCCACTTCATCGGAAAAAGTCCGGCCGGGAAAGAACAAAGGAAAACCGGCCGGAACAGAATACAAACTGGCAACTCCAGAAAATTTGTCCCGTAATAAATTACAGGAAAACCCCGATACTATGCATACACACCCGCATCTGTATTCCAACCGGATACAAATGCAAAGAGACAAAATCTACAATGTACTATACTAGGATCCGGCTTAAACCAAAGCCGGCCAGTATTATGCGTCCGATCCTGATCCGTGCAATACCGCACGTATCTGATCGAACGCTGCCATATATCCATACGGCCTCTAGTACTAACCGTCCGATCATGATCCGTGCAATACCGCATGTATCTGAATGAACCCTGCCATATCTCCATACGGCCTCTACAGCGTTTCGCCCGAAACTTGAGTAACTGCAAGTGTGGTGGATTCTAAAGACTCGTCAATACTATGGCTGTGGATTTAACCACTAGCACGTCAGAGGTATAAGCCAATACGTGACGGGCCACCAGCTATCGACCAAAAGGGACGTCGATGAGCGAACTCATCCTGACACCCTACTGAGCCTGTCAGTGACAATATCCGTACAGTCCGGTCCGTTCGTCTATGAGTATCGCATGGCGGGCCTAAGGGGTTGGTAAAAGTCAGATCCCCAAAAGCGGTACAAGTCGTGTCGGAGTGTAGCCCAGAACACCCTGAGATACTACTGGAATACCTACCAGTAAATCAACTGCCTCGGCCGTGGGCTTTTTGTAATGGCTCTCCTAGACACAGCGCGACCTCACCCCCAATACCGGGAGAGACGAACCCCTGCAGATCCGCTCACTGCCTCCATATGGCTCGGGACTCTACCCAACTAAAACCTGTTTGCACGACTCCTTTGAGCCGTGGTAGGGTAGTAATCAAAGTACAGTGGGAACTCACACGAGACAAATGACGATCCCAGGTCGATGAACTAACCTGTACACATGTCACCAGGGAACTGCTATCTGACGTCTGATATAATCCCAACTAGCAGGTTCCCGGCGAGTCCTGTCCGGTGTACTCATAACCCAATGAGGACCTGTATACATCTTAGGTGATCCAACTGACACCAGTGGCTTGTGAGACCGGCCACCGCCCCTCGTCGGGGTCTCGACTGTATACACTAGTCTACTCTGGAGTATCGATGCCCTGTCTTGAAACTCCTACGACTAGGGACCTTTTAAGGATGTGCTTATAGACCCCAGCTCCCACGTATATGATCGCCATCATACTGCTGGTCGTCAAGCAAGAATCCTAGGGGCTCTATCAACGTGTAATAGCTACCTGTCAGGTCACCTAAAGCAGTACACGATGATAAAGATAAACCAGATAGCATACTATCATTTTGAGTAAGACTGTCCTTCTGGGACAGGTCCTCCCTCAATCATTGCAATCACGTGCCTGTGATCCAATAATTGACTCTGAGGGCACTATCTCCAACAGAAATGTGGTATTCCTCGTCTTGTACGTCGATGACATTCTCCTAATAGGAAATGATATTCCTATGTTACAGTCAGTCAAAGGATTCTTGTCACAGAGGTTCTCCATGAAGGACTTGGGCGATGCCAACTACATTCTGGGGATCCAGATCTATAGTGATAGATCTAAGAGGATGTTGGGACTTTCACAGTCAAGGTACATCGACACCATACTGAAACGATTCAGTATGGAAGATTCCTAGCGCGGTAATCTACCGGCTTGTCACGGAATCACCCTCTCCAAAGAGATGTCTCCCAAGACTGATTTGGAATTGGCTCGCATGTCATCAATACCCTACGCATCTGCGGTAGGCTCTATTATGTATGCGATGTTATGTACCAGACCAGATGTAGCATACGCATTGAGCGTTGTAAGCCGGTATCAGTCGAACCCAGGGGAGAAACACTGGATAGCAGTAAAGAACATTCTCAAGTACCTAAGAAGGACAAAGGAGATGTTCTTGGTGTATGGCGGAAAAGACCTCCAGATTGAGGCCTTTGCTGACTCCAGCTTCCAGTGTGACAAGGTTGACTCCAAGTCCATGTCGGGTTATGTCTTTACCCTCAATGGAGGGGTGGTTTGCTGGAAGAGTTCCAAGCAGGAAACCGTTGCTGACTCAACCATGGAAGCGGAGTACATAGCTGCTTGCGATGCCGCAAAGGAAGCTGTCTGGATGAAGAAGTTCCTCACAGAACTTCAGATGGTTCCTACCAGTGTTGATCCAATACCACTGTATTGTGACAACAACGGCGCTATAGCTTTAGCAAAGGAACCCAGGTCCCATCAGAAGTCCAGGCACATTTTGAGGTGGTTCCACCTGATCAGGGAGATCATTGATCACCGGGAGATCGAGGTAAAGAGAGTAAATTCAGAAGATAACACTGCAGATCCAGTCACGAAGGCCCTACCCCAGACTCAGTTCGAGCGGCTGATCGAGATGATAGGTCTTCGATACGCCAGTATATGGCCTTAGTGCAAGTGGGAGATTGTTAGTATATATGTCCTAGAGGCCATTACTGTATCATACTAGTTTGTATATTACTTAATGGAAGCTTGGGATATTCACCTTGTATAAACAATCTTGCTCAAAATAGTAGTATGCTACTTGGTTTGTTTCTACTTCAATGTGTACATGTGTTTATTTTAGTATATCACCTATACATATTAGTGGAGCCCTTAGGATCTTTGCTTGATTACCAGCGTTGTGATGGCAGTCACACTAGTGGGGGCTGGGTAATCTATAAGCACATCCTTATACAGGTCCCTAGTCGCAGGACTATCGAGACAGGGCATCGATACTCCGGAGTAGACTAGCGTATGCGCTTCTCATCCCAGTGTGGGAGATGGTCTGTCCCACAGCCATCAGTACGTCGTACTGGAGATAGTATACGGGTGATCGTTGGGTTACGAGTATACTGGACAGGACTCGTCGGGAACTGACCGGTTGGTATTATACCCATCGTCAGTTATCAGTTCCCAGGTGACATGAGTACAGCTTAGTCCGCTGACTTGACACTGTCACATCGCCTCAAGTGTGTTCCCACTGCACTTTGATTACTACCCTACCACGGCTCAAAAGAGTCGTGCAAACAGGTGGTAGTTGGGTGCAGTCCTGAAGCACTTGGAGGCAGTGACGGTTAGACAGGATTCGTCTCTCCCGGTATTGGGGGTTGACATCACGCTGTGTCTAGGTGAGCCATTACACGAGTAATCCCTGGCCAGGGCAATCGAGATATACTGGTAGGCTTCCAGTGTTATCTCAGGGTGTTTTGGGCTTCACTCCGACACGACTTGTACCGCTATTAGGGGACTGACGTTTACCGCCCCCTAGGCCCGCCATGAGATGGATCAGACGAACAGACCGGACTGTACGGAGAATGTCACATTCAGGCTCAGTAGGAGTTCAGATGGGTTTCACCTCGTCAGTCTTCTTGTCGGCATCTACCTGGGGACCGTTACGCACAGCCAGTGCCGCTTGCGGTCTGTGGTTAAACCCACTGCCAGCGTAGTGTCGAGTCTATAGAGTCCCACACAGAAAGCTATTCGCCTTTAGGCAAAAGAGTAGAGGTCGCATGGTTTTGCGACAGGGTTCGGTCACATCCGTGCACTTGTGCACGTACAGTGTCCGGACAGTTTACACTAGCGGGCTTTGGTTTAAGCCAGATCCTAGTGTATGTATTGGGATTGGATTTATCCAGTTTGTATTCGTGTTCCTCGGAACGCGGATGCGGGTGTGTATGCACAGTTGACGGAGAGACAGAGGCGGAGGATTCTCATTAGGGTTGTTGACTGTTGACAGTTGACTATTGACTTTTTGCTCAACCCTAATGAGAATATGATATGTGATTAACAATTATATTAATTAAGTATTATGGTGACATGGTTGTTGAGGGATTGACTTTGTTGACTTGTTGACTTTTGTTGACTTGTTAACTGTAACGTCTTCAAAATAATAAAATATGATTTTTGGGAAATTTTATAATTTAATATTATTTTAATGAATATTTTAATATTCTGGTATAATTAAATACAGATAAATGGGGAAAAATTATGGAAAATTCTAAAATAAGTTATTTTAAGGAATTGCTTCGTTTTCTGTGCATGCCCCCATTTCCTCTAGTTTTGACCCTGAGTATGTCTAGTTTTGACTGATTCCATCTAGGGTGAAATCTGGGTTGATTTTCCTATGTTGGTGTATAATTTGGGACTTGTTTTGGCATGGATTTTGGTATTTGGTGATTCATTCCTGTCGGGTGGCGTTTGGACGTCAACGACAAGTGGATTTTGATTGTGTTTACATGCGAGTCGATAGGTTTTTACCTATGCGGGTAGCGTGTGCTATTTTGGTTTCCGATGTGATTTTCATGTGCTTTAGCATTGTGATATACTTGTAGGTACCCCGCGTGATGTTGAGGCAAAGGAGGTGAAGATAGCGACATCGGCTTTGGCACACGAGAAGCAATGTGAGTAGATTTATATCTGTGGGGAGAAGTCGGGTGGATGGCGTATAGCACCCCCGCAGTCCGTGGTGATGTATACGAATACGTATACACACGAATATTTATTATGTGTTGTTTAGGGTTATTGATGGTAATAATGATATTTTGATGATAAGAATATATTGGTTTGGTTTAGTGCGAACCCTAGAGTAGTGGTTGCACTCACACATACATTTACACACATACTTGCATTCATTCTTTCATTTATTAGAGTGCATATGATGGTGCGTATATCTACACATGGGTATGGGACTATGTGTTTATATACTGGATTTGAGGATAGTATTTGGGATTTGAGATGAGTCGATGAGATTGGGCTTGAGGCCAGGAGATCGGTGATGTGATTTGGTTCGTATCGAGATACGACACGATGTTTTAACGGGTCTTTTGACGTAGTGATTCTTACACCTGCATGCATACATTGAGGGTATCAATATTGTACTAGACGTAGATCAGTACCCCGATCATGACATTTGATAAAGAGGATACCAGATAAATAGTATGATGAATGTGATATTGACCCGTACCCAGATTTGGGATGCCGTACGACGGATTTACGTACAAGCTATATTTTGATGATTGATCCGCACTCTTGACTTGGGATGTCTGATTATAGATAGGGTATCGGATATGATATTATTGAGGCGGGATCACCGACTAATATATATACATGTATGTATATGTATCGACTCAGATGTTAGGCGGTTTCCTCACCCGTAGCTCTACTTGTTAGTTCAGCCGTATAGTTTAAGATGGTTGTTAGATTAGATTAGACTCCTACCTATTTCAAAAACTAACGAATCGTGGGTATTTTAAAAGACAGCCCAAGGGATCCTACGGATATTTCAAAAGACGTATCTTTTCATAAAAACACCGTAGCCCCTATTTTCAAAACCCCATGATTCGTGTTATTTCAAAAGGCACCAATTGTAGAGGTTATTTTAGATTAATGCAGATTAGTTATAGTTGCGTCTAGTATTCAGCTTCCGCTCATTATTGTGGTTCGCATCGCATCGCATGCTTATATTATGTTTCATACTCCATTATTGATGTTATGCTGTTAGGACACCAGCACCATTACCGATGATGCGTATGTACCACGTACACTTACTTGCCGGCTCACACACATCTCCATCGGTAATTGCCATGTCACGTACACCTTAGAAAATATTATTGCATCGACATAGGTTGTTAGCTAATAATTTAGACATGATATTAGTGTACTTGCCTTATATGCTAGATTAGACATTGTAATTATTAGTTGTTACATCATGCATGTTATTATTCATGGATTTTTATGCCTGTATGCACTGTTTACATGCTATTGAGGATTGGATTCGGATTTCCATGAGATTTTCTGGATTTGGGGGAAAACCGCAAAACTTATATAAACTTCTTTTCTCTCTTTAAAATAAAAAGTGCGGTTTTCCCATGATGTATGAGTCGTCCACCATGAGTTTGCTGATGGATTTGGAAACCCGATTCGAGGAGACGGATGAACCGTTTCGGGTACATGGTGGACCCGGTAAGGTACCCCGGGGCAAGAAGCGCGTGGTGATGACGATGTGAGCCTGGCAGGGGAGCACTACCTACCGGTGATTTTACCCGACGCGTCGGATATCCGGAGGATACCGTCGTGGTCTTGAGATGGATGGTAGGGGCCGGTCTGGACTGACGGCGCCCTAGATATTATGATTGAGACATTGGGATTTCGAGATTTCGAGGTACAGAGACTGTGATACAGAGATATCGAGATATTGGGATTACGTTTTGTGCCGATGCTAGGCACTGTTTTATGCTGATTTCATTATGATACCTCAACTAAAAATACAAGGGAAATCTCACTAAATTATGAAAACAGTTTCTTCATTTACATGTATTCTGCTTTCATGCATTCATACCTCATATTCATGACATACTATTACCTGAGGCACTAGCACGAGCACTTGGCACTACATTCACGTATAGAGATTACATTGCCAGTTTAGCATGCTTCAGCTTTATTCATATTGAGGTTTCTTTATATCTGATCGTATTGACCTAGGTTGGGTCATGCATTCGATCTCTGCTTGTAGATATCTTTCTATTCACGAGTTGGCAACTCACCCCCGTTGTGCCCCAGTTCTTGCAGGTTTGCCGTACAGTTCTATAGCGGCATTTCTGGCACACTGCTTCCTTTTGGGTGATTTGCTTGGATAGGTGGGTTCTTTTGTATCAGAACCGCCGTTGTATTTATATTATTCATTGTATCTAGAATATCCATCAACCAAAACTCGTATATTGTTTCAGACCTAGACTAGTGATGTATTATTCGACCATAGAGTCGCGCTTAGTAGTGTTGCGGTTTTCTTGTTGCTTTTGAGCTTTCTTTTGGATTTGATCCTCGCCACTTTGCGTTGTATATTATTGTTGCATGTGTGGTGGTGACCGTCGATTGACGAAGAGCTAGCTCCCGCTTGGGGATGCCTTTATCATTGCATATATTGTTATCCTTGTTATACCCCATTCGGGGCCAGTTTTACAAAAGAAACTCTGCCGAAATTTTTAGAAAAGACTGTACTGTTTTTAAAAATGCATATTCGGTTTAGTTATTTAAAAACCTTGATTTCAAACATGTTTTTCTTCACTTCTTTAAACCAGTTTCTTTACTTATTCTTAAAAATGGTTTTAGATTTCTGGGCTTTTGGCTTACTTGGATCAGATGGAGTCCTATAGACTTCATATGGTTCAAGGGCCAGTCACGTGCTCTTTCGGGTCGTGACAAAGTTGGTATCAGAGCGCTAGGTTGACCTTGGTTCGAGTCTAAGTTTGACTATGTGGAGCCTAGGGCGTTTATATATATACGGAACTTAGGCTTGACCTTACGGAACTTAGACTTGGTCGAGGGGGTATTAGACCCGAACTTTCGTCGTGTAGGATGACCCTTGGTTGATGGAATAGGTAACTAAAGTAGAGTGACGTACCGTTGGTATGTTCCGCGGCATACTTACGACACGCCATTCCGCTTAAGGAACCTTAGGATGTACATATTTTCGAGATCAGTGATCCTCTTTATATCCAGGATTATACATCCATTTGAGATCCCCGATTCTATTAGTTTCATGATCATACCTTTATTGATGCTGTTCCTTCCCATGATCATGTATCCACTTTGGATCTGTTGTTTCCTTTCTTGCCATTGATGTGCTCTCCTTGATACTCGATTGAGGTTCCTGTCACCATGTTTGAGGGCAGTTTGGGCTGCTGCTAGGGTTACGGCCGGTGTGAGCTCGTTTGGTACGAGGGCCGACCATTGTGTTTTCTGGTGACATGGGAACGTCTCGAGTTAGTGTTGGTGATTGTGACCTCTAGTGGAGGCGAGTGCTTGGTCTTGCACCGGATGATCGGGCCATTGTTAGAGCTGCCAGTTGAGAGAGGACTGTTGATGTACAGCATACCTCAGAGATTGTGATGTCGCCTACCGTGCAGACAGATGGACCAGCTGTTGCTGAGATTGACAGGATGTCTCTTCCGAAGCTTACGAGCTGAGATTGCCGTAGCTTTCAGGCAGATATGAGACAGATGATAGCTAGTCTACCCGATTTGAGAGACGAAGGTGATTCGTCCGATTTTGCGCCGGAGCGGGCCCTGATGAGTTGAAGATTTCCAGTGTGGAGAGTCTTACTCAGATCTAGAGCAGACCGACTCAGAGATGACCGCCTATGTATTGCCTTTCCTGGAGGATTGAGGCGCTGTTCGGCGTACAGGCGAATAAGCCAGTTGCTGCTGCAAATGACGAGATGTCGCCCAGATGGTTGGAGCTACTGCAGCGCGAGCATATACTTAGAGAGATGATAGCGAGTCGCTAGTCACCTGAGGATGAATGACTAGGACAGGTGGTTCGTTTGTTTACCGATGCGAGGTCATCAGATAGATTGTTTCCAGCTAGAGACGACTTCACGCAGGTTCGTTGAGAGTCGATAGAGACGATCGAATGTCAGGAGCCCATTTTCCAAGTTTAAAGTATACAGAAAGACATGCAGGTGATTCTATGGACTCTCTAGAAGAATGAAACCCTAACTCGACTTAATGACCGTGTGAAAGCCTTTGAACCTTCGGGTTTGCGGTGGTTCCTCAGCGCCATTAGTGAGGCTTGGGTTTGCCCTTCTACGGCTGGACCACCGACGCTGTGGCATGTACTCGATACTATTAAACTGTACCCATGATGTGATCTCTTGGGGGATTATGAGGATCTGACGAGTCGATCGGATGGTTCGACATCTTTCGGATATCGTGATGGGACACTGCTTGGGAGACTCCAGATGCGAGCGTAGCCATCGGAGCGCAGTTCGTGTAGCCACGATGAGTTAAGTCCGAATCAGTCGACATTGAGCAAGGTGGAGTAAAGAGTTCGTACGAGATTTCGACGAGATGACGTCCCACTCCGCTGACATTAGAGATGTGATATGCACCCCGAGGCGTGGTATATGGATGTATCTTCCAGAGAGAAGCGCGATAGGTATGCAGCCGTTCCGGAATAAGCTTTAGCTTCAGCATTGGATGATGACTTCCGGCATTTCGGCAGGATTGAGATTTGAGAAAGGAACCTCGACAGGACCTTTCTGGAGTACGTTACGAGAAGACCTAGACCAGGAGTGGTCGTATTGCGCACACCCAGCAGGACAGAGTTCGGCATTGTCGACGAGGTAGTTGACCATGTTCGGATAAAGGAACTTACCCAGATGCGTTGCAGATCGATCAGGGACAGACGAGTGATGAGTATTCCTCCGATGGTTGGGACGTGTTCCCGAGGACCTGTTCGGCCTGACATCCTCTACAGAATGATGAAGCTACAGAATATGCGATTTCGTGTCCGTGCGAGAGACTTCAGATTGACCGTGGCCGAGAACAGTGCAGTGCGTAGTAGCTTGGCGTGACGTCATAGTGGACGACGATAGAGACAGTTGGAACAAGAGGTTCGTGTGAGACACTGATGAGCTGTCATTGCTTCCCGTCGAGACTAGAGACCTGATATGCTTACAGAGACGTTGGAATGTGACCAGTTTCCGAGAAAATATTGTGCTGAGGACACAGGTGTTTTTGAGCGAGAAGAGGTTGTGCAGGAAGCCAGCCTCTGTACATATCGGCATAGGCATGATCGGAAGAGACCTTGAGCAGGATTCCTTCCAGGACATTGCTGCAATGATGTTTGCACCCAGGATCAGATGTGTGACGTGCTTTCAGAGAGCCAGAGGCCGACGCCAGTGATACGCTGCCTTACGAGCGGTCGTGAGGATTGACCGAAAGGTGACCAGGAAAGTGCCAGAACGGAATCGTTCCTGTCAGTACTCCTGACCGGGCCGATGAGCCGATGGATTGCGAGATTGGTAATCTACAGGAAAGATCAAGAACCAGAGGCAGAGGACGCCAGCCGCGAGCAAGAGGCAAGTAGATATCTTGCGCAGCTAGCATCGGATGTTCCGGTACCTTCTTGACCCTGAAGGATGGTATATCGACGACGGTAATTATGATTTGTGATTTTGTGATTTGATTATCACGTATCCGTTGCTTTGGATTTCGGTATTTTGGGCGATCTATTCACATGATTTAGTCTTGATGACTGAGTTTCATGATATTTGATTTTGTGCACCATGGTTGCACCTACTGGGTATTTATACCTTGTACATAGTTATTACTCTTGAGCTGTTGATTGCGATTTCATGCCTATTTTATGCTGGTGATTTGATTTACGCTTCCAGCAGAGTTTCATGTAATTTTAGTGTTTTGATTTTGCACTCGGTATAGCTTATATGTGCTTGTAGTGTATCAATATGTGTTTTGTGCCCGCAGCTGCACACGTTTATGATTTTCTTCATATCTGGATACACTTGGTGTTGCTGCTTACGTATTTGAGTTATTGCTTGGTATTTGTGCATGGGATGCACCAGTTCTATACTTCGTGCATTTGTCGCACCAGTTTTATGTTTCTTGCGTTTATCGCATCAGATTTATATTTCGTGCCTTTGTTGCACCGGATTTATATTTTGTGCATTACGATTGCACCTGACTTCGATTTGATGCCTTTCGGTATGTCGATTTTGATTGTGATATTGATGTGGATTCTTGCACTCCGTGCTTTTGACTGGACTTACGCATATTCGACGTTGCTATTGGATTTTGTGATTCCGTGCATATTGAGTGCGCAGGGTCTAGATTTTCATTCGTGCATGATGGATGCACCGATTTGGATTTTCGCGCATGTTGGGCGCATGTTTTGAGATACGATTTTGGGGCACACCAGATGCACTAAATCGAGATTCTTCGTGCATGTCAGATGCACCTGTTTTGGCTGCCAGGCACACGTTGCCTATGACAGATGCTTCGTGCACACCCGTTGCACCTAGATGTTGTTTTGTGCACATGTTTAGCACATATATGGATTTTGATTTCCGTGCGCACCAGACGCACAGGGTGGTGTTTTGTGATTTTTGGGATTTATTCCTTTTGGAGCAGTACATTTTTATGATGTTGGATATTTGCTTTCATACTTAGCAGGACTAGTCAGTGGGCAGTACCTGGATATATTTTGCATGCATCGATAGTTATCGAAGGGATTTCCGAAAAGCGAGCTATAGTCTCAGTATATACCTACGTGTCCGATATGACACGAAACGTTTTAAAAACAAGGAAACCCTTCTAAACTGTTTTCAAAACGGCGGAACGTACCTATTAAACAAAGGATATATATACACATATATAGTTATTTTCTTATGAGAAACGTCCGCCACTGTGCAGTGTTACGCGCATCGCACAGCGACTTAAAAAGATTTGGCATACATTTGCATCAGCTATTTACATGTATAGATTGGATGTCTACATGTATAGTCTTGGTCCATATCATATTGATTTTGTATTGGATTTGACATTGTGTCGTTATCATGACTCCGATGATTGCGGATGCTTGATGGAGTGTTGCTTTTGAGTTATCTGCTCAGTACTCATGCGCATGCATTGCGCTATGATGTTTTATGTATAGATGATTTCGGAACCCCGATGACTTGGAATTTGTATTGAAATATTTTAGTATTTGGGGGTTTAAATTTAAATTCGGGGACCGAATTTCTTTAAGGGGGGTAGATTGTAACGTCTTCAAAATAATAAAATATGATTTTTGGGAAATTTTATAATTTAATATTATTTTAATGAATATTTTAATATTCTGGTATAATTAAATACAGATAAATGGGGAAAAATTATGGAAAATTCTAAAATAAGTTATTTTAAGGAATTGCTTCGTTTTCTGTGCATGCCCCCATTTCCTCTAGTTTTGACCCTGAGTATGTCTAGTTTTGACTGATTCCATCTAGGGTGAAATCTGGGTTGATTTTCCTATGTTGGTGTATAATTTGGGACTTGTTTTGGCATGGATTTTGGTATTTGGTGATTCATTCCTGTCGGGTGGCGTTTGGACGTCAACGACAAGTGGATTTTGATTGTGTTTACATGCGAGTCGATAGGTTTTTACCTATGCGGGTAGCGTGTGCTATTTTGGTTTCCGATGTGATTTTCATGTGCTTTAGCATTGTGATATACTTGTAGGTACCCCGCGTGATGTTGAGGCAAAGGAGGTGAAGATAGCGACATCGGCTTTGGCACACGAGAAGCAATGTGAGTAGATTTATATCTGTGGGGAGAAGTCGGGTGGATGGCGTATAGCACCCCCGCAGTCCGTGGTGATGTATACGAATACGTATACACACGAATATTTATTATGTGTTGTTTAGGGTTATTGATGGTAATAATGATATTTTGATGATAAGAATATATTGGTTTGGTTTAGTGCGAACCCTAGAGTAGTGGTTGCACTCACACATACATTTACACACATACTTGCATTCATTCTTTCATTTATTAGAGTGCATATGATGGTGCGTATATCTACACATGGGTATGGGACTATGTGTTTATATACTGGATTTGAGGATAGTATTTGGGATTTGAAATGAGTCGATGAGATTGGGCTTGAGGCCAGGAGATCGGTGATGTGATTTGGTTCGTATCGAGATACGACACGATGTTTTAACGGGTCTTTTGACGTAGTGATTCTTACACCTGCATGCATACATTGAGGGTATCAATATTGTACTAGACGTAGATCAGTACCCCGATCATGACATTTGATAAAGAGGATACCAGATAAATAGTATGATGAATGTGATATTGACCCGTACCCAGATTTGGGATGCCGTACGACGGATTTACGTACAAGCTATATTTTGATGATTGATCCGCACTCTTGACTTGGGATGTCTGATTATAGATAGGGTATCGGATATGATATTATTGAGGCGGGATCACCGACTAATATATATACATGTATGTATATGTATCGACTCAGATGTTAGGCGGTTTCCTCACCCGTAGCTCTACTTGTTAGTTCAGCCGTATAGTTTAAGATGGTTGTTAGATTAGATTAGACTCCTACCTATTTCAAAAACTAACGAATCGTGGGTATTTTAAAAGACAGCCCAAGGGATCCTACGGATATTTCAAAAGACGTATCTTTTCATAAAAACACCGTAGCCCCTATTTTCAAAACCCCATGATTCGTGTTATTTCAAAAGGCACCAATTGTAGAGGTTATTTTAGATTAATGCAGATTAGTTATAGTTGCGTCTAGTATTCAGCTTCCGCTCATTATTGTGGTTCGCATCGCATCGCATGCTTATATTATGTTTCATACTCCATTATTGATGTTATGCTGTTAGGACACCAGCACCATTACCGATGATGCGTATGTACCACGTACACTTACTTGCCGGCTCACACACATCTCCATCGGTAATTGCCATGTCACGTACACCTTAGAAAATATTATTGCATCGACATAGGTTGTTAGCTAATAATTTAGACATGATATTAGTGTACTTGCCTTATATGCTAGATTAGACATTGTAATTATTAGTTGTTACATCATGCATGTTATTATTCATGGATTTTTATGCCTGTATGCACTGTTTACATGCTATTGAGGATTGGATTCGGATTTCCATGAGATTTTCTGGATTTGGGGGAAAACCGCAAAACTTATATAAACTTCTTTTCTCTCTTTAAAATAAAAAGTGCGGTTTTCCCATGATGTATGAGTCGTCCACCATGAGTTTGCTGATGGATTTGGAAACCCGATTCGAGGAGACGGATGAACCGTTTCGGGTACATGGTGGACCCGGTAAGGTACCCCGGGGCAAGAAGCGCGTGGTGATGACGATGTGAGCCTGGCAGGGGAGCACTACCTACCGGTGATTTTACCCGACGCGTCGGATATCCGGAGGATACCGTCGTGGTCTTGAGATGGATGGTAGGGGCCGGTCTGGACTGACGGCGCCCTAGATATTATGATTGAGACATTGGGATTTCGAGATTTCGAGGTACAGAGACTGTGATACAGAGATATCGAGATATTGGGATTACGTTTTGTGCCGATGCTAGGCACTGTTTTATGCTGATTTCATTATGATACCTCAACTAAAAATACAAGGGAAATCTCACTAAATTATGAAAACAGTTTCTTCATTTACATGTATTCTGCTTTCATGCATTCATACCTCATATTCATGACATACTATTACCTGAGGCACTAGCACGAGCACTTGGCACTACATTCACGTATAGAGATTACATTGCCAGTTTAGCATGCTTCAGCTTTATTCATATTGAGGTTTCTTTATATCTGATCGTATTGACCTAGGTTGGGTCATGCATTCGATCTCTGCTTGTAGATATCTTTCTATTCACGAGTTGGCAACTCACCCCCGTTGTGCCCCAGTTCTTGCAGGTTTGCCGTACAGTTCTATAGCGGCATTTCTGGCACACTGCTTCCTTTTGGGTGATTTGCTTGGATAGGTGGGTTCTTTTGTATCAGAACCGCCGTTGTATTTATATTATTCATTGTATCTAGAATATCCATCAACCAAAACTCGTATATTGTTTCAGACCTAGACTAGTGATGTATTATTCGACCATAGAGTCGCGCTTAGTAGTGTTGCGGTTTTCTTGTTGCTTTTGAGCTTTCTTTTGGATTTGATCCTCGCCACTTGGCGTTGTATATTATTGTTGCATGTGTGGTGGTGACCGTCGATTGACGAAGAGCTAGCTCCCGCTTGGGGATGCCTTTATCATTGCATATATTGTTATCCTTGTTATACCCCATTCGGGGCCAGTTTTACAAAAGAAACTCTGCCGAAATTTTTAGAAAAGACTGTACTGTTTTTAAAAATGCATATTCGGTTTAGTTATTTAAAAACCTTGATTTCAAACATGTTTTTCTTCACTTCTTTAAACCAGTTTCTTTACTTATTCTTAAAAATGGTTTTAGATTTCTGGGCTTTTGGCTTACTTGGATCAGATGGAGTCCTATAGACTTCATATGGTTCAAGGGCCAGTCACGTGCTCTTTCGGGTCGTGACATTAACTTTGTTGACCGGTTGACTGGGTTTGACTAGTTGACCATCATGATAACTATAGCTATCATTTCATGGCAAAGACTTTTGCTTGCTTGCTCTTTTGTGCAAAATGAGTGCATGAAATGATATGGCTATGGTTGCTTAAACCATCACATAATACTTGATTGATATGAGGTGTTATGATTGTTTTGGATTATGAGAGCCAAATGAGAAACGTCTTCTCTCATTTTCTTTCATGCTCATTCTCTCTCTTGTTCTTGAGCTCTCATCTCCTCCTCTTGCTCTCCCTCTCTTAACTCTATGGTTCACTTGTCTCATGAGTTGAGAACCAAGAACCATAGATAAAATCCCATACAAACTCTTCTCTACTCACTCTAGTTCACAAGGTTTAGCAAACCGAGTGAACTAGTTTCTTCAAAGTTCGAAGAAGGAGCCAAAGGTTGAAGCTTTCGAGGTGGATCTATCTTCGGCGCAAGGAGACGACGGAGTGAAGGCGATCCGGACGACCATCGAAGCTTGAAAACGAAGGAGTTCGAGAAATAGAAAGGTATAACCCCCTAACCGAGTAGTTAACAATTCGTAGTTAGGTTGTTAGTTAGATGTTTAACAAAGATCCGGTTTTGAGTCCATGTTACCACCTCTAAGAAAATCGTTTTTCATCGAATTCCGCATGCCCGAAAGTACCGGGAGAGGTAGCATGGACTTACAACATATATATTAAGTGTGCAATAGTGAGAAAAAGAAATGCATAAGTGAGCTAATATTAGTTAATGTAAATTAGTATATCAAATATACAATTATACATTAAATTATCAAATCAACACTTGATTTAATAATCTGGCTATATCACATATAATCGACTAATATCAAATATATCAACTTATCGAATCAACACTTGATTTGATAACCTAGCTATATCACATATAACCGACCGATACCAATATCGGGAGAATATTGTTGCGCCACGGCAGCGCCCCGGCCTACTACTTGAGGCCAAAATGCGGAATCAAGTTTTTTTTCATAACTTTAACCGGCGCTACCGCGGACAATATACCCGGATCGTGACCATTAACCTAATCCTAGCTATCAAGAGAAGGGGTGAGAGATATACCAAGTGATCCATGTCCTCCAGTCTTCTCGTCGTCGTCCCGATTTCCCGCGGAATCTCCGTTCGTCACCTCCTCGTCGGAAAGGGCACCACGTAGCTGGATTCTTTTACGGGATCCCACCTCTGGACCAAGGAAACTCGGGCGCGAAGTTGGCTAGCCAACGCGTCCAAGGTTTGCCGTAGACAAGTGTAGAATCCATGTCTCTTTGGGGTTTAGTGTAGTTGCTATAATATGATGGATGTATGAAGAACTTTGGAGAGAGCTAGAATTTGTGTAGCAAGAGAAAATGAGAGATGAATAATTTCCCTCATCCAAATGAACCTCTCTCATCCTCTCCGCTCAAAAATGTGGCCGGCCCCCATCAAGGAAATGGTGGAGAAAAAGCATAATACATGAGGGAGGTGAGTGTAGGAGAAGAATAATGGTGACCACACCTAAAACCATGATCACAATATCAAATCAAATTCTAATCACAATAAAGCAAGAAATGATGATAGAAAAGAATGGTATCAAAAGATGCTTTCGTAATCTCCCATTTCACAAATAACACCTCCACAAAGAGTTATTTGCAAACTTGCAAATAACCCCTTCCACCAGAAAGTCCGGCCGGAAGGAACAAATGCAAACTGGCCAGAACGAAAAGCAAACTGGCAACTACAGAAAACTGATCCCGTAATAAATTACAGGAAAACCCCACTACTGCATATACATGCCCGCATTTGTATTCCCACTGAATACAAATGCAACGAGACAAAAACTACACTGTCTAATACTAGGATCCGGCTTAAGCCAAAGCCGGCTAGTAAAATCCGTCCGATCACGATCCGTGCAATACCGCACGTATCTGATTGAACCCTGCCATATCTCCATATAGCCTCTACAGCATTTCTCCCGAAACATGAGTAACTGTCTGTATGGGGGACTCTAAAGACTCGTCAATACTATGGCTGTGGATTTAACCACTAGCACGTCAGAGGTATTAGCCATACGTGACGGGCCACCAGCTATTGACCAAAAGGGAGGTCGATGAGCGAACTCATCCTGACACCCTACTGAGCCTGTCAGTGACAATATCCGTACAGTCCGGTTCGTTCGTCTATGAGTATCGTATGGCGGGCCTAGGGGGTTGGTAAAAGTCAGACCACCAAAAGCGGTACAAGTCATGTCGGAGTGTAGCCCAGAACACCCTGAGATACTACTGGAATACCTACCAGTAAATCTCCTGCCTCGGCCGAGGGCTTTGTGTAATGGCTCTCCTAGACACAGCGCGACCTCACCCCCAATACCGGGAGAGACGAACCCCTGCAGATCCGCTCACTGCCTCCATGTGGCTCGGGACTGTACCCAACTAAAACCTGTTTGCACGACTCCTTTGAGCCATGGTAGGGTAGTAATCAAAGCACAGTGGGAACTCACACGAGACAAAGGACGATCTCAGGTCGATGAACTAACCTGTACACATGTCACCAGGGAACTGCCATCTGACGTCAGGTATAATACCAACTAGCATGTTCCCGGCGAGTCCTGTCCGGTGTACTCATAACCCAATGAGCACCTGTATACATCTTAGGTGAACCAACTGACACCAGTGGCTTGTGAGACCGGCCACCGCCCTCGTCGGGGTCTCGACTGTATACACTAGTCTACTAATGGAGTATCGATGCCCAGTCTCAAAACTCCCACGACTAGGGACCTTTTAAGGATGTGCTTACAGACCCCAGCTCCCACGTATATGATCGCCCTCATACTGCTGGTAGTCAGGCAAGAATCCTAGGGACTCTATCAGCGTGTAATAGTGACTCGTAAGGTCACCTAAATCAGAACACGATGATAAAGATAAACCAGATAGCATACTATCATCTTGAGTAAGACTGTCCTACTGGGATAGGTCTTCCCTCAATCATTGCAATCACGTGCCTGTGATCCAATAATTGACTCTGAGGGCACTATCTCCAACAATCTCCCACTTGCACTCAAGGCTAATTATTGCGATGTCGCATACTCACAGCCCGTGTGATACCAAACACCCAACTCCTCTACTAGTCAGTCTCACAAAGCTCGTTTGCGAAACTATTACGTTCGAGGAATGGCCTCAGTGAGTGGATCCGCTGTGATGTTTCTTTCTATGTCTCTCTATATCTCAAGTTCGCGGAGAAAGCCATTTCCCGAAATGAGCAATACCTGTCTTAGAATATGTCTGGATATCTGATGGGACCTAGCTCATAAATAAACTCCAAATCCAAACTTCTTAGACTGTATCGTCAACTGAACTTAATCAGTATCCTGCGCCATGCCTTCCCTCTGTATCCACCTGGACTATCTGTCCAAAATACTGCCCCTCGTCAAAGGGAAAACTACAACTCTGACAACCTCTCTATCATCACCTTGGAAGCCTGGAATGATAACTGTCTCCCGAAGGAGAATGCTGTTATCATATCCCTAGAACATCCACTTATGTTCTAAAACTGCTTCCGATTGTTTCTCCAGGATTGGATCAATATCTACTTATTGCATCTACTGCAAGAACAACATCTGTTGTGGTACTTGACATTTCATGATTGACTCAATTGCCTAAGCAAGTGATCTGCCAATCATGCACATCCCTCCCCCCTTTAGTCTATAAGACACCTTTAGAGAGGGTGACTCCATCACCTGCAGGTATACTACCGTGCCAGGAGTCGTCCATTCTAAATACTCATAGAATGCTGTCAGGGTACCCAGATTAGGAAATCACCCAAATCTAGATCTAAAACCATAGATCTAGTAACCAGAATGTCTGATATAAAATCCAAGTCCTGTGTGGAGAAACCACTGTGTGACAACCAAAGTATAACCGATCGTAGTACAGGAATATCATTTCCTACTCTGTGTATGTCATCCAAATACCAGGACATCACACCCTACCACCTTCTTAACAGATCCATCCCTTATTCTGATGAAGTCAAACCTATGACTGTCACATCAGAAATAGATGATCTATCTCCGCTATATCTGCTTTAGTCTATAAATAGACATAAGCCACCTGTCCACCAATGCTTCCGCTGCACCCACTGACCACGACAACCCTCTGGCAGAGTCATATACACGTACACTTCTAAAGCAAGTTTAGAACGACGCTATACTCATCCTCCTGCCGGGTCTCACTGTCTGGAACAACAGCAATGGCAAGTCTGGGTAAACAAGAACCTCCCTGTCATCGTCCTTGAGGCTACCGGAGTACCCCTCGGGTGCCTGAGGTTACCCACCATATCTGCGGAGTGGCCAATGGAATGTCAAACCAGATTGAATCTTTAGGTTCTTATCAAATTTTTAGTGATCGTTTGCGGTTCTGGAATCACTTCCAGTTCTACCATACTCCCACTACTGTTTTCTGAAAAAAATCTATTTTTATTAAAACTGTGGCGAGTCTAGAACAATATCACAATTGATCTTCCAGATGGCAGAAAGTCAACCCTCGTCATAGCCTGGGTCAACCCACAAACAGCCATTACAGAAACGTACCTTGAGTTATCCAGCGTCTGGTTTTAAGCATAAGATGGACAACTCCCCGTATCTTAACAATGTCAAGATATGAACTGTTCTATATCCAATACAGAAACAGAGGCACTGATTTAATTGAACCAGATTCAAATCATGCAGCTGTCTCCAGTGCATGTCAAGTAAATGGAGAGAGGCTGATCAGCGTTACTCAACTTAGGAGAACTTTCAATTATGAGTAACCTGAAAGAGAAGCATGTTCTCTTAACCATTACTATCAACTGAATACCATACACAAGTATCTACATCTTCGATCACCTTGAAGAATCCTGATACTTGCAACTCCTGGTTCTCTACTTTATTCATACACCTATAACTTCTCAAAACTTAGACCCTGTGTTTCTACGAAACACCTGTCTAAGAACTAGAGAAGCCATAAGTAAACCGAATATAGTACGAGGACCAAACCCTCTGTCCTAATGGACACTGGACAATATACAATACTCTGTATAAGTCCTCTGAGTGTAGTGACTCATTCACTGTGTGTCGTAGGTTGAAAACTGTACTTATGGTTAAGAAGAATTAAACCGCTGTTGAATGCTCCTTACCTAACCATCCACTGATATAGGTAAATGTCATGGATATAATCTCAAAAAGGTATATATCACTCTATGAAAATAGACGTACAGATATATCAATTTGAAATTGGTGCATAACAACGGATATTCAAAACCAAATATTCGCCGTCCGGCAAACAACCCAGGTGACTTTCTCAAATATCACCAATTACAATGAATCCCGATATAATGAGAATGACCACCTAATAACTTACTCCCACTCATCATCTGTAAAACCATACAGATGTAAGAATCATACCTGGTAAATACATACCCTGGAGCAAGTGTCTAATTAGGAAATCAGTTTTCTTTTAACAGTACACAGTGAAACTGAAACATTGAAATGTTTCGATGGGGTATCCCGGTATTCCTAGTAATGCCTCTTCCATAATCCAGATTCACAACTATAACCGTATAATTCTTTGCCATCTCTCCAAATCCCTTTATATGTCTTTAGTCATTACCTTCTGTACACCCCTTTAGGCCAAATGGTTTTCTTCCTTCCCTACCGTTCGGCACCAGCCTATGGTTTGGAAGAAGACTATCCAATAAGTATAATGGGTGTACTGTCCTGATCCTAGGAGCACTCGCAATGCGAGAGAAGGTGAAGATAAAAGACAACCGAATAAACCTTATACCTATTTCTCCTGAACCAGAATCCATCCCCGAACTGGAACAAGTTCCTTTCGAGTTCGTATATAACCATACGATGGAACATCCAAATAAACTATGGATTTTCGTAGTGATACGGAGTGTCCTGGAGAGATACAAAGGTGATTTAGGATTGGTGAAGAAATACATAGTTTGGTCGTGAATAGCAGTCGCAATTTACTTTGCCCTCTTACTAATCCCTTTCTTTGTCTTAACTTAATACCTTCTGTACACCGTTTAGGCCAATTGGTTTTCTTCATTCCCCACCGTTTGGCACCAGCCTAAGGTTTGGAAGAAGACTATCCAATTTGCGTAATAGGTGTACTATCTCCTAAACCAAGGAGTACTCGCAACCTGAGAGAAGGTAAAAGGAAAAGACAACTGAATAGTCCTATTCATTTTCTCCAGAACCGGAAACCATCCTCGAATTCCTTCGAGTTCGTATATAACCATACGATGGTTTTGTCCAATGGAAGTGGACGTTCGTAGTAATACGGGGTGTCCTGGAGAAAAGAGTAAAAGTAGGAGTGGCAATGAGGTTTGCAACTTTGACAATCCAAAAGCCAGTGTTAAGAAGGTTCAGTCAACTTGGTCACTGATTCATAGTCTAGGGTCGGGTCATTGGTCGCTGCCAAAGAGAGAGAGAAAAGAAACACCCAGCGTGCACTCTAGCCTAGATGGTTATCACTTTATCTAATCAGGAAACCTCCCACTATAACGTCAAATTTTTCTCCAAACCTGAAATAAGAATTAGCCGGGATCACCCGAGGAGTAAACCAACTCATCAGTGGGAATCGGGATCCAACTATCATCGCATGATAACTTGACGGAATCCACTCAAGTCACCACATTCCAGAAGGTATGCGCATGCCTGGCAAGTTTCAGTTTCTTTAGAACTCCCGATGTGATTTTTACCCCAAGCGGTTTATGACCTTGACTAGGTCAACAAACCATAAACCGCTAGTCAAGTTCAACCCGTCATTATTCTGGATTGCATTAAACCCACCCGTACGTGCCCTTGACTAGGTCAACAAGGCCGCATGACTGTCCTAACCAATCCCACTTATGCAACAAACAAGTACCACTTAGCTACCGAACACTACGTCTTGACTAGGTCAACAAACGCAGCACGAATACTAAATAATACCTGTAGGAAATGACGGAGGGCTACGGCTGGTTTTTGGCGAAAAACCTTTAACGTAATGAACTTGATATCGCTGAAGGAACTGCATAATTTTTTATAAAAATATAGTGGCGAAAACCCTTGCTAAAGAGATCACTCCCGGTGAAGGGATCTCGGCTCTTTCCCCGTAGAATGAGGTGCAGGATATTCCAACTGAATACCACGATGCAAAGCAAAAGGCAATCGGCTATAGTGAAGTTATTACCCTGACGCAAACTTCTGTCCAAGGGGTCACTCCCGGTGAAGGGATCTCGGCCCTTGCCTCGTCGACTGAGGAGCAGGATATTCCAACTGAATATCACGATGCAAAACAAAAGAGAACGCCCTTGCAATAACAGCTTTTTGAAAAAGTGTTCCAACAACATCAGAATAGGTTTGTTTATCTTGCATTGATCCGAATCAACGCAGTCCCATCAATTGATCACACCATAAAAGAACGAAAATAATGATGTACGTATATGCCATCCGCATTCGCCACTGGGTCCCGTCATCACCCGTTAGGTTACTTAACTAACGACAAAGCGGGGATTGGACTAGCGCCGATGCAAAACATATACAACATCTACTAGTATATATATCAATATATAATATTCGCTCAAGGCGTGATAAAACGCAACATCACAGAAATGTACAACATCACAGAACAATACAGATATCTGGGATCCCTGGGTTTCATAGAGCCGCTGCTGAAACCCGACGTTCCCCTGGTCGTGTGGATAGCCTGTGCAATGAAATCCTAGACCCCTACGGGTGCGGCAAGTTACCCGCCAAAACCTGAAGCGAGGCAGCCCCCTTCAGCAACGTGAATGGACCACCCAACACTTCATAGAATCCGATAACTTGGGCACCCCTCCTTGGGTCAACCTGTACCCCCTACGAGTGCGGGGAATAGCCCGCCAATTCTAGAGTGAAGCCTCCTCCGTCTCAATGCCATGAGAGGCGGGCCCGTTGCCCTCTAGAACCCAGCTATCCGTGCACCCTTCCGCGGGGTAATCCTAGTACAGAAAGTAAAATATACATACAACGGGTACATCGACCTCGACCCGGTCGTGCCCCAAAAGAATAATGCAAACAGGCAGTGATGACAGTCCACATGTCAGACGCTCGCCCCGCAATATCAAATGTACATATAAAACAGAACTGTACTAACATTGCATCCAGGCTATCCCCCACGACCGATCCGCAACAACACAGCACAATCACAGAACATCAACGTGAATGTCACGTTCGCAAATCTGTCTAACCGGGCTATTGCTGTTAGACAGGATTTACCGATCAAGTGACATTCACGGTCGCAGATATAATGTAAATACTGTGAACTAACATGTTTAAAATATCCGATCGAACAAATATACCCAAGTGGGCCCCAAGCACTACTGTAGCACTCACAGAAAATCTGGGCCCAAAAAGAATGTCCCAAAACCCATATTTTAAAGTCCAAGAGCCTCTGAAAAAAATTGGCCCCACGTGGACATATTATGGCCGTGGAACCGCGGCCAATGCATTGGTTTGGCCGCGGTTCCGCGGTGGAAAAGTGGAATCAGGTCACCAAATTTTTGCAGAATTCTTAGAACACCCTGCACAACATTCTGAAACAACCTGAAAAATTTTTCGAGCCAAAAATATTTCGACAGAAACTGATGTACACGAAAATGCGGTTTTGGGATTTTTGTTCGATCGGAAACGTAAACACATTAGACCAAGCTAGACTAGGTTAATGGCGAGGCTCTGATACCATGTTGCGCCACGGCAGCTCCCCGGCCTACTACTCGAGGCCAAAATGCGGAATAAAGTTTTTTTTTCTTAACTTTAACCGGCGCTACCACGGACAATATACCTGGATCGTGACCATTAACCTAATCCTAGCTATCAAGAGAAGGGGTGAGAGATATACGGAGTGATCCGTGTCCTCCGGTCTTCTCGTCGTCGTCTCGATCTCCCGCGGAATCTCCGTTCGTCACCTCCTCGTCGGAAAGGGCACAACGTAGCCGGATTCTTTTACGGGCTCCCACCTCTGGACCGAGGCAACTCGGGCGCGAAGTTGGCTAGCCAACGCGTCCAAGGTTTACTGTAGACAAGTGTAGAATCCATGTCTCTTTGGGGTTTAGTGTAGTTTCCATAATATGATGGAGGTATGAAGAACTTTGGAGAGAGCTAGAATTTGTGTAGCAAAAGAAAATGAGAGATGAATAATTTCCCTCATCCAAATGAACCTCTCTCATCCTCTCCCCTCAAAAATGTGGCCGGCCCCCATCAAGGAAATGTTAGAGAAAAAGCATAATACATGAGGGAGGTGAGTGTAGGAGAAGAATAATGGTGACCACACCCAAAACCATGATCACAATATCAAATCAAATTCTAATCACAATAAAGCAAGAAATGATGATAGAAAAGAATGGTATCAAAAGATGCTTTCATAATCTCCCATTTCACAAATAACACCTCCATAAAGAGTTATTTGCAAACTTGCAAATAACCCCTTCCACCAGAAAGTCCGGCAGGAAGGAACAAATGAAAACTGGCCGGAACGGAAAGCAAACTGGAAACTACAGAAAACTGATCCCGTAATAAATTACAGGAAAACCCCACTACTGCATATACATGCCCGCATTTGTATTCGCACTGAATACAAATGCAACGAGACAAAAACTACACTGTCTAATACTAGGATCCGGCTTAAGTCAAAGCCGGCTAGTAAAATCCGTCCGATCACGATCCATACAATACCGCACGTATCTGATTGAACACTGCCATATCTCCATACGGCCTCTACAGCGTTTCGCCTGAAACTTGAGTAACTGTCTGTGTGGGGGACTCTAAAGACTCGTCAATACTATGGCTGTGGATTTAACCACTAGCACGTCAGAGGTATTAGCCATACGTGACGGGCCACCAGCTATTGACCAAAAGGGACGTCGATGAGCGAACTCATCCTGACACCCTATTGAGCCTGTCAGTGACAATATCCGTACAGTCCGGTCCGTTCGTCTATGAGTATCGCATGGCGGGCCTAGGTGGTTGGTAAAAGTCAGACCCCCAAAAGCGGTACAAGTCATGTCGGAGTGTAGCCCAGAACACCCTGAGATACTACTGGAATACCTACCAGTAAATCTCCTGCCTCGGCCGAGGGCTTTGTGTAATGGCTCTCCTAGACACAGCGCGACCTCACCCCCAATACCGGGGGAGACGAACCCCTACAGATCCGCTCACTGCCTCCATGTGGCTCGGGACTATACCCAACTAAAACCTGTTTGCACGACTCCTTTGAGCCGTGGTAGGGTAGTAATCAAAGCACAGTGGGAACTCACACAAGACAAATGACGATCTCAGGTCGATGAACTAACCTGTACACATGTCACCAGGGAACTGCCATCTGACGTCAGGTATAATACCAACTAGCATGTTCCCGGTGAGTCCTGTCCGGTGTACTCATAACCCAATGAGCACCTGTATACATCTTAGGTGAACCAACTGACACCAGTGGCTTGTGTGACCGGCCACCGCCCCTCGTCGGGGTCTCGACTGTATACACTAGTCTACTAATGGAGTTTCGATGCCCAGTCTCGAAACTCCCACGACTAGGGACCTTTTAAGGATGTGCTTATAGACCCCAGCTCCCACGTATATGATCACCCTCATACTGCTGGTAGTCAAGCAAGAATCCTAGGGGCTCTATCAACGTGTAATGGCGACTCGTTAGGTCACCTAAAGCAGTACACGATGATAAAGATAAACCAGATAGAATACTATCATCTTGAGTAAGACCGTCCTACTGGGATAGGTCCTCCCACAATCATTGCAATCACGTGCCTGTGATCCAATAATTGACTCTGAGGGCACTATCTCCAACAAATATAATACGGTATCACCTACTCATATTAAACTCGGTCCCGCACATATCACATATGTGCTCCTACTTCGTTTCGCCTGAGCCAGGAAACCCCTGTGTAGGACTCTAAAGAATCGTCAATATGCCGGCAGTAGGTGATGATCATATCAAGAACCCACAAGCCGTCAGTGGTACTAGCTGGACGTAACGGCTACCCGGGTATTGAGCGATCAAAATATCAACAAGAAAGCCTGCTCATACATCTGTAAAGCCTGTCAGTAACACTACCGTACAGTTCAGTCTCTTCGTCTGATATGTCGCATATCTAGTCTATGGGTGGTAAACGTCAGACCCCAGTAACCGATAAGTCGTGCCGGTGTGAGGATCATAACGGGTCGAGAAACTACTGATAACACTTACCAGTAAATCTCCATATCAGCCCTGGCCATGGACTTCCTGTTATAGCCAATCGAGCACAGCGCAACGTCAACCCTTAATACCGGGAGAGACGAATCCCCTCCTATCGCTCATTGCCTCCATATGACTCGGGACTGTACCCAAAAACCACCGTTTTGCACGTTTTCTTAAACGTGGTAAGGTGGAAATCAAAGCACAGTAGGAATCATACAAGACTCTATGACGCTCTCGGGTCTACAGACTAACCTGTACCAGTGTAACCAGAGAACTGCTATCTAACGATAGGTATAATACCAGCTAGGAGTTCTCGGCGAGTCCTTTCCGTGTACCCAGTCTCCACTGAGCACCCGTATACCATCTTTGATGTCAAACACCAATGTATGTGGGATCATCCATCGCCCATCATATGGGTCAAGAAGCGTATACGCTAGTCTACTCTAGAATATCGATGCCTTGTCTCGATACACCCTCGACTAAGAACAATTAAAGGATGTACTTGTGGACTACCCTGGCCCCACAAGTATAATCTTCATCATAGTCCTGGTAGTCAAGTACACATCCTAAGGGCTTTATCAACATGTGAGAGCAAGACAGTATCAAGATACAAGTCTACATATTAAGACAAAGAGCAACCAGATAGCATACTATTATGTCGAGCAAGAAAGTCATCTCTATATATGTCCAAGCATCCACTATAATATACATCATATGTACAATAATGGCCTCTAGGGCATACATATAACTAACAATCCCCTACTTGTACTAAGGCCAGTTGTTGTAGTATCTCATACCCAACATCCTGAAGAGTCTCTCAAATTGTATCTGGGGTATGGCCTTCATGAGTGGATCCATCGCGTTATTCTTCGTGTCAACTCTCCTGACCTCGATCTCCCAGCGATCAACTATCTCCCGGATCAGGTGATATCGCCTCAGAATATGCCTGGATCGCTGATGGGACCTGGGTTCCTTGGCTAAAGCCACTGCTCCATTGTTATCACAATACAAAGGTATTGTATGCTCGATGGACGGAACCACACTAAGTTCGGCTATGAACTTCTTCATCCAGACAGCCTCTTTGGCAGTATCGTTGGCAGCGATGTATTCAGCCTGCATCGTCGAGTCTGCCACGGTTTCTTGCTTGGAACTCTTCCAACAAACCGTCCCTCCATTGAGGGTGAAGAAAAATCCCGAGACCGACTTAGAGTCGTCCTTATCACTCTGGAATCTTGAATTGGTAAAGGACTCCACTTGGAGTTCACCGTTACCATACACCAAGAACATCTCTTTAGTCTTTCTCAAGTACTTGAGAATGTTCTTCACAGATGTCCAGTGATTCTCTCCTGGATCTGCTTGATACCTACTCACTACACTTAGTGAGTATGCTGCATCGGGTCTGGTACATAACATCGCGTACATGATAGAGCCTACTGCCAAAGCATAGGGTATCCCTTGCATGCAAGCTCTCTCCAAATCAGTCTTGGGAGACATCTCTTTAGAGAGAGTGAGTCCTGAGATCATGGGTAAATTCCTACGCTTGGAATGTTCCATACTAAACCTCTTTAGTATGGTTTTAATGTACCTGGATTGGGACACTCCCAGTATCCATTTATATCTATCTCTATAGATCTTAATCTCCAAGATGTAGGAGGCATCACCTAGATCTTTCATTGAGAATGTAACACCCGAGCCCAATAATACTATGTATTACTAGTTAAGGGTTGTGGTTTGCTCATTCCCAATTTTCCTGATTTTCTGGTGTTTATTGCTAAATTTTACCCGGTTAAGTCATTTTGGCACATAACAAATTTTAACTCCTAAAATGAAATTTAAGATGTCCATGTTAGCCTACTCGTCGCCACTAGTCGCGTGGTACCGTCCGCGTGTCGAGATTCCGTTCCGTTTGGCTAAACGGGCAAGTTTGGGCGACTACACGCGCGTGCAAGTGTCCGACTTGGGGGCATGCATTTTAATCATTAAACACCTCTTTTCAAAATTTGGAACCCGCTTAAAATCATATAATTTGAATTTGGAACGTTTGGGCGCAACCCGGGCGCGATTTGGAAATGTTTCATTTCGCGCCAAAAAGGGCCCATTTAAGTTTAATATCGAATATATATATATTTCCTAATCTAATTTTCCTCAGCTACTTATCCCTTAAAATCCTACGCGAATCCAATCTCCCAACCAATCATGAGCTCTCAATGGAGCTCGTGGGCCCCACCTCCCATTCCCTATCTCTCTCTCTCTCCTCCCTCAATCTCTTTCAAATATCTTTCTCTCTCTCTTTCTCTTCCCCTCAGTCCCTCTCTCTCATCCTCACGAATCTCTCTCTCTCTCTCTCTCCTTCCCATCAGCCTCTCTCTCTCCCCTCTATATTTTCTCACCATGCAGCAGCCGCCTTCACCCACGCGACCACGAGAGAACCCCAAACCCTAACCCTAGCTCACCGCAGAACTCACCACCGTCGCCACCGCGACCTCGCCGTCGCCGCCTGCGACGCCCCCGCGACAACCGTGCCTTCCTCCTCCCTCCTTCCTCCTCTCTCCCGCACCTGCACGTAACCCCGGCTTCGTCTCCATCCCTCGCGACCTCGCCGTCGACGTCGCCTCCGACCGTCGAAGCCTCCCACGACCCCCTTTCACCCTCCTCGTCGAGACCTCGCCGTCACCCCCCTCCTCTCCTCGCCGGACCACTTTCAGACCCGAGCCCAACACCTGCACCACCTCCAGGTCGCCGGAAATCGCGCCGACGACCCTCGTCGACGTCTCCCGCGCCACCTCCTTTCCCCCTCGACCACCCTAGCCGACCACACTCCTCTCCAACTCGCCGCAGCACACTACCCTGCACACCCGAGGCCTCTCCCCTTGCTGCAGCCGCCGCCGTCGTTTCGCCGGCGTTCCGGTGCCGTCGAACCCGCCGTGGTCACCCCCTGGTGTCTCCCTGTAAGTTCCTTCTCCTTCCTTTTGGTACAACCCCCCGCTGGTCGTTAGTTTTGCGTGTATCATATTTTGTCGCTAACTCCGTTACTTTTGACTTTTGCCGGAATCCGACCGTGCCGTTTGACGGACCCGACGCTCCAGCGTAGTCCCGTGGTCCGTGTGATTCCGTTGACCCCTATTGGGACTCGATCCGTGGCCCGTGCTTCCGTATCGTGGTTTCTACCGACATCGCAACCGTGTTTCGGTTTGCGGAACAGCCGAGGCAAGTATCTGAATACTTGCTTAACATGCTACAACTTAATCATCATATTAAAACCACATAACTAATATAATATTGTTACCTGTTATAACTTAGAACTGCTAGCCACGATTATCCGTAACTTTAAATCAATGAAATCATTTCTCGCTTTAACCGGTCTGCTATTAAGTCACACTTAACTAATCAAACCAAGTAGATCATCCCCAATTCATTTGTTAAAATCACTCATGAGACAATTATTGTGCTTAGTTCAGATTCATGTAACTCCATTACGCTTATTATCGATATTGCTCGTCTTGTGGCTTTTGCACCTCGAAGGTGCGTGAACCGGATTAATAAGAGAATACGAAACATCACTGTGTTTACCTAGATTTATATTGTTATTTACTGTTTCCTGCTACTGTTCATTATTGTTACTATACCTGTTATCATCATATACCTGATTGCATTACATATTGACCGATCCTGATACACCTGACACATGTACTGATACACCGGACACAACACCCTGTACATATCGACTCTACCTGTTGAAAGTAACCTGACCTGTTGCCTGATCTTATACCTAATGCCGACAACCCAACCATTCCTGCTGTCGAACCAGACAGACCTACCTTTACTTGACTTGTGGTGGCATTAGTTCTTGACTACTGAATACCTGACTGACATACATAGTTTGGGGGTATGGGGAAATCAAAGGTGAAACCGACTTGTAACTCAACAGTTCGATACATTGTTCTGATCAGTCTTACGGGCTTGGCCAGCTCCGGAGTGTTGATGCTGACATCACTCATCTATCCTACTACCTTTTACTGCTTAGCGGCACGTCTCGGATTCAGCCCCGAGAATTATGACCGTGGTCCCGGGCACGCACGGGATACTATTGAGTTACATCGACGATTCATCAATTGGTTTCAAAGACTATAGAATAGAAAACCTGATACGATAGTTTAGTCACTACTGCACATTACCCTGTTTATTATTTCTTATTACTGCTTGTTCATGTTCATGCTTGCACTGTTTATTACCATGTTTATGCTTCATACTTGATATCTTGACGCGCTGACGTCTGGGTTTTGCATGGCCCAGATTCCGTGCCCTTGACGTCGACCGAGCAGGAGTACTTCAGCCAGCCGGCTGAACTGTGAGTTCTTTAGAGTTCCGTTTATTTATGTCATTTCATTTCCAGATGTGAGCCCGCATTATGGGACATACTGTTATTTCATTGTATTGGATCATTAGCTTCCGCACTTATTGTTTATTGATTCTTGTTATTATGGATTTGGACATGTATTAGTTTAGTTTATTTTACTGTTCTTGATATCTTTACAACCGTAATGTGACTGTGGATGGATACTTCCTACCCACAGGTAGCATGGTTGGCTATGTCACGTGCCCAAATCTTGCGTACTCTGGGAAGCGGGGCGTGACATGGTTTTTGGTATCAGAGCCATAGGTTAATTGGGTCGATTCTTGTAGTTGGGTATCGCACCCGATACACGAATCAGAATACCCGTGATTAGGAAACATGTCCTGCCACCTTGACCGTTTTACCATCCTTGAATCCTTCTTCCGGATCATGTCGGCATGCAAACCTACTCTGCATTGTCAAACTTGAAAACCTAACTTCTTGATATCTCTAGGACTTAGGCGACTTGGGTGGAGTTAAGTAATTGCGGCTATGATACCGCGGCATAGCTACAATGCGGCACTCTATTTAAGTATCTTGGAGTTCTAGCCTTGATCTATACTCAGAATCTATCATCATGCTATTGTGGGTACTTTGATTTCAGGGATATGGCCGATCAGAATTTGGAGATGGACCCAGGGCATGCGGTCTTAGCCGCCAGGCGAAGAGTGATAAGGGGATTGATGGAGAAACTAAAGGAACAACTCGAGCTGGAACCAGCATTTACAATGGGCCCCACGTCCGTACGTAGACGTATTCCAGTGAACAGGCGCAACGTAGCACCAATGAAGAAAACCAGTATGGGTGATCGGAAGGGCAGCGTGATCTGTAGTTACTGCCATAAACCCGGACACGTGCGAAGGGAGTGTCGTTTGAGGCTGGGACTTTGTTTTAGATGTGGAGCGGCAGATCACACCGTTGATGTTTGTCCGTCGAAGCCTCGCACAAAGGATGATACACAGAAGCCTCCGCAAGGACCGTTCCAAGGACATGAACCGCTTACTCAAGGACCACAGCAGGCTTGAGCGTTCACGTTGATAGCTGAAGAAGCTAAGGCATCGGGAGAAGTGGTTTCAGGTAATTTACTCGTTCATGGTTTTCCCGCTTTGGCATTACTTAATTTCGGAGCATCCCATTGTTTATGTCATCCAAATTTATAACTACACACTCGATCAACTGCACGACCCTGTCTAGTTTTTGGGACATACACGCTGGGAATGGGAAAATTATAACTAGTAAGGATAGTAGAGATCGTACAGTTGTCGTTTGCGGACGGGAGCTTTTTGCAGACTTCTTGGTGATAGATACGAGCAGGTATGAGGTTGTCTTTTGGATGGATTTTCCTGGCACTTTCCACGCCCACATTGGCTGTAGGGCAAGGAAGGTAATTCCAGATTCCCGGACATCCTAAGTTTACATTCATTGGAGAAAGAAATTCTGTCGGGCCAGTCGAGTTTAGGGCTAGGCCGATGAACAGCGTTCTTGCAGCTATGGTAGTGGAGAGTGATGAAGAGCCGGCAGTCGTCCGCGACATTATGGATGTGTTTGAAGACATTTCGGGCTTACCGCCGAAGCGAGATGTGGAGTTTGCGTTTGATCTTACTCCTGGTGCAACGCCAGTATCAAAAGCTGACTATCCAATGGCACCAGTAGTATTGGAGGGAGTTAAGAAACAAATGAGTGAATTACTCGAGAAGGGATGGATTCGAAGAAGCAACTCACCGTGGGGAACTCCAGTTCTCTTAGTGGAGAAGAAGGATCGCACTGCCGACGCTGAGACAAGAGAAGTTATTTGCGAAAGTGAGTAAGTGCGAATTCTGGTTGGAAGAAGTGAGGTTTCTGGGGCATGTCGTGTCAGGCGATGGAATCGCCGTTGATCCCGAGAAGATAGCAGCAGTTCGGGATTGGCCGGTTCCAAAGAGTGTTGCAGAGATAAGAAGTTTTCTTGGACTCGTCGGTTACTACAGAAGATTTGTGGAGAACTTCGCTCGTGTAGCTGAGCCGTTAACCAAGCTTACGTGTAAGGAGGTACCGTTTGCTTGGACAGATGGATGTGCATTGGCCTTCGAGACGTTGAAGCAGAAGTTGATAACCGCCCCTATCCTAACCGTACCGGATGATTCAGGAGGACTGGTGATTCACAGCGACGCATCTGGAAAGGGATTGGGATGCGTTTTGATGCAGAATGGGAAAGTCGTCGCTTACGCATCGAGGCAGCTGAAGACTCATGAGCAGAACTATCCGACTCACGACTTGGAGCTTGCAGCCGTGATCTTCGCCCTGAAGATTTGGAGACACTACCTTCTGGGCGAGAGAGTTGAAGTCTTTACTGATCACAAGAGTTTGAAATATGTGTTCACTCAGAAGGAGTTGAACATGAGGCAACGCAGATGGTTGGAGCTGATGGCCGACTACGACCTTGATCTTAAGTATCATCCGGGGAGAGTTAACGTCGTGCCAGATGCGCTAAGTCGGTTACCGGCAATTCAGTTATTGACTGCACAGAGAGAAATCATTGAGGAGTTTCGGAGATTTGACTTGGAGGTTGTGCTACCCCGTGCTACAGGACAGTTGATGCAGTTGCAAGTACAATCGTCCTTAGTTGAGAAGATTAAAGCGGCGCAATCGCAGGATCCTAGACTGCAAAAGTTTCGAGAGCAGATTGGAGCCGGACTACGAACCGATTTACTGATCCATGAAGATGGTTCGTTGAGATATGGTAGCCGTGTGTGTGTGCCAAAAGGAGATGTGCGTGAAGAGCTTATGAAGGAGGCACACAGTTCAGCTTACTCTGTACGTCCGGGAGGTACAAAGATGTACCGAGATATTCGACAGCATTTCTGGTGGGAAGGCATGAAACGGGAGATTGCTCGCTTCGTGGCTAAGTGCTTGGTATGTCAGCAAGTCAAGGCTGAACACCAAAGGGTTGCTGGTTTGTTGCAACCACTTCCGATTCCTCAGTGGAAGTGGGAACATATAACCATGGATTTCGTGACGGCTTTACCGCGGAGTCCCAAGGGCAACAATGCAGTATGGGTGATTGTCGATCGGTTGACCAAGGCAGCTCACTTTATTCCTTTTCGGGTTGGTCAATCAACGGAGACTTTGGCAGAGCGGTACATGCAGGAGATTGTAAGATTGCATGGAGTACCGGTGAGCATCGTGTCCGATCGGGACACTCGGTTCTTGTCACACTTCTGGAGGATTTTACAGGAAAGTTTGGGGACTCGATTGAAGTTTAGCACGGCTTATCATCCCCAGACTGATGGACAATCGGAGAGAACGATCCAGACCCTTGAAGATACGTTGAGGGCTTGCATGTTGGACTTCAAAGGTTCTTGGGAAGATCATCTACACCTGGTGGAGTTTTCGTACGACAACAGCTTCCAAGCAACTATTCAGATGGCACCGTTTGAAGCGTTGTATGGTCGTAAGTGCCGTTCGCCGGTTTGTTGGGATGATGTTGGCGAACGAAGGTTATTGGGACCAGATTTGGTGGTACAGACAGTCGAGAAGGTGAATACAATCAAGAAGCATATGAAGGCAGCTCAAGACAGACAGAAGAGTTGGGCCGACACGTCAAGAAGACCTCTAGAGTTCGCCGTGGGCGATTTGGTATTCCTGAAGATATCCCCGACTAGAGGGGTGATTCGCTTTGGAAGTCGGGGAAAGCTTAGTCCCCGATTCGTTGGACCCTTCGGGATATTGGAGCGTGTCGGAGAGGTATCGTACCGTTTGGCGTTACCATCGTTATTAGCAGGAGTTCACGATGTGTTTCATGTGTCTCAACTACGGAGGTATGTTCGTGATGAGACCCATGTTTTGGATCACTCGGAGTTGACCGTTCGTGAGGACCTGACTTTTGAGGAGCGACCAGTCGAGATCAAGGATCGAAGAGAAAAGGTTCTTAAGGACAAGGTTATCCCTCTTGTGCTAGTTTCTTGGGGTAACCGATCGCATGGAGAATCTACTTGGGAGCGAGAAGACGAGATCCGGCAGAAATTCCCTTATCTTTTCCAGTAGTTAGCTATCTTGTATTCTTGGAATTTCGAGGACGAAATTCTTTTGTAGTTGGGTATGATGTAACACCCGAGCCCAATAATACTATGTATTACTAGTTGAGGGTTGTGGTTTGCTCATTCCCAATTTTCCTGATTTTCTGGTGTTTATTGCTAAATTTTACCCGGTTAAGTCATTTTGGCACATAACAAATTTTAACTCCTAAAATGAAATTTAAGATGTCCATGTTAGCCTACTCGTCGCCACTAGTCGCGTGGTAGCGTCCGCGTGTCGAGATTCCGTTCCGTTTGGCTAAACAGGCAAGTTTGGGCGACTACGCGCGCGTGCAAGTGTCCGACTTGGGGGCATGCATTTTAATCATTAAACACCTCTTTTCAAAATTTGGAACCCGCTTAAAATCATATAATTTGAATTTGGAACGTTTGGGCGCAACCCGGGCGCGATTTGGAAATGTTTCATTTCGCGCCAAAAAGGGCCCGTTTAAGTTTAATATCGAATATATATATATTTCCTAATCTAATTTTCCTCAGCTACTTATCCCTTAAAATCCTACGCGAATCCAATCTCCCAACCAATCACGAGCTCTCAATGGAGCTCGTGGGCCCCACCTCCCATTCCCTATCTCTCTCTCTCTCCTCCCTCAATCTCTTTCAAATATCTTTCTCTCTCTCTTTCTCTTCCCCTCAGTCCCTCTCTCTCATCCTCACGAATCTCTCTCTCTCTCTCTCCTTCCCATCAGCCTCTCTCTCTCCCCTCTATATTTTCTCACCATGCAGCAGCCGCCTTCACCCACGCGACCACGAGAGAACCCCAAACCCTAACCCTAGCTCACCGCAGAACTCACCACCGTCGCCACCGCGACCTCGCCGTCGCCGCCTGCGACGCCCCCGCGACAACCGCGCCTTCCTCCTCCCTCCTTCCTCCTCTCTCCCGCACCTGCACGCAACCCCGGCTTCGTCTCCATCCCTCGCGACCTCGCCGTCGACGTCGCCTCCGACCGTCGAAGCCTCCCATGACCCCCTTTCACCCTCCTCGTCGAGACCTCGCCGTCACCCCCTCCTCTCCTCGCCGGACCACCTTCAGACCCGAGCCCAACACCTGCACCACCTCCAGGTCGCCGGCAATCGCGCCGACGACCATCGTCGACGTCTCCCGCGCCACCTCCTTTCCCCCTCGACCACCCTAGCCGACCACACTCCTCTCCAACTCGCCGCAGCACACTACCCTGCACACCCGAGGCCTCTCCCCTTGCTGCAGCCGCCGCCGTCGTTTCGCCGGCGTTCCGGTGCCGTCGAACCCGCCGTGGTCACCCCCTGGTGTCTCCCTGTAAGTTCCTTCTCCTTCCTTTTGGTACAACCCCCCGCTGGTCGTTAGTTTTGCGTGTATCATATTTTGTCGCTAACTCCGTTACTTTTGACTTTTGCCGGAATCCGACCGTGCCGTTTGACGGACCCGACGCTCCAGCGTAGTCCCCTGGTCCGTGTGATTCCGTTGACCACTGTTGGGACTCGATCCGTGGCCCGTGCTTCCGTATCGTGGTTTCTACCGACATCGCAACCGTGTTTCGGTTTGCGGAACCGCCGAGGCAAGTATCTGAATACTTGCTTAACATGCTACAACTTAATCATCATATTAAAACCACATAACTAATATAATATTGTTACCTGTTATAACTTAGAACTGCTAGCCACGATTATCCGTAACTTTAAATCAATGAAATCATTGCTCGCTTTAACCGGTCTGCTATTAAGTCACACTTAACTAATCAAACCAAGTAGATCATCCCCAATTCATTTGTTAAAATCACTCATGAGACAATTATTGTGCTTAGTTCAGATTCATGTAACTCCATTACGCTTATTATCGATATTGCTCGTCTTGTGGCTTTTGCACCTCGAAGGTGCGTGAACCGGATTAATAAGAGAATACGAAACATCACTGTGTTTACCTAGATTTATATTGTTATTTACTGTTTCCTGCTACTGTTCATTATTGTTACTATACCTGTTATCATCATATACCTGATTGCATTACATATTGACCGATCCTGATACACCTGACACATGTACTGATACACCGGACACAACACCCTGTACATATCGACTCTACCTGTTGAAAGTAACCTGACCTGTTGCCTGATCTTATACCTAATGCCGACAACCCAACCAATCCTGCTGTCGAACCAGACAGACCTACCTTTACTTGACTTGTGGTGGCATTAGTTCTTGACTACTGAATACCTGACTGACATACATAGTTTGGGGGTATGGGGAAATCAAAGGTGAAACCGACTTGTAACTCAACAGTTCGATACATTGTTCTGATCAGTCTTACGGGCTTGGCCAGCTCCGGAGTGTTGATGCTGACATCACTCATCTATCCTACTACCTTTTACTGCTTAGCGGCACGTCTCGGATTCAGCCCCGAGAATTATGACCGTGGTCCCGGGCACGCACGGGATACTATTGAGTTACATCGACGATTCATCAATTGGTTTCAAAGACTATAGAATAGAAAACCTGATACGATAGTTTAGTCACTACTGCACATTACCCTGTTTATTATTTCTTATTACTGCTTGTTCATGTTCATGCTTGCACTGTTTATTACCATGTTTATGCTTCATACTTGATATCTTGACGCGCTGACGTCTGGGTTTTGCATGGCCCAGATTCCGTGCCCTTGACGTCGACCGAGCAGGAGTACTTCAGCCAGCCGGCTGAACTGTGAGTTCTTTAGAGTTCCGTTTATTTATGTCATTTCATTTCCAGATGTGAGCCCGCATTATGGGACATACTGTTATTTCATTGTATTGGATCATTAGCTTCCGCACTTATTGTTTATTGATTCTTGTTATTATGGATTTGGACATGTATTAGTTTAGTTTATTTTACTGTTCTTGATATCTTTACAACCGTAATGTGACTGTGGATGGATACTTCCTACCCACAGGTAGCATGGTTGGCTATGTCACGTGCCCAAATCTTGCGTACTCTGGGAAGCGGGGCGTGACAGAGAATCTTTGTGATAAGAAGTGATTGACCGAGTGCAGCATAGGAACATCATTTCCTATCAAGAATATGTCATACACGTACAATACGAGGAAGACAACCATACTCTCTGCCGCCTTCTTATATATACAAGGTTCATCTATGTTTTTGATGAAGTCAAACTCTTTGACTACCACATCAAAACAAATGTTCCAACTCCGCGATACCTGCTTCAACCCGTAGATTGATTTAAGCAGCTTGCATACCTTTCCGCTGCTCCCACTGTCCACGAAGCCCTCTGGCCGATTCATGTACACGCTCTCTTCTAGAAAGGCGGTCTTAACATCCATTTGCCAGATTTCGTAGTCATGTTATGCAGCGATGGCAAGCAGGATCCGGGTGGACTAAAGCATAGCCACTGGAGAAAAGGTTTCATCATAATCCACACCTGGTCGTTGACGAAAACCTTTTGCAACAAGTCTAGCATTGAAAGTCTCAACTTTTCCATCTACACCAAATTTCTTCTTAAAGATCCATTTGCTCCCAATGGGTTTTACCCCTTCAGGAGACACTTCCAAATTCCATACTTTGTTGGTGTACATTGATTCCATCTCAAATCGCATTGCATCAAGCCATTTCACAGAGTCCCCACTCGTGATGGCCTGCTCGAAGCTAGTTGGGTCAACATCTTCCATGATGCAATCCTCGCTCCCACCATCAATAAGAAAACCGTAGTATCTCTCAGATGGATGAGGAACCCTACTAGATCGGTGGAGAGGCGGGGGTTCGTTGGAGACTACTGAATCCTCTGGTTCCACTAAATCTTCAGTTGTAGTCTGTGTTGCTTGAACTTCTTCCAGTTTTACAAGAAATTTCTTTTCTAAAAAAGTGGCATGTTGAGCAACAAACACCTTTTGTTCCTCACTGTGGTAGAATAGATATCCATTTGAATGTTTAGTATATCCAACAAACTTACAAAGAACTGATCGTGCCTCGAGTTCTTCCGGATTTTTCCTTTTGACATAGGCCGGACAACCCCATATCTTAACTCGTTTAAGACATAGTCTCTTCCCACTCCATATCCCATATGGTGTGGTAGGCACAGATTTAGATGGAACTTGATTCAATAGGTATGCTTCTGTCCCAAGCGCATAACCCCAAAAGGAAATAGGTAACTCAGCGGTGCTCATTATAGAGAGCACTATATCTAATAGGGTGCGGTTCCTCCGCTCCGATACACAGTTGTGCTGTGGTGTATACGGAGGAGTAAGCTGACAGAGAATCCCATTCTCTTTTAGATAGTCACGGAATTCCAAGCTCAAGTATTCTCCTTCCCGATCAGATCGAAGGATTTTAATACTTTAACCCGTCTGGTTCACGACTTCATGCTTATATTCTTTGAATTTCTTAAAAGCTTCAGACTTGTGTTTCAACAAGAACACATGACTGAATCTATAGAGATCGTTAGTGAATGTAATGAAGTACGAGGAACCATCCCTGGCATGTGTAGACATGGGACAACATACATCACTATGTATCA
This sequence comes from Agapanthus africanus, assembly GCA_030015575.1. Lineage (NCBI taxonomy): Eukaryota > Viridiplantae > Streptophyta > Magnoliopsida > Asparagales > Amaryllidaceae > Agapanthus > Agapanthus africanus. The sequence goes on along the minus strand of JASDDO010000012.1, from coordinate 385,504,523 downwards.
GTCCCAAGAGTTCCGCAACTCTTACACCGCGTACAGTAAACGGAGTTTTGGTCATCTTGCCTTTGAGACATGATTGGCAAGTTTCATAAGATGATAATTCAAACGGATTCAAATATATATCCTTATGTAACTTAGCTAGTCTTGTCGCATTGATATGACCTAGTCTACAATGCCACAAGAAGGATTCGTTCATTTCTGAACTCTTCCTCCTGTGTGTGTTTTGTACGTTAAGAACTGTGGTTTGATTTAGAACGTATATGCCATTATTTAATAAACCTGATCCAATCAACTTTTGATTCAGAAAAATGTTCATAACATTATCATGTACTACAAAATTATATCCTTCTTTACTCAATAAAGAAACTGATATAAGATTGCATATCCGGTTCGGTATGTAATAACATTCGTTCAGAATCAATGTATTACCATTTGGTAATACAAGGTGATATTCGCCAACTGTTTTGGCTGCAACATTTGCACCATTCCCTACTCTTACAGAATGATCACCCATTCCCAGTTCTCTACCTTTCCTTAGCCCATGCAACATATTACATATGTGGGATCCCGATCCGGTATCTAATAGCCAAGACGTACAGTGTACTGAGAAACGGTTCTCGGTTACTAGTACACCCGAAGAAGATGCATCAACATGCTTATTCTTCGTTTGGGTGGTGTGGGAATCCGGATATACCCCTATTTCCTGCTCGTGCTTATAACAATTATAAGTGGGAGCGGAACCGACGTTCCCCAGCTCAGTATACCAAGCGGTTTGGTCAATACATCCATATTATTATCTTGATTAAGGCCTGACATGGTCGCTACCTGGAGAGAGAGAGAGAAGAAAACACTTAGCGTATACTCTTGCAAGATTAGATTGGTTATTATCTTATCTAATCAGGATGGCTCCCACTATTTTTATCAAATCTTTCTTCAAACCCTAAAAGGTAAGACTAGCCGGGATTAATTACACCTTACAAGTTCACCAATCTTTCAGCCAGGCCTGTGTCTGCACTTTGAGGGAGGTTCCCCGTGCTTTCGCACGGACCTAATTAAAATAAATCTCATTTTACCAGGGGCATAACCCCGTTAACACCTTTCTAGACACCTACTTGTTCGGCTAATTGTGATGTGTAAAACTCTCCCAGGAGTAACTCTTACTCGCAGTGGGTATCGGGATCCAACTATCTCATAGAAGGTATGCAATCTCATTGCAAATTTCAACACTTTAAATTCCCGATAATAATTTGCCCCTAGCGTCCCACGACCTTGACAGAGGTCAACAAACCATAGTGCGCTAGTCAAGTTCAACCCGCCATTTCATGATTGAATTAAACCCACCCGCACGACCCTTGACAGAGGTCAACAAGGTCGTACGACTACCCTAATCCAATCGCATCACATGCTTTGCAGATAAGCACTAGTCAGCTACCGCATACTACGCCTTGGCAGAGGTCAACAAACGCAGCATGAATACTAAATAGTACTTATCTGAAATGACGAAGGGCTACGAAAGGTTTTTAGAAAAAGCTTTTGCGTAATGAACTTGATATCATTGTAGAATCGAGTGATTTTGAAAATGAGTGTTTTTTAGGCTTTTACTAGTTTCGCTAAAGAGGCCACTCCTGGTGAAGGGGTCTCGGCTCTTTCCTCATCGAATGAGGTGTTGGATATTCTACAAGGAATACCGCTATGCAAAGCAAAAAATTAAAAAAACAATCATAAACCAAACCGAGTGGGTTGTAGCATCTGCTAGTTTCGCTAAAGAGGTCACTCCCGGTGAAGGGATCTCGGTTCTTTCCTCATCGAATGAGGTGTTGGATATTCTACAAGTAATACCGCTATGCAAAGCAAAAAACTAAAAAAGCAATCAAAAACAGAACCGAGTGGGTTTTAGAATCTGCTAGTTTCGCTAAATAGGTCACTCCCAGTGAAGACATCTCGGCTCTTTCCTCATCGAATGAGGTGCTGGATATTCTACAAGAAATACCGCTATGCAAAGCAAAAACTAGAGCTCCCCTTTTAGAAAATTTGATTCCACAACATCTTTAGGTTTCTTTCTTTTCATGAATCTCATTAATGAAGTCCCATCATTTATGCTACCTAAGCATCACAGAAGAAACGAAAATACAATGTACGCTTATGTCATCCGCATTCGCCACAGTGTCCCGTTATGCACCGTTAGGTTACATAACTAACGGCATAGCGCGGGTGCAAAATATAAGCAATGTTTATTATATATCATATATATAATAATAAAGCATTCGTCTCAAGCATATAAAGTGATCACATCACAGAATATCAACAGCAGAAGTCAGCATATGAAATATTGGATATACTAGGTGGTCCGTTGTCACGACCCAAAATTGGCCCGTGACGGTCCTAATACTACGCAACGCCCTAAGACGTAACATAGCAAAAGAAAGCCAAAAACCCAGAAGTCTAAACCATAAAATACGGAAAAGATAATATAAGTTTTGAAACATTTGAAATCGCAACCGAAATTCTTTAAAAAGTCTTACTTTCCTTCTTTAAAATTTTAGCAACACCCCTTTTGTAAAAACTAGTCAAGATGAATACAACAGAAAATAATGACAGTAGAGAAAAAGCTGTATATAATAGACATCAAATCCACAATAATACACATAACGTCCTCACCAAGTCTCTATGTCCACAAATACAATAGTAGATGGAGAGTACAATAAAACTAAGGTACAATATGAAATACAGATAACCACCAACCCACCTAAGCAAAATAGCACTGTGAGCTGAGGCGGTATCTGGAGCAAAAGATGATAGCTGGATAGCTGAATAGAGAAATAGCCTGCCTCGACTACTCTGGGGGACAACCTGAAACACCTGTGGCACAACGGGGGTGAGTTGCCAACTCGTGAATAGTATAAAACATATGCAGGTAATCGCAGGAATGCACTTACAGCATGAATCTAAGATATGCGATTACAGTAGTAATATGTCATGCAATGCTGAAATAAGGAGAGTACACTAGCAGGTACAATCAATATGTGAAGCAATAGTAACATGACAAAAGTAGGCAATAACCATGAAAAAGGATATGAGAATATAGATATGCAACTATCATATGGGTACACTAACAGGTACTGCCACTATATGAATCTGTGCATAAAAATAAGTAAGGGTGAGGTATAGGGTGAAATATGTCATTTCCACGGAAACCTGACATCGTGGCAGGATCACAATCCATCAAGACACTCAAATCCCGAATCCTCAAATCAGCCCCCACACTGGGCTTCCACAATATATAAATCTCACATCACCTCAATGTACAATATCGAATAGCTCTCCTATATCTCGAATGTACAATTAATCAATCTCATTCATATCCAATATCCAATCTCAATGAATCACCTATATCCCAAGTCGAATCCCAAGTAAGTTTCTAACATCCTAAAGGTAATTATACAGAAATGAGTATGATGGGAGCAATACACATATATTAGCGTCCCATTCCACTAATATTGGTGTAAGGGTATATATAACAACGGCTAAATCCCCTGTTATATAAACAGAAAAGGGGTTAAAGAAATATCATGAAAACAGTGTGCCAAGCATCGATACAGAAATCCTCGTATATCGGGCTCCGTCAGTCCGGATCGGCCCACGGGGTCCGTCTGCAGTGTCGGCCCTCGGCCCCGACAGTACAGGTCATCCCGCATCCATCACTCGACTCTGGCCAGTATCCTCCGGACAACTGCCAGGTCCAACCAATCACCGGTAGGTACTCGCCCGCCTCCAGGCTCAATCGGCAAACCCATCGATCTTCTTGCCGAGGGGAACCATACCGGGCCCCACCATGTACTCTCATACGGCAACCACACCTCGTATGGAGTATATAATCAGCACCGATAAAACTCATGGGGGACGCTCAAATATCATATCAAGGAAACCGGGTTGTTTCATGTATGCATAATTTCATGAACTCCCGCGGTTCCCAAATCCCGAAAACATCATATAAAATCCAGATAAACAGTACGCAAATCCAGGAATAAATGTATGCGATATATCTGAATGCGAGCAGGTAAACACAAGTATAAAGCTGAACCAGATGTATGCGAAATCAAGATAAGGGACAGCTAAGTAAATCAGTAAATGTAAATATGCGACAACAACTGAATATGTGTCTAACATACAGGTGTAGTAATGTATAGGTATCTACCTATAAGAACTGATGTCGTATACCCACCTGGGTATAAGAAGCATATGTAGGAAATCCCTCCCGGTATAACTAAGATATGTAGGAGGTATACCTGTAGCTGTATCGCAAGGTGAAAATACCTATCACTAAAGGTATGATACACTATAGGTATACCAATAAGCTAGATGTCATGGGTGGCAAGCAAAAGTAGCTATAAGGGGTAGTGTGTGACATAGTAATTATTGACGGTGTGTGTGTAGCATACAATCCGTGCTCGTGCAACATGAACCGTCAATAATATGTGCAGTGTCCTACGGCTGCTAGTCACAGTATAACAATATCTAAAGAAATACAGTAAAGGCGCAATTCTACAATGACGTAGAATGTGCGACAAGTAATTGAATCCTAGCCCAGACGCATAACGCCATGCGGGCGATTCCCCTGTAGATGTTAAATCTACTCACCTACACTCCACGCTGGGTGAATCCTATCATCTGTTCCCCCTGTAGGTGTGTCCGTAGCTCCTGCCTGCAAACCTGCAAATACGATAAGAAATCATATATATAAGCCAAAATATTCCGCGAAACGTGATATCGAATCGAAACGAGAAACTCGCGTCGTGAACTAAACGCGCGTGTGCACGATCCGCTGAATCGTGTGTGTACGCGTCTAAACCATCGCGACACACCGCGATACGCTGGATCACAGAACCCACTCACGTATCGCGCGTATCGCGCAAACACAACGGACATGCAAAACGACATATAGTCCCAGATTTTCCTACAGGCCAAAACTTACAAAACTAGATATGCCAAAGACCTAGAAAACACAGCAGGGAGCCCTACACCAAAACCCCAACACCCCATCCTCCCACTTGGCCGCAAATTGCGGCCATTCTGAATAAATTGGCGGCCTGGGTAGGGAATTAGGGGGTCGTGCTCTGGTGGTGTGTTCTAGACCTAGGTATCAAGTCCCAGTATTCTCAATTTTTGCTCTGTAAGGTCCGGGTTCAAAGCAGATAGCAAAAGTCACAAATATCGCTTAAAAACGACAATTTAGCACAATAAAGAAACCTTATGGTATTTTAGTGTAATCTGGGAATTTCTCAGTGTGAGTGACCCTACTAACACTAAATTAACCTAAGGTAGCTAACACAATCATCAATTTACCACAATATCTCACAAATCACTAAAACTAGCACTAAACTAGCTAATATAACACTAATCGAGCTAATTAGCACACAAGCTCTACAAACAAGCAATAGGGTTCAGAAAATGTACCCTATTAGACCTTAAAGAGCACTAGAAGGCAGGTGAAGAAGTGAGAGGAGCTACCCCAAGTGGCTGGAGCTCCTGCTGCTACAGCTGCTGATGCTTGCTGCCTGCTGCTGCCACTGCTGCTGCTTGCTGATGCTGTTGATGCTTCTTGCTGCTGCTTCTGCTACTTGTTGCTGTTGTTCTTGTTGTTGATGTTGGTGATGCTGCTGCTGCTGCTGTTGTTATTGTGTTGTTGTTGTAGTTCCTGCTGCTGCTGCCTCTGCTGTTGTATGTGTGTGTGTGTGTTTGAGAGAGAGAATGAGAGCAAGAAGAAATGAGAGGAGAATGAGAGAACAAGCCAAGACCCCCCTCTCTCTCTCTTTCCTCATGAAGAGGCATGGCTCACACCATACTTCCCATGCCCCCACCCTTACACAAAGTCAACCAAACAAAATATTAAAACCCTTTTCAAAATAAAAATCATTTTTCATTACCTAATAACAACCATAACACACCTAACAACCCAAAACACTTAAACAAAGCCTAAAACTAGATTAAGAGATGGTTAAACCCCAAATTAACACTCTAGTTAACATGCACAAGTGTGTGTGTGCCTAACAAAATTCTAATAAAATACACAATAAATAGGATAAAATATTTAAAACTTAATTTGGTAAACTTTTTATTAAAAACCACACATTAAAATATAATTAGCTACAAAACACATTCTAAGGTGTTACAATCTCCCCCCCTTGAAAGAAATTCGTCCCCGAATTTAAAAATATAATGATACGCGTACCTTCAAAGAGAAGATTAAAATCCTCAAATCTCGCTCGCGGCCTTTCAAGTGACTATCTCACTATACGACTACGTCCAAGGAAACCCTTCACAGATAGCAAGACCCTTGACCGATGTCCCTCCACCTGCCGAGCCATCAACACACATGGCTGCTGGTGAACGAAGGATCGCGTCCAGCTAAAAGGTCTGGTGCCAAATCATGTGAGAAAGGTCATGAAGGTAATTGTAAAGTATCATCACAAGGAATACGGGGTGAAAATCCAATAATCTGGGCGGAAGTGCCAAACTAAAGGCAACGAAACTAACTCGCTAATAGAATCTCAAAAGGACCTAAATCCTGGGACAAACTTCCCAAAATCCAACACGTCCTTCATCGGAAAGTCCGTAGGAATACATGATTTGCCACTGCGCACTCAAGCCTGCGACCAGCACAGTCGCATAAAACATCTGTTTGCAATGGACAGTTTTCATCCTGACCTGAACACAACTGGACTATCTCCGAAGCTCTGGACTAGCTAGGGTCCAAAATCCTACTTACGCAGAGTCAGAAAAACAACAGGCTGGTGGTCGACACGACCTAACCCCTAAGCCTAAGGGTGGCCAATTGGAGTGTCTCCTGATAACAGCTATCGAAGGAGAACCCTAACGATGGCGAGTGACGATCCCAACTGCTGATGACAAACAAAACAAACACACAACTTAACAAACAACTGAGCAAACTGAATATAACCGGACGACAAGAATCCGAATGGAGTCACACCCTGACTAACCCTAGGTAGAAACCATAACGGAATTCATGGAGATCTGCTCCCATCCCTGCTTCGGAACGGTAAAAGATTGCAACTCTCCAACCGGCCTCAAATGCTCGACCCAAGCACACAACATGACTGACACCTTGAAACGAAACCTGAAACTTCTCTTTACATCCCTGTCCACTCGTAACTATCTCACAAGTCACGCCAAAGCTGGTGGAACTTGAATGCATATAGAGAGTTGACAGATGTGCATGCTCTAGGATTATACGTCTCTACCCGATGAAACCAGGTACACAAACGCGTCCCTAACTTAGCACATCATTGTCACAAATCAAGGTCTCTGAATCATTACCCAGCCGAGTATGCTCAAGTATCGCTGACGAACGAGCTTCGGCGGGCAGTGTCTCGCGAAAACGACTTAAGGAAAGTGGTCAGGCGCGGACATGAGCAAGCTGTCCCCTCCGTAGAGACGAACTAAGCTATACTCAACGATCACACAAAACTGTAAATCTGCAGAAGACTAACACAACAATCCAAATCTGCTGCAGGAAGATGTACATTAAGCTCTGGTGGTCCGTGGAAAATCTGACACGACTCTCAAACAAGAAGTGTCTCCAAATCTCCAACGCAAAACCACCGTGGCCATCTCCAGATCATTAGTGGAATATCCTCCTCGTACTTCCTCCAAATGTAGGGAAGCAAAAGCGATGACTCTGTAGTGTCACCTCAGTACACAATCGAGCCCACTCCAGAAACACTACAGTTAAACAACAAGGTCGCCCGAACCAAAAGCAAAGAAAGACTGTTGCAGCTGTTAACGGAATCTCCAACTGCCGAAATTCCGTACACATGCCTCAGTCCACAGAACAGAAACCTCCCTCCCGGTCCATTCAGTCGATGGTGCAGCATTACTCTAGCAATCCTGTACGAAACGGCGGTAAAAGCCTGCTAAGCCCAACAATCTGCGGATCTCCATCCTGCACACAAGTCTGGGCCTAAGCTGTACGGCCGCGATCTCCCTCGGAACCATACGAAACCGTATCCCGTGACTACAAGACCTAGGAGTCAACACAAAACAAGCCTGAAGAAACACTCTGAGAATTTAGCAAACTGCTGGTGCTCTCCCAGTATCTGCATAACAAATCCTCAAGTGCTACTCCTGTCCCTCAAGACAAATTAGGTAGACCAGAGTGTCGTAAATAACACAACAAAAACTGGTCGAGGAACGGCCTGCAGAAATCTGGTTCATCACATCTACGAATGCTGCTAGGGCATCAGGGAATCCAACGACTCACAAAAACACACAAAGCCCGTAGCACGCACAAGGCAGTCTTCGGAATACCGTCACTCCGAATCCGCAATAATGATGACCTGATCCCGAACAAACTTAGAAAATGTCTCGCACTCTGGAGCTGATCGAAGAAATCGTCACGGCGAGGTGAAGGATACCTATCCGCACCATAAGCCGGTTCAATTGACGATCCGTCGATACACAACCTCAAACTGCCGTCTTCTCCCTGACGAACAGGAATCGGAGCTCCCAAAAGCGAAACACTCAGACACACCAAACTCCCCAAACCACAACTCTGCAGCTGATCCTCTAAGCTCCCTCAGGTTCGCCGGCCCATCCGAAGCAACGTCGGAAAAACTTTCGCACGAAAGGAACCCGGTCCAACAATCCCATTGTGGCTCCGGTATCATGAATGAACGCCAAGAATCCACGACATCTCCTCAGTAGCCGACTAGCGAAAAAGGCTGAATTCAAGCTGTGAGAGGCGGCACAACTATCCACCTACACAACAAGAACTGACCTGCCGGGGAAAACAAAACCTAACTTGTTTCCTCACGGTAGTCCACAAACGCCTAACACGTAACTGACCAGCCCATGCCCAGGAGAACGTCAAATCCAACATCTCTAGAAGGATCAAAACGACGGACGAAATCACTATCTCCTATCCGATTGGCACACAACTGAAATACGTGTCGCGCAACAAAAGAATCGCTAACAGAAGTTAAAACAACTACCACTAATCTGCCCAACCACGGTACAAGCAAGAATCAAACAAATACACCAAGAGGACATATAAATAAAAGATACCCGAAGACTCCATATTGGACGTCTGCGCGTCCCGATGAGTAGAAGCAAACTCCTGTGTCTGCCCTCTACTCGCAGCTGGATGAACTCCTCTGGTAGACTGAGCCCTTTGAGCAAATCTTCCACGTCCACGGCCTCTCTGAAAACGATCATGACGAGGTGCTAAGGAACAACCCCTGACGAAGTGCTGAAGGCTCCCGCATCGAAAACATCCACGTGCTGACTGCTGACCATCCTGGGAATGAGAGCTGAACGACTGTCCTCGTCCTAAGCCTCTATTACTCCCGCGACGGCCATGAAATCTGCCTTGACGACCAAACCTCTGTCTCTGGGCTGGTACGCTGGTACGAGTCCTCCACTGTCCTGGAATTCTCTGAGCCTCTGGAATATGTGCCTCGTCAACTGGAGCTGCAACCACTGGTGCTATGTAAGTGACGGACTGCTGCATGCTGATCGTAAGGGACAGCTGAATAACGGGGGTGACAACCTCCTGTCGTAGCTCCTGAACGACATCCACCAAAGAACTCATCGTCTGGCGGAACTCCTGCATCTCTACCAAAAGTCTATCCATAGTATAGATCGTAGGCTGATCCGTCTGCACCTGTGCAACTAGAGTGCCATCCTGGTCAGTACTCGTCTCACCCGAGCTAACTCTGACCTCGGCCCTCGCTGCATCGCTCTGAGTCCCCATAGTCGTCGGCGGCAAGGCTATAAATAGATATAGGATGAGATTCGATAAGAATGAGGAAATCGAATCTCAAAGATATGAATCATCAAGGAAGGAATGTCAAGCAAATTGTACTTAGGTCACTTAATGCAAAGTACCGCGCTGTGGGTATGCTGCAGACATACACACACTACGTTACCCTGCTTAAGCTACCTACTCCATCATACTAAGGTCATCCTACACTCCGAAAGGTAAAACCTAACGCTCTGATACGAACTTTGTCACGACCCAAAATTGGCCCGTGACGGCCCTAATACTACGCAACGCCCTAAGACGTAACATAGCAAAAGAAAGCCAAAAACGCAGAAGTCTAAACCATAAAATACGGAAAAGATAATATAAGTTTTGAAACATTTGAAATCGCAACCCAAATTCTTTAAAAAGTCTTACTTTCCTTCTTTAAAATTTTAGCAACACCCCTTTTGTAAAAACTAGTCAAGATGAATACAACATAAAATAATGACAGTAGAGAAAAAGCTGTATATAATAGACATCAAATCCACAATAATACACATAACGTCCTCACCAAGTCTCTATGTCCACAAATACAATAGTAGATGGAGAGTACAATACAACGAAGGTACAATATGAAATACAGATAACCACCAACCCACCTAAGCAAAATAGCACTGTGAGCTGAGGCGGTATCTGGAGCAAAAGATGATAGCTGGATAGCTGAATAGAGAAATAGCCTGCCTCGACTACTCTGGGGGACAACCTGAAACACCTGTGGCACAACGGGGGTGAGTTGCCAACTCGTGAATAGTATAAAACATATGCAGGTAATCGCAGGAATGCACGTACAGCATGAATCTAAGATATGCGATTACAGTAGTAATATGTCATGCAATGCTGAAATAAGGAGAGTACACTAGCAAGTACAATCAATATGTGAAGCAATAGTAACATGACAAAAGTAGGCAATAACCATGAAAAAGGATATGAGAATATAGATATGCAACTATCATATGGGTACACTAACAGGTACTGCCACTATATGAATCTGTGCATAAAAATAAGTAAGGGTGAGGTATAGGGTGAAATATGTCATTTCCACGGAAACCTGACATCGTGGCAGGTTCACAATCCATCAAGACACTCAAATCCCGAATCCTCAAATCAGCCCCCACACTGGGCTTCCACAATATATAAATCTCACATCACCTCAATGTACAATATCGAATAGCACTCCTATATCTCGAATGTACAATTCATCAATCTCATTCATATCCAATATCCAATCTCAATGAATCACCTATATCCCAAGTCGAATCCCAAGTAAGTTTCTAACATCCTAAAGGTAATTATACAGAAATGAGTATGATGGGGGCAATACACATATATTAGCGTCCCATTCCACTAATATTGGTGTAAGGGTATATATAACAACGGCTAAATCCCCTGTTATATATACAGAAAAGGGGTTAAAGAAATATCATGAAAACAGTGTGCCAAGCATCGACACAGAAATCCTCGTATATCGGGCTCTGTCAGTCCGGATCGGCCCACGGGGTCCGTCTGCAGTGTCGGCTCTCGGCCCCGACAGTACAGGTCATCCCGCATCCATCACTCGACTCTGGCCAGTATCCTTCGGACAACAGCCAAGTCCAACCAATCACCGGTAGGTACTCGCCCGCCTCCAGGCTCAATCGGCAAACCCATCGATCTTCTTGCCGAGGGGAACCATACCGGGCCCCACCATGTACTCTCATACGGCAACCACACATCGTATGGAGTATATAATCAGCACCGATAAAACTCATGGGGGACGCTCAAATATCATATCAAGGAAACCGGGTTGTTTCATGTATGCATAATTTCATGAACTCCCGCGGTTCCCAAATCCCGAAAACATCATATAAAATCCAGATAAACAGTACGCAAATCCAGGAATAAATGTATGCGATATATCTGAATGCGAGCAGGTAAACACAAGTAGAAAGCTGAACCAGATGTATGCGAAATCAAGATAAGGTACAGCCAAGTAACATCAGTAAATGTAAATATGCGACAACAACTGAATATGTGTCTAACATACAGGTGTAGCAATGTATAGGTATCTACCTATAAGAACTGATGTCGTATACCCACCTGGGTATAAGAAGCATATGTAGGAAATCCCTCCCGGTATAACTAAGATATATAGGAGGTATACCTGTAGCTGTATCGCAAGGTGAAAATATACCTATCACTAAAGGTATGATACACTATAGGTATACCAATAAGCTAGATGTCATGGGTGGCAAGCAATAGTAGCTATAAGGGGTAGTGTGTGACATAGCAATTATTGACGGTGTGTGTGTAGCATACAATCCGTGCTCGTGCAACATGAACCGTCAATAATATGTGCAGTGTCCTACGGCTGCTAGTCACAGTATAACAATATCTAAGGAAATACAGTAAAGGAGCAATTCTACAATGACGTAGAATGTGCGACAAGTAATTGAATCCTAGCCCAGACGCATAACGCTATGCGGGCGATTCCCCTATAGATGTTAAATCTACTCACCTACACTCCACGCTGGGTGAATCCTATCATCTGTTCCCCCTGTAGGTGTGTCCGTAGCTCCTGCCTGCAAACCTGCAAATACGACAAGAAATCATATATATAAGCCAAAATATTCCGCGAAACGCGATATCGAATCAAAACGAGAAACTCGCGTCGTGAACTAAACGCGCGTGTGCACGATACGCTGAATCGTGTGTGTACGCGTCTAAACCATCGCGACACGCCGCGATACGCTGGATCACAGAACCCACTCACGTATCACGCGTATCGCGCAAACACAACGGACATGCAAAACGACATATAGTCCCAGATTTTCCTACATGCCAAAACTTACAAAACTAGATATGCCAAAGACCTAGAAAACACAGCAGGGAGCCCTACACCAAAACCCCAACACCCCATCCTCCCACTTGGCCGCAAATTGCGGCCATTCTGAATAAATTGGCGGCCTGGGTAGGGAATTATGGGGTTGTGCTCTGGTGGTGTGTTCTAGACCGAGGTATCAAGTCCCAGTATTCTCAATTTTTGCTCTGTAAGGTCCGGGTTCAAAGCAGATAGCAAAAATCACAAATATCGCTTAAAAACGACAATTTATCACAATAAAGAAACCTTATGGTATTTTAGTGTAATCTGGGGATTTCTCAGTGTGAGTGACCCTACTAACAATAAATTAACTTAAGGTAGCTAACACAATCAACAATTTACCACAATATCTCACAAATCACTAAAACTAGCACTAAACTAGCTAATATAACACTAATCGAGCTAATTAGCACACAAGCTCTACAAACAAGCAATAGGGTTCAGAAAATGTACCCTATTGGACCTTAAAGAGCACTAGAAGGCAGGTGAAGAAGTGAGAGGAGCTACCCCAAGTGGCTGGAGCTCCTGCTGCTACAGCTGCTGATGCTTGCTGCCTGCTGCTGCCACTGCTGCTGCTTGCTGATGCTGTTGATGCTGCTTGCTGCTGCTTCTGCTACTTGCTGCTGTTTGTCACGACCCGAAAGAGCACGTGACTGGCCCTTGAACCATATGAAGTCTATAGGACTCCATCTGATCCAAGTAAGCCAAAAGCCCAGAAATCTAAAAACATTTTTAAGAATAAGTAAAGAAACTGGTTTAAAAAAGTGAAGAAAAACATGTTTGAAATCAAGGTTTTTAAATAACTAAGCCGAATATGCATTTTTAAAAACAGTACAGTCTTTTCTAAAAATTTCGGCAGAGTTTCTTTTGTAAAACTGGCCCCGAATGGGGTATAACAAGGATAACAATATATGCAATGATAAAGGCATCCCCAAGCGGGAGCTAGCTCTTCGTCAATCGACGGTCACCACCACATGCAACAATAATATACAACGCCAAGTGGCGAGGATCAAATCCAAAAGAAAGCTCAAAAGCAACAAGAAAACCGCAACACTACTAAGCGCGACTCTATGGTCGAATAATACATCACTAGTCTAGGTCTGAAACAATATACGAGTTTTGGTTGATGGATATTCTAGATACAATGAATAATATAAATACAACGGCGGTTCTGATACAAAAGAACCCACCTATCCAAGCAAATCACCCAAAAGGAAGCAGTGTGCCAGAAATGCCGCTATAGAACTGTACGGCAAACCTGCAAGAACTGGGGCACAACGGGGGTGAGTTGCCAACTCGTGAATAGAAAGATATCTACAAGCAGAGATCGAATGCATGACCCAACCTAGGTCAATACGATCAGATATAAAGAAACCTCAATATGAATAAAGCTGAAGCATGCTAAACTGGCAATGTAATCTCTATACGTGAATGTAGTGCCAAGTGCTCGTGCTAGTGCCTCAGGTAATAGTATGTCATGAATATGAGGTATGAATGCATGAAAGCAGAATACATGTAAATGAAGAAACTGTTTTCATAATTTAGTGAGATTTCCCTTGTATTTTTAGTTGAGGTATCATAATGAAATCAGCATAAAACAGTGCCTAGCATCGGCACAAAACGTAATCCCAATATCTCGATATCTCTGTATCACAATCTCTGTACCTCGAAATCTCGAAATCCCAATGTCTCAATCATAATATCTAGGGCGCCGTCAGTCCAGACCGGCCCCTACCATCCATCTCAAGACCACGACGGTATCCTCCGGATATCCGACGCGTCGGGTAAAATCACCGGTAGGTAGTGCTCCCCTGCCAGGCTCACATCGTCATCACCACGCGCTTCTTGCCCCGGGGTACCTTACCGGGTCCACCATGTACCCGAAACGGTTCATCCGTCTCCTCGAATCGGGTTTCCAAATCCATCAGCAAACTCATGGTGGACGACTCATACATCATGGGAAAACCGCACTTTTTATTTTAAAGAGAGAAAAGAAGTTTATATAAGTTTTGCGGTTTTCCCCCAAATCCAGAAAATCTCATGGAAATCCGAATCCAATCCTCAATAGCATGTAAACAGTGCATACAGGCATAAAAATCCAAGAATAATAACATGCATGATGTAACAACTAATAATTACAACGTCTAATCTAGCATATAATGCAAGTACACTAATATCATGTCTAAATTATTAGCTAACAACCTATGTCGATGCAATAATATTTTCTAAGGTGTACGTGACATGGCAATTACCGATGAAGATGTGTGTGAGCCGGCAAGTAAGTGTACGTGGTACATACGCATCATCGGTAATGGTGCTGGTGTCCTAACAGCATAACATCAATAATGGAGTATGAAACATAATATAAGCATGCGATGCGATGCGAACCACAATAATGAGCGGAAGCTGAATACTAGACGCAACTATAACTAATCTGCATTAATCTAAAATAACCTCTACAATTGGTGCCTTTTGAAATAACACGAATCATGGGGTTTTGAAAATAAGGGCTACGGTGTTTTTATGAAAAGATACGTCTTTTGAAATATCCGTAGGATCCCTTGGGCTGTCTTTTAAAATACCCACGATTCGTTAGTTTTTGAAATAGGTAGGAGTCTAATCTAATCTAACAACCATCCTAAACTATACGGCTGAACTAACAAGTAGAGCTATGGGTGAGGAAACCGCCTAACATCTGAGTCGATACATATACATACATGTATATATATTAGTCGGTGATCCCGCCTCAATAATATCATATCCGATACCTTATCTATAATCAGACATCCCAAGTCAAGAGTGCGGATCAATCATCAAAATATAGCTTGTACGTAAATCCGTCGTACGGCATCCCAAATATGGGTACGGGTCAATATCACATTTATCATACTATTTATCTGGTATCCTCTTTATCAAATGTCATGATCGGGGTACTGATCTACGTCTAGTACAATATTGATACCCTCTATGTATGCATGCAGGTGTAAGAATCACTACGTCAAAAGACCCGCTAAAACATCGTGTCGTATCTCAATACGAACCAAATCACATCACCGATCTCCTGGCCTCAAGCCCAATCTCATCGACTCATCTCAAATCCCAAATACTATCCTCAAATCCAGTATATAAACACATAGTCCCATACCCATGTGTAGATATACGCACCATCATATGCACTCTAATAAATGAAAGAATGAATGCAAGTATGTGTGTAAATGTATGTGTGAGTGCAACCACTACTCTAGGGTTCGCACTAAACTAAACCAATATATTCTTATCATCAAAATATCATTATTACCATCAATAACCCTAAACAACACATAAAAAATATTCGTGTGTATACGTATTCGTATACATCACCACGGACTGCGGGGGTGCTATACGCCATCCACCCGACTTCTCCCCACAGATATAAATCTACTCACATTGCTCCTCGTGTGCCAAAGCCGATGTCGCTATCTTCACCTCCTTTGCCTCAACATCACGCGGGGTACCTACAAGTATATCACAATGCTAAAGCACATGAAAATCACATCGGAAACCAAAATAGCACACGCTACCCGCATAGGTAAAAACCTATCGACTCGCATGTAAACACAATCAAAATCCACTTGTCGTTGACGTCCAAACGCCACCCGACAGGAATGAATCACCAAATACCAAAATCCATGCTAAAACAAGTCCCAAATTATACACCAACATAGGAAAATCAACCCAGATTTCACCCTAGATGGAATCAGTCAAAACTAGACATACTCAGGGTCAAAACTAGAGGAAATGGGGGCATGCACAGAAAACGAAGCAATTCCTTAAAATACCTTATTTTAGAATTTTCCATAATTTTTCCCCATTTATCTGTATTTAATTATACCAGAATATTAAAATATTCATTAAAATAATATTAAATTATAAAATTTCCCAAAAATCATATTTTATTATTTTGAAGACGTTACACTGTTGTTCTTGTTGTTGATGTTGGTGATGATGCTGCTGCTGCTGTTGTTATTGTGTTGTTGTTGTAGTTCCTGCTGCTGCTGCCTCTGCTGTTGTGGGTGTGTGTGTGTGTGTTTGAGAGAGAGAATGAGAGCAAGAAGAAATGAGAGGAGAATGAGAGAACAAGCCAGGACCCCCCTCTCTCTCTTTCCTCATGAAGAGGCATGGCTCACACCATACTTCCCATGCCCCCACCCTCACACAAAGTCAACCAAACAAAATATTAAAACCCTTTTCAAAATAAAAATCATTTTTCATTACCTAATAACAACCATAACACACCTAACAACCCAAAACACTTAAACAAAGCCTAAAACTAGATTAAGAGATGGTTAAACCCCAAATTAACACTCTAGTTAACATGCACAAGTGTGTGTGTGCCTAACAAAATTCTAATAAAATACACAATAAATAGGATAAAATATTTAAAACTTAATTTGGTAAACTTTTTATTAAAAACCACACATTAAAATATAATTAGCTACAAAACACATTCTAAGGTGTTACATCCGTGTTTTATATTAATCCTGTAAAAAACACGGATTCCATGGTCACGATGAATATCCAAACCCACATCCCTAGACCCCTACAAGAGAGACATGCAACCCTACCAATTCTAGAGTTAGGCGCCCCAATCTCGACTCTTCGAGATGGTCTCCCACATGACTCTAGAACCCGGTTACTTGCGCTCCCTGCCTTGGGTCTATCCTAATGTGGAAAAGTAAATAATATATAACAAGGGTGAAATCATCCTCAACCCGGAAGTGCCCCAATAAAAGAATATTACATGGATGAAAATGAAAAAAACTCTCATCTCATATGTAAAACCCCGGCTATTCAAAACACGACGATCCAATATAACATATCACAATAACACATAACATCACATGTCATCAACGTAAGTAAATATGCGTATCCCAATTGTCGTTGACATATAGCAACGAAACCGGCGATACACCACGTATTACACTTACGGTCGCCGTAAAGAAAATGTCAAACTACAACATTTGTAATCCGCATCCCCTAGACATCATAAACCCGGAATATCACATACTTCAGATTTCATGCCTAACATTGTAAATCTTACATTTGGGTCTCATATATGAAAACACCTTTTCAAAAGTAATCGGGTAATTCAACGAGATTCCCGATTACTATCGAGACCGAAATGTTAAATTTACAAGCAACTAATCAATTTTCATAAAACTAATTGGTGTAAATTCCAAATATTGTATCACATTCCACAGATAGCTAGACGATGTTAAACATTCCGATCGAATCAATAAACACCTAAATTTTCCCAAAGAGCTCAACACTTTAGCACTGTTAAGAAATACTCAGTAAATGCCACAGTACCTATGGACCAACCGTAGAAGGGTCAGTATTTGCCTCACCTATGGCGCCGCGGAACTACCGCAAACCCTAGGGTTTGATGGCGGTTCCGACGGTCATAGAATCGAGTTAGGGTTTTGTTCTTCTAGAGAGTCCACAGAATTACTTGCATGATTTTTGAATATTTTCGACTTTGGAAAAATCCAACTTTTGGAAAATTTCCTGCGAGGGAGAAAATGGATTATTGATATCCGTTCGAACTTTTTAACGCCGTCTAAATTACTCGAAACGATGTTAGAATTACGACTACAAAACACTCCGAATTGGTTTTACAGAAAGATAACATCACATGCAATCTTAGCAAAAACAAGCAACACCTGAAACACTAAAACACAGAGACCAGAACACCGAACGAAAACGAACCCAAGAAGACAACTTAGGGCCGGCCAGGCCGGAATTTTAAGGCATCCCGCCGGGTCAAATCCGGCCAATTGGGTTCGTGTTTGTCCAGTTTTCATGTTACATCTCATATAACATTCTGCATATGCTTAAAAAAATTTTAAACGACTTAAAAATTTCGACAGAAACTAGGTTATTATTTCGAGTGTTTCGGAGTTGTTTCGGTTTCGTAATTCTACAAATATCGTCTAATTCTCTAGATTGGTTCTGATACCACTGTAGGGATGCCTAGCACGACAACAAGGTTTCGGTAGGCATCGTCCATGCCATTTTTAAAAAATTGTCATGCTAAACAACCCTAACTTTAGAATCTTAACTAGAGAATTAGATAATAGAACATGTAAACAACATTACATCTAAGTAAACAAGGAATACAATCTTTGTAGACCGGCCCTTCACTTCAATAGCTCCGTGTAGAAGTCCCTTCGCTGCAAGTAGTGTTCTCCCGGACTCTACTTGGACTCCACAAGATAAAAAGAACAAGCTTGATTGAAGTCTTCGAGGCCGAAGATGATCTACGTCGAGAAGACTCTAACTCAAGCTACCTCTTCATTAATTAGGGATTAGTGAAGATAACACCCTAAACTAAATGGCTAATCTAGTAGAGGATGATGAAGTAGGATTTTTGCTCACTTTAGAATTAATTTTCTCACTAATTTTCTTCACCTCTCATAAACCTAGAAAGCTTTTTCTTGAGGAAGAAGAAGATGAAGCCAATAATTGTTATGGAAACTATGGGTGAGAAAAATCTCATATAACTTATGTAGAGACTTAACCATGGCTAATGACAATGGTTGGGTTAATAAATATCTAATGTAAGACAAAATTAGTGGACCAAGTCAATGGGTTCTACAAACTTCCACTAAACATCATCCATGACAAATTTCCAACCAATTTGTGATTTACTTTAAATAAATAAACCCTACATTATCATGAGCATGGTGTGAGTCTCATACACCCATGTACCATGTATCAACAAGCATGACATAATAATAATATATATCATATATGTATTAAGTGTGCAATAGTGAGAAAAAGAAATGCATAAGTGAGCTAATATTAGTTAATGTAAATTAGTATATCAAATATAAAATTATACATTAAATTATCAAATCAACACTTGATTTAATAATCCGGCTATATCACATATAACCGACTAATATCATATATAAACTTGTCGAATCAACACTTGATTCGATAACCCGGCTATATCATATATAACCGACCGATACCAATATCGCGAGAATAGAATACGGTATCACATACTCGTATTAATCTCTGTCCCGCACATATCACATATGTGCTCCTACTTCGTTTTGCCTTAGCCAGGAAACCTTTGTGTAGGACTCTAAAGACTCGTCAATACGCTGGCAGTAGGTGATGATCATATCAAGCACCCACAAGCCGTCAACGGTACTAGCTGGACGTAACGGCTACCCGGGTATTGAGCGATCAGAATATCAACAAGCAAGCCTTCTCATACATCTGTAAAGCCTGTGAGTAACACCACCGTACAGTCCGGTCTCTTTGTCTGATATGTCGCATATCTAGTCTAGGGGTGGTAAATGTCAGACCCCAGTAACCGATAAGTCGGGCCGGTGTGAGGCTCATAACGGGTCGAGAAACTACTGATAACACTTACCAGTAAATCTCCGTATCAGCCCTAGCCATGGACTTCCTGTTATAGCCAATCGAGCACAGCGCAACATCAACCCCCAATACCGAGAGAGACGAATCCCCTCCTATCGCTCATTGCCTCCATGTGACTCGGGACTATACCCAAAAACCACAGTTTTGCACGTTCTCTTTAACGTGGTAAGGTGGAAATCAAAGCACGGTGGGAATCACACAAGACTCTATGACGATCTCGGGTCTACAGACTAACCTGTACCAGTGTCATCAGAGAACTGCTATCTGACGATAGGTATAATACCAACTAGGAGTTCTCGGCGAGTCCGTTCTGTGTACTCAGTCTCCACTTAGCACCCATATACCATCTTTAATGTCAAACACCAATGGATATTGGATCATCCATCGCCCATCATATGGGTCAAGAAGCGTATACGCTAGTCTACTCTGGAATATCGATGCCCTGTCTCGATACACCCTCGACTAGGAACAATTAAAGGATGTACTTGTGGACTACCCTAGCCCCACTAGTATGATCTCCATCATAGTCCCGGTAGTCAAGTACACATCCGAAGGGCTTTATCAATATATGAGAGCAAGACAGTATCACAATACAAGTCAACATGTTAAGACAAAGAGCAACCAGATAGCACACTATCATGTCGAGCAAGAAAGTCATCTCTATATATGTCCAAGCTTCCACTATAATATACATCATATGTACAATAATGTCATCTAGGGCTTACATATATGTCACGACCCGAAATATTAGCTCGGTACCGGCACTTAAATCACGCCACGTCTAAAGGCGTCACGTAATTCAAGTAAGACGAAACCCATAAATCTAAACCTTTTTAAGAAAAATCAAGGAGGTGAAGTTTTGAAATAACGATATAATAAAATCAAGTTTTCTTAAATGCATAGAAAAGGAACATGAATAATGCAAGTGAAATTTACTAGTTTATAAACATGTTTCATCTTTTAAAAATTTGGGCATCAACTCCTTTGTATATTTTGATCCAAAACCACAATACAAGATAATGATAAAGGCATCCCCAAGCGGGAGCTAGATCTTCGCCAAACGGCGTATCACAACCACGCAAGACAGTAAATATTAGTATACGACGCCCAACGGTGAAGTTCACCACAAAAGATAAAGAAATAAGCAAGAAATCAAAACCACAAGTAGCGGAAAACCCCTCGCTCTAAGTCTCGCAACCACAAGTCTCACTAAGTCTCTTTACTTATACAAATACTAATTTTGATCGATGGAGTTGATTAGATACAATATGAATAATAATACGAGAGGGGTACGATCCAACATGTACCAACTACCAAAGCAAAATACCCGAATGCAGCTGTGTGCCAGCGATGCCGCTACTGATCCATGCGGTCAACCTGCAAGAACTGTGGCACAACGGGGGTGAGTTTCCAACTCGTGATTAGAAAACATCAACAGGTAGAAATAGAATAAAATAACGATTTCAAGGTCAACTATATCATAAAGGTAATACTATGATATCTAGCGTGACCGTATCTGCAAAACTGTGCGAACAATATAATAATCAAAGCCTGCATGCATGTGATAACATCCAACAATATAATCATTGCTTGTATGCATGTGGATCTTGTCCATGTGTCAACCAATAACACAACAACATCATGCATGTAAAATATCATAAAAGCATATGCATGAAAGTATGAGGATATAAATCAACGTGTGTCCGTCGCGACACATCAAAATCATGAAACCCGAGTGTCCAATATCGACACTCGAAACATCACGAAACCCGTGCCCAGCATCGACACATAAATCCTTATATATCTCAGGCGCCGCATCCTCAGATCGGCCCTCAGGCGCCGTATAATCTGGTCGGCCCTCAAATCCATCTCACTGCTCCGGTCGGTATCCTCCGGATAACCGCCGAGCCCAAAACTATCACCGGTAGGTAGTGCTCCCCTTCCAGGCTCACCTCTAACAATACGAGTCTTCTTTCCCCAGGGTGCCTCACCAGGTCCACCATGTACCAGCAGACGGTGCCTACCGCTCCTCAAATTGGGTTTCACATATCACACGTCTCAGAACCGAGAAAACACATGGTGGACGCACTGAAATATCATATCAAAAGAAAACGGGTTTTTAAAACAATACATACTTTCTTTTGAAATAACCACGGTTCTTAAATCCAGAAATCTCATGAAAACAGTATATCTCAATGCGTATAATCATAAAGCATGATGTATGCGACATATAATAGAAATGTAAGCATATCCATATATCATGCAGCATGGAACAGTAATATGCACATATCAAGGGAAAGCTGCTCTTTTAAATAAATCCAGTTTTTAAATATATCATGCGGTTCCCAACTTCTCCAAAGTCAAATGAAATATCGTATAAACATGTATATGTAACTATAGCAGGTAAATTATGCTAGGAGTCATATCATGATGCAGCAATCCTACTGTATAGTGACATGGCAATTATCGATGATGAAGTGTGTGAGCCGACAAAATCTGTGTAAGTGTAGCATACGCATCATCGATAATGGTGTAGGTGTACTAGCACAGTTATATGTAATGCAATGAGAGTGACATGAGCGTAGCATAAAGTAAATCGTATGCAAATGCTGACAAGTATACGTATCTAACATGACCGAGTCGGTAAATCTATCAATCGGCATCCAGCCTCACAACATCACGTACAGTATAATCCATCGTACGGCATCCTCTAGTCAAGGGTATGGATCAAACATCAAGTCAAATTCATCACGTATGGAAAATCATCGTAAAGCGACATTAAACCATTAGGGATCCTATCATCTTATATGACAATGAGGGGTACGGACCTAACGTCTTGTACGACATATTAATCAAGATTCAAAACATTATATAAATATATATACCTATATCCCCGTGTCCCAACCATAAAAATCTCATATCAGGGGACCGGCAAAGGTATCAGTCATCTCAATCGACTCGTATCCGTATACCGACATATCAATAAAGTCATCACATCACCTCGTATATTCTTTTCATCGCATTAAGTCATCTTTTATATATACATCTACTTTATTAATCTAGTTTCATGCTACTCTAAAACTCATATTTATTCTAGTGTAACTACATATCTATAAGTCGTGATTCACCTTCACTTTTCATATCCCTAAAACTTTCATCTCATCTCTCGATATACATATTCAATCCTTCACATCATCTCTAACTATCTTTTAAACAATATCCTTAGTTTTCTAATCTAGGTTTTCTTAACCATATTCTATATATCGGTTTCCATCAAAAACATGCGGGGGTGCTATACGCCATCCACCCGACTTCCCCCGTAGATATGGATCTACTCACCTTGATCTTCGCTTGATGGAGTCGATGACGCCACACTCATCCTCGTCGTCTCGAAGTTCATGTGGGGGTACCTACATATAACACATAGCATCATAAACTGAAATCGCGAGCGAAAACCAAAACGATACACTAAATGTACATAGGTTAAAACCTATGGTGTAAGTATGCACGAATAACCAACAACTCTCGACGATTGACGTATAAACGTGAATAGACCGAGATAAAACACAAATACCAAATTCCAATTCATTAAAAGCCGAAAACAATTTCAGAAACTATGTAAAACACTTCCAGATTTTCCTCAGGTGGCAATTAGCAAATTTTGCATACAGGAGGGGTCTAATTAACTGATTTAGGAGCTACAGAAGAAACAAGGGGCTAAACCATCCTAAACTAGCTGCAATTTGCGGCCAGGATGAATAAAATTGAGGCCAAGAGGAGGGAATTGGGGCTCGGGTCCCTGTGGTAGCTTCCTGGGTGCCTGCATGACTCACAGTGTTTGCAAAATAAATCCTAGTATCCCCGGGTGATAGCAGATATCAATTTCCCTTCGCAATTTCAAGAAAAATACAGTATCGGGGTTTCTAGGTTCGTGATGCAGGGTTTAAGTCTATGTTTTAAGTCTCTAATCACGCCTTAAAGGGGTTGTATGGTTTCTACTAAGCTCAATTACACCATAGCAACTCAAGAATCCCTCAAACCCTAACTAGGAATTTTCTAAGTTCACAAAACCACTCAATATCGATACTAAACATTGATGGATGCTTAAGGAATTGAAATACTACACTAATGGTGCAGAAATTACCTCATTTGGCAACTCAAGAAAATTCTTGAGTTGCCCCAAGTTTTTAAAATCCGATTTTTCTTGGTCCAAAGTGCATCTAGTGAGCTTGTGCATGTTTTTATCGAAATGGGGATGGACTTTTGATGTTGTTTTGAGGGTGTTTTGAGGGGATAGAGGAGGGGGATGAAGTGGGCTTCCATGGAGATGAAGAGGGGAGAGAATGAAGAAGGAAAACAATGAGGGAACAAGCCATGGTCCAAGGTTGACCCCCTCACCTCTCTCTCTCACTTCTCTCTCTTGCCCATACCCAATATTCTAATCCCAATTTCTTTTCTTTTCTTTGTTTTTTTCTTTATCTTTATCTTTTCTTTTCTTTTCACAATAGAAACCCAAATGATCCATGGTTACAAAAAATGTAACAAAGTGAAAAAGACATGGTGCATGTCATGTGCACAAAACAAACTTAATGTACGATTAGCGATATTTAATCGTGATTAGCATTAAAATAGAATATAATTAATTATATAACAATCTATAAATGCTCAAATCTTGTAATCTCTTTCAAATTCAATAATTTACTTAATTTTCAAATATTTCCCAATTTATCGGTATTTAATTATACCGCATTATCGAAATATTCATAATATTTATTATTTAGTTATAAAAATTCCCAAAAATAATATTTTATTTTTCTGAAATATTACAATCTTCCCCCCTTAGAGAAATTCGGTCCCCGAATTTAAATTTAAACTCCTCCAATTTCTAAAACATTTCAGTAAAATGATCCAGTCGTCGTGGCTCCGAAATCATAAATACATAAAACATGTCGTAGCGCAAGGCATGCACATGAAAACGAGTATATAAACCAAAATCAAAACTCCGTCAAGCATCCCGCAATCGTCGGAGTTATGGCGAAGACACCAATGTCAAAGCCCAAAACGAAAACCAACATGGTATACATTAAACTATACATGTAAACATCGTAAAACACCTGAAAAAATGGATGCCAAACCATTTCAAGTTGCTGTGCGATGCCTGTATCACTGCACAGTGGCGGACGTCTATTGTTAGAAAATAACTATATATATATATATATATATATATATCCTTTGTTTAATATGCACGTCTCGCCGTTTTGAAAACAATTTAGAAGGGTTTCCTTTATTAAATATCTTGTGTGATCTCAGACACGTAGGTAAATACTAAGACTATAGCTCCTTTTTTTGGAAACCCCTTCGATAACTATAAATGCATACAAAAATATATTCAGGTACTGTTCTCTGACTAGTCCTGCTCAGTCACTATATCAAATAGTAAATATCATAAAACATGCTGCTCAAAGGAAATCAATCCCAAAATGTATACATGACTGCCTTGTGCATCTGGTGCGCATGGAAATCGAAATAAATGAATGTGCCATACATGTGCACAGAAACAAAATCTAAGTGCAACCCGTGTGCACGAAACACCTGTCTAGGGCAACGGTGTGCCTGACAGTAATATCAGGTGCATCTGGTATGCACGAAGAATCTCGATTTAGTGCATCTGGCATGCACTAAAATCGCATTAAGCTCCCAAGCATGCGCAAGAATCCAAATCAAGTGCACAAGGTGCACGAAACAAATATCGAGTATCACAATCGAAATCGACGGTATAAAACACATGTCAATATAGATCCAAATCGGGTATACCGTAGTATATAATCTCATAACCATGTGCATCAGTGTGCATAAATCAAATCAGAACACTAAAAGTGCATGAAAACTATGCCGAAAGCATAAGTCAAATCACATGCATACCATAGGTATGAAATCAAATCAATATCTCGAATGACATCAAATCGAAGTCAAATGCAACTGTGGTGCACAAAATCTCAATCATGCAAATAAATCTCCCAAAATACTGAAATCAAAGGAGGCGGAAACAGTCCCGCTCTAGCACATCCTCTAAAGATCTCTGGTCAACTGCCATGATCACTCATAACATGTCTCGTTGACGATGCCGAACTCTGGCCTGCTGAGTGTGCACAATATGACCGCTCCTGGGTCTAAGTCTTCTCGTATAGTATTCCAGAAAAGTTTTGTCGAAATCTCTCCCGAATCTCGTTTCTGCCGAACTGCCCGAAGTTATCACCCTTTACTAGATCTATTTCTTGTTCCGGAACGGCTACTCATCGCGACTCCTTCTGGAAGATATATCCTTCTACAACGCCTCTGCATGCGTATCACATCTCTGATGTCAGCGGAGTGGAACGTCATCTCATCAAGATCTCGTACGAACCTCTTACTCCACTTCTCTCTAATGTCGACTGATTCGGACTCGTTTCTTCATGGCTGAATAGACTGCGCTCCAACGGCTATACTCATATCTGGAGTCTCCCAAGCAATGTATCCCATCACATGATATCCGAACAACGTCGAACTTTTCGATTGATTCGTCAAAGTTCCATAATCCCCCAAGAGCTCAACATCCTGGGTACAGTTTAATAGTATTCTAGTACATGCCACGGTACCAATAGACCAACTGTAGAAGGGCAAACCCAAGCCTCACTGATGGCACCGCTGAACTGCTGCAAACCCTAAAGTTCAGAAGCGGTTCCATGATCATCATGTCGAGTTAGGGTTTCATTCTTCTAGTGGGTCCACAGAATTATATACATGTTCCTCCGAATACTTTAAGCTTAGAAAAATGGGTTTCTGACATTCGTTCAAACTTTTTAACTTCGCCTGGACGACACGTGAATACCCTTCGTCCGCATGCTAAGCAATGCCTCAATCCTCCAGGAAAGACGATACATCATCGGTCATCTCTGGATCGGTTTACTCTAGATCTGAGTAAGACTCTCCATACTAGAAATCTTCAACTCAACCGGGCCTGCGTCGGCGCATCAATTTGACGAATCACCTTCGTCTCTCAACTCGGGATAGACTAGCTATCAAATGTCGCATCTCTGCCTGAAAGCTCCAGCGATCTCAGCTCGTAAGCTCTGGAAGAGACATCACATCAATCTCAGCAACAGCTGGGTCATCTGTCCATACGGTAGATGGTATCACAATCTCTGAGGTAGGATGTACATCAACAGTCCTCCCGCAACTGGCAGCTCTAACAATGGCCCGATCATCCGGTGTAAAACCAAACACTCGCCTCAACAAGAGGTCACAACTCAAACACAACATCGAGACGTTCCGATATCACCGGAAAACACAATGGTCAGTCCTCGTCCACGACGAGCTCGCCCTGACCGCATCACTAGCAGCAGCTCAATCTGCGCTCAACCCATGGTGACAGGAACCATAATCGTGTGTCGGTGAAAACAGATCACGGGCATGGAAGGAAATGACAGATCCAGAATGGATACATGATCATAAAAGAAACAGCATCAATGAAAGTATGATCATGGAGATGAACAGAATCAAGGATCTCAAATGGATGTATAATCATGGGTACAAAGAGAATCACATATCTCAAAATATGCACATCCTAAGGTTTCTTAAGTGGAGTATCGTATCGTAAATATACCGCGGAACATACGTACGGTACGTCACTCTACTCAAGCTACCAACTCCATCAATCAGGGTCAACCTATGAAACGAAAGTTTGGGTCTAATACCCCCCTGTCCAAGTCTAAGTTCCGTAAGGTCAAGCCTAGGTTCTAAAATATACATACGCCCTAGACTCCGCATAGTCAAACATAGACTCGAACCAAGGTTAAACCTAGCGCTCTGATACCAACTTTGTCACGACCCGAAATATTAGCTCGAAATCGGCACTTAAATCACGCCACGTCTAAAGGCGTCATGTAATTCAAGTAAGCCGAATCCCAGAAATCTAATCCTTTTTAAGAAAAATAAAGGAGGTGAAGTTTTGAAATAAAGGTATAATGAAATCATGTTTTCTTAAATGCATAGAAAAGGAACATGAATAATGCAAGTGAAATTTACTAGTTTGAAAACATGTTTCATCTTTTAAAAATTTGGGCAGCACCTCCTTTGTATATTTTGATCCAAAACCACAATACAAGATAATGATAAAGGCATCCCCAAGCGGGAGCTAGCTTTTCGCCAAACGGTGGATCACAAACACGCAAGACAGTAAATATAAGTATGCGACGCCCAACGGCGAAGTTCACCACAAAAGAAAAAGTAATAAGCAAGACATCAAAACCACAAGTAGCGGAAAACCCCTCGCTCTAAGTCTCGCTACCACAAGTCTCACTAAGTCTCATTACTTATACAAATACTAATTTTGATTGATGGAGTTGACTAGATACAATATGAATAATAATACGAGAGGGGTACGATCCAACATGTACCACCTACCAAAGCAAAACACCCGAATGCAGCTGTGTTCCAGCGATACCGCTACTGATCCATGCGGTCAACCTACAAGAACTGTGGCATAACGGTGGTGAGTTGCGAACTCGTGAGTAGAAAACATCAACAGGTAGAAATCGAATAAAATAACGATTTCCTAGATCAACTATATCATAAAGGTAATACTATGATATCTAGGGTGACAGTATCTGCAAAAATGTGCCAACAATATAATAATCAAAGCCTCCATGCATGTGGATAACATCCAACAATATAATCATTGCTTCTATGCATGTGGATCTCGTCCTCATGTCAACCAATGACACAATAACATCATGCATGTAAAATATCATAAAAGAATATGCATGAAAGTATGCGGATATAAATCAATGTGTGTCCCTCGCGACACATAAAAATCATGGAACCTGAGTGTCCAACATCGACACTCGAAATATCATGAAACCCGTGCCAGCATCGACATGTAAATACTCATATATCTCAGGCGCCGCATCCTCAGATCGGCCCTCAGGCGCCGCATAATCTGGTCGGCCCTCAAATCCATCTCACTGCTCCGGTCGGTATCCTCCGGATAACCGCCGAGCCCAATACTATCACTGGTAGGTAGTGCTCCCCTGCCAGGCTCACCGTCTAACAATACGAGTCTTCTTGCCCCAGGATACTTCACTGTGTCCACCATTTACCCGCAGACGGTGTCTACCGCTCCTCGAATCGGGTTTCACATATCACACGTTTCAGAACCAAGAAAACACATGGTGGATGCACTGAAATATCATATCAAGAGAAACCGGGTTTTTAAAACAATACATACTTTATTTTGAAATAACCACAGTTCTCAAATCCATAAATCTCATGAAAACAGCATATCTCAATGCGTATAATCATAAAGCATGATGTATGCGACATATAACAGAAATTTAAGCATATCCGTATATCATGCAGCATGGAACAGTAATATGCACATATCAAGGGAAAGCCGCTCTTTTAAATAAATCCAGATTTTAAATATATCATGCGGTTCCCAACTTCTCCAAAGTCAAATGCAATATCGTATAAAGATGTTTATGTAACTATAGCAGGTAAATCATGCTAGGAGTCATACCATGATGCAACAATCCTACTGTGTAGTGACATGGCAATTATCGATGATGAAGTGTGTGAGCTGGCAAAATCTGTGTAAGTGTAGCATACGCATCATCGATAATGGTGTAGGTGTACTAGCACAGGTATATGTAATGCAATGAGAGTGACATGAGCGTAGCATAATGTAAATCGTATGCAAATGCTGACAGGTATACGTATCTAACATGACCGAGTCGGTGAATATATCAATCGGCATCCAGCCTCACAACATCACGTACGGTATAATCCATCGTATGGCATCCTCTAGTCTAGGGTATGGATCAAACAAAAAGTTAAATTCATCACGTACGGAAAATCATCGTACGGCGACATTAAACCATTAGGGATCCTATCATCCTATATGACAATGAGGGGTACGGACCTAACGTCTTGTACGACATATCAATCAAGATTCAGTATATTATATAAATCTATATACCTATATCCCCGGGTCACAACCATAACAATCTCATATCAGGGGACCGACAAAGGTATCCGTCATCCCAATCGTCTCCCATCCGTATACCGACATATCAATCAAGTCATCACATCACCTCGTATATTCATTTCATCGCATTAAGTCATCTTTTATATGTACATCTACTTTATTAATCTAGTTTCATGCTACTCTAAAACTCATATTTATTCTAGTGTAACTACATATCTATAAGTCGTGATTCACCTTCACTTTTCATATCCCTAAAACTTTCATCTCATCTCTCGATATACATATTCAATCATTCACATCATCTCTAACTATCTTTTAAACCATATCCTTAGTTTTCTAATCTAGGTTTTCTTAACCATATTCTATATATCTGTTTCCATCAAAAACATGCGGGGGTGCTATACGCCATCCACCCGACTTCCCCCGTAGATATGGATCTACTCACCTTGATCTTCGCTTGATGGAGTCGATGACGCCACACTCATCCTCGTCGTCTCGAAGTTCATGTGGGGGTACGTACATATAACACATAGCATCGTAAACTAAAATCGCGAACGAAAACCAAAACGATACACTAAACGTACATAGGTTAAAACCTATGGTCTAAGTATGCACGAATAACCAACAACTCTCGACGATTGACGTATAAACGTGAATCGACCGAGATAAAGCACAAATACCAAATTCGAATTCATTAAAAGCTGTAAAACAATTTCAGAAACTATGTAAAACACTTCCAGATTTTCCTCAAGTGACAATTAACCAATTTTGCATATAGGAGGGGTCTAATTAACTGATTTAGGAGCTACAGAAGAAACAAGGGGCCAAACCATCCTAACCTGGCCGCAATTTGCGGCCAAGATGAATAAAATTGCTGCCAAGTGGAGGGCATCGGGGCTCGGGTCTCTGTGGTAGCTTCCTGGGTGCCTGCATGACTCACAGTGTTTGCAAATTAAATCCTAGTGTCCCCGGGTGTTAGCAGATATCAATTTCCCTTCACAATTTCCCGAAAAATACGGTATCGGGGTTTCTAGGTTCGTGATGCTGGGTTTAAGTCTATGGTTTAAGTCTCTAATCACACCTTAAAGGGGTTGTATGGTCTCTACTAAGCTCAATTACACCATATCAACTCAAGAATCCCACAAACCTTAACTAGGAATTTTCTAAGTTCACAAAACCACTCAATATCGATACTAAACATGTATGGATGCTTAAGGAATTGAAATACTACATTAATGGTGCAGAAATTACCTCATTTGGCAGCTCAAGAAAATTCTTGAGTTGCCCCAAGTCTTCAAAATCCGATTTTTCTTGGTCCAAAGTGCATCTAGTGAGCTTATGCATGTTTTTATTGAAATGGGGATGGACTTTTGATGTTGTTTTGGGGGTGTTTTGAGGGGATAGAGGAGGGGGATGAAGTGGGATGCCATGGAGATGAAGAGGGGAGAGAATGAAAAAGGAAAACAATGAGGGAACAAGCCATGGTCTAAGGTTGACCCCCTCACTTCTCTCTCTCACTTCTCTCTCTTGCCCATACCCAATATTCTAATCCCAATTTCTTTTCTTTTCTTTGTTTTTTTCTTTATCTTTATCTTTTCTTTTCTTTTCACAATAGAAACCCAAATGAGCCATGGTTAAAAAAAATGTAACAAAGTGAAAAAGACATGGTGCATGTCATGTGCACAAAACAAACTTAATGCACGATTAGCAATATTTAATCGTGATTTGCATTAAAATAGAATATAATGTAAGTGCACGGCGGCGCCCCGGCCTCCATCCCGAGGCCAAATGCGGAAGCGATGGCTAACTTTAAATTTTCTTGAACCGGCACCACCGCGCACTAAAACCCGGATCGTGCCATTAACTAGTCCTAGCTAACTACAAGATGGGGAAGAGAGATATACCGACCGATCCGTGTCCTCCGGTCTTCTCGTCGTCGTCCCGATCTCCCGCGGAATGTCCGGTCTCCACCTCCTCGCCGGAAAAGCACCACATCGCCTGCATCTTTTACGGGCTCCCACCTCTATACCGAGGCAACTCGGGCACGAAGCTGGCGAGTCGACGTTCCCAAGATTTGCTGTAGAATATAGTGTAGAGTGCTATGTCTCATTTGGGGTTGTAGGAGGTTTCCATTTTGGTGGAGGAAATGAAGTGGTGGAATTTCGTAATGAACTTGGGATTTTATCAAGCATGAAGAGAGAAAACCCCCACTACAAAATTGGGACAGCCCCACCTCCCTCTCTTTGACCGGCCAATGCATAGTGAGGAGAAGAGAGTGGAGTGAGTATCAAAAGGAATGAGTGTGAGCCAATAAAACAAGAGAGAGAAAAAGGGTTATCATGAAAAAGGAAATGATCACCCACTAAAACTCACACTCCATCAACCAATCATCAACAACCATGATTGCACCAAAACCAACACTCCAACAAGCTAATCTTCAACAACCATGATGACTCAAAAGTCAAGCCATGATGAGAAGAAGAAGAAGTCAAATGGTGGAGGAATTATCATGATACAAGAATATGCAAATAACACCCTCCACTATCCAAATTTGCATGCTTGCAAATAGGCCCTCCTCCACCAATCTTCGGCCAATGAAAGATACAAAGGAAATTGGCCGAAACGGAAAGCAAACTGGAAACTCCAGAAAACTGGTCCCGTAATAAATTACAGGAAAACCCCGATACTGTGTATACACACCCGCATTTGTATTCCGACCGAAATACAAATGCAATGAGACAAAATCTACACTGTACTATACTAGGATCAGGCTTAAACCAAAGCCGGCTAGTATTATCCGTTCGATCCTGATCTGTGCAATACCGCACGTTTTTGATCGAACCCTGCCATATATCCATACGGCCTCTAGTACAAACTGTCCGATCCTGATCCGTTCAATACCGCACGTATCTGATCGGACCGTGCCATATCTCCATACGGCTTCTACAGCTTTTCGCCCGAAACTTGAGTAACTGTATGTGTGGTGGACTCTAAAGACTCGTCAACACCTTGGTTGTGGATTTAACCACTAGCACGTCAGAGGTATAAGCCAATACGTAACGGGCTACCAGGTATTGACCAAAAGGGACGTTGATGAGCGAACTCATCCTGAAACCCTACTGAGTCTGTCAGTGACAATATTCGTACAGTCCGGTCCATTCGTCTATGAGCATCGCATGGCGGGCCTAGGGGGTTGGTAAAAGTCAGACCCCCAAAAGCGGTACAAGTCGTGTCGGAGTGTAGCCCAGAACACCCTGAGATACTACTGGAATACCTACCAGTAAATCTCCTGCCTCGGCCGAGGGCATCGTGTAATGGCTCTCCTTGACACAGCGCGACCTCACCCCCAATACCGAGAGAGACGAACCCCTGAAGATCCGAACACTGCCTCCATGTGGCTCGGGACTGTACCCAACTAAAACCTGTTTGCACGTCTCCTTTGAGCGTGGTAGGGTAGTAATCAAAGTACAGTGGGAACTCACACGAGACAAATGACGATCCCCAGGTTGATGAACTAACCTGTACACATGTCACCAGGGAACTGCTATCTGACGTCAGGTATAAGACCAACTAGCATGTTCCCGGCGAGTCCTGTCCGGTGTACTCATAACCCAATGAGCACCTGTATACATCTTAGGTGAACCAACTGACACCAGTGGCTTGTGAGACCGGCCACCGCCCCTCGTCGGGGTCTCGACTGTATACACTAGTCTACTCTGGAGTATCGATGCCCTGTCTCGAAACTCCCACGACTAGGGACCTTTTAAGGATGTGCTTATAGACCACCAGCTCCCACGTATATGATCGCCCTCATACTGCTGGCAGTCAAGCAAGAATCCTAGGGCTCTATCAACGTGCAATAGTGACATGTCAGGTCACCTAAAGCAGCACACGATGATAAAGATAAACCAGATAGCATACTATCATCTCGAGTAAGACTGTCCTACCGGGATAGGTCCTCCCTCAATCATTGCAATCACGTTCCTGTGATCCAATAATTGACTCTGAGGGCACTATCTCCAACAATCTCCCACTTGCACTCAAGGCTAATTATTGCGATGTCGCATACTCACAGCCCGTGTGATACCGAACACCCAACTCCTCTACTAGTCAGTCTCACAAAACTCGTTTGCGAAACTATTGCGTTCGAGAAATAGCCTCAGTGAGTGGATCCGCTTTGATGTTTCTTTCTATGTCTCTCTATATCTCAAGTTCGCGGAGAAAACCATCTCCCGAAATGAGCAATACCTGTCTTAGAATGTTCCTGGATGTCTAAGGGACCTAGCTCATAAATGAACTCCAAATCCAAACTTCTTAGACTGTATCGTCAACTGAACTTATTCAGTGTCCTGCGCCATGCCTCCCTCAGTATTGCCTTGGATCACCTGTCCAAAATACTGTCCCTCGTCAGAAGGAAAAACTATAGCTCTGACAACTTAATCAGTGTCCTCCATGTCACCTTGGAAGCCTGGAATGATAACTGTCTCCCGAATGAGGCTGTCGTTATCATATCCCTAGAACATCCACTTATGTTCTAAAAACCGCTTCCGACTGTTTCTCCAGGATTGGATCAATGTCAACTTATTGCATCTAGTGCAATTACAACATCTGGTGTGGTACTTGACATCTCATGATTGACTCAATTGCCTGAGCAAGTGATCTGCCAATCATGCACATCCCACTCCCCTTTAGTCTGTAAGACACCTTTAGAGAGGGTGACTCCATCATCTGCAGGTATACTACCGTGCCAGGAGTCTTCCATTCTAAATACTCTTAGAATGCTGTCTAAGTACCCTGATTGGGAAATCTCCCAAATCTAGATCTAAAACCATAGATCCAGTAACCAGTATGTCTGATATAATGTCCAAGTCCCATGTGGAGAAACTACTGTGTGACGACCAAAGTATAACCGACCGTAGTATAGGAGTTTATTTTCCTATTCTGTGTATGTCATCCAATTACCATGACATCACACCCTACTACCTTCTCAACAGATCCATCCACTATTCTGATGAAGTCAAACCTATGACTGTCACATCAGAAATTGATGATCTATCTCCGCTACATCTGCTTTAGTCTATAAATAGACATAAGCCACCTGTCCACCAATACTTCCGCTGCTCCCACTGACTACGACAACCCTCTGGCAGAGTCATATAGACGTACACTTCTGAAGCCTGTTCAGAACGACGCTATACTCATCCTCCTGCCGGGTCTCACAGCCTGGAACAACAGCAATGGCAAGTGTGGGTAAACAAGAACTTCCCTGTCACCGTCCTTGAGGCTACCGGAGTACCTCTCGGGTGCCTGAAGTTACCCACCTTATCTGCGGAGTGGCCAATGGAATGTCAAACCAGATTGAATCTTTTGGTTCCTATCAAATCTTCAGTAATCGTTTGTGGTTCTGGAATCACTTCCAGTTCTACCATACTCCCACTACTGTTTTTCTGAAAAATCCATTTTTAATAAAACTGTGGCGAGTCTAGAACAATATCACTATTGATCTTCCGGATGGTAGAAAGTCAACCCTCGTCATAGCCTGGGTCAACCAACAAACAGCCATTACAGAAACGTGCATTGAGTTATCCAGAGTCTGGTTTTAATCATAAGCCAGACAACTCCCCGTATCTTAACATCGTTAAGATATGAACTGTTCTATATCCAATATAGAATTATAGGCACTGATTTAATTGAACCAGATTCAGATCATGCAGCTGTCTCCAGTGCATGTCAACTAAATGGAAGGAGGCCGATCAGCATTACTCAATTTAGGAATGCTACCAATTATGAGTAACTTGAAAGAGAAGCAAGTTCTCTAAATCACTACTATCAACTGAATGCCAAACTCAAGTATCTACATCTTCGATCATTTTGAAGAATCCCGATACTTGCAACACCTGGTTCTCTACTTTATTCAAATACCTATAACTTCTCAAAATTCGGACCCTGTGTTTCCACGAAACACCTGTCTAAAAACTAGAGAAGTCATAAATAAACAGAATAGAGTACGAGGACCAACCCCTCTGTCCTAATGGACCCTGGACAACATACAATACTCTGTATAAGTCCTTTGAGTCTGATAACTCATTCACTGTGTGTCGTTGGTTGAAAACTGGACTTATGGTTAAGAAGAATTACACCGCTGTTTAATGCTCCTTACCTAACCATCCACTGATATAGGTAAATGTCACTGACATAATTTCAAAAATTATATCTCACTCTATGAAAATAGACGTACAGATATATCGATTTGAAATTGGTGCATAACAGCGGATATTCAAAACCAAATATTTGTCGACCGGCAAACAGCCCAGGTGATTTCCTCAAATATCACCGATTACAACGAATCCCGATATAATGAGGATGATCACCCAATTCCCAATAGCTTACTCCCACTCATCATCTGTAAAACCATACAGATGTGAGAATCATATATGGTAAATACATACCCTGGAGCAAGTGTCTAATCGGGAAATCAGTTTTCTTTTAACAGTACACAGTGAAACTGAAACATTGAAATGTTCCGATGGGGTATCCTGGTATTCCTAGTAATGTCTCTTCCATTATTCAGATTCACAACTGTAACCGTGTAATTCTTTGCCACCTTTCCAAATCACTTTATATGTCTTTAGTCATTACCTTCTGTACACCCCTTTAGGCCAAATGGTTTTCTTCCTTCCCTACCGTTCGGCACCAGCCTATGGTTTGGAAGAAGACTATCCAATAAGCATAATGGGTGTACTGTCCTAATCCTAGGAGCACTCGCAATGCGAGAGAAGGTGAAGATAAAAGACAACCGAATAAACCTTATTCCTATTTCTCCTGAACCAGAATCCATCCCCGAACTGGAACAAGTTCCTTTCGAGTTCGTATATAACCATACGATGGAGTATCCAATAAACTGTGGATCTTCGTAGTGATACGGAGTGTCCTGGAGAAATAAAAGGGTGATTTAGGATTGGCGAAGAAATACTTGGTTTGGTCGTGAATAGCAGTCGCAATTTACTTTGCCCTCTTACTAATCCCTTTATATGTCTTAACTTAATACCTTTTGCACACCATTTTTATGCTAATTGGTTTTCTTCATTCCCCACCGTTCGGCACCAGCCTAAGGTTTGGAAGAAGACTATCCAATTTGCGTAATAGGTGTACTACTCCTAAACCAAGGAGTACTCGCAGTCTGAGATGAGGTAAAAGGAAAAAACTACTGAATTATCCTATCCGTTTTCTCCAGAACCTGAAACCATCCTCGAATAAATTCCTTTGAGTTCGTATATAACCATACGATGGTTTTGTCCAATGGAAGTGGACGTTCGTAGTAATACGGGGTGTCCTGGAGAAAAGGGTAAAAGTAGGAGTGGCAATGAGGTTTGCAATTCTGACAATCCAAAAGCCAGTGTTAAGAAAGTTCGGTCAATTTGGTCACTGAGTCATAGTCTTAGGGTCGGGTCAATGGTCGCTGCCAGAGAGAGAGAAAAGAAACACTCAGCGTGCACTCTAGCATAGATCAGAATGGTTACCAATTTATCTAATCTGGAAACCTCCCACTGTACCGTCAAATTCTCCTCCAAACCTGAAAGAAGAATTAGTCGGGATCACCCGAGGAGTAAACCAACTCATCAGTGGGAATCGGGATCCAACTATCATCGCATGATAACGTGACGGAATCCGCTCACGGTGTCACACTCCAGAAGGTATGCGCATAACTGGAAAGTTTTAGATTCTTTTGAAACTCCCGATGTGATTTCTACCCCATGCTCTTATGACCTTGAATTTGGCCAACATATCATAAGTTACATGTCAAGTTCCACCCGTCATTCTCCAGGTTAATTTGAACCCACCCGTACCTACCATTGACTTTGGCCAAAATGGCAGTACGACTGTCCCAAACCAACGCATCTATCTATGCTGCATATGAATACCCCAATAGCTACCAATCACTGTGCCTTGACTTTGGCCAACATACACAGCTTGAATACTATTGACCACCCATATGAAACGACGGAGGGCTACGAATGGTTTCTGGCGAAAACCTTTAACGTAACGAACTTGATATCGTTGAAGGAACGGATAGCTTTTAAAAATATAGTGACGAAGACCTTTGCTAAAGAGGTCACTCCCGGTGAAGGGATCTCGGCTCTTTCCCCGTAGAATGAGGTGCAGGATATTCCAACTGAATACCACGATGCAAAGTAAAAGTAATCGGCTATAGTGAAGTCATTGCCCTGACGTAAACTTTTTGTCCAAGGGGTCACTCCCGGTGAAGGGATCTCGGCCCTTTCCTCGTCGACTGAGGAGCAGGATATTCCAACTGAATATCACGATGCAAAACAAAAGTGAACGTCCTTGCAATAACAGCTTTTTGAAAAGTGTTCCAACAACATCAGATTAGGTTTGTTTTTAACTTGCATTGATTCGAATCAACGCAGTCCCATCAATTGATCACACCACAAAGAACGAAAATAATATGACGTACGTATATGCCATCCGCATTCGCCACTGGGTCCCGTCATTACCCGTTAGGTTAGCTAACTAACAACAGAGCGGGGACTGGACTAGCGCGGATGCAAAACATATACAACATCTACTAATATATCTACCAATATATTATATTTCGCTCAAGGCGTGATAAAATGCAACATCACAGAAATGTACAGCATCACAGAACAATACAGATATCTGGGATCCCCGGGTTTCACAGAGCCACTACCGAAACCCGACGTTCCCCTGGTCGTGTGGATAGCCTGTGCAATGAAATCCTTGACCCTTATGGGCGCGGCAAGTTACCCGCCAAAACCTGAAGCGAGGCAGCCCCCTTCAGCACCGTGAATGGACCACCCAGAACTTCACGAAATCTGGTAACTTGGGCACCCCTCCTAGGTCAACCTGTACCCCCTACGAGTGCGGCGAATAGCCTGCCAATCCTAGAGTGAAGCCCCATCCGTCTCAATGCCATGAGATGCGGGCTTGTAGCCCTCTAGAACCCGGCTATCCATGCACCCCTCCGCAGGGTAATCCTAGTACAAAAAGTAAAATATACATAAAACGGGTACATCGACCGCAACCTGGTCATGCCCCAAAATAATAATACAAACAGGCAGTGACGGCAGTCCACATGTCGGACGCTCGCCCCGCAATATCAAATGTACATAATACAACAAAAACTGTACTAGCATTGCATCCAGGCTATCCCCCACGACCGATCCGCAACATCACAGCAATACATAGAACATCAACGTGAAGGTCACGTTCGCAAATCCGTCTAACCGGGCTATAGCAGTTAGACTGGATTTACCGATCAAGTGACATTCACGGTCGCAGATATAATGTAAAAACTGTGAACTAATGTATTTAAAATGTCCGATCGATCAAAAATTACCAAGTGGGCCCCCAAGTACTACTGTAGCACATCAAGAAATTGTGGGCCCAAAAATAATATTCCAGAAAACCTATTTTCACCCCAGAAGCCCACTGGAAAATTTTGACGCATTGATCCCTCCATACTGCGGCGGAACTGCGGCTCCAAGTGGGGTTTGGCCGCGGTTCCGCGCTCTCCTTGAAAGATCAATGTCTCGAATTTCTCCAGAATTCTTAGGACTTCCAGTACATCAGTTTTCTACAACCTGAAAAAAATTTCGAGCCAGAAAAAATTCGACAGAAAACTGATGCATGTGTTATTGGGTTTTCGGAACATTTGTTCGACCGAAATTATAAAACACATTAGACAAAGCTAGATTAGTTTAATGGCACGGCTCTGATACCACTGTAAGTGCACGGCGGCGCCCCGGCCTCCATCCCGAGGCCAAATGCGGAAGCGATGGCTAACTTTAAATTTTCTTGAACCGGCGCCACCGCGCACTAAAACCCGGATCGTACCATTAACTAGTCCTAGCTAACTACAAGATGGGGAAGAGAGATATACCGAGCGATCCGTGTCCTCCGGTCTTCTCGTCGTCGTCCCGATCTCCTGCGGAATGTCCGGTCTCCACCTCCTCACCGGAAAAGCACCACATCGCCTGCATCTTTTACGGGCTCCCACCTCTATACCGAGGCAACTCGGGCACGAAGCTGGCGAGTCGACGTGCCCAAGATTTGCTGTAGAATATAGTGTAGAGTGCTATGTCTCATTTGGGGTTGTAGGAGGTTGCCATTTTGGTGGAGGAAATGAAGTGGTGGAATTTTGTGATGAACTTAGGATTTTATCAAGCATGAAGAAAGAAAAACCCCACTACAAAATTGGGACAGCCCCACCTCCCTCTCTTTGGCCGGCCAATGCATAGTGAGGAGAAGAGAGTGGAGTGAGTATCAAAAGGAATGAGTGTGAACCAATAAAACAAGAGAGAGAGAAAGGGTTATCATGAAAAAGGAAATGATCACCCACTAAAACTCACACTCCATCAACCAATCATCAACAACCATGATTGCACCAAAACCAACACTCCAACAAGCTAATCATCAACAACCATGATGACTCAAAAGTCAAGCCATGATGAGAAGAAGAAGAAGTCAAATGGTGGAGGAATTATCATGATACAAGAATATGCAAATAACACCCTCCACTATCCAAATTTGCATGCTTGCAAATAGGCCCTCCTCCACCAATCTTCGGCCAATGAAAGATACAAAGGAAATTGGCCGAAACGGAAAGCAAACTGGCAACTCCAGAAAACTGGTCCCGTAATAAATTACAGGAAAACCCCGATACTGTGTATACATACCCGCATTTGTATTCCAACCGAAATACAAATGCAATGAGACAAAATCTACACTGTACTATACTAGGATCAGGCTTAAACCAAAACCGGCTAGTATTATTCGTTCGATCCTGATCCGTGCAATACCGCACGTATCTGATCGAACCCTGCCATATATCCATACGGCCTCTCGTACAAACTGTCCGATCCTGATCCGTGCAATACCGCACGTATCTGATCGGACCGTGCCATATCTCCATACGGCTTCTACAGCTTTTCGCCCGAAACTTGAGTAACTATATGTGTGGTGGACTCTAAAGACTCGTCAACACCTTGGTTGTGGATTTAACCACTAGCACGTCAGAGGTATAAGCCAATATGTAACGGGCTACCAGGTATTGACCAAAAGGGACGTCGATGAGCGAACTCATCCCGAAACCCTACTGAGCCTTTCAATGACAATATCCGTACTGTCCGGTCCGTTCGTCTATGAGCATCGCATGGCGGGCCTAGGGGTTGGTAAAAGTCAGACCCCCAAAAGCGGTACAAGTCGTGTCGGAGTGTAGCCCAGAACACCCTGAGATACTACTGGAATACCTACCAGTAAATCTCCTGCCTCGGCCGAGGGCTTCGTGTAATGGCTCTCCTTGACACAGCGCGACCTCACCCCCAATACCGGGAGAGACGAACCCCTGAAGATCCGCTCACTGCCTCCATGTGGCTCGCGACTGTACCCAACTAAAACCTGTTTGCACGTCTCCTTTGAGCGTGGTAGGGTAGTAATCAAAGTACAGTAGGAACTCACACGAGACAAATGACGATCCCCAGGTCGATGAACTAACCTGTACACATGTCACCAGGGAACTGCTATCTGACGTCAGGTATAAGACCAACTAGCATGTTCCCGGCGAGTCCTGTCCGGTGTACTCATAACCCAATGAGCACCTGTATCATCTTAGGTGAACCAACTGACACCAGTGGCTTGTGAGACCGGCCACCGCCCCTCGTCGGGGTCTCGACTGTATATACTAGTCTACTCTGGAGTATCGATGCCCTGTCTCGAAACTCCCATGACTAGGGACCTTTTAAGGATGTGCTTATAGACCACCAGCTCCCACGTATATGATCGCCCTCATACTGCTGGCAGTCAAGCAAGAATCCTAGGGGCTCTATCAACGTGCAATAGTGACATGTCAGGTCACCTAAAGCAGCACACGATGATAAAGATAAACAAGATAGCATACTATCATCTCGAGTAAGACTGTCCTACCAGGATAGGTCCTCCCTCAATCATTGCAATCACGTGCCTGTGATCCAATAATTGACTCTAAGGGCACCATCTCCAACATATAATTAATTATCTAATAATCTATAAATGCTCAAATCTTGTAATCTCTTTCAAATTCAATAATTTACATAATTTCCAAATATTTCCCAATTTATCGGTATTTAATTATACCGCATTATCGAAATATTCATAATATTTATTATTTAGTTATAAAAAATCCCAAAAATAATATTATAGTTTTCTGAAATGTTATAGTATAACTAACATTACACGTATAGAATCAACCAAAACAATACAAATGATGTATGAATTATACTTGATTATATAAGCGGTAAAATTAGTTTCGTGTCAACAGAAATTCAGGTTAGGGACTTATCATCATTTCAAATTAGCGATCAATTGC
The DNA here is from genome assembly GCA_030015575.1 of Agapanthus africanus. NCBI lineage: Eukaryota > Viridiplantae > Streptophyta > Magnoliopsida > Asparagales > Amaryllidaceae > Agapanthus > Agapanthus africanus. The sequence goes on along the minus strand of JASDDO010000012.1, from coordinate 385,462,006 downwards.
TGGAATTCCAGTTTCAGAACTGGAAGTCCAACTTCGCGTATGGCTTACTTAACATTGTGTTTAGATTCAGGTATTGGCCCGGTTGAATAAAACCTAGTTCTATATGTTAGATATCTGACGCATCAAGCGGAACCTTGATACCCTTTCTGTACTAGAATATATGCCCTGCTTAGTGTGAAGGTGAAAGAATACAAAAACTGCAGAACACGTCGACATTCTAAAATACAAAAAAAAATCAAACGACTGTAAAACTGAACGAGACAAGATCCATATGTTAGCTAGCTAAATTATCTACGCAAATATATATGACTCCGCATATTTTCAGTTTTATGTAGTGACGTGCAGGCACTTAAATTCAAGTATCCTCGAGGAATGCTGCCCCGGACTGCAGTCCAGAGCCCCATTCCCAGTCATTTCTCGTTACAGTGGCCTATCAGCATTGAAGGGTAAACTATAGAGGGTTCTAGCTTATCGAGACGGATTCGATAAGAACCCTAGAACATCAGGTTTTGATTTGTATTTAATTTACCATGATTTTAATAAGGTGGCGTGCACGATAAAATTTCAAATTTGATGTATCTAAATGGAGGTATCATTTCATAGTGATAAAGTAAATATTTTTCTCTAAAATTCTTACACGTTATTCGTTATCATAAAAGGGATTTATGGGTCCTGAATTCCGCCATTTTAAATAGTTTTTTTTATTTAAGCTTTCGCATCGAACACCCAGGTTATATACATACGAATATCAATTGAAATGTCTGTTTCCTTTAATTGATCAATGCTAGATGTTATTCGTGTAAGTTCTAAATAATATTAACACGGGGTAGTAAACCCTATATGGGTTTCAATAACAACACAAGATCTTCTATACAAACACAGTCATAATTATGATTTAAAAATGAATCTATATATATAAATAGAGTAACGATTACTTAAGTTAACGCTATATTTAGCATGTAATAGAAAGTGAATGTGAGTTCACTTACCTCAAGACGAAAATGGCATAGCAGCGACGACGGCGATCACACGCACGACACGCATAGCAGCATCAACACAACAGCAGCTACAAGCTTGGGCTCAGCTATATAGCTTGGGCTCGGCTATATAGCTTGAGCTCGTGGCGCGGCCTCGACGTGGGCTTGAGCATAGCCTTGACGATTTGTGACGGGATGGCTGCGGTGGTGATGGATACGATGGAGGATGGTTGGAGCTTGTTGGCAGCAGCGATGGTGCTATGTCAATGGTTGCAGTAGCTTAAGCGTGGAGCTCGGTGGAGTTTGCAGAGGAGGAAGGCTTGGGTGTGCTCGAGGTTGGTGATGATGAAGATGGAGGCGATGGTGTTGGTGGTTGAGGTGATGTTGAGGAGTTCATCAGCGGCAGTCGTGGACGATGGCATCGGCGGTGATGGTGATCGGTTATTGGAGTTGGGTTCTCGGTTGTGGGTTGAGAGGGGGAGGAATGAAGGAGATGGGGGTTGCCGGTTGTAGGGTGGTGAAGGAGACGAGGTCACAGGGGAGATCATCGGCGATGAGGTCGACGGTGAGGGTGCAGTGGGCGGGCTCGGTTTGTGGAGTGAGAACGAGAGATGGGGGGAGAACGAGAGAGAGGTAGTTTTGAATAGGGGAAGAGAGCTTGGAGGCGAGGGATTGCGAGGGAGGATTCGAGGGAGGCGATCACGGAGGGGTTAGGATCGGGGGTTGGGTTGTGGGTGAATAGGTCTCGCGGAGAGGGCGAGAGAGGAAGGAAGCCGTTGGGGAATGAGAAAGAGGGATTGGGGTCCGAAGGAGGTGATCTCGGAGTTTGTTGGCAACGAGACGAGAGCGTGGGTGAGAGCGGGTCGCGAGGCGGAGGTTGCGCAGATGGCGGAGACGTGAGAGAAGAAGGCAGGAAAAGAAGAGAAGGAAAAGAAGAAGAAGAAGAAGAAGAAGTGTGGGGGAGTTGGGTCGGATCGGTTAGGGGTCGGGTCGGGTTAGGTTAGGAAAATGGGCTTGGGTGGTTTAAGGTTTGGGTAGGAAAATTAAAAAGAAAAACAAAAAATATATGTATAAAAATATGAAAAATAATACAAAAATTCTGGAAAATACGGAAAAATATATACGTGGAGTTGAGGATTTCCTTCATACCCCCCTTAGAAAAATTTTCGTCCTCGAAATTAAGGAATCAAAACAACGGAACAAAACATCAACTACTTAAACAGGTGGGAAAAACGTGGACGGATGTCCTCCTCGCGTTCCCAGGTAGACTCTCCTAGAGAACGACCACCCTAAGAAACTCGAACTAAGGGAATGACCTTATTCTTTAGCACTTTTTCCCGATGATCGAGAATGGTGGTAGGCTGCTCCTCGTAAGACAGATCGGTGCCAAACGTTAACTCTGAATGGTCCAGGATATGGCTGTCATCCCGAACGTAGCGTCTCAACTGAGAAACATGGAAAATATTGTGCAACATCAACCCCCAATGCCGGGAGAGACGAAACCTCTCCTATCGCTCATTGCCTCGGGACTGTACCAAAAGTCCACTTGTTTGGACGACTCCTTTGAGCCGTGGTAGGGAGGAAATCAAAGCACAGTGGGAGCCACACAAGACTCTATGACGATCTCGGGTCTACAGGCTAACATGTACCAGTGTCACCAGAGGACTGCTATCCGACGATAGGTATACTACCACATAGGAGTCCTCAGCGAGTCCTATTCAGTGTACCCATTGTCCAATGAGCTCCTGTGTACAATCTTTGATGTCACACACCAATGGTTGTGGGATCAACCATCGCCCTCTAAGGGACAAGAAACGTACACACTAGTCTGCACTGGAATATCGATGCCCTAGTCTCGATATTCCCACGACTAGGAACTGATTAAAGGATGTACTTGTGGACCACCCTGGCCCCACTAGTATCATCTCATTATAGTCCTGGTAGTCAAGTACATATGCTAAGGGCTTTATCATTATGTGAGAGCTAGACAGTATAAATACCAGTTTACATGTTAAGATAAAGGTAACCTGATAGCATACTATCATATCGAGCAAAAAGTCCTCTATATATATGTCCAAGCATCCACTATATCATCAATAATGGCCTCTATGGCATACATATTACTAACACATGCCACGTGTCCGACGCCGATTGGCGGACGTAACAGGTCATCCCTGTCTTCTGCGCTCGAGGGACATCTCCAATGGTTGCGCGACACGTGGAGCGTCGACGGCTGGCGAGCACGAAGCGTCGTTTTGGCGAGAAACGATCTGAGTCATTGGATGTGTTGCCAAAGTATTATAAATAGGGGTGGGATCCCCCCAGTGTCCACACTTTCGCCATCACTTCCCTATTGCTGCGAGAGATAGCTCGACACTCTGTCTTTTAGATCGGATCTCTCGCGCCCTTTCCTCGGAGGACTCCTTCTTTTTGAATCAGGTTAGATGTCTTCCTCTGAGGAGTCTGTTTAGATAGTTAGGGTAGATTCTACGGAGTCTTCTTCTGCTTCCTCCTCTGCCCTATCCGAGTCGGATTCCCATCGTAGAGATAGGGTTACCTTCACCGCTCGTGGTCAGGCGACGGGAAGGGTCCCCAAAGCGCACATCGGGAACGCTCGCGATGCGCCCTCCCTCCTAAGGAATTTGGATGAGCTCACCATGATCCGGGCTCGTTTCCACATTCCCCCTAGCTATTCGCTTCGTTTGGCTAGGGAGGACGAGAGGACGGATCACGTGCAGGGCAAGGAGATTGCCTTGTACTTGGACGCATTCTGGGCTGGAATGCGTCTGCCCTTTCCCCCTGAAGTATGCGGGGCACTACGTTGCTTCCAACTTTCCCCGGGCCGGCTAGTGTCGAACTCATAGAGAATTCTTCTCGGGTTCCTGGTCCGGTTGAGACTTGAAAAAATCCCCTTCATCTTGACCCTTCTCCTTTCCTTTCATTGTTATAAAAATCATCCCGACACCCATAAGGACGAGCCGCGCTAGGTGTACATTTCCTTTAAAAAACGCAAAGGAGGGGCGTCCGAGTCGGGGGTAGTAGTAGTTCCTTCTTCCATCCACGAATGGAAGGAGAAGTTCGTATTCGCCGGGCCACTCGAGAGCGAGGATTGGCCTGTGCCTGTACAATGGCATAGGGCCGACTGCTCGCGGGTGAAGCAGTCGTCCTCTCCCGAGGTGAGGGCGGTGTCCATGTGGGAGCCGATCCAACGGGCCAACATTTTTCTATCCGAGCAGGCCTTTAGCTGGGCTGGGCTCAGCCCCGCTCGATTCGTGGGTAAGTTAGGAGATTGGATGATCTGTCTAGAGTTGAATATCTTTCTTTTGCTCTTTCCCGTGTTACTAACCCCTTTTGTGTATTTTCCTCTTTGCAGAGCAAATGGACCGATCTAAATTCCTGGCTGCCATAGCCGCTAAGAAAGGGAGGAAGCCCGGGGCGCTAGCTCGTCCCGCCTCAGTTTGAGCCCTGCCCCGAAGGCAGCCGCACCGGCTAGGCCTTCCACCACGCCCCGAGCTTCGGAAACCAGCAATGGGGATAGCCATAAGCATGCTCGGGAAACGGAGCCCCAGGCAAGGGAGGTGGAGGATAAGGCCGACCCCCCCCCCCCGAGATCCCCCTCAAGAGATACAAGAGGACGGTATCTCGAACTTCCTCCTCCCCGATCTTCGTGCAGAAGAGGGATGTTTGTTTTGAGGTGCCTTCAGGTCTTTCTGTTGCCGATAGCTTGCTGTCGGAGATGGAACGATCGGCCGGGGGAAAAATTCCCGGGGGGACCCTCAAGTGTTGGAGATAGTTCCCTCAGAGTCAATTATTGGATCACAGGCACGTGATTGCAATGATTGAGGGAGGACCTATCCCGGTAGGACAGTCTTACTCAAGATGATAGTATGCTATCTGGTTTATCTTTATCATCGTGTACTGCTTTAGGTGACCTGACATATCGCTATTACACGTTGATAGAGCCCCTAGGATTCTTGCTTGACTACCAGCAGTATGATGGCGATCATATACGTGGGAGCTGGTAGTCTATAAGCACATCCTTAAAAGGTCCCTAGTCGTAGGAGTTTCGAGACAGGGCATCGATACTCCATTTGTAGACTAGTGTATACAGTCGAGACCCCGACGAGGGGCGGTGGCCGGTCTCATAAGCCACTGGTGTCAGTTGGTTCACCTAAGATTTATACAGGTGCTCATTGGGTTATGAGTACACCGGAGAGGACTCGCCGGGAACCTGCTAGTTGGTCTTATACCGGATGTCAGATAGCAGTTCCCTGGTGACATGTGTACAGGTTAGTTCATCGACCTGAGATCGTCATTTGTCTCGTGTGAGTTCCCACTGTGCTTTGATTACTACCCTACCACGGCTCAAAGGAGTCGTGCAAACAGGTTTTAGTTGGGTACAGTCCCGAGCCACATGGAGGCAGTGAGCGGATCTGCTGGGGTTCGTCTCTCCCGGTATTGGGGGTGAGGTCGCGCTGTGTCTAGGAGAGCCATTACACAAAGCCCTCGGCCGAGGCAGGAGATTTACTGGTAGGTATTCCAGTAGTATCTCAGGGTGTTCTGGGCTACGCTCCGACACGACTTGTACCGCTTTTGGGGGTCTGACTTTTACCAACCCCCTAGGCTCGCCATGCGATACTCATAGACGAACGGACCGGACTGTACGGATATTGTCACTGACAGCCTCAGTAGGGTGTCAGGATGAGTTCGCTCATCGACGTCCCTTTTGGTCAATAGCTGGTGGCCCGTCACGTATTGGCTTATACCTCTGACGTGCTAGTGGTTAAATCCACAGCCATAGTATTGAAGAGTCTTTAGAGTCCACCATACATTCAGTTACTCAAGTTTCGGGCGAAACGCTGTAGAGGCTGTATGGAGATATGGCAGGGTCCGATCAGATACGTGCGGTATTGCACGAATCAGGATCGGACAGTTTGTACTAGTGGCCGTATGGTTATATGGCAAGGTTCGATCAGACACGTGCGGTATTGCACGGATCAGGATCGAACGGATATTACTAGCCGGCTTTGGTTTAAGCCGGATCCTAGTTTAGTACAGTGTAGATTTTGTGTCATTGCATTTGTATCCGGTCGGAATACAGATGCGGGTGTGTATGCAGAGTATCGGGGTTTTCCTGTAATTTATTACGGGACCAGTTTTCTGGAGTTGCCAGTTTGCATTCCGTTCCGGCCGGTTTTCCTTTGTTCTTTCCCGGCCGGACTTTTCCGATAGAGGGGGTAATTTGCAGTTTTGCAAATTACATTTGTGGAGGGGGTATCTTGCATATTGGTGGCATCATGATAGCTTTTCATGATGAGATCCTCTCTTAGTCTTTTCCTTGCTTTATGAGATTAGAAAGATTAGGATTGATTTGTGTTTTGATGGGAGCTTTGCTTTATGATGTGGTCACCTCTACCTTTTACTACACTCACCTCCCTCTTGTATTTGTTTGATTTCCCTCCACCATTTCCTTTAGAGATTTGGCCGGCCACATTTTTGGATGAGGGGAGAGGAAAAAATGAGAGGTTCATTTTTGTGAGAAGAAGAATTCCTATCTCATATTCTCTTGCTACAAAACTTTCTAGCTCCACTTGATAAGTTGATATCCATTCTATCCCTCCATCACCATGGCAACTAAATCCTAAGTGAGCCATTGCCTATACACATTTTACAGCAAACCTTGGGCACGTCGACTAGCCAGCTTCGTGCCCGAGTTGCCTCGGTATTGAGGTGGGAGCCCGTAAAAGATGCAGACGATGTGGTACCCTTCCGGCAAGGAGGCGACGACCGGAGTTTCCGCGGAAGATCGGGACGATGACGAGAAGACCGGAGGACTCGGATCACTCGGTATATCTCTCACCCTTTCTCTTGTTAGCTAGTATAGGTTAATGGTTAACGATCCGGGTTTTATTGTCCACGGTAGCGCCAGTTTCCAAGTAAGGAAAATTTTTGATTCCGCATTTTGGCCTCGGATAGACGGCCGGGGCGCTGCCGTGGCGCAACATGGTATCAGAGCCACGCCATTAACCTTGTCTAGCTTTGTCTAATGTGTTTTACATTTCCGATCGACCAAAATTCCAAAAATACGCGTTTTCTGTACATCAGTTTTCTGTTGATTTTTTTCTTGCTCAAAAAAATTTTCAGGTTGTAAAAAACTAATGTACTGGAAATTCTAAGACTGCTGTAAAAATTCGACGCAGTCAGTCGATCACTGAAGCGCGGAACCGCGGCCAAACCCCCCCTTGGGCCGCGGTTCCGCCGCATATTGGTGTCCTCACTGTGTCCAAATTTTCCAGTGGGCTTATGGGCTGGTTTTGGGGGTTTTGGGATATTAAATTTGGGCCCAGAATTTCTGTGAGTGCTACAGTATTGCTTGGGGGCCCACTTGTTAATTATTTGATCGATCGGATATTTTAAACACATTATTTCACAGTATTTACATTATATCTGCGACCGTGATGTCACTTGATCGGTAAATCCTGTCTAACTGCTACAGCCCGGTTAGACGGATTTGCGAACGTGACTTTCACGTTTATGTTCTATGTTTATGCTGTGTTGTTACGGATCGGTCGTGGGGGATAGCCTGGATGCAATGCTAGTACAGTTTTGTTTTATATGTACATTTGATATTGCGGGGCGAGCGTCCGACATGTGGACTGCCGTCACTGCCTGTTTGTATTATTCTTTGGGGGCACGACCTGGTTGCGGTCGATGTAACCGTTGTATGTATATTTTACTTTCTGTACTAGGATTACCCCGCGGAGGGGTGCATGGATAGCCGGGTTCTAGAGGGCAACGTGCCCGCATCTCATGGCATTGAGACGGAGGGGGCTTCACTCTAGGATTGGCGGGCTATTCGCCGCACTCGTAGGGGGTACAGGTTGACCCAGGAGGGGTGCCCAAGTTACCGGACTCCATGAAGTACTGGGTGGTCCATTCACGGTGCTGAAGGGGGCTGCCTCACTTCAGGTTTTGGCGGGTGACTTGCCGCGCCCATAGGGGTCTAGGATTTTATTGCACAGGCTATCCACACGACCAGGGGAACGTCGGGTTTCAGCAGCGGCTCTGTGAAACCCGGGGCTTCCAGATATCTGTATTGTTCTGTGATGCTGTACATTTCTGTGATGTTGCATTCTTATCACGCCTTGAGCGAATATAATATATTGGCATATATATTAGTAGATTTTGTATATGTTTTGCATCCGCGCTAGTCCAGTCCCCGCTCTGTCGTTAGTTAAGTAACCTAACGGGTGATGACGGGACCCAGTGGCGAATGCGGATGGCATATACGTACATCATTATTTTCATTCTTTATTGGTGTGATTAATTGATGGGACTGCGTTGATTCGGATCAATGCAAGATAAACAAACCTATTCTGATGTTGTTGGAACATTTTTCCAAAAAGCTGTTATTGCAAGGACGTTCACTTTTGTTTTGCATCGTGGTATTCATTTGGAATATCCTGCTCCTCAGTCGACGAGGCAAGGGCCGAGATCCCTTCACCGGGAGTGACCCCTTGGACAGAAGTTTGCGTCAAGGCAATAACTTCACTATAGCCGATTACTTTTGCTTTGCATCGTGGTATTCAGTTGGAATATCCTGCACCTCATTCTACGGGGAAAGAGCCGAGATCCCTTCACCGGGAGTGACCTCTTTAGTAATGGTTTTCGTCACTATATTTTTATAAAAGCTATGCAGTTCCTTCAACGATATCAAGTTCATTACGTTAAAGGTTTTTCGCCAAAAACCAGCCGTAGCCCTCCGTCATTTCCTACGGGTATTATTTAGTATTCGTGCTGCGTTTGTTGACCTAGTCAAGACGTAGTGTTCGGTAGCTAAGTGGTACATGTTTGTTGCATAAATGGGATTGGTTAGGACAGTCGTGTGGCCTTGTTGACCTAGTCAAGGGCACGTACGGGTGGGTTTAATGCAATCCAGAATAATGACGGATTGAACTTGACTGGCGGTTTATGGTTTGTTGACCTAGTCAAGGTCATAAACCGCTTGGGGAAAAAAATCCATATCGGGAGTTTCAAAAGAACTGAAACTTGCCAGGCATGCGCATACCTTCTGGAGTGTGGTGACGTGAGTGGATTCCGTCACGTTATCATGCGATGATAGTTGGATCCCGATTCCCACTGATGAGTTGGTTTACTCCTCGGGTGATCCCGACTAATTCTTCTTTCAGGTTTAGAGGAGAATTTGAGGTACAGTGGGAGGTTTCCTGATTAGAAAAAGTGATAACCATTCTGATCTAGTTAAGAGTGCACGCTGAGTGTTTCTTTTCTCTCTCTCTCTTCGGCAGCGACCATTGACCCGACCCTTGACTATGACTCAGTGACCAAGTTGACCGAACCTTCTTAACATTGGCTTTTGGATTGTCAGAGTTGCAAACCTCATTGTCACTCCTACTTTTACCCTTTTCTCCAGGACACCCCGTATTACTACAAACGTCCACTTCTATTGGACAAAACCATCGTATGGTTAGATACGAACTCGAAGGAATTCGAGGATGGTTTCCGGTTCTGGAGAAAACGGATAGGACTATTCAGTTGTCTTTTCCTTTTACCTTCTCTCAGGTTGCGAGTACTCCTTGGTTTAGGAGTAGTACACCTATTACGCAAATTGGATAGTCTTCTTCCAAACCTTAGGCTGGTGCCGAACGGTGGGGAATGAAGAAAACCAATTAGCATAACGATGGTGTGCAGAAGGTATTAAGTTAAAACAAAGCAAGGGATTAGTAGGAGGGCAAAGTAAATTGCGACTGATATTCACGACCAAACCAAGTATTTCTTCGCCAATCCTAAATCACCTTTGTATTTCTCCAGGACACTCCATATCACTACGAAGATCCACAGTTTATTGGATACTCCATCGTATGGTTATATACGAACTCGAAAGGAACTTGTTCCCCTTCGGGGATGGATTCTGGTTCAGGAGAAATAGGAATAAAGTATATTCAGGGGTCTTTTATCTTCACCTTCTCTCGCATTGCGAGTGTTCCTAGGATTGGGAAAGTACACCCATTATGCTTATTGGATAGTCTTCTTCCAAACCATAGGCTGGTGCCGAACGGTAGGGAAGGGAGAAAACCATTTGGCCTAAAGGGGTGTACAGAAGTTAATGACTAAAGACATATAAAGGGATTTGGAGAGGTGGCAAAGAATTATACGGTTACAGTTGTGAATCTGGATAATGGAAGAGGCATTACTAGGAATACCGGGATACCCCATCGAAACATTTCAATGTTTCAGTTTCACTGTGTAATGTTTAAAGAAAACTGATTTCCCGATTAGATACTTACTCCAGTGTATGTATTTACCAGGTTTGATTCTCACATCTGTATGGTTTTACAGATGATGAGTGGGAGTAAGTTATTCGGAATAGGGTAATCATCCTCATTATATCGGGATTCGTTGTAATCGGTGATATTTGAGGAGATCATCTGGGCTGTTTGCCGGTCGGCAAATATTTGGTTTTGAATATCCGCTGATGTGCACCAATTTCAAATTGATATATCTGTACGTCTATTTTCATAGAGTGAGATATACATTTTGATATTATGTCGATGACATTTACCTATATCAGTGGATGGTTAGGTAAGGAGCATTAAACAACGGTGTAATTCTTCTTAACCATAAGTACAGTTTTCAACCTACGACACACAGTGAAAGAGTTGTTAGACTCAGCGGACTTATACAGAGTATTGTATGTTGTCCAGCTTCCATCATGACAGAGGGGTTGGTCCTCGTACTATATTCGGTTTACTTATGACTTCTTTAGTTTTTAGACGGCTGTTTCGTGGAAACACAGGGTCTGAATTTTGAGAAGTTATAGGTATTTGAATAAAGTAGAGAACCGGGTATTGCAAGTATCGGGATTCTTCAAGGTGATCGAAGATGTAGATACTTGTATATGGTATTCAGTTGATAGTAATGATTAAGAGAACTTGCTTCTCTTTCAAGTTACTCATAATTGGAAGCATTCCTAAGTTGAGTAACGCTGATCGGCCTCCTTCCATTTAGTTGACATGCACTGGAGACAGCTGCATGATTTGAATCTGGTTCAATTAAATCAGTGCCTCTGTTCCTCTATTGGATATAGAACAGTTCATATCTTAACGTTGTTAAGGTACGGGGAGTTGTCCGGCTTATGATTAAAACCAGACACTGGACAACTCAAGGCACGTTTCTGTAATGGCTGTTTGTGGGTTGACCCAGGCTATGACAAGGGTTGACTTTCTACCATCTGGAAGATCAATAGTGATATTGTTCTTGACTCGCCACAGTTTTAATAAAAATGGATTTTTTCAGAAAACAGTAGTGGGAGTATGGTAGAACTGGAAGTAATTCCAGAACCACAAACGATTACTGAAGATTTGATAAGGAACCTAAAGATTCAATCTGATTTGACATTCCATTGGCCACTCCGCAGATATGATGGGTAACCTCAGGCACTCGAGAGGTACTTCGGTATGCTCAAGGACGGTGGCAGGGAGGTTCTTGTTTACCCAGACTTACCATTGCTGTTGTTCCAGACTGTGAGACCCGGCAGGAGGATGAGTATAGCGTCGTTCTAAACTAGCTTTAGAAGTGCATGTCTATATGACTCTGGCAGAGGGTTGTCGTAGTTAGTGGGAGCAGCGGAAGCATTGGTGGTCATCAGGCTTATGTCTATTTATAGACTAAAGCAGAAACAGCGGAGATAGATCATCTATTTCTGATGTGACAGTCATAGGTTTGACTTCATCAGAATAGGAGATGGATCTGTTGAGAAGGTAGTAGTAGGGTGTGATGTCATGGTATTTGGATGACATACACAGAGTAGGAAGTGATATTCCTATACTACGATCGGTTATACTTTGGTCGTCACACAGTGTTTTCTCCATATAGGATTTGGACATTATATCAGACATACTGGTTACTAGATCTATGGTTTTAGATCTAGATTTGGGTGGTTTCCCAATCTGGGTACCTTGACAGCATTCTATGAGTATTTAGAATGGACGACTCTGTAGGGTTGCTAGGCACGCGCACAAGGGTCTACGAGGCATCAACCATGCCCGAATAAAAATTTAGCCGTGCCGAACAACCCGAATACGGAACATTAAACTAGAGATTAGGCGAAAAACAACATGCTAAACAATTTAACGCTAAGTGAGAGGGATCACAACCTTTGTAGATCCGGTCCTTCACTTCATATGCTCCGTGTTGTGGTCCCTTCGCTGCGAACATCGGGTTCCGGACTCTCGAGAGGTTCCACGAAGAGAAAGACGCAACCTTTGCTTCCGATCTTCGATACTAAGATGATCTACTTCGAAGTTTCTTTAACACAAGCTAACACTCATGAAATGATGTGAACACCCTCATCTAAATGGCAAGGGAAGATGAGGATGATGAAGTAGGAATTTTGCTCTATTTATTTACCTTTTTCTCATAATTATCCATCACAAAAATCAAAGCAAGAAACCATTTCAAGCTTTTAAGAAGAAGGAAGAAGATGATGAATAATGTAATAATCCTTTTGTGATGAATAGGAAAATAATCATATGATAGAATTATGCAACCATGGTCAAGTGAACCTTTGTAGAGCATTAACTAGGGTTAGGGTTTGGGTTTGGTTAAAGCATGACTCACTTCAAAATATCTTTCACAAAACAAAATGAAAACCTTCTAGAAGCATCTAGAAAGTTTAACCCTAATCCAAACCCTAATCATGTTTAAACTCCACTAAATAAGTTGCATTATTTATCATATCATGTTACAATATTATATATCACATATACAATATTTATCGTAACAAAATAAAATAATACATTTAACATATATCGCATATATATCAATGTATTACCCGAGTGAGAAAAAGAATCTTTTAGTGAGCAAATATTAGTTAATGCAATTTAATATATCACATATATTATTATACATTAAATTATCGAATCAACACTTGATCCGACAATCCGGCTATATCGCATATAACCGGCTAATATTTATCCGTACCGATTCATCGAATCAACACTTGATCCGACGACCCGGCTGATATCAAATATCGCGAGAATAGAATACGGTATCACATATCGCATTATCCTCGGTCCCGCACATATCACATATGTGCTCCTACTCCGTTTTGCCTGAGTCAAGAAACCTCTGTGTAGGACTCTAAAGAATCGTCAATACGCCGGCAGTTGGTGATGATCATATCAAACACCCACAAGCTGCAAGCGGTCAGCTAAACGTAACAGCTACCCAGGTATTGAGCGCTCAGAAGATCAACAAGCAAGCCTGTAACTTCTCCTTTGAATCCAAACAGTAACACTCCCGTACAGTCCGGTCTCGTCGTCTGATATGTTGCATATCTCGCCTAGGGGTGGAAAACGTCAGACCCCAGTAGCTCGATAAGTCATGCCGATATGAGGTCTATAACAGTTCGAGAAACTACTGATAACACTTACCAGTAAATCTCAGCAACCCTGGCCAGGGATTTCCGGTTATAGCCAATCGAACACAGCACAACATCAACTCCCTATACCGGGAGAGACGAATCCCCTCCTATCGCTCATTGCCTCCATGTGATTCGGGACTGTACCCAAAAGCCACCTTTTTGCACGCCCTCTTGGACGTGGTATGATGGAAATCAAAGCACAGTGGGAACCACACAAGACTCTATGACGATCTCGGGTCGACAGACTACTCTGTACCAGTGTCACCGGAGAACTGCCATCTGACGTATGGTATAATACCATCTGGGAGTTCTCGGCGAGTCCGTCCAGTGTACCCAGTCTCCACTGAGCACCCGTACACCATCCTTGATGTCAAACACCGATGGATATGGGATCATCCATCGCCCATCATATGGGTCAAGATGCGTATACGCTAGTCTACTCTGGTGCATCGATGCCCTGTCTCGGTACACCCTCGACTAGGAACAGTTATAGGATGTACTCGTCGACTACCGTGGCCCCACTAGTATGATCTCATCATAGTCCCAGTAGTCGAGAACATATCCTAAGGGCTTTATCAACATGTAATATAGAGACAATCAGAGTACATGTTAAGATAAAGTACAACCAGATAGCATACTATCAAGTCGAGCAAGAAAGTCCTCCCTATACATGTCCTAGCATCCACTACAATATACATCGTATGTACAGTAATGGCCTCTAGGGCATACATATAACTAACAGACTCCTGGCACGGTAGTGTACCTGCATGTGATGGAGTCACCCTCTCTAAAGGTGTATTACAGACTAAAGGGGAGAGGGATACGCATGATTGACAGATCACTTGCTTAGGCAATTGAGTCAATCATGAGATGTCAAGTACCACACCAGATGTTGTTCTTGCAGTAGATGCAATAAGTTGATATTGATCCAATCCTGGAGAAACAGTCGGAAGCAGTTTTAGAACATAAGTTGATGTTCTAGGGATATGATAACAGCAGCCTCCTTTAGGAGACGGTTATCATTCCAGGCTTCCAAGGTGACCTGGATTGCAGAGTGGCTGTCAGAGTTATAGTTTTCCCTCTGACGAGGGGCAGTATATTGGACATGTGGTCCAGGTGGATACTGAGGGAAGGCATGGCGCAGGATACTGATTAAGTTCAGTTGACGATACAGTCTAAGAAGTTTGGATTTGGAGTTCATTTATGAGCTAGGTCCCATCAGACATCCAGACGTTCCAAGACAGGTATTGCTCATTTCAGGAGATGGCTTTCTCCGCGAACTTGAGATATAGAGAGACATAGAAAGAAACTTCACTGCGGATCCACTCACTGAGGCTATTCCTCGAACGCAATAGTTTCGCAAACGGGTTTTGTGAGATTGGCTAGTAGAGGAGTTGGGTGTTCGGTATCACACGGGCTGTGAGTATGCGACATCGCAATAATTAGCCTTGAGTGCAAGTGGGAGATTGTTGGAGATAGTGCCCTCAGAGTCAATTATTGGATCACAGGCACATGATTGCAATGATTGAGGGAGGACCTATCCCGGTAGGACAGTCTTACTCAAGATGATAGTATGCTATCTGGTTTATCTTTATCATCGTGTACTGCTTTAGGTGACCTGACATGTCGCTATTACACGTTGATAGAGCCCATAGGATTCTTTCTTGACTACCAGCAGTATGATGGCGATCATATACGTGGGAGCTGGTAGTCTATAAGCACATCCTTAAAAGGTCCCTAGTCGTAGGAGTTTCGAGACAGGGCATCGATACTCCATTAGTAGACTAGTGTATACAGTCGAGACCCCGACGAGGGGCGGTGGCCGGTCTCACAAGCCACTGGTGTCAGTTGGTTCACCTAAGATGTATACAGGTGCTCATTGGGTTATGAGTACACCGGACAGGACTCGCCGGGAACCTGCTAGTTGGTCTTATACCAGATGTCAGATAGCAGTTCCCTGGTGACATGTGTACAGGTTAGTTCATTGACCTGAGATCGTCATTTGTCTCGTGTGAGTTCCCACTTTGCTTTGATTACTACCCTACCACGGCTCAAAGGAGTCGTGCAAACAGGTTTTAGTTAGGTACAGTCCCGAGCCACATGGAGGCAGTGAGCGGATCTGCAGGGGTTCGTCTCTCCCGGTATTGGGGGTGAGGTCGCGCTGTGTCTAGGAGAGCCATTACACAAAGCCCTCGGCCGAGGCAGGAGATTTACTGGTAGGTATTCCAGTAGTATCTCAGGGTGTTCTGGGCTACGCTCCGACACGACTTGTAACGCTTTTGGGGGTCTGACTTTTACCAACCCCCTAGGCCCGCCATGCGATGCTCATAGACGAACGGACCAGACAGTACGGATATTGTCACTGACAGGCTCAGTAGGGTGTCAGGATGAGTTCGCTCATCGACGTCCCTTTTGGTCAATAGCTGGTGGCCCGTCACGTATTGGCTTATACCTCTGACGTGCTAGTGGTTAAATCCACAGCCATAGTATTGACGAGTCTTTAGAGTCCACCACACATTCAGTTACTCAAGTTTCGGGCGAAACGCTGTAGAGGCCGTATGGAGATATGGCAGGGTC
Source organism: Agapanthus africanus (assembly GCA_030015575.1). Taxonomy (NCBI): domain Eukaryota; kingdom Viridiplantae; phylum Streptophyta; class Magnoliopsida; order Asparagales; family Amaryllidaceae; genus Agapanthus; species Agapanthus africanus. The sequence continues at coordinate 385,446,010 of JASDDO010000012.1, read as the reverse complement.
CGATCAGATACGTGCGGTATTGCACGGATCAGGATCGGACAGTTTGTACTGGTGGCCGTATGGTTATATGGCAAGGTTCGATCAGACACGTGCGGTATTGCACGGATCAGGATCGAACGGATATTACTAGCCGGCTTTGGTTTAAGCCGGATCCTAGTTTAGTACAGTGTAGATTTTGTCTAATTGCATTTTTATCCGGTCGGAATACAGATGCGGGTGTGTATGGACAGTATCAGGGTTTTCCTGTAATTTATTACGGGACCAGTTTTCTGGAGTTGCCAGTTTGCATTCCGTTCCGGCCGGTTTTCCTTTGTTCTTTCCCGGCCGGACTTTTCCGATGGAGGGGGTAATTTGCAGTTTTGCAAATTACATTTGTGGAGGGGGTATCTTGCATATTGGTGGCATCATGATAGCTTTTCATGATGAGATCCTCTCTTAGTCTTTTCCTTGCTTTATGAGATTTGAAAGATTAGGATTGATTTGTGTTTTGATGGGAGCTTTGCTTTATGATGTGGTCACCTCCACCTTTTACTACACTCACCTCCCTCTTGTATTTGTTTGATTTCCCTCCACCATTTCCTTTGGAGATTTGGCCGGCCACATTTTTGGATGAGGGGAGAGGAAAAAATGAGAGGTTCATTTTTGTGAGAAGAAGAATTCCTATCTCATTTTCTCTTGCTACAAAACTTTCTAGCTCCACTTGATAAGTTGATATCCATTCTATCCCTCCATCACCATGGCAACTAAATCCCAAGTGAGACATTGCCTATACACATTCTACAGCAAACCTTGGGCACGTCGACTAGCCAGCTTCGTGCCCGAGTTGCCTCGGTATTGAGGTGTGAGCCCGTAAAAGATGCAGACGATGTGGTGCCCTTCCGGCAAGGAGGCGACGACCGGAGTTTCCTGTCACGACCCGAAAGAGCACGTGACTGGCCCTTGAACCATATGAAGTCTATAGGACTCCATCTGATCCAAGTAAGCCAAAAGCCCAGAAATCTAAAACCATTTAAAGAGTAAGTAAAGAAAACTGGTTTAAAGAAGTGAAGGAAAATATGTTTGAAGTCAAGGTCTTTAAATAACTAAGCCGAATGTGCATTTTTAAAAGGTAAAGTCTTTTCTAAAAATTTCGGCAGAGTTTCTTTTGTAAATACTGGCCCCGAACGGGGTACAACAAGCACAACATATATACAATGATAAAAGGCATCCCCAAACGGGAGCTACCTCTTCGTCAATCGACGGTCACAACCACGCAAGCAGCAATAATATACAACGCCGAAAGGCGAGGATCAAATCCAAAAGAAACACAGTAAGCATGAAAACCGCAATACTACTAAGCGCGACTCTAAGGTCAAATAAAACATCACTAAAGTCTGAGTCTGAAACAATATACAAGTTTTGGTTGATGGAAAAATCTAGATACAAGGAATAATACAAGTACAATGGTGGTTCTTGATGCAAAAGAAACCACCTACCAAATGCAATTCACCCGCAAGGAAGCAATGTGCCAGAAATGCCGCAATGAAACCTGTACGGAAAACCTGCAAGAACTGTGGCACAACGGGAGGGGTGAGTTGCCAACTCGTGAATAGAGAACAACTACAAGCAGAAACCGAACGCAAGACATAATCCTAGGTCAAAACGATCAGTACAAAATCCTCAATAAAAACATGCAGCCTATAACAAGGCTAGGGTAAATATCTAACCCGAGTGCAATCTCATGTGCCTGTGTCAGTGCCTCAGGTAGCAATATATCATATGAATGAGGTATGAATGCATGAGAACAGAATACATGTAAATGAAGAAACTGTTTTCATAATTTAGTGAGATTTCCTTTGTATTTTTAAAATGAGGTATCATAATGAAATCAGCATAAAACAGTGCCTAACATCGGCACAAAACGTAATCCAAATATCTCGATATCTCTGTATCACAGTCTCTGTACCTCAATATCTCGAAATCTCAATGTCTCAATCACAAAATCTAGGGCGCCGTCCGTCCAGACCGGCCCCTACCATCAATCTCAAGACCACGACGGTATCCTCCGGATATCCGACGCGTCAGGTAAAATCACCGGTCGGTAGTGCTCCCCTGCCAGGCTCAACGTCATCACCACATTCATCTTGCCCCGGGGTACCGCACCGGGTCCACCATGTACCCGAAACGGTTCATCCGTCTCCTAGAATCGGGTTTCCAAATCCATCAGCAACTCATGGTGGAGGACTCATAAATCATGGGAAAGCCGCACTTTTTATTTTAAAAGAGAGAGAATGTTTATTTGTGTTTTTGCGGTTTTCCTCCAAATCCAGAAAATCTCACGGAAATCCAAATCTAAAACCTCAGTAACACGTAAAATAGTGAATATATGCATGAGAATCCATGAATGCGGCATAACAATGAATAACAGTATGCATGAAGTAGCAGGTAATAACTACAATGTCTAAACTATTAGCTAAAAGGTTATGACAAGCAATAGTATTTTCTAAGATGTACGTGACATGGCAATTACCGATGAAGATGTGTGTGAGCCGGCAAGTAAGTGTACGTGGTACATACGCAACATCGGTAATGGTGCTGGTGTCCTAACAGCATGATATCAATAATGGAGTATGAAACATAATATAAGAATGCGATGCAAAGAGAACCACAAAAAGAGTGGGAGCTGAATCTAGAAGCAACTATAACTAATCTGCATTAATCTAATATAAGTCCTACAAATGGTGCCTTTTGAAATATCACGAATCATGGGGTTTTGAAAATAGGGGCTACGGTGTTTTTATGAAAAGATACGCCTTTTGAAATGTCCGTAGATCCCTTGACCTGTCTTTTAAAATACCCACGACCCGCTAGTTTTGAAATAGGTAGGAGTCTAATCTAATCTAACAACTACACTAAACTATACAGCTGAACTAACAAGCTGAGCTACAGGTAAGGAAACCGCCTAACATCTGAGTCGATATATATAAATATATATAAGTCGGTGATCCCGCCTCAATAGTATCGCGTACGATACAGTATATCATATGGCATCCTCAAGTCATGAGTGCGGATCTATCGTCAATGTAAAGCTCATACGGTAAATCGTCGTACGACATCCCAATCGCTGGGTACGGGTTAATATCACACTGTCTCATCACATCTCAGGTATCACTATTATCGTATCACATAAGCTGGGGTACTGATCTAAGTCTAGTACAACTGATGCCATCTACAAAGTATGAATGGGGGGGGGGGTAAAAACATATCCCAAGCCCGCAAGAAACACATTTCGTATCCCAAATACGAATCATATCACATCACCGATCTCGCGGCACAAAGCCCAATATCATCAACTCATCTCCAAAGTCATCCCATATCATCAACACAGTGCCAGTATAAGTAATATGCAAGGGTGCGCGTGTAGGTGTAATTCTATTCTAGGGTTCGCGACTATGAACTACACTAGTCACTTCTAACCCTACACTATCCATAATACAACTAACTATCATATATAATAACAACTACGGACTGCGGGGGTGCTATACGCCATCCACCCGACTTCTCCCAGTAGATATAATCTACTCACCTTGCGTCTCCATCTTTCGATGTCACCACACGTTTGCTTGTCGTCCCGTAGTCTTCATAGGGTACCTACACATCAAAATATCGTATATGCGCATTAAAACCAAATCAAAGCTACAACGGCACACGAAACCCAAAACGATGCGATAAGAGGCTTATAGGTTAGAACCTATGGCACGCCTTCAAAACCATCAATAAATCCTCTATATCGTCGTATAAACGCCAAATAGTCGAGGTAAAACACAAGACACAAATTCAGACTTAAAAATACGGAATACGGAAACACGAATCCAAAACTGCAACTTAGGAAATATGTTCCAGATTTCACCTTAGGTCCAATTAGACAATTCTATGTATACCGGGGGCCTAAACTACAGATAAGGGAACACCAAAACCAAAACGAGCCAATTCCATCATGGTCTGGCCGCAATTTGCGGCCAGAATGGAGGAATTTGCGGCCTGGAAATGGAAGTAGGGGCTGGGGTCTTGGTGGTAGCTTCCTGGGTGCCTGCACATGTCACTGTCCAATCAATTTTAATTTAGGGTGTCTCGGGTGATAGCAGATTCAATATACCCTTCACAGATTTCATAAATTCTCCGATATCGGTTTCTAAAATCCGCATTATGGGTTTAAGCTTCAGGTTAGGGTCTCAATTCATACACTAGGGTGTTTGTATAACCTCAATTGAACTCAATTTCACATACAACACAAGTTTCCCTCAAACCCTAACTAGGTTTTACCTCAAGTCACCAATTCACACAATATCGGTTCAAAACTAAACATGGGGTATAAGTAATACTAAAACTAAGCTAATGGTTCAGAAAAATACCTCATTTGGCAACTTAAGAATTTTCTTGAGTGCCCCTAGTGGCCAAAATCCATGCTTTCATGGTCCATCATGTAGGTCTTGAGCTTGTGCATCTTTTTAGTGAAATGAGATTGGGGTTTTGAGTTTGTTTTAAAGGTGTTGTGAGGGGTTGAAGAGGGGAGGGAGATGAAGGAGGAGGAGCAGCAGCAAGCAAGGAAGGGGGAGAGAGAAATGAGTGTTGAAAATGGAGGAGAATGGCTAAGTCTTTAGTCAATGGTGCCCATACCTCTCTCTCTCACCTACTACCAATTTCTTTAATCTTTTTCCATTTCTTTTCCTTTTCTTTTCTTATTCTCTCAAAATCCTTGTCCCAAGAATAGTAAACCCAAAGAGAACCATGGCAAGAAAATGCACAAGTGTGAAAAAGTGATATGTGCATGTGTTGCACAAAAAAGCTAAAAACTGATTAGCGATTTTTAATCGCGATTAGCACTAAATTAGTGTCAAATTAATCCCAAAAACTTTAAAATATCATAATTCTCTAATTTACCCTATTTTAGAATTTTCCATAATTTTCCAAAATTTTTCCCATTTATTTGTATTTAATAATTCCAAAATATTAAAATATTCAATAAAATAATATTAAATTATAAAAATTCCCAAAATTAATATTTTATCTTTTTTGAAATGTTACAATCTACCCCCCTTAAAGAAATTCGGTCCCAGAATTTAAATTTAAACCCCCAATACTAAAACAATTTTAGTAATACTCCAATTTGTCGGGACTCCGAAAACATCAATACATAGAGAATATCATAAAAATGTACTGCTCTACTAGAAATCAATCCCAAAAATGCATATATAAGAATATCATATGCGTCTGGTGCGCAAGGAATCAAAATCCATATATGTGTCAAACAGGTGTACAAAACAACATCTAGGTGCAACTGGTGTGCACGAAACATCTGTCGTAGGCAACGTGTGTGCCTGACAGTAAAAAAAAAATCAGGTGCATGTGACATGCACGAAGAATCCCGATTTAGTGCATCTGGCGTGCACCAAAATCGTATATCAAAACACTAAAGGTGCATGAAAACTCTGCTGGAAGTGTAAATCAAATCACTGTATAAGATGGGCGTGAATTCACAATCAATACCGCGAATGTAATAACTATGCGCAAAATATAAATATCCAGTGGGTGCATGAAACAAATATCATGAAACTCAGTCATCAAAACTAAATCATGCAAACAGAACGCCCAAAATACCGAAATCCAAAACGACGGATACGTGAAAATCGAATCACAAAATCACAAATCATAAATACCGTCGTCGGTAGTTCCTCCTTCGAAGTCGAGAAGGAGTCGGTGCATCCAATGCTAGCAGCGCAAGATATCTACTTTCCTCTTGCTCACGGTCTGGCGTCCTCTGACTCTGGGTCCTTATCTTCTCTGCGGATTACCTATCTCGCAGTCGATCGGCTCATCGGCCCTGTCAGGTGTGCTAACGGGGACGATTCCGTTCTAGCACTTCTCTGGTCACCTATCGGTCAATCCTCACGACCACTCGTGAGGCAGCCTATCACTGGCATCGGCCTCTGGCTCTCTGAATGCACGTCACACATCTGATCCTGGGTGCAAACATCATTGCAGCAATGTCCTGGAAGGAATCCTGCTCAAGGTCTCTTCCGATCTTGCCTATGCCGAACTGTACAGAGGCTGGCTCTCCTGCATAATCTCTTCTCACTCGATAGACATCTGTGTCCCCAGCACAAAATTTTCTCGGAAATTGGTCGCATCCCAACGTCTCTGTAAGCATATCAGGTCTCTAGTCTCGACGGGAAGTAATGACAGCCCGTCAGCGTCTCGCCCGAACCTCTGGTTCCGCCTGTCTCTATCGTCGTCCACTATGACGTCACGCCATGCATATCTACGCACTGCACTGTTCTCGGCCACGGTCAATCTGAAGTCTCTCACACGGACTCGAAATCGCGTACTCTGTAGCTTCATCATTCTGTAGAAGATGTCTAGCCGAACAGGCCCTCGGGGACACGCCCCAACCATCGGAGGAATACTCAACACTCGTCCGTCCTTGATCAATTCGCAACGCATCTGGGTAAGTTCCTTTATCCGAACCTGGTCAACTACCTCGTCGACAATGCCGAACTCTGGCCTGCTGGGTGTGCGCAATATGACTACCCCTGGGTCTAGGTCTTCTCGTATCGCATTCCAGAAAGGTCCTATCGAGATTTCTCTCTCAAATCTCTTTCCTGCAGGATTGCCCGGAAGTCATCATCCATTGCTGAAGCAAATTCTTATTCCGGAACGGCTGCATACTTATCGCGCTTCTTTCTGGAAGATATATCCATATACAACGCCTCTGGGTGCGTATCACATCTTTGATGTCAGCAGAGTGGGACGTGATCTCGTCGAAATCTCTTGTGAACTCTTTTCTTCACTCTGCTTCAATGTCGACTGATTCGGACTCGTCTCATCGTGGCTGCATGGACTATGCTCCGACGGCTATACTCGTATCTGGAGTCTCCCAAGCAATGCATCCCATCACATGATATCCGAATGATGTCGAAACATTCGATCGACTCGTCAGAACCTTATAATCCCCCAAGAGATCAACATCTCGAGTACAGTTTAATAGTATCGAGTACATGCCTCAGCGTCGGTGGTCCAGCCGTAGAAGGGCAAACCCAAGCCTCACTAATGGCGCCGAGGAACTGCCGCAAACCCTAAGGTTCAAAGGCTTTCACACGGTCATTAAGTCGAGTTAGGGTTTCATTCTTCTAGAGGGTCCATAGAATCACCTGCATGTCTTTCCGTATACTTTAAACTTGGAAAATGGGCTCCTGACATTCGATCGTCTCTATCGACTCTCAATGAATCTGCGCGAAGTCGTCTCCAGCTGGAAACAATCTATCTGATGACCTCGCATCGGTAACCGAACGAACCACATGTCCTAGTCATTAGTCCTCAGGTGACTAGCGACCGTCCATCATATCTCTAAGTATAAGCTCACGCTGCAGTAGCTCTATCCATCTAGGCGATATCTCGTCATTTGCAGCAATAACTGGCTCATTCACCTGTACGCCGAACAGCGCCTCAATCCTCCAGGAAAGGCGACACATTGGCGGTCATCTCTGAATCGGTCTGCTCTAGATCTGAGTAAGACTCTCCACACTGGAAATCTTCAACTCAACTGGGCCCGCTCCGGTGCATAAATCGGACGAATCACCTTCGTCTCTCAATTCGGGTAGACTAGCTATAATCTGTCTCATATCTACCTGGAAGCTCCGACAATCTAAGCTCGGAAGCTCCGAAAGCGACATCCCGTCAATCTCAGCAACAGCTGGTCCCTCTGTCTGCACGGTAGACGACATCATAATCTCTGAGGTATGATGTACAACAACAGTCCTCTCTCAACTGGCAGCTCTAACAATGGCCCGATCATCCGGTGCAAAACCAAGCACTCGCCTCCACTTGAGGTCACAGTCATCAATACTAACTCGAGACGTTCCCATGTCACCAGAAAACACAATGGTCGGCCCTCGTACCAGACGAGCTCGCCCTGACCGTAACCCTAGTAGCAGCCCAAACTGCGCTCAAACATGGCGACAGGAACCTCAATCGAGTATCGAAGAGAGCAGATCAATGACAAGAAAGGAAACAACAGATCCAGAGTGGATACATGATCATAAGAAGGAACAGCATCAATGAAGGTATGATCATGGACTAATAGAATCGGGGATCTCAAATGGATGTATAATCATGGATATAAAGAGAATCACTGATCTCGAAAATATGTACATCCTAAGGTTCCTTAAGCGGAGTGGCGTGTCGTAAGTATGCCGCGGAACATACCAACGGTACGTCACTCTACTTTAGTCACCTATTCCATCAACCAAGGGTCATCCTATACGACGAAAGTTCGGGTCTAATACCCCCTCGACTAAGTCTAAGTTCCGTAAGGTCAAGCCTAAGTTCCGTATATATATAAACGACCTAGGCTCCACATAGTAAAACTTAGACTCGAACCAAGGTCAACCTAGCGCTCTGATACCAACTTTGTCACGACCCGAAAGAGCACGTGACTGGCCCTTGAACCGTATGAAGTCTATAGGACTCCATCTGATCCAAGTAAGCCAAAAGCTCAGAAATCTAAAACCATTTAAAGAGTAAGTAAAGAAAACTGGTTTAAAGAAGTGAAGGAAAATATGTTTGAAGTCAAGGTCTTTAAATAACTAAGCCGAATGTGCATTTTTAAAAGGTAAAGTCTTTTCTAAAAATTTCGGCAGAGTTTCTTTTGTAAATACTGGCCCCGAACGGGGTACAACAAGCACAACATATATACAATGATAAAAGGCATCCCCAAGCGGGAGCTAGCTCTTCGTCAATCGACGGTCACAACCACGCAAGCAGCAATAATATACAACGCCGAAAGGCGAGGATCAAATCCAAAAGAAACACAGTAAGCATGAAAACCGCAATACTACTAAGCGCGACTCTAAGGTCAAATAAAACATCACTAAAGTCTGAGTCTGAAACAATATACAAGTTTTGGTTGATGGAAAAATCTAGATACAAGGAATAATACAAGTACAATGGTGGTTCTTGATGCAAAAGAAACCACCTACCAAATGCAATTCACCCGCAAGGAAGCAATGTGCCAGAAATGCCGCAATGAAACCTGTACGGCAAACCTGCAAGAACAGTGGCACAACGGGAGGGGTGAGTTGCCAACTCGTGAATAGAGAACAACTACAAGCAGAAACCGAACGCAAGACATAATCCTAGGCCAAAACGATCAGTACAAAATCCTCAATAAAAACATGCAGCCTATAACAAGGCTAGGGTAAATATCTAACCCGAGTGCAATCTCATGTGCCTGTGTCAGTGCCTCAGGTAGCAATATATCATATGAATGAGGTATGAATGCATGAGAACAGAATACATGTAAATGAAGAAACTGTTTTCATAATTTAGTGAGATTTCTTTGTGTTTTTAAAATGAGGTATCATAATGAAATCAGCATAAAACAGTGCCTAACATCGGCACAAAACGTAATCCAAATATCTCGATATCTCAGTATCACAGTCTCTGTACCTCAATATCTCGAAATCTCAATGTCTCAATCACAAAATCTAGGGCGTCGTCCGTCCAGACCGGCCCCTACCATCAATCTCAAGACCACGACGGTATCCTCCGGATATCCGACTCGTCAGGTAAAATCACCGGTCGGTAGTGCTCCCCTGCCAGGCTCAACGTCATCACAACATTCATCTTGCCCCGGGGTACCGCACCGGGTCCACCATGTACCCGAAACGGTTCATCCGTCTCCTAGAATCGGGTTTCCAAATCCATCAGCAACTCATGGTGGAGGACTCATAAATCATGAGAAAGCCGCACTTTTTATTTTAAAAGAGAGAGAATGTTTATTTGTGTTTTTGCGGTTTTCCTCCAAATCCAGAAAATCTCATGGAAATCCAAATCCAAAACCTCAGTAACACGTAAAATAGTGAATATATGCATGAGAATCCATGAATGCGGCATAACAATGAATAACAGTATGCATGAAGTAGCAGGTAATAACTACAATGTCTAAACTATTAGCTAAAAGGTTATGACAAGCAATAGTATTTTCTAAGATGTACGTGACATGGCAATTACCGATGAAGATGTGTGTGAGCCGGCAAGTAAGTGTACGTGGTACATACGCAACATCGGTAATGGTGCTGGTGTCCTAACAGCATGATATCAATAATGGAGTATGAAACATAATATAAGAATGCGATGCAAAGCGAACCACAAAAAGAGTGGGAGCTGAATCTAGACGCAACTATAACTAATCTGCATTAATCTAATATAAGTCCTACAAATGGTGCCTTTTGAAATATCACGAATCATGGGGTTTTGAAAATAGGGGCTACGGTGTTTTTATGAAAAGATACGCCTTTTGAAATGTCCGTAGATCCCTTGACCTGTCTTTTAAAATACCCACGACCCGCTAGTTTTGAAATAGGTAGGAGTCTAATCTAATCTAACAACTACACTAAACTATACAGCTGAACTAACAAGCTGAGCTACAGGTAAGGAAACCGCCTAACATCTGAGTCGATATATATAAATATATATAAGTCGGTGATCCCGCCTCAATAGTATCGCGTACGATACAGTATATCATATGACATCCTCAAGTCATGAGTGCGGATCTATCGTCAATGTAAAGCTCATACGGTAAATCGTCGTACGACATCCCAATCGCTGGGTACGGGTCAATATCACACTATCTCATCACATCTCAGGTATCACTATTATCGTATCACATAAGCTGGGGTACTGATCTAAGTCTAGTACAACTGATGCCATCTACAAAGTATGAATGCGGGGGGTAAACACACATCCCAAGCCCGCAAGAAACACATTTCGTATCCCAAATACGAATCATATCACATCACCGATCTCGCGGCACAAAGCCCAATATCATCAACTCATCTCCAAAGTCATCCAATATCATCAACACAGTGCCAGTATAAGTAATATGCAAGGGTGCGCGTGTAGGTGTAATTCTATTCTAGGGTTCGCGACTACGAACTACACTAGTCACTTCTAACCCTACACTATCCATAATACACCTAACTATCATATATAATAACAACTACGGACTGCGGGGGTGCTATACGCCATCCACCCGACTTCTCCCAGTAGATATAATCTACTCACCTTGCGTCTCCATCTTTCGATGTCACCACACGTTTGCTTGTCGTCCCGTAGTCTTCATAGGGTACCTACACATCAAAATATCGTATATGCGCATTAAAACCAAATCAAAGCTAAAACGGCACACGAAACCCAAAACGATACGATAAGAGGCCTATAGGTTAGAACCTATGGCACGCCTTCAAAACCATCAATAAATCCTCTATATCGTCGTATAAACGCCAAATAGTCGAGGTAAAACACAAGACACAAATTCAGACTTAAAAATACGGAATACGGAAACACGAATCCAAAACAGCAACTTAGGAAATATGTTCCAGATTTCACCCTAGGTCCAATTAGACAATTCTATGTATACCGGGGGCCTAAACTACAGATAAGGGAACACCAAAACCAAAACGAGCCAATTCCATCATGGTCTGGCCGCAATTTGCGGCCAGAATGGAGGAATTTGCGGCCTGGAAATGGATGTAGGGGCTGGGGTCTTGGTGGTAGCTTCCTGGGTTCCTGCACATGCCACTGTCCAATCAATTTTAATTTAGGGTGTCTCGGATGATAGCAGATTCAATATACCCTTCACAGATTTCATAAATTCTCCGATATCGGTTTCTAAAATCCGCATTATGGGTTTAAGCTTCAGGTTAGGGTCTCAATTCATACACTAGGGTGTTTGTATAACCTCAATTGAACTCAATTTCACATACAACACAAGTTTCCCTCAAACCCTAACTAGGTTTTACCTCAAGTCACCAATTCACACAATATCGGTTCAAAACTAAACATGGGGTATAAGTAATACTAAAACTAAGCTAATGGTTCAGAAAAATACCTCATTTGGCAACTTAAGAATTTTCTTGAGTTGCCCCTAGTGGCCAAAATCCATGCTTTCATGGTCCATCATGTAGGTCTTGAGCTTGTGCATCTTTTTAGTGAAATGAGATTGGGGTTTTGAGTTTGTTTTAAAGGTGTTGTGAGGGGTTGAAGAGGGGAGGGAGATGAAGGAGGAGGAGCAGCAGCAAGCAAGGAAGGGGGAGAGAGAAATGAGTGTTGAAAATGGAGGAGAATGGCTAAGTCTTTAGTCAATGGTGCCCATACCTCTCTCTCTCACCTACTACCAATTTCTTTAATCTTTTTCCATTTCTTTTCCTTTTCTTTTCTTATTCTCTCAAAATCCTTCTCCCAAGAATAGTAAACCCAAAGAGAACCATGGCAAGAAAATGCACAAGTGTGAAAAAGTGATATGTGCATGTGTTGCACAAAAAAGCTAAAAACCGATTAGCGATTTTTAATCGCGATTAGCACTAAATTAGTGTCAAATTAATCACAAAAACTTTAAAATATCATAATTCTCTAATTTACCCTATTTTAGAATTTTCCATAATTTTCCAAAAATTTTCCCATTTATTTGTATTTAATAATTCCAAAATATTAAAATATTCAATAAAATAATATTAAATTATAAAAATTCCCAAAATTAATATTTTATCTTTTTTGAAATGTTACATTTCCGCGGAAGATCGGGACGATGACGAGAAGACCGGAGGACTCGGATCACTCGGTATATCTCTCACCCTTTCTCTTGTTAGCTAGTATAGGTTAATGGTTAACGATCCGGGTTTTATTGTCCACGGTAGCGCCAGTTTCCAAGTAAGGAAAATTTTTGATTCCGCATTTTGGCCTCGGATAGACGGCCGGGGCGCTGCCGTAGCGCAACATGGTATCAGAGCCACGCCATTAACCTTGTCTAGCTTTGTTTAATGTGTTTTACATTTCCGATCGACCAAAATTCCAAAAATACGCGCTTTCTGTACATCAGTTTTCTGTTGATTTTTTTCTTGCTCAAAAAAATTTTCAGGTTGTAAAAAACTAATGTACTGGAAATTCTAAGACTGCTGTAAAAATTCGACGCAGTCAGTCGATCACTGAAGCGCGGAACCGCGGCCAAACCCCCCCTTGGGCCGCGGTTCCGCCGCATATTGGTGTCCTCACTGTGTCCAAATTTTCCAGTGGGCTTGTGGGCTGGTTTTGGGGGTTTTGGGATATTAAATTTGGACCCAGAATTTCTGTGAGTGCTACAGTATTGCTTGGGGGCCCACTTGTTAATTATTTGATCGATCGGATATTTTAAACACATTATTTCACAGTATTTACATTATATCTGCGACCGTGAATGTCACTTGATCGTGTCACACCGTACGTGTACATGAATGAATTTCAAAGAGAGATCATAACGTAGAACCCAAGTCACAGCAAACAAAAAGGAAACTAGACCTTGGAGGGCATATTAGAATAAAGATACATCATATATATCTAAAGAAAATCAATAATAGAGAATTTATGACACAAATATCTCTACTTTCTATAACTACAACTAAAGAAGCGGCACTTGTCCTTTAAAACAAAATTCCAAAATAAAAGTAGAAAGATATCGAGGAAAAGCAATTCTTTAAAGGCAACCCTCTTAATTTTTGTGAGTCTTTGAATGTATGTGTTGCTCTGCAAATTTTGTTGAATGTCTGCTAACTTTTTTTTTTGCCAAAGCATGTTCTGCGTACTTGGGTAACGAAAATAATGCCTTCCAAATGCTTAGAAGAGGAAATTGTTGTCATCCAAATGCTTGCGTTGAGGATGCAGGAGTTTGGTCTTCCAACTGCTTAGGGTACAAACATTTTTGAGTAATACTTTTTCTACCGGTGCGGTGGAATTCATGTAGGCTGCATAAATTTCCATTGGATACAAGGTGAGACATAGAGTATAAGTACCTAGATAGTGGATAATATGGCTCATCTTGTATCCAATAGGAATCCATGCAGCGTACATGGATTCCACCGCATCGGTTGGAAAAGTATTACTCAACATTTATGGTCATCCAAATGCTTGGGTAACAAACCCGGTTGGTCACCTAAGTGGCTGAATTATTTTTCTCCATTATTGTCACCTCAGTGTCTGGGTAACCAAGCCTTGGGTGACAAACTATTCTTATCACCCAAGTGCACTTAAGTGACAGAAGATATGTCACGTCCCGCTTTCCAAAATATGGAATACGAGGGGTGACTTGGCCAGCCATACTCCTACGGTCAGAGAATAATCCCGCCATAGACATATTACGGCTTCTAGCATTACATGGTAGTTAGTAAACAGTACTAGAGTAAAGCAAATCACTGTTCACAATTTTAATATATTACAATAAAAGAGTTCGAGATACATTTATTTTGCATAAGGAAATAACTAACCAACGAAATACAATGTGCTTATAGTAAAAGGGCAGCGCTGATGTTGCGGTCTTGACCACCGCAATCTCGAATGGCAGGTCATGCTTCTTGACTGGGTCTACTTCGTCCTCTGAGCATGCACACTCAAGTCGTCAGAACGACACATATAATAATAAATATTGTAGGGTTCTTAGGCACGACAGCAAGGTTTCGGGAGGTATCGTCCATGCTATTTTCAAATTTTTCACATGCTAAAAAACACTAACCTAGGATGTTTAACTAGAGAATCTTACGAAACAAATTGTAAACTACTTGATAACTAAATGAACTAGGAATACAAGCTTTGTAGACCGGCCCTTCACTTCAATAGCTCCTTTTAGTAGTCCCTTCGCTCCAAATAGTGATCTTCCGGACTCTAGCATGGCTTCACAAGAAGAAAAGAACAAACTTGCTTGAAGTTTTCAAGGCCGAAAATGATCTACGTCGGGGAGACACTAACCCAAGCTACTACTTCACTAATGAGAGATTAGTGAAGCTAACACCCTATACTAAAGTGCTAATTTAGTAGAGAATGATGAAGTAGAATTTTTGCTCAATTTAGAATTTATTTTCTCACTATTATTTCTCACTTGCACAAAAACTAGAGTGCTCTTGAGCTTGAAGAAGAAGATGAAGAGAGAGAATGTTGTGTGAGTGAATGGCAACCATGGTTGAGAAAATATCTAATATTACTCATGTAGAGACTTAACCATGAGTTTAGATAATGGTTGGGTTAACAAATATCTAGTGTAAGTCAAAACTAGTGGACTAAGTTAATGGATCTCAAAGTTTCATGAAGCTTCCTGCCATGTGACAAATTTCCAACTAATAATTGAATTGCAATAAATAAATAAACCCTACATTATCTTTATCATAGTGTAACTCTCATACACCCATGTTGCATGTATCATCAACCATGACATATAATAAAACACAATTAATAAATATCACATATATATTAAGTGTGCACATGTGAGAAAAATAAATGCTTAAGTGAGCTAATATTAGTTAATGTAAATTAATATATCAAATATATAATTATATATTAAATCATTAAATCAACTCTTGATTTAATAATCCGGTTGTATCTCATATGACCGACTAATATTATTTGTATCAACTTATCGAATCAACACTTGATTCGATAACCCGGCTATATAACATATAACCGACCGATACAGTATCTTATCGAATCAACATTTGATTCGATAAACCGGCTATATCACATACAACTGATCGATACCTTATATCGCGAGAATAGAATACGGTATCACAAACTCGTATTAATCTCGATCCCGTACATATCACATATGTGCTCCTGCTTCGTTTTGCCTGAACCAGTGAAACCTCTCTGTAGGACTCTAAAGACTCGTCAATACGCCGGCAGTAGGTGATGATCACATGAAGCACCCACAAGCCGTCAGCGGTATTAGCTGGACGTAACGACTACCCGGGTATTGAACGATCAGAAGATCAGCAAGCAATCCCGCTCTAACTCCTGCAAAAGACTGTCAGTAACACTATCGTACAGTCCGGTCTCTTCATCTGATATGTCACATATCCATTATAGGGGTGGTAAACGTCAGACTCCAATAACCGATAAGTCGTGCCGATGTGAGGCTCATAACGGGTCGAGAAACTACTGATAACACTTATCATTAAATCTCTGTATCATCCCTGGCTAGGGACTTTCCTGTTATGGCCAATCGAGCACAGCGCAACATCAACCCCCAATACCGGGATAGACAAATCCTCTCCTATCGCTCATTGTTTCCATGTGATTCGAGACTGTACCCAAAAGCCACCGTTTTGCACGTTCTTTTGAACGTGGTAAGGTGGAAATCAAAGCATAGTGGGAATCACACAAGACTTTATGACAATCTGGGGTCCACAGACTAATCTGTACCAGTGTCACCAGAGAACTGCTATCTAACGATAGGTATAATACCAACTAGGAGTTCTCGGCGAGTCCGTTCAGTGTACCCAGTCTCCACTGAGCACCCGTATACCATCTTTGATGTCAAACACCAATGGATGTGCGATCATCCATCGCCCATCATATGGGTAAAGATGCGTATATGCTAGTCTACTCTGAAATATCGATGCCCTGTCTCGATATACTCTCGACTAGGAACTGCTTTAGGGTATACTTGTGGACTACCCTTGGCCCCACTAGTGTGATCTCCATCATAGTCCTGGTAGTCAAGTACACAACCTAAGGGCTTTATCAACACGTGAGAGCAAGACAACATCACATATACAAGTCAACATGTTAAGATAAACAGCAACCAGATAGCATACTATCACGTCGAGTAAAAAAGTCCTCTCTATATATATCCAAGCATCCACTATAATATACATCACATGTACAATAATGGCCTCTATGGCATACATATAACTAACAATCTCCCACTTGTGCTAAGGCCGGTTTTTGTAGTATCACATACCCAACATCCCGAAGAGTCTCTCAAATTGTATCTGAGGAATGGCCTTGGTGAGTGGATCCGCCGTGTTGTCCTTCGTGTCAACTCTCCTGACCACGATCTCCCGGCGATCAACTAACTCCCGGATCAGCTGATACCACCTCAGAATATGCCTGGATCGCTGATGGGACCTGGGTTCCTTGGCCAAAGCCACTGCTCCATTGTTATCACAATACAAAGGTATTAGACGCTCAATGGATAGAACCACACCAAGCTCAGTTATGAACTTCTTCATCCAGATAGCCTCTTTGGAAGCATCGTTGGCAGCTATATATTCAGCCTCCATCGTCGAGTCTGTCACGGTTTCATGTTTGGAACTCTTCCAACAAACCGCCCCTCCATTGAGGGTAAAGAAAAATCCCGAGACCGACTTAGAGTCGTCCTTATCACTTTGGAAGCTCGAATCGGTAAAGGACTCCACTTGGAGTTCACCGTTACCATACATCAAGAACATCTCTTTAGTCCTTCTCAAGTACTTGAGAATGTTCTTCACAGCTGTCCAGTGACTCTCTCCTAGATCTGCTTGATACCTACTCACTACACTTAGTGAGTATGCTACATCGGGTCAGGTACATAACATCGCATACATGATAGAGCCTACTGCCGAAGCATAGGGTATCCCTTGCATGCGAGCTCTCTCCAAATCAGTCTTGAGAGACATCTTTTTGGAGAGAGTGAGTCCTGAGATCGTGGGTTAAAACCCACGCTTGAATTCTTCCATACTAAATCTTTTTAGTATGGTGTCAATGTACCTGGATTAGGACAATCCCAGTATCCGTTTAGATTTATCTCTATAGATCTTAATCGACAAGATGTAGGAGGCATCCCCTAGATCTTTCATTGAAAATCTTTGTGATAAGAAGAGCTTGACCGATTGCAGCATAGGAACACCATTTTCTGTCAAGAGTATGTCATCTATGTACAATACGAGGAAGACAACCTTATACAATACGAGGAAGACAACCTTACTCTTTGCCAGCTTCTTATATATACAAGGTTCATCTACGTTTTTGACGAAGTCAAACTCTTTGACAACGACATCAAAACAGATGTTCCAACTCCGTGATGCCTGCTTTAACCCGTAGATGGATTTAAGGAGCTTGCACACCTTTCCGCTGCTCCTACTGTCTACGAAGCCCTCTGGCTGAGTCATGTACACGCACTCTTCTAAATCACCATTTAGAAAGGCGGTCTTAACATCCATTTTCCGGATTTCGTAGTCATGGTATGCAACGATGGGAAGCAGGATCCGGATGGACTTAATCATAGCTACTGGAGAAAATGTTTCATCATAGTTCACACCTGGTCTTTTACGAAAACCTTTTGCAACAAGTCTAGCTTTGAAAGTCTCAACTTTTTCATCTACACCAAGTTTCTTCTTCAAGTTCCATTTGCTCCCAATGGATTTTACCCCTTCAGGAGCAACTTCCAAAGTCCATACTTTGTTGGTGTACATGGATTCCATCTCAGATCGCATTGCATCCAGCCATTTCACAAAATCCCCACTCGTGATGGCCTGCTCGAAGCTAGTTGGTTCATCATCTACCATGATGCAATTCTCGCTCACACCGTCTACGAGAAAACCGTAGTATCTCTTAGGTGGATGAGGAACCCTACCAGATCGGTGGAGAGGCTGAGGTTCGTTGGGAACTATCGAATCCTCCGGTTCCACTAAATCTTCAGTTCCAGTTTGTGCTGCTGGAACTTCTTCCAGCTCTGCCTCTTCGCCACCAATTTCTTTTGCAAGAAATTCGTTTTCTAAAAAGGTGGAATATTGAGAAACAAATACCTTTTGTTCCTCAGTGTGGTAGAATATATATCCTTGTGTATTCTTTGGATATCCTACAAACTTGCAAAGGACTGAACGTGCCTCGAGTTTGTCCGGATTTTGCCTTTTGATATAGGCCGGACAACCCCATATCTTAACTCGTTTAAAATATTGTCTCTTCCTACTCCATATCTCATATGGTGTGGCAGGTACAGATTTAGATAGAACTTGATTCAATAGGTATGCTGCTGTCTCCAGCGCATAACCCTAAAAAGAAATAGGTAACTCAGCAGTGCTTATCATAGAGCGCACCATACCTAATAGGGTGCGATTCCTCCACTCCGATACACCGTTGTGCTGTGGTGTATACGGAGGAGTAAGCCGAGAGAGAATCCCATTCTCTTTTAGATAGTCACGGAATTCTGTGCTCAAGTATTCTCCTCCCCGATCGGATCGTAGGATTTTAATACTTTTACCCATTTGGTTCTTTACTTCATGCTTATATTCTTTGAATTTCTCAAAAACATCAGACTTGTGTTTCACCAGGAACATATGTCCGTATCTTGAAAGATCGTCAGTGAATATAATGAAGTACGTGGAATCATTCCTAGCATGTGTAGACATGGGACCACATATATCGCTATATATCAGTCCCAAGTGTTCCGTAACTCTTTATCTTTTTCCACTAAACGGAGTTTTGGTCATTTTTCCTTTGTGACATGACTGACAAGTGTCATAAGATTAAAATTCGAACGGATTCAAATATCCATCCTTATATAACTTAGCTAGTCGTGTCGCATTGATATGACCTAGTCTACAATATCACAAGAAGAATTCGTTCATTTCTGAACTCTTCCTCTTGTGTGTGTTTTGTACGTTGAGAACTATAAAACATTTCAGAAAAATAAAATATTATTTTTGCGAATTTAAATAATTAAAATAATAAATATTATGAATATTTTAATGATGTGGTATAATTATATACCGATAGTTCGAAAATGTTGGAAAATTAAACTGAATGGTGATTTTTGGAGGGATTTATGTGATTTAGGCAAATTATAAATTTTTATAATTAATTTTATACTAGTTTATTTCTAAACTTGATTAATGTTCATTAATCATGCATTTATCTTGATTAGGCTTCAGGACATTCACCATGTCATATTTTCTAAAAATACTTGTTACATTTTTATGAAACATGATTTCAAGTCTTCATGGTGTCTTTGCAATTGTTTTACAAAACAAAACCATAAAGGAAAAGATAAGAAAAGAAAAATGAAATAGAATACAGAATAAACAAAAGAGTATGGGCAAGAGAGAGAAGAGAGAGATAGGTGAGGGGTTCATTGACCATGGCCTCATTTGTTCATTTCATTTTCTTCACTCCTCTTACTCTTCACCCATGGCTGCCCTCTTCTTCCATCTCCTTCACCTCCTCACTAAACCTACATTTCCACATCAAAACACCTCATTCCTTTCACTAAAATCATGCACAAGCTCACCACAAGCATGGAGAACCAAGCAAGTTAGGATTTTGAGCACTTGGGGCAACTCAAGAATTTTCTTGAGTTGCCAAATGAGGTAATTCTTTCACATTTAGTGTAGCATTTGAATTCGTATAGCCTCTAGACTAGCTTAGAATTCTTTTAGTATGGTTTAGTGAACTTTGAAAATTCCAAGGTGAGGTTTTGAGGAATTCTTGAGTTGTGATGGTGCATATGAGTGTATTAGTAACTACTAAACCCCCATAGTGCTAAACCTGGACCTAACATGAGACTAAAACCCCATAACCCAAACTTAGAAATCCCCGATATGGAATTTGTGTAGGAATTGTGATGTTGTTACGAGATCTGCTTTCACCCAGGGCACCTGAAAAATATTTAGCGAAGACTGAAAGATGTGCAGACACTCTAGAAGCTATCCCCAGGACCCAAGGCCCCATGTCCTCTTCATGGCCACAAATAAATCCTTCATGGCCGCAATTAGACCTACCCCATATGCAAAATTGGCTAATTTCACCTGGGGAAAAATCTGGAAGTGTTTTTCATAGTTTCTGATTTCGGTTTGTGAATTTTGTGAGCTTGAACTTTGGTATTTGGGTTTTACCTAGATCACTTGACGTTTTTACGTCGATATCGGGTGTTGTTTGGTTGATTTGCATGAGTAGACCATAGGTTTTAACCTATGTGTGATTCGCGTGTCGATTTGGTTTTGAATCGGATATTAGTGCGATACGATACGCTGTGACATGTAGCTATCTCCGCGTGAGCTTCGGGACGACAAGCAAGGGTGTGGCGCCATCGACTTCGGCAAGCAAAGATCAAGGTGAGTAGATATATATCTACGGGGAAAGTCAGGTGGATGGCGTATAGCACCCCTGCAGTTTCGTAGTGCAGTATACGAATACATATATATATATATATAATTTGTGTATTGTGAGACTAAATGATTATCAAGATAGGCTTTATGAGTTCTTGAGTTAGTTTAGCGTAATTGGAAGTAAAGTAGTTTAGCTTCTTCGTCGCGAAACCCTAGAGTAAAGATTGGCACACGCGTACACACACACACGCATGCATTGATTTTCTTATGCGTATATGGGGATATATATATACACATATATATGTATGTGAGTATGTATATATATATATAGGTATACATATACACGGATGATGAGGATAGTATATGATACTTGTAGATGAGTCGATGTGATTGCGCATGATGCCGTGAGATCGGTGATTTGATTTAGGTCGTGTGATGAGACAAGACATGATATTATAGCGGAACGTTGGGCGATGTGTTTTCATACACACGCGGATATATATATATGTTGATGGTATCGAAACGTACTAGACTTTAGATCAGTACCCCTAATTCAGAGTATGATGATAATGATACCAGATAAGTAATGTGTTGTATGTGATATTGACATATACCCCGATTTGGGATGCCGTACGACGGATGTTTACCGTATGATGTATAAATATAATGATTGATCCGTACTCTCGACTCGAGAATGTTGTATAATATATTTTATCGTACGTGACGATATTGAGGCGGGATCACCGACTAATAGATATATCGACTCAGACTTAGCTGGATTTCCTTACCCTTTTGATTTAGTCTCTTAGTTTAGTCCTGTAGTTATAAGGTAGATATTAGATTGGGCTCGAGTCATACTTATTTTCAAAATTAACGAATCATGAGTATTTTAAAGACAGGCCTAGGGATACTACGGATTTTTCAAAGGATGCATCTTTTCTCAAAGATCCCGTAGCCCTATATTTATTAAAACCACGATTCGTGCAATTTCAGATACCAAAAACTGTATGACTCGCATATAAGAATATATATTTCTTTATTGTTGCATTTACTATTCATTTGCCATATATTCCTGTTGTTCGTATCGCATTGCATGCTTATATGTGTTTTCGTTAGTTATTATGAAACCTGTTGTCAGGACACTAGCACCATTACCGATGATGCGTATGCCCCACGTACACTTATTTGCCGGTTCACACACATCATCATCGGTAATTTTCATGTCATGTACACATTAGAGAACACTACTTCATTGGTATAAACTGCTAGTTGGTAGTTTCGACATAGTACTAGTACACTTGCTTTTATATCCTAGTTTAATTATTGCATTCCTTGCTTGATATCCGATGTATTCATATAACCATTTGTCATGCAATATTATGGGGCTTTATGTCAGTATTCACTGTTTATTTACATCGCGATTTTGAGATTTCGGATTTCCATGAGATTTCTGGAATTGGAGAAACCACAAGGATTTTATAAAATGATTATCATTTCTAAAAATAGAAATTGCGGTTTTCTCGTGATATGATATGAGATATGTCCACCATGAGTTTTCTCGGCTCTTGAGCGGTATCATACACCCGATTCGAGGAGGAGGGGGAACCGTCTGCGGGTGCATGGTGGACCCGGTGCGGTACTGTAAGTGCACGGCGGCGCCCCGGCCATCGATCCGATGCAGGAATGCGGAAACGATACTTTTCTTTAAACTTTTGAACCGGCACCACCGCGCACTATAAACCCGGATCGGGCCATTAATCTAATTCTAGATAGCTAAAGAACGGGGTAGAGAGATGTACCGAGCGATCCGTGTCCTTCGGTCTTCTCGTCGTCGTCCCGATCTCCCGCGGAATCTCCGGTCTTCACCTCCTCGCCGGAAGGGCACCATATCGCCGGCTTCTTTTACGGGCTCCCACCTCTGGACCGAGGCAACTCGGGCACGAAATTGGCGAGCCGACGTGCCCAAGGATGCTGTAGGTTAATTGTAGAACTCTTTGTCTCTTTGGGGTTGTGGAAGTTGCCTTTTTGGTGGAGGAAATGAACTGTGATATTTTGTGATGAACAAGGGAATTTTTGCAAGCAAATGAGACCAAAAATCCCCATCCAAAATTTGGGACAACCCCCTTCCTCTAGCTTGGCCGGCCTTGGCTTGGGGAATGAAAGAATGGGAGTCAAGTGCAAAAGCCAAGAGGGAGAGAGTGGATGAATGATAATCCAAGAGAGAGAAAATGATAATGATGATCAAATATCATTACAACAAACACCACACTCAAAAACCCATCACTCATCTCATCACTAAAGTCAAGCCATCATGAAAGAAGAAGTCAAATGATGGTGCAACCATCATGACACTACAACTTGCAAAAGCAACCCTCAAAATTGCTAATTTGCATATTTGCAAATAAGCCCTCCTCCACCAAATTTCAGCCAAGGAAAGATACAAAGGAAAATGGCCGAAACGGAAAGCAAACTGGAAACTTCAGAAAACTGATCCCGTAATAAATTACAGGAAACCCCGCTACTGTATATACATACCCGCATTTGTATTCCGACAGAATACAAATGCACTGAGACAGATCTATACTGTACAATACTAGGATCCGGCTTAAACCAAAGCCCGCTAGTATTATCCGTCCGATAATGATCTGTGCAATACCGCACTCATCTGATCGAACCCTGCCATATCTCTATACGGCCTCTACAGCGTTTCGCCCGAAACTTGAGTAACTGTATGTGGGGGACTCTAAAGACTCGTCAATACTATGGCTGTGGATTTAACCACCAGCACGTCAGAGGTATTAGCCATACATAACGGGCTACCAGCTATTGACCAAAAGGGACGTCGATGAGCGAACTCATCCTAACACCCTACTGAGCCTGTTAGTGACAATATCCGTACAGTCCGGTCCGTTCGTCTATGAACATCGTATGGCGGGCATAGGGGGTTGGTAAAAGTCAGACCCCCAAAAGCGGTACAAGTCGTGTCAGAGTGTAGCCCAGAACACCCTGAGATACTACTGGAATACCTACCAGTAAATTTCATGCCTTGGCCAAGGACTTCGTGTAATGGCTCTCCTAGACACAGCGCGACCTCACCCCCAATACCGGGAGAGACGAACCCCTGCAGATCCGCTCACTGCCTCCATGTTGCTCGGGACTGTACCCAACTAAAACCTGTTTGCACGTCTCCTTTGAGCGTGGTAGGGTAGTAATCAAAGTACAGTGGGAACTCACACGAGACAAATGACGATCTCAGGTCGATGAACTAACCTGTACACATGTCACCAGGGAACTGCTATCTGATGTCAGGTATAAGACCAACTAGCATGTTCCCGGCGAGTCCTGTCCGGTGTACTCATAACCTAATGAGCACCTGTATACATCTTAGGTGAACCAACTGACACCAGTAGCTTGTGAGACCGTCCACCGCCTCTCGTCGGGGTCTCGACTGTGTACACTAGTCTACTCTGGAGTATCGATGCCCTGTCTCGAAACTCCCACGACTAGGGACCGTTTAAGGATGTGCTTATAGACTACCAGCTCCCACGTATATGATCGCCCTCATACTGCTGGCAGTCAAGCAAGAATCCTACGGGCTCTATCAACGTGTAATAGCGACTTCTAAGGTCACCTAAAGCAGTACACGATGATAAAGATAAACCAGATAGCATACTATCATCTTGAGTAAGACTGTCCTACCGGTGTAGGTCCTCCCTCAATCACTGCAATCACGTGCCTGTGATTCAATAATTGACTCTGAGGGCACTATCTCCAACAATCTCCCACTTGCACTCAAGGCTAATAATTGCGATGCCGCATACTCACAGCCCGTGTGATACCGAACACCCAACTCCTCTACTAATCAGTCTCACAAAACCTGTTTGCGAAACTATTGTGTTCGAGAAATAGCCTCAGTGAGAGGATCCGCCTTGATGTTTCTTTCTATGTCTCTCTATATCTAAAGTTCACGGAGAATGCCATCTCCCGAAATGAGCAATACCTGTTTTAGAGTATGTCTGGATATCTGATGGGACCTAGATCATAAATGAACTCCAAATCCAAACTTCTTAGACTGTATCGTCAACTAAACTTAATCAGTATCCTGCGTCATGCCTCCCTCAGTATCCCCTTGGACCACCTTTCCAAAATACTGCCCCTCGTCAGAAGGAAAACTATAACTCTGAAAACCTCTCTGTCATCCATATCACCTTGGAAGCCTGGAATGATAACTGTCTCCCGAATGCGGCTGTCGTTATCATATCCCTAGAACATCCACTTATATTCTAAAACTGCTTCCGACCGTTTCTCCAGGATTGGATCAATATCAACTTATTGCATCTACTGCAAAAACAACATCTGGTGTGGTACTCATGATCGACTCAATGGCCTAAGCAAGTGATCTGCCAATCATGCACATCCCTCTCCCCTTTAGTCTGTAAGACACTTTTAGAGAGGGTGACTCCATCACCTGCAGGTACACCACCATGCCAGGAGTCGTCCATTCTAAATACCTTTAGAATGTTGTCTAAGTACCCAGATTCGGAAACTACCCAAATCTAGATCTAAAATCATAGATCCAGTAACCAGAATGTCTGATATAATATCCAAGTCATTTTTGGAGAAACCACTGTGTGACAACCAAAGTATAACCGATCGTAGTATTAGAATTTCACTTCATACTCTGTGTATGTCATCTAAATACCAGGACATCACACCCTACTACCTTCTTAACAGATCCATCCCCTATTCTGATGAAGTCAAACCTATGACTGTCACATCAGAAATCGATGATCTATCTCCCCTATATCTGCTTTAGTCTATAAATAGACATAAGCCACTTTTCCACCAATGCTTCCGCTGCTCCCACTGACTATGAACCCTCTGGCAGAGTCATATACACGTATACTTCTAAAGCTAGTTTAGAACGATGCTATACTCATCCTCCTGCCGGGTCTCGCAGCCTGGAACAACAGCAATGGCCAGTCTGGGTAAACAAGAACCTCCCTGTCACCGTCCTTGAGGCTACCGGAGTACCTCTCGGGTGCCTGAGGTTACCCACCGTATCTGCGGAGTGGACAATGGAATGTCAAGCCAGATTGAATCTTTAGGTTCCTATCAAACTTTCAGTAATCGTTTGCGGTTCTGGAATCACTTCCAGTTATACCATATTCCCACTACTGTTTTCTGAAAATATCCATTTTTATTAAAACTGTGGTGAGTTAAGAACAATATCACTATTGATCTTCCAGATGGTAGAAAGTCAACCCTCGTCATAGCTTCGGTCAACCCACAAACAGCCATTACAGAAACGTGCCTTGAGTTATCCAGAGTCTGGTTTTAAGCATAAGACGGACAACTCCCCGTACCTTAATATCGTTAAGATATGGACTGTTCTATATCCAATATAGAACCAGAGGCACTGATTTAATTGAACCAGATTCAAATCATGCAGCTGTCTCCAGTGCATGTTAACTAAATGGAGAGAGGCCGATCAGCATTACTAAACTTAGGAGTACTTCCAATTATGAGTAATCTGAAAGAGAAGCAAGTTCTCTTAAACATTACTATCAACTGAATACCAAACACAGGTATCTACATTTCCGATCACTTTAAAGAATCCTGATACTTGCAACACCTGGTTCTCTACTTTATTCATATACCTATAACTTCTCAAAACTCAGACCTTGTGTTTCTACGAAACACTTGTCTAAGAACTAGAGAAGTCATAAGTAAACCGAATATAGTACAAGGACCAACCTCTCTGTCCTAATGGACACTGGACAACATACAATACTCTGTATAAGTTCTTTGGATCTAATAACTCAAACCCTGTGTGTCGTAGGTTGAAAACTGTACTTATGGTTAAGAAGAATTACACCGCTGTTTAATGCTCCTTACCTAACCATCCAATGATATAGGTAAATGTCATCGACATAATTTCAAAAAAATATATCTCACTCTATAAAAATAGACGTACAAATATATCGATTTGAAATTGGTGCATGACAGTGGATATTCAAAACCAAATATTTGCCGTCCGGCAAACAACCCAGGTGACATCCTCAAATATCACCGATTACAACGAATCCCGATATAATAAGGATGATCACCCAATTCCCAATAACTTACTCCCACTCATCATCTGTAAAACCATACAGATGTGAGAATCATACCTGGTAAATACATACCCTGGAGTAAGTATCTAATCGGGAAATCAATTTTCCTTTAACAGTACACAGTGAAACTGAAACATTGAAATGTTTCGATGGGGTATCCTGGTATTCCTAGTAATGCCTCTTCCATTATCCAGATTCACAACTGTAACCGTATAATTCTTTGCCATCTCTCCAAATCCCTTTATATGTCTTTAGTCATTACCTTCTGTACACCCTTTTAGGCCAAATGGTTTTCTTCCTTCCCTACCGTTCGGCACCAGCTTATGGTTTGGAAGAAGACTGTCCAATAAGCATAATGGGTGTACTGTCCTAATCCTAGAGCACTCGCAATGCGAGAGAAGGTGAAGATAAAAGACAACCGAATAAACCTTATTCCTACTTCTCCTGGACCAGAATCCATCATCGAACTGGAACAAGTTCCTTTCGAGTTCGTATATAACCATACGATGGAGTATCCAATAAACTGTGGATCTTCGTAGTGATACGGAGTGTCCTGAAGAAATACAAAGGTGATTTTAGGATTGGCGAAGAAATACTTGGTTTGGTCGTGAATGGCAGTCGCAATTTAGTTTGCCCTCTTACTAATCCCTTGATATGTCTTTACTTAATACCTTCTGTACACCATAGTTATTCTAATTGGTTTTCTTCATTCCCCACCGTTCGGCACCAGCCTAAGGTTTGGAAGAAGACTATCCAATTTGCGTAATAGGTGTACTATCTCCTAAACCAAGGAGTACTCGCAACCTGAGAGAAGGTAAAAGGAAAGGACAACTGAATAGTCCTATTCGTTTTTTCCAGAACCAGAAACCATCCTCGAATAAATTCCTTCGAGTTCGTATATAACCATACGATGGTTTTGTCCAATTGAAGTGGACGTTCGTAGTAATACGTGGTGTCCTGGAGAAAAGGGTAAAAGTAGGAGTGGCAATGAGGTATGCAACTCAGACAATCCAAAAGCCAGTGTTAAAAAAGGTTCGGTTAATTTTGGTCTCTGAGTTATAGTCTAGGGTCGGGTCAAGGTCGCTGCCAAAGAGAGAGAGAGAAAAGAAACACTCAGCGTGCACTCTAACCTAGATCAGAATGGTTACCAATTTATCTAATCAGAAAACCTCCCACTGTACCGTCAAACTCTCCTCCAAACCTGAAAGAAGAACTAGTCGGGATTACGCGAGGAGTAAACCTACTCATCAGTGGGAATCGGGATCCAACTATCATCGCATAATAACGTGACGGACTTCGCTCACGTTATCACACTCAAGAAGGTATGCGTATATCTGGCAAGTTTCAGTTTCTTTAGAAACTCCCGATGTGATTTTTTTGCCCCATGCTTTTATGACCTTGACAAAGGCCAACAAATCATAAGTCACATGTCAAGTTCTACCCGTCATTCTCCAGGTTGATTTGAACCCACCCGTACAATCCCTTGAGCTTGGCCAACAAGGCTATATGACTGTCCCAAACCAATGCATCTATCTATGCTGCAGAAAGGCAACAAGCAGCTACCATACACTATGCCTTGACGAAGGCCAACAAACATAGCATGAATACTACGTGCTACCCGTCTGAAACGACGGAGGGCTATGAATGGTTTCTGGCGAAAAACCTTTAACGTAATGAACTTGATATCGTTGAAGAAACTGGATAGCTTTTATAAAAATATAGTGACGAAAACCTTTGCTAAAGAGGTCACTCCCGGTGAAGGGATCTCGGCTCTTTCCCCGTAGAATGAGGTGCAGGATATTCCAACTGAATACCACGATGCAAAACAAAAGTAATCGGCTATAGTGAAGTTATTGCCCTGACGCAAACTTCTGTCCAAGGGGTCACTCCCGGTGAAGGGATCTCGGCCCTTGCCTCGTCGACTGAAGTGCTGGATATTCATAACCGAATACCACTGTGCAAAACAAAAGAGAACGCCCTTGAAATAACAGCTTTTTGAAAAAATTGTTCCAAAAACATCAGAATAGGTTTGTTTAGCTTGCATTGATCCGAATCAATGCAGTCCCATCAATTGATCACACCAATAAAGAACGAAAATAATGATGTACGTATATGCCATCCGCATTCGCCACTGGGTCCCGTCATTACCCGTTAGGTTACTTAACTAACGACAGAGCGGGGACTGGACTAGCGCGGATGCAAAACATATACAACATCTACTAGTATATATATCAATATATAATATTCGCTCAAGGCGTGATAAAATGCAGCATCACAGAAATGTAATAAGCATCACAGAGCAATACAGATATCTGGGATCCCCAGGTTTCATAGAGCCGCTATTGAAACCCGACGTTCCCTTGGTCATGTGGATAGCCTGTGCAATGAAATCCTAGACCCCTACGGGCGCGGCAAGTTACCCGCCAAAACCTGAAGCGAGGCAGCCCCCTTCAGCAACGTGAATGGACCACCCAGCACTTCACGGAATCCGGTAACTTGGGCACCCCTCCTGGGTCAACCTGTACCCCCTACGAGTGTGGTGAATAGCCCGCCAATTCTAGAGTAAAGCCCCCTCCGTCTCAATGCCATGAGATGCGGGCCCGCTGCCCTCTAGAACACCTATCCGTGCACCCCTCTGCGGGGTAATCCTAGTACAGAAAGTAAAATATACATACAACGGGTACATCGACCTCACCCCGGTCGTGCCCCAAAAGAAAAATAAACAGAAAGGCAGTGACGGCAGTCCACATGTCGGACGCTCGCCCCGCAATATCAAATGTACATATACAACCAAACTGTACTAACATTGCATCCAGGCTATCCCCCACGACCAATCCGCAACATCACAGCACAACACAGAACATCATCGTGAATGTCACGTTCGCAAATCCGTCTAAAAGGGCAATAGCAGTTAGACAGGATTTACCGATCAAATGACATTCACGGTCGAAGATATAATGTAAATACTGTGAACTAACTTGTTTAAAATTTTCGATCGATCAAATTTACCCAAGTGGGCCCCAAGCACTACTGTAGCACTCAAAGAAAATCTGGGCCCAAAAAGAATGTTCCAAAAACCCTATTTTAAAGTCAGAAGCCTACTGTGCAAATTTGGTGCAGAGAGGAGTCAAGGTCGCGGCGGAACCACGGCCAATGCATGGGTTTGGCCGCGGTTCCGTGGTGGAACTATGACGTCATGCGACCAAATTTCTACAGAAGTCTTAGAATTCCCTGCACATATTTCTTCAATGTACTGAAAAATATTTGGAGCACAAAATGAAATCGACAGAAACTGTGCTTTTGATATCGGGTTTTCGGAAAATCCGTTCGTTCGAACATTTAAACACGCTAGAGCAAAGCTAGACTAGATTAATGGCGTGGCTCTGATACCATGTAAGTGCACGGCGGCGCCCCGGCCGTCGATCCGACGCCGGAATGCGGAAACAATGCTTTTCTTTAAACTTTTGAACCGGCACCAAGCGCACTTTAAACCCGGATCGGGCCATTAATCTAATTCTAGCTAGCTAAAGAACGGGGTAGAGAGATGTACCGAGTGATCCGTGTCCTTCGGTCTTCTCATCGTCGTCCCGATCTCCCGCTGAATCTCCGGTCTTCACCTCCTCGCCGGAAGGGCACCACATCGCCGGCTTCTTTTACGGGATCCCACCTCTGGACCGAGGCAACTCGGGCACGAAGTTGGCGAGCCGACGTGCCCAAGGATGCTCTAGGTTAACTGTAGAACTCTATGTCTCTTTGGGCTTGTGGAAGTTGCCTTTTTGGTGGAGGAAATTAACTGTGATATTTTTTGATGAACAAGGGAATTTTTGCAAGCAAATGAGACAAAAATCCCCATCCAAAATTTGGGACAACCCCCTTCCTCTAGCTTGGCCGGCCTTGGCTTGGGGAATAAAAGAATGGGAGTCAAGTGCAAAAGCCAAGAGGGAGAGAGTGGATGAATGATAATCCAAGAGAGAGAAAATGATAATGATGATCAAATATCATTACAACAAACACCACACTCAAAAACCCATCACTCATCTCATCACTAAAGTCAAGCCATCATGAAAGAAGAAGTCAAATGATGGTGCAACCATCATGACACTACAACTTGCAAAAGCAACCCTCCAAATTGCTAATTTGCATATTTGCAAATAAGCCCTCCTCCACCAAATTTCAGCCAAGGAAAGATACAAAGGAAAATGGCCGAAACGGAAAGCAAACTGGCAACTTCAGAAAACTGATCCCGTAATAAATTACAGGAAACCCCGCTACTATATATACATACCCGCATTTGTATTCCGACAGAATACAAATGCACTGAGACAGATCTACACTGTACAATACTAGGATCCGGCTTAAACCAAAGCCCGCTAGTATTATCCGTCCGATCATGATCTGTGCAATACCGCACCCATCTGATCGAACCCTGCCATATCTCTATACGGCCTCTACAGCGTTTCGCCCGAAACTTGAGTAACTGTATGTGGGGGACTCTAAAGACTCGTCAATACTGTGGCTGTGGATTTAACCACCAGCACGTCAGAGATATTAGCCATATATAACGGGCTACCAGCTATTGACCAAAAGGGACGTTGATGAGCGAACTCATCCTGACACCGTACTGAGCCTGTCAGTGACAATATCCGTACAGTCCGGTCCGTTCGTCTATGAGCATCGCATGGCGGGCCTAGGGGGTTGGTAAAAGTCAGACCCCCAAAAGCGGTACAAGTCGTGTCGGAGTGTAGCCCAGAACACCCTGAGATACTACTGGAATACCTACCAGTAAATCTCCTGCCTTGGCCAACGACTTCGTGTAATGGCTCTCCTAGACACAGCGTGACCTCACCCCTAATACCGGGAGAGACGAACCCCTGCAGATCCGCTCACTACCTCTATGTGGCTCGGGACTGTACCCAACTAAAACCTGTTTGCACGTCTCCTTTGAACGTGGTAGGGTAGTAATCAAAGTACAGTGGGAACTCACACGAGACAAATGACGATCTCAGGTCGATGAACTAACCTGTACACATGTCACCAGGGAACTGCTATCTGACGTCAGGTATAAGACCAACTAGAATGTTCCCGGCGAGTCCTGTCCGGTGTACTCATAACCCAATGAGCACCTGTATACATCTTAGGTGAACCAACTGACACCAGTGGCTTGTGAGACCGACCACCGCTCCTCGTCGGGGTCTCGACTGTATACACTAGTCTATTCTGGAGTATCGATGCCCTGTCTTGAAACTCCCATGACTGAGGACCGTTTAAGGATGTGCTTATAGAATATCAGCTCCCACGTATATGATCGCCCTCATACTGCTGGAAGTCAAGCAAGAATCCTAGGGACTCTATCAACGTGTAATAGTGACCAGTAAGGTCACTTAAAGCAGTACACGATGATAAAGATAAACCAGATAGCATATTATCATCTTGAGTAAGATTGTCTTACCGGTGTAGGTCCTCCCTCAATCACTGCAATCACGTGCCTGTGATTCAATAATTGACTCTGAGGGCACTATCTCCAACAGGTACCCCAGGGCAAGATGGTCGCAGATGATGGCGTTGAGCCCGGTAGGGGAGCACTACCGATCGGTTATCTATGACGCGGCGGATATCCAGAGGATACCGACATAGTCGTGAGATTTGATGATTTAGGCCAATCCGGATTGTCGGAGCCCGGGGCCAGTCCGGATTGCCGAAGCCCGAGATATTGAGATATTGAGGTACTGAGATTTTATGATATGGGCCAGTCCGGATTGCCGGAGCCCGAGATAATGGATATTGGGATATATGTTTTGTGTCGATGCTTGGCACGGATTCTATGTTGATTTCATTGATGATACCTCGATTTTTATATACAGAAATCTCACTAAATTAAGAAAACAGTTCTCCCATTCATGATATATTCTGTTTTCATTTGTAATGCATTTGCACATCATATTAGTGACATATTGCTACCTGAGGCACAGACACGAGCACTTGATATTACACTTATGTGTAAATGGTTTTAGGGTTGTATATTCAGGATATTATTGTATGACCTAGGATAGAGTCATACATGCGATTTCTGCTTGGTGATGTTTTCTACTCACGAGTTGGCAACTCACCCCCGTTGTGCCATAGTTTCTTGCAGGTTTTGCCGTACATGTTTCCTTGGCGGCTTTGCTGGCACACCGCTTCCTTTCTGGTGATTGCTTGGGTAGGTGGGTTCACTTGCATCGTGACCACCATCGTACTTTTATTTATTCAGTTGTATCTAGTAAACTCCATCAACCAGACTTATATTATTTTATAGAATTAGAAGACCAGATGTATATTTTTTCTACCTTAGAGTCGCGCTCTTTTATTATTATGGTTTTTCCCTGGTTTCTTTCTGAGTTTTGAACCCCGCCCTTCGACGTTGTATATTATATTGCATTGCGTGGTTGTGTCCGCCAATTGGCAAAGAGCTAGCTTCCGCTTGGGAATTCCTTTATATTATGTATGTTTGTACCCGTTGGGGCCAGTATTTACAAAGGAAACTCTGCCGAAATTTTCAGAAAAGACTTGATGTTTTAAAAATGTTTACTACAGCTTTCAAATTGATTTAAATGCAAACTTTTAAACAAGTTTTCCTTCACTTTCTTCTTTTAAATGGTTTAGATTTCTGGGCTTTTGGCTTACTTGAATTTGATGGGGTCTTATAGACTTCATATGATTCAAGTGCAAGTCACGTGCTATTTCGGGTCATGACAAAGTTAGTATCAGAGCGCTAGTTTAACCTTGGTTCGAGTCTATGTTTGACTATGCGGAGTCTAGGGCGTATATATATATATATATATATATATATATAACCTAGGCTTGACCTTACGGAACTTAGACTTGGTCGAGGAGGTATTAGACCCGAACTTTCGTCGCATAGGTGGACCTTGGTTGATGGAGTAGGTGACTTAAGTAGAGTGACGTACCGTGTGTATGTTCCGCGGCATACTCACGATACGCTACTCCGCTTAAGGAGCCTTAGGATGTAAATTTCTTTGCACCGTATTGTATTCATTCATATGATCTATCCTCATCGATATCGGTTGGTGGTTTATGTTACCATGATTGCACGGGCAGAGAGTGTTGAGGCTAGAGTTGCGGTCAGAATGAGCTCGTCTTGGACGAGGACTGATCAGGGCGTAATTCCTGTGACACACGAGTGTATAAATGTGTCGTTTTATTGTGTTTTTCGATCCATGAGCATTGATGAATTGCTTTTACTAAAACTTCTTGAATGTGCAGATCAGTACCAGAGAATTGGGCCACTGCTAGATGCCAGTTAGAATGTGATGACCGTCAATGCACCGTTATTCTTGATGATTGAGGCACTGCTTAGCGTGCGGACGAATGAGCCAAATGTTGCTGCGACTGACAAGATACCACCCCAAATGTTTGAAGCTATTGCAGCACGAGTTTATACTTAGAGATATGATAAAAGATCGCTAGTCACCTAAAGATGAATGACTAGGACATGTGGTTCGTTGCATACCCCGATGCGAGGTCCTCATATTGATTGATTCCAGCTTGAGAAGACTTCACGCAGGTATGTTGAGAGTCGATAGAAAACGATCGAATGTCAGAAACCCATTATTCCAAGTTTAAGGTATTCGGAAAAACATGCAAGTAATTCTATGGACCCTCTAGAAGAATGAAACCCTAACACGATATAATGACCACAGGAACGCTTTTGAACCTTAGAGTTAGCGACAGTTCCGCGGTGCCATTAATGAGGCTTGGGTTTGCCCTTCTACGGCTGGTCCATAGGTACTGTGGCATATACTGGATATTATTAAACTGTACTCAAAAGTTGAGCTCTCGGGGAATTATGGGACTTTGACGAATCGATCAAAAAGTTCGACGTAGTCCGGATATCATGTGATGGGATACATTACTTGGAAGACTCTAGATATGAGTATAGTCGTTGTAGCACAGTCCATATAGTTACGAAGAGACGAGTCCGAATCAGTCGACATTAGAGAAAAGTGGACTAAGAGGTTCGTACGAGATTTTAACGAGATGACGTTCCACTCCGTTGACATCAGAGATGTGATACGCATGCAGAGGTGTTGATTATGGATATATCTTCCAGAAGAAGCCGTGATGAGTATGCAGCTGTTCCGGGATAAGAAATAGATTTAGTAAAGGGTGATGATAACTTCCGGGCAGTTCAGCAGAAACGAGATTGGGAGAGACCCCGATAGAATCATTCTAGAAATACTAAACGAGAATACCTGGACCCAGGATCGGTCGTATTACGCATACCCAGTAGGCCAGAGTTCGGCATAGTGACGAGACATGTTATGAGTGACCATGATAGTTGGCCAGAGATCTTTAGAGGATGTGCCAGAGCGGGACTGTTTCCGTCATTTTGGGTTTCGGTAATTTGGGCGATTTATTTGCATGATTGAGTTTTCGAGCACCACAGTTGCACTCGGTTTCAATTTGATATCATTCGAGATGTTGATTTTGATTTCATGCCTAGGGTATGTACATGATTTTAATTGTGCCTTCGGTATAGTTTTCATGCACATTCAGTATTTGGATTCGATTTTGTGCACGTTGATGCACGTAGTTGTGAGATGATATACCACGGTATACCTGATTTAGATTGAGATGTGTTGTATACAGTCGATTTCGATTGTGATACTCGATATTTGTTTTCATGCACCTTATGCACTTGATTTGGATTCTTGCGCATACTTGGCGCTCTTGATGCAGTTTTGGTGCACACCAGATGCACTAAATCGGGATTTTTTGTGCATATCAGATGCACCTGATATTGTTGTTAGTCACACTCGTTGCCCTTGACAGGTGTTTTCGTGCACACCCGTTGCACTTAGATTTTGTTTCTGTGCACATGTATGGCACATTCATTGATTTCGATTTCTGTGCGCACCAGACGCACGTGGCATTGTTACATGTACTATTGAGTACGATTTCTTTTGAGCAGTACATTTTTATGATATTTACTATTTGGTTTAGTAGCCGAGCAGGACTATTCTGAGAACAGTACCTAAGTGTTTTTGCATGCATTGATTGTTATCGAAGGGATTTCCATAAAGGAGCTACAGTCTCGATATTTTACCTATGTGTCCGAGATGACACGAACGTTTTACAAAGGAAATCCTTCTAAATTATCTTCAAAACGGCGGGACGTGTATGTTAAACAAAGGATAAATATATAATATATATAGTTATTTTCTTACAACAAAACGTCCGCTACTTATGCCATGATACGCGCATCGCACAGTGATTTGAAAAAGTTTTGGCATGCATTTCTTTCAGATGTTTTGACCAGTTTACTACGATGCGTACTACATGCATGGTATAGTTTTGATGTATATCATGTTGGTTTTCCTATTGGACTTGAACATTGGTATTTTCTCCATGACTCCGATGATTGCGTGATGCTTGACGGAGTTTTGATTGAGTTATATACTCGTTTTTCATGCGCATGCATTGCGCTACGATATGTTTTATGTATGTATGATTTCGGAGCCCAGACGACGTGATCATTTTACTGAACTGTTTTAGTATTAGAGCGGTTTAAATTTAAATTCGGGGACCGAATTTATTTAAGGGGGGAAGACTGTAACATTTCATAAAAATAAAATATTAATTTTGGGAATTTAAATAATTAAAATAATAAATATTATGAATATTTTAAGGATGTAGTATAATTACATACTGATAGTTTGGAAAATGTTGGAGATTAAATTGAATGGTGATTTTTGGAGGGATTTATGTGATTTAGGCAAATTATAAATTTTTATAATTAATTTTATACAAGTTTATTTCTAAACTTGATTAATGTTCACTAATCATGCATTTATCTTGATTAGACTTCATGACATGCACCATGCCATATTTTCTAAAAATACTTCTTACATTTTTATGAAACATTATTTCAAGTCTTCATGGTGTTTTTGCAATTGTTTTACAAAACAAAACCATAAAGGAAAAGATAAGAAAAGGAAATAGAATACAGCATAAACAAAAGAGTATGGGCAAGAGAGAGAAGAGAGAGAGAGAGAGGTGAGGGGTTCATTGACCATGGCCTCATTTGTTCATTTCATTTTCTTCACTCATCTTCCTCTTCACCCTTGGCTGCCCTCTTCTTCCACCTCCTTCACCTCCTCACTACACCTCCATTTCCACATCAAAACACCTCATTCCCTTCACTAAAATCATGCACAAGCTCACTACAAGTATGGAGAACCAAGCATGTTAGGATTTTGAGCACTTGGGGCAACTCAAGAATTTTCTTGAGTTGTCAAATGAGGTAATTCTTTCACATTTAGTGTAGCATTTGAATTCCTATAGCCTCTAGACTAGCTTAGAAACCTTTTAGTATGGTTTAGTGAACTTTGAAAATTCCAAGGTGAGGTTTTGAGGAATTCTTGAGTTGTGATGGTGCATATGAGTGTATTAGTGACTACAGAACTCCATAGTGCTAAACCTGGACTTAACATGAGACTAAAACCCCATAACCCAAACTTAGAAATTCCCGATATGGAATTTGTTTAGGAATTGTGATGTTGTTACGAGATCTACTTTGACCCAGGGCACCTGAAAAATATTTAGCGAAGACTGAGAGATGTGCAGATACCCTAGAAGTTATCCCCAGGACCCTAGGCCCCATCTCCTCTTCATGGCCGCAAATAAATCCTTCATGGTCGCAATTTGCGGCCTGGGCAGGTTAGAATTGGTTTGTGCTTGGTCCATAGCTCCATTTTCAGTAAATTAGACCTACCCCGTATGCAAAATTGGCTAATTTCACCTGGGGGAAACTATGGAAGTGTTTTTCATAGTTTCTGATTTCGGTTTATGAATTCTGTGAGCTTGAACTTTGGTATTTGTGTTTTATCTCGATCAATTGACGTTTGCACGTCGATATCGGGTGTTGTTTGGTTGATTTGCGTGAGTAGACCATATGTTTTAACCTATGTGTGATTCGCGTGTCGTTTTGGTTTTGAATCGGATATTAATGTGATACGATATGCTGTGACATGTAGGTACCTCCGCGTGAACTTTTGGATGACAAGCAAGGGCGTGGCGACATCGACTTCGGCAAGCAAAGATCAAGGTGAGTAGATATATATCTATGGGGGATGTCAGGTGGATGGCGTATAGCACGCCCGCAGTTTCGTAGTGTAGTATACGAATACGTATATATATATATAATATGTGTATTGTGAGACTAAATGATTATCAAGATAGGCTTTAGGAGTTCTTGGGTTAGTTTAGTGTAATCGGAAGTAACTTAGTTTAGCTTCTTAGTCGCGAAACCCTAGAGTAAAGATTGGCACACACGCACATACACGCATACATTGATTTTCTTGTGTGTATATGGGGATATATATATATATAC
This sequence comes from Agapanthus africanus, assembly GCA_030015575.1. NCBI lineage: Eukaryota > Viridiplantae > Streptophyta > Magnoliopsida > Asparagales > Amaryllidaceae > Agapanthus > Agapanthus africanus. The sequence continues at coordinate 385,407,584 of JASDDO010000012.1, read as the reverse complement.
AGATATGTTTGTGGGTTTGTATATATATAGGTACACATATACACGGATGATGAGGATAGTATATGATACTTGGAGATGAGTCAATATGATTACGCATGATGCCGTGAGATCGGTGATGTGATGAGACACAACATGATATTACAGCAGATCATTGGGCGATGTGTTTTCATACACATGCGGATATATATATGTTGATGGTATCGAAACATACTAGACTTTAGATCAGTACCCCTAATTCAGAGTATGATGATAATGATACCAGATAAGTAATGTGTTATATGTGATATTGACCCGTACCCCGATTTGGGATGTCGTACGACAGATTTTTACCGTACGATGTATAAATATGATGATTGATCCGCACTCTCGACTCGAGGATATTGTATAATATATTTTATCGTACGTGACGATATTGAGACGGGATCACCGACTACTAGATATATCGACTCAGACTTAGCTGGATTTTCTTACCCTTTTGATTTAGTCTCTTAGTTTAGTCCTCTAGTTATATGGTAGATGTTAGATTGAGAGTCTTACTTATTTTCAAAATTAATGAATCGTGAGTATTTTAAAGACAGGCTTAGAGATACTACGGATTTTTCAAAGGATGCATCTTTTCTCAAAGACCCAGTAGCCCTATATTTACTAAAACCACGATTCGTGCGATTTCAGATACCAAAAACTGTATGACTCGCATATAAGAATATATATTTCTTTATTGTTGCATTTACTATTCATTTGCCATATATTACTGCTGTTCGTATCGCATTGCATGCTTATATGTGTTTTCGTTAGTTATTATGAAACCTGTTTTCAGGACACCCGCACCATTACCGATGATGCGTATGCCCCACGTACACTTATTTGCCGGCTCACACACATCATTATCGGTAATTTTCATGTCACGTACACATTAGAAAACACTACTTCATTGGTATAAACTGCCAGTTTGTAGTTTCGACATAGTACTAGTACACTTGCTTTTATATACTAGTTTAATTATTGCATTCCTTGCTTGATATCCTATGCATTAATATACTGATTTGCCATGCAATATTATGGGGCTTTATGCCAGTATTCACTGTTTATTTACATCGCGATTTTGAGATTTCGGATTTCCATGAGATTTTCGGGATTTGGAGAAACCGCAAGGATTTTATAAACTGATTATCATTTCTAAAAATAGAAAGTGCGGTTTTCTCGTGATATGATATGAGATATGTCCACCATGAGTTTTCTCGGCTCTTGAGCGGTATCATACACCCGATTCGAGGAGGAGGAGGAACCGTCTGCGGGTGCATGGTGGACCCGGTGCGGTACTGAAAGGTTCCTAGGCACCCTAGTGAAGTCTCACAAGGCATCGAACATGCCAAATTAAAAAAATGGTGCCGAGAAACCCTAGACTACGGATCTTAGACTAGATGTTTAGGCGAAATGATAATCTAGTTAACAAATTAACTAAAGGAAGAGAGCTACAACCTTTGTAGATCCGGATATCCACCTCCACGGCTCCGCAACGAAGTCTTCTTGCTGTGCATCATGAATCCTAGACTCATTCGTCGGCTTCATCGGGAAAACGGGCGAGCTAGGTCGTCGGCTTCGTGTCAAAGACGATCTACGTCGAGGTGGCACTAGTTCAAGCTCCGACTTCACAAATTAGTGAAACTTGTGAAGAAAACACCCAAAACAACTTGGCAAGAGGTAGAGGGTGAAGAAATAGGAGATGGGTTCACTTTAGAATTGGATTTCTCACTTTGGATCTCAAGATGCCATTAAAGTAGCAAGCTTTTCTATTGAAGATCAAGAAGAAGAAGATGATAGAATTATGATAAGTTATACTTAAAAGAAAAAGAAAATCTATACTTATCATAACTCTAACTAAAGTTAAGTGTAGAGAATAAACCATGGTTAGTAAAGTGGGTTAGTGTTAAGCAAGATGACAAGAATGGTTGCTAAAGTCAAGGGTTCATGAAGCTTCATATAAGAAACAAAAATTGCCACCATTCTCTTTTAAACTTATCCAAATAAATGAATAAACAAATAAATGAATAAATAAATATGCAAAACCCTAATTATCATAATAACCATGGTTTAATTCTATTCACTTAACCATATGATCAAGTATCATCAAACATGATACAAAAAAGTGCACAAAAGTATATCACATATACAATGTGCAATCCAAGTGAGAAATATCCGTTTAAAGTGAACCAATACTAGTTAATGCAAAGTAATATATCAAATATATAATTATACATTAAATCATTAAATCAACACTTGATTCAATGATCCGGTCATGTCGCACACGACCGACTAGTATTCAATGTATCGGCTACAATCAATGATTCGATAACTAGGTCATATCGCATACAACCAATCGAAACATTTATCGCGAGAATCAAATACGGTATCACATACACGCATCATTCTCGGTCCCGCACATATCTCATATGCGCTCCTATTTCGTTTCGCTTGAGCTAGGAAACCTCTGTGTAGGACTCTAAAGACTCGTCAATACGCCGGTAGCAGATGATGATCATATCAAGCACCCACAAGCCGCAAGCGGTCTGCTAAACGTAATGGCCACCCAGGTATTGAGCGATCAGAAGATCGACGAGCTATCCCGCTCACACTCCTGCGAATCCGACCAGTAACACTTACCATACAGTCCGGTCTCTGCGTCTGATATGTCGCATATCAAGTCTAGGGGTGGTAAACGTCAGACCCCAATAACCCGATAAGTCGTGCCGATGTGAGGCTCATAACGGGTCGAGAAACTACTGGTAACACTTACCAGCAAATCTCTGATCAGCCCTGGCCAGGGACTTCCCTGCTACGGCCAATCGAGCACTGCGCAACATCAACCCCCAATACCGGGAGAGACGAAACCCCTCCTATCGCTCATTGCCTCCATGTGACTCGGGACTGTACCCAAAGACTATCGTTTTGCACGCCCTCATGGACGTGGTAAGGTGGAGATCAAAGCACAGTGGGAATCACACAAGACTCTATGACGATCTCGGGTCTACAGACTAACCTGCACAAGTGTCACCTGAGAACTGCCATCTGACGTGAGGTATAATACCATCTGGGAGTTCTCGGCGAGTCCGTCCAGTGTACCCAGTCTCCGCTGAGCACCCGTATACCATCTCTGATGTCAAACACCAATGGATATGGGATCATCCATCGCCCATCACATGGGTCGAGAAGCATATACGCTAGTTTACTCTGGTATATCGATGCCCCGTCTCGATACACCCACGACTAGGGACCTTGAAGGATGTACTTATGGACTACCATGTCCCCACTAGTATGATCTGCATCATAGTCCAGGTAGTCAAGTACACATCCTAAGGGCTTTACCAACATGTAACAACAAGACAGTATAAAGAGACTAGTGTACATGTTAAGATAAAGAGTAACCAGATAGCATACTATCATATCGAGCAAGAAAGTCATCTCTATATATGTCCAAGCATCCAATATAATATACAACATCTGTACAATACTGGCCTCTAGGGCATACATACAACTAACAATCTCCCACTTGCACTAGGGCCAGCTGCTGTAGTATCGCATACCGAGCATCCCGAAGAGTCTCTCAAACTGTGTCTGGGGAATGGCCTTCGTGAGTGGATCCGCCGTGTTGTTCTTCGTGTCAACTCTCCTGACCTCGATCTCCCGGCGATCAACTATCTCCCGGATCAGGTGATACCGCCTCAGAATATGCCGGGATCGCTGATGGGACCTGGGTTCCTTGGCCAAAGCCACCGCTCCATTGTTATCGCAATACAAATGTATTGGACGCTCAATGGATGGAACCACTCCAAGTTCCGTAATGAACTTCTTGATCCAGACAGCCTCTTTGGCAGCATCGTTGGCAGCGATGTATTCAGCCTCCATTGTCGAGTCTGCCACGGTTTCCTGCTTGGAACTCTTCCAGCTAACCGCCCCTCCATAAAGGGTAAAGACAAAGCCCGACTGCGACTTAGAGTCGTCCTTATCACTCTGGAAGCTCGAATCGGTAAAGGACTCCACTTGGAGTTCTCCGTTACCATACACCAAGAACATATCTCTAGTCCTTCGTAAGTACTTGAGAATGCTCTTCACAGCTGTCCAGTGACGCTCTCCAGGATCAGCTTGATACCTGCTCACTATACTTAGTGAGTATGCTACATCGGGTCTGGTACATAGCATCGCATACATGATAGAGCCTACTGCCGAAGCATAGGGTATCCCTTGCATGCGAGCTCTCTCCAAATCAGTCTTGGGAGACATCTCTTTGGAGAAAGTGACTCCAGAGATCGTGGGCAAGTTCCCACGCTTGGACTCTTCCATACTAAACCTCTTTAGTATGGTGTCAATGTACCTGGATTGGGACAATCCCAAAATCCGTTTGGATCTATCTCTATAGATCCTAATCCCCAATATGCAGGAGGCATCACCAAGATCTTTCATTGAGAATCTTTGTGATAAGAAGAGCTTGAACGATTGCAGCATAGGAATATCATTTCCTATCAAGAGTATGTCGTCCACGTACAATACGAGGAAGACAACCTTACTCTCTGCCACCTTCTTGTAGATACAAGGTTCATCTGGATTTTTGACGAAATCAAACTCTTTGATAACGACGTCAAAACAGATGTTCCAACTCCGCGATGCTTGCTTTAATCCATAAATGGATTTAAGCAGCTTGCACACCTTCCCGCTGCTCCCACTGTCTACGAAACCCTCTGGCTGAGTCATGTACACGCACTCTTCTAAATCACCGTTTATAAAGGCGGTCTTAACATCCATTTGCCAGATTTCGTAATCATGATATGTAGCGATGGCAAGCATGATCCAGATGGATTTAAGCATAGCCACTGGAGAAAAGGTCTCGTCATAGTCCACACCTGGCCTTTGACGAAAACCCTTTGCTACAAGTCTAGCTTTGAAAGTCTCCACTTTCCCATCTACACCAAGTTTCTTCTTGAAGATCCACTTGCTCCCAATGGGTTTTACCCCTTCAGGAGCAACGTCCAAAGTCCATACTTTGTTGGTGTACATGGATTCCATCTCGGACCGCATAGCATCCAGCCATTTCACTGAGTCCCCACTCGTGATGGCCTGCTCGAAGCTAGTTGGGTCATCATCCTCCATGATGCAATCCTCGCTCCCACCATCCATGAGAAAACAGAAGTATCTCTCAGGTTGGCGAGGAACCCTACTAGATCGGCGGAGAGGCTGAGGTTCGTCGGGAGCTACTGAATCCTCTGGTTACACTAAATCTTCAGTTTGAGTTTGTGTAGCCGGAATTTCTTCCAGTTCTACCCCATCGCCACTAATTTCTTTTGCAAGAAATTCCTTTTCCAAAAAGGTGGCATGTCGAGAAACAAACACTTTTTGTTCCTCTGTATGGTAGAAAAGATATCCATGTGAATGTTTGGGATATCCCACAAACTTGCATAGAACTGACCGTGCCTCGAGTTTGTCCGGATTTTGCCTTTTGACATAGGCAGTGCAACCCCATATCTTAACTCGTTTAAGACATGGTCTCTTCCCACTCCATATCTCATACGGTGTGGTAGGTACAGATTTAGATGGAACATGATTCAATAGGTATGCTGCTGTCTCCAGCGCATAACCCCAGAAGGAAATAGGTAACTCGGCTGTGCTCATCATAGAGCGCACCATATCTAATAGGGTGCGGTTCCTCCTTTCTGATACACCGTTGTGCTGTGGTGTATATGGAGGAGTCAGCTGAGAGAGAATCCCATTCTCTTTTAGGAAGTCCAGGAATTCATTGCTTAAGTATTCTCCTCCTCGATCAGATCGTAGGATTTTAATACTTTTTCCGGTTTGGTTCTCAACTTCTTGTTTATATTCCCAAAATTTCTCAAAAGCTTCTGATTTGTGTTTCATCAGGAACACATACCCGAACCTAGAGAGATCGTCAGTGAATGTAATGAAGTATGAAGAACCATCCCTGGCATGTGTAGACATGGGACCGCATACATCACAATGAATAAGTCCCAAGAGTTCGGTAACTCTTTCTCCGTGTACCGCAAACGGAGTTTTGGTCATCTTGCCTTTGAGACATGACTGGCAAGTGTCATAAGATGAAAATTCAAACGGATTTAAATATCCATCCTTATGCAACTTAGCCAGTCGTGTCGCATTGATGTGACCCAGTCTACAATGCCACAAGAAGGATTCGTTGAGTTCAGAACTCTTCCTCTTGTGTGTGTTTGTTATGCTTAGAACCGTTGATTGGTTTAGAACATAAATGCCATTGTACAACGTGCCTGATCCAACCAACTTTTGGTTACGGAAAATGTTCATAACATTGTCCTGTAATACAAAATTATATCCCTCTTTACTTAATAAAGAAACCGATATAATGTTGCATATCAGGTTCGGCATGTAATAGCATTCGTTCAGAACCAATGTATTACCAGTTAGTAACACAAGGTGATATTCCCCGACAGTCTTAGCTGCAACAATTGCACCATTTCCAACTCTAATGTCTTTATCACCTTCTCCAAGTTCTCTACCTTTCCTAAGCCCATGTAACTGATTACATATATGGGATCCTGACCCGGTATCTAATACCCAGGACGTAGAGCAAATGGAGAAACAGTTCTCAGTAACGAACACACCCGAAGAAAATGCATCAACATGTACTTTCTTCATTCGAGTGGCATGGGAATCCTGGTATTCCCCTATATCCTGTTCATTCCTATAACTCTTACAGGAAAGAACGGAACCAACGTTCCCCAGCACAGTATAACATGCGGGTTCGGTCAATACATCCATATTATTATCTTCATTAGGGCATGAAATGGTCGCTACCTGGAGAGAGAGAGAAGAAAACACTTTAGCGTATGCTCGTGCAAGATCAGATTGGTTATTATCTTATCTAATCAGGATGGCTCCCACTGCTTTTTATCAAATCTTCCTCCAAACCCTAAAAGGAAAGACTAGCCGGGATTAATTACACACTACAGGTTCGCCAATCTTTCAGCCAGGCCAGTGTCGGTACTTTGAGGGAGGTCCCCCGTGCTTTCGCACGAACCTAATTAATGTAAACCTCGTTTTCCCAGAGGCGTAACCCCGTTGACACCTTTCTAGACACTTACTTGATCAGCTAATTGCAATGTGTAAAACTCTCCCAGGAGTAACTCTTACTCGCAGTGGGTATCGAGATCCAACTATCTCATAGAAGGTATGCAATCTCATTGCAAATTTCAACACTTGAAATTCCCGATAATATTTTGCCCCTAGTGTCCTATGACCTTGACAAAGGCCAACAAATCACAGGATGCTAGTCAAGTTCAACCCGTCATTTCTTGATTGAATCAAACCCACCCGCACGGACAAAGGCCAACAAGGTCGTACGACTACCCTGAAACAATCTGCATCACATGCATAAGCAGATAAGCACTATTCAGCTACCGCACACTACGCCTTGACAAAGGCCAACAAACGCTGCACGAATACTAAACAGTTCTAATCTGAAATGACGGAGGGCTACGGCAGGTTTTTCCGAAAACCTATTGCGTAATGAACTTGATATCGTTGTAGAATCAAATGAAGTTTTAAAATGGAGTGATTTTGAGGCTTTTCTAGTTTTGCTAAAGGAGTCACTCCCGGCGAAGGGATCTCGGTCTTTTCCTCGTCGAATGAGGTGCGGGATATATCATATATATCGCTGTGCAAAGCAAAAACGCAAAAGCAGTCAAAAGCAAACCGAGTGTGTAGCATCTGCCAGTTATTGCTAAAGGAGTCACTCCCGGTGAAGGGATCTCGGTCCTTTCCTCATCGAATAAGGTGCGGGGTATATTATATATACCGCTATGCAAAGCAAGAACTGTAGCTACCTGTTTTATTTAAAATCTGATTCTACAACATCTTAGGTTTCTTTCCTTTCATTAATCACATTAATGAAGTCCCATCATTTAAATACCTAAACATCACAGATAGATATGACGTACACTTATGCCATCCGCATTCGCCTCGATGTCCCCTCGTGCACCGTTAGGTTAGGTAACTAACGACAGAGCAGGGCAGGGCTAGCACGGGTGTAAAACATAGGTAACGTCTATATAATATATCATATATACTATATCCATCACAGAGTCACAGCACAGAAATCGCAGCAGAATAAATATATGAAATATTGGATATACTAGGACGTCCGTGTTTTCAATACGAGCCAGTATAAAACACGGATTCCACGGTCGTGATGAATAGCCAATCCCACACCCCTAGACCCCTACGAGAGCGGCAAGCAACCCTGCCAATTCTAGGGTTAGGAGACCCGGACTCGACTCCTCGAGTTGGTCTCCCACTGGACCCCAGAACCTGGTTACTTGTGCTCCCCTCCTTGGGTCTATCCTAATGCGGAAAAGTAAATAATATACAAAGGGTGACAACTTCCGCTACCTGGAAGTGCCCCAAATAAAAGAATATTACATACAAGTTTTTACATGAATGAAAATGAAAGACACTCATCTCATATAAAAACCCCCGGCTATTCGAATACGACGATCCAATATAACATATCCAGCAACACATAACATCACATGTCATCAACGTAAGTAAGTATTCATACCCCAATTGTCGTTGACGTATAGCAACGAAACCGGCGATATGAACATACTACACTTACGGTCACAGAAAAGAAAGTGTAAAACTACAACAATTGGAATCCGCAACTTCTTTAGACATCACATGCCTAATCAAATGAAATACTTAGACATCACATGCCTAACAGTTATAAATCCCGCATTTTAGTCTCATTATCGAAAACACTTTTCAATATAAAGTGAAACTAAACCGCTAGATTTATAACATTCATTCAGTTATCACATAACTGTTTGTGAATTCCGATTATTGTATCACATTCCAGATAAACAGAAAATGTTAAACTTTCCGATCGAACAGTCGAATACCCAAGTTTTCCCGATACAGCTCAACACATGAAATAAGTCTAACAACATTCAGTTCGTGCCTCAGTACCGACGGTCCAGCCGCAGAAGGGTCAAGCCAACGCCTCACATGTGGCACGCTGTACTGCCCCAAACCCGAAGGTTCAAAGGGCAGTTCAAGACGGTCACATAATCGAGTTAAGGTTTGTTATCTTCTAGAGGGTCCGTCGCGTTACTTGCACTACTTAGAACGTCCTTAAACTACGGAAAAATCCAACACTTGGAAATTTCCCGACAGGGGAAAAATTGGGTATTTATATCCGGTCGAACTTTTTAACATATTCTAAAGTTATCCGGAAATCTACATAGACAAAATCTGATAACCCGAACGAATAATTGAATCCCCAAAGCAACCCCAAAATACTCTTCTGTAGAGTCACAATAAAAATAACCAGAAAATATAATATCTGAATTCTTGAATTACTGTGAAAAAATCACCAGACAAGGGGACAGTACGGCCGCTGAACCGCCGCGCATGCATGGCTCATGCCGCGGTTCCGCGGTGGAAAAGTTGAATCAGGCCCTCGAATTTCACAGTATTTCATATAAGACCCTGCATGATTTTCTGCATATTTTTAATTGACAAAAATCCAAAATTTCAGAATTTTTCCAGAGAGCACCTTGGAATTATGGTTTCGGGTTCGTTCGGACTTCAAACTCCGTCTAGACTTCGCCTAAGGCTCTAGCTAGGCTCTGATACCAGTGAAAGGTTCCTAGGCACCCTAGTGAGGTCTCACAAGGCATCGAACATGCCAAATTAAAAAAATGGTGCCGAGAAACCCTAGACTACGGATCTTAGACTAGATGTTTAGGCGAAATGATAATCTAGTTAACAAATTAACTAAAGGAAGAGAGCTACAACCTTTGTAGATCCGGATATCCACCTCCACGGCTCCGCAACGAAGTCTTCTCGCTGTACATCATGAATCCTAGACTCATTCGTCGGCTTCATCGGGAAAACGGGCGAGCTAGGTCGTCGGCTTCGTGTCAAAGACGATCTACGTCGAGGCGGCACTAGTTCAAGCTCCGACTTCACAAATTAGTGAAACTTGTGAAGAAAACACCCAAAATAACTTGGCAAGAGGTAGAGGGTGAAGAAATAGGAGATGGGTTCACTTTAGAATTGGATTTCTCACTTTGGATCTCAAGATGCCATTAAAGTAGCAAGCTTTTCTATTGAAGATCAAGAAGAAGAAGATGATAGAATTATGATAAGTTATACTTAAAAGAAAAAGAAAATCTATACTTATCATAACTCTAACTAAAGTTAAGTGTAGAGAATAAACCATGGTTAGTAGAATGGGTTAGGGTTAAGGAAGATGACAAGAATGGTTGCTAAAGTCAAGGGTTCATGAAGCTTCATATAAGAAACAAAAATTGCCACCATTCTCTTTTAAACTTATCCAAATAAATGAATAAACAAATAAATGAATAAATAAATGTGCAAAACCCTAATTATCATAATAACCATGGTTTAATTCTATTCACTTAACAATATGATCAAGTATCATCAAACATGATACAAAAAAGTGCACAAAAGTATATCACATATACAATGTGCAATCCAAGTGAGAAAAATCCGTTTAAATTGAACCAATACTAGTTAATGCAAAGTAATATATCAAATATATAATTATACATTAAATCATTAAATCAACACTTGATTCAATGATCCGGTCATGTCGCACACGACCGACTAGTACTCAATGTATCGGCTACAATCAATGATTCGATAACTAGGTCATATCGCATACAACCAATCGAAACATTTATCGCGTGAATCAAATATGGTATCACATAAACGCATCATTCTCGGTCCCGCACATATCTCATATGCGCTCCTATTTCGTTTCGCTTGAGCTAGGAAACCTCTGTGTAGGACTCTAAAGACTCGTCAATACGCCGGTAGCAGATGATGATCATATCAAGCACCCACAAGCCGCAAGCGGTCTGCTAAACGTAACGGCCACCCGGGTATTGAACGATCAGAAGATCGACGAGCTAGCCCGCTCACGCTCCTGCGAATCCGACCAGTAACACTTACCATACAGTCCGGTCTCTTCGTCTGATATGTCGCATATCAAGTCTAGGGGTGGTAAACGTCAGACCCCAATAACCCGATAAGTCGTGCCGATGTGAGGCTCATAACGGGTCGAGAAACTACTGGTAACACTTACCAGCAAATCTCTGATCAGCCCTGGCCAGGGACTTCCCTCCTACGGCCAATCGAGCACTGCGCAACATCAACCCCCAATACCGGGAGAGACGAAACCCCTCCTATCGCTCATTGCCTCCATGTGACTCGGGACTGTACCCAAAGACCATCGTTTTGCACGCCCTCATGGACGTGGTAAGGTGGAGATCAAAGCACAGTGGGAATCACACAAGACTCTATGACGATCTCGGGTCTACAGACTAACCTGCACAAGTGTCACCTGAGAACTGCCATCTGACGTGAGGTATAATACCATCTGGGAGTTCTCGGCGAGTCCGTCCAGTGTACCCAGTCTCCACTGAGCACCCGTATACCATCTCTGATGTCAAACACCAAAGGATATGGGATCATCCATCACCCATCACATGGGTCGAGAAGCATATACGCTAGTCTACTCTGGTATATCGATGCCCCGTCTCGATACACCCACGACTAGGGACCTTGAAGGATGTACTTATGGACTACCATGTCCCCACTAGTATGATCTGCATCATAGTCCAGGTAGTCAAGTACACATTCTAAGGGCTTTACCAACATGTAACTACAAGACAGTATAAAGAGACTAGTGTACATGTTAAGATAAAGAGTAACCAGATAGCATACTATCATATCGAGCAAGAAAGTCATCTCTATATATGTCCAAGCATCCAATATAATATACAACATCTGTACAATACTGGCCTCTAGGGCATACATACAACTAACAGGTACCCTAGGAAAGATGGTCGTAAATGATGGCGTTGTGCCCGGCAGGGGAGCACTACCGACCGGTTATTTATGACGCGGCGGATATCCGGAGGATACCGACGTAGTCGTGAGATTTGATGATTTGGGGCAGTACGGATTGCCGGAGCCCGGGGCTAGTCCGGATTGCCCGAGCCCGAGATATTGAGAAATTGAGGTACTGAGATTTTATGATATGGTCCAGTCCGGATTGCCGGAGCCCGAGATATTAGATATTGGGATATATGTTTTTTGTCGATGCTTGATACGGATCCTATGTTGATTTCATTGATGATACCTCGATTTTTATATACAGAAATCTCACTAAATTAAGAAAACAGTTTTCCCATTCATGAAGTATTCTGTTTTCATTTGTAATGCACTTGCACATCATATTAGTGACATATTGCTACCTGAGGCACAGACACGAGCACTTGATATTACATTTATGTGTATATAGTTTCAGGGTTGTATATTCAGGATATTATTGTATGACTTAGGATAAAGCCATACATGCGATTTCTGCTCGGTGATGTTTTCTACTCACGAGTTTGCAACTCACCCCCGTTGTGCCACAGTTTCTTGCAGGTTTTGCCGTACAGGTTTCCTTGGCGGCTTTGCTGGCACACTGCTTCCTTCCGGGTGATTGCTTGGGTAGGTGGCTTCACTTGCATCATGACCACCATCGTACTTTTATTTATTCAGTTGTATCTAGTAAACTCCATCAACCAGACTTGTATTATTTGATAGACTTAGAAGACCAGATGTATATTCTTTCAAACTTAGAGTCGCGCGCTTGTATTATTATGGTTTTTCTCCGGTTTCTTTTTGAGTTTTGATCCTCGCCCTTCGGCGTTGTATATTATATTGCATTGCGTGGTTGTGTTTGCCAATTGGCGAAGAGCTAGCTCCCGCTTGGGGATGCCTTTATATTATGCATGTTTGTACCCGTTTGGGGCCAGTATTTACAAAGGAAACTCTACCGAAATTTTCAGAAAAGGCTTGTTGTTTTAAAAATGATTACTACAGCTTTCAAAGTGATTTATATGCAAACTTTTAAACAAGTTTTCCTTCACTTTCTTCTTTTAAATTGTTTAGATTTCTGGGCTTTTGGCTTACTTGAATTAGGTGGGGTCCTATAGACTTCACATAATTCAAGTGCAAGTCACGTGCTATTTCGGGTTGTGACAACTGTGGTTTGATTTAGAATGTATATGCTATTATTTAACGAGCCTGATCCAATCATCTTTTGATCCAGGAAGATGTTCATAACATTATCCTGTACAACAAAATTATATCCTTCTTTACTTATTAAAGAAACCGATATAAGATTTCATATCAGGGTCGGTATGTAATAGCATTCATTCAGAATCAATGTATTACCATTTGGTAATACAAGGTGATATTCGCCAACTGCTTTGGATACAACATTTGCACCTTCCCCACTCTTACGGAATGATCACATATCCCCAGTTCTCTATCTTTCTTAAGCCCATGTAACATATTACATATGTGGTATATCGATCCGGTATCTAATACCCAGGACGTAGAGTGAACTGAGAAACAGTTCTCGGTAACCAACACACCCGAAGAAGATACATCAACATGCTTATTCTTTGTTTGGGTGACATGGAAATCCGGATATTTTCATATTTCCTTCTCGGACTTATAACAATTATAAGTTGGAGCGGAATCAACATTCCCCTGCTCAGCATAAAAAGCGGGTTCGGTCAATACATCTATATTATTATCTTGATTAAGGCCTGACATAGTCGCTACCTGGAGAGAGAGAAGAAAACACTTAGTGTATGCTCTTGCAAAGATCATATTGGTTATTTATCTTATCTAATCGATGTCTCCCACTGCTATTCTCAAATTTTCCTTCAAACCTTTATAATGAAAATTCAGCCAGGATTAATTGCATTCTACAACTTCGCTAACCGTTCTGCCAGGCCAGTGCCGGTAATTCTGAGGGAGGTTCCCCGTGCTTTCGTACGGACCTAATTAAAATAATCATCATTTTCCCAGAGGCGTAGCCCCTTTGACACCTTTCTAGACCCCTAATGAGTTAGGTAATTGTAAAATGCAAAACTCTCCCGGGAGCAACTTTTGCTCACAGTGGGAATTGGGATCCAACTATCACATAGATGCAAATTTCAACACTTGAAATTCCTGATGATATTTTTCCCCGAGCAACTTATGACCTTAACATAGTCAACATACCATAAGCGCTATCCAAGTTCAACTCGTCATTTCCGGATTGAATTAAACCCACCCGCACGACCCTTAACATAGTCAACAAAGTCTTACGACTACCCTAATCCAATCGCATCTCATGCTTTAGCAGATAAGCACTAATTAGCTACCGTACACTGCGCCTTAACATAGTCAACAAATATAGCACGGATAGTAAGTAATACTTATCTGAAATGCCGGAGGGCTACGTCAGGTTTTTAAGAAAACCTTTTGCTAATGAACTTGATATAGTTGTAAAAACAATTGATTTTTTTGAAAAGGAGTGTTTTTGAAGCTTTTTACTAGTTTTGCTAAAGAGGTCACTCCCGGTGAAGGGATCTCGGCTCTTTCCTTATCGAATAAGGTGCGGGATATTTCATAAATACCGCTATGCAAAGCATGAACTAAAAGAAGCAATCAAAAACAAAACCGAGTTGGTTGTAGTATCTGCTAGCTTTTGCTAAAGAGGTCACTCCCGGTGAAGAGATCTCGGCTCTTTCCTCATCTAATGAGGTGCTGGATATTCTATAAATACCGCTATGCAAAGCAAAAAACTCGAACTACCCTTTTTGAAAATATGATTCTACAACATGTTTTAGGTTTCTTTTATTTCATTAATCTCATTAATGAAATCCCATAATTTATGCTTCCTAAGCATCACAGAAGAAACGAAAATACAACGTACGCTTATGCCATTCGCATTCGCCACAGTGTCCCGTTATGCACCATTAGATTACTTAACTAACGGCATAGCGGGGCGGGACTAGCGCGGGTGAAAAACATAATCAACGTTTTTTATATATCATATATACAATAATAAAGCATTCGTCTCATGATATATAAAGTGATCACATCACAGAAGTTCAGCAATAGAAGATAACATATGAAATATTGGATATACTAGGATGTCTGTATTTTATTTTGAGCCTGTATAAAACACGGATTCCACGGTAGCGAAGAATAGCCAAACCCACATCCCTAGACCCCTACGAGAGCAGCAAGCAACCCTACCAATTCTAGAGTTAGGAGACCCGGACTCGACTCCTCGAGTTAGTCTCCCACTGGACTCTAGAACCCGGTTACTTGTGCTCCCTTTCTTGGGTCTATTCTAATGCAGAAAAGTAAATAATATAAAGCAATGGTGACATCATCCTCAACCCGGAAGTGCCCCAATAAAAGAATATTACATACAATGAATTTTACATGAATGAAAATAAAAACTCTCATCTCACATAAAACCCCCAGCTATTCAAAACACGACGATCCAATATAACATATCACAGCAACACATAACATCACATGTCATCAACGTAAGTAAATATGCGTATCCCAATTGTCGTTGACATATAGCAACAAAACCGGCGATACACCACATACTATACTTAGGTCGCAGAAAAGAAAATGTCAAACTACAACATTTGGAATCCATAATAACCTTAGACATCATAAACCCAAAATATCACATACTTTGGATTTCATGCCTAACTATACGAATTCCACATACTGTATCACATTCAACAAAAAGCTAGACGATGTTAAATATTCCGATCGAATCAACAAACACCCAAAATTACCCAAAATTCTCAACACTTGAGCGTAGTTTTAAAAATACTCAGTACATGCTACAGCTCCTATGAACCAGCCGTAGAAGGGTCAACCAATGCCTCATATGTGGCACCGCTGAACTGTTAGTGTATATGCCCTAGAGGCCATTACTGTATCATACTAGTTTGTATATTACTTGATGGAAGCTTGGGATATTCACAGTTGTATATACAATCTTACTCGAAATGGTAGTATGCTACTTGGTTTGTCTCTGCTTTAATATGTGCATGTGTTTCTTTTAGCATATTGCTAATATACATATTAGTAGAGCCCTTAGGATCTTTGCTTGATTACCAGCGTTGTGATGGCGCTCGCACTCGTGGGAGCTGGGTGATCTATAAGCACATCCTTATACAGGTCCCTAGTCATTGGACTATCGAGACAGGGCATCGATACTCCGGAGTAGACTAGCGTATGCGCTTCTCATCCCAGTGTGGGAGACGGTCTGTCCCACAGCCGTCAGTATGTCGTACTTGAGATAGTATACGGGTGCTCGTTGGGTTACGAGTACACTGGACAGGACTCGTCGGGGACTGTTGGTTGGTATTATACCTATCGTCAGTTATCAGTTCCCAGGTGACATGAGTACAGCTTAGTCCGTTGACTTGACACTGTCACTTCGCCTCGAGTGTGTTCCCACTGCACTTTGATTACTACCCTACCACGGCTCAAAGGAGTCGTGCAAACAGGTAGTTTTTGGGTGCAGTCCCGAATCACTTGGAGGCAGTGACGGTTAGACAGGATTCGTCTCTCCCGGTATTGGGGGTTGACATCGCGCTGTGTCCAGGAGAGCCATTACACGAGTAGTCCCTGGCCAGGGCAAGCGAGATATACTGGTAGGTTTCCAGTGTTATCTCATGGTGTTCTGGGCTTCACTCCGGCACGACTTGTACCGCTATTAGGGGACTGACGTTCACCGCCCCCTAGGCCCGCCATGCGATGTATCAGACGAACAGACCAGACTGTACGGAGATTGTCACATACAGGCTCAGTAGGAGTTCAGATGGGGTTCACCTCGTCAGTCTTCTTATCGACATCTACCTGGGGACCGTTACGCACAGCTAGTGCCGCTTGCGGTCTGTGGTTAAACCCATTGCCATCGTAGTGTCGAGTCTTTAGAGTCCCACACAGAAAGCTATTCGCCTTTAGGCAAAATGAGTAGAGGTCGCATGGTTTTGCGACAGGGTTCGTTCACATTCGCGCACTTGTGCACGTTTGCTGTCCGGACAGTTTATACTAGCGGGCTTTGGTTTAAGCCGGATCCTAGTATATGATTTGAGATTGGTTTTTCTCATTGTGTTCGTGTTCCTCGGATCACGAATGCGGGTGCGTATGCACAGTTGCTTGAGATTGAGGGAGAGGACCTTGATTAGGGTTAATGGCTATTGTCATTTTATTAACCCTAATGTTTATGTGTGTATTATTGTTAATTAGTAATTAGTTTAATAATTGTCCATGGTTATGGTTGTTGACCATTTGACTTCTTTGACTTGTTGACCTAGGTTGACACTTTGACCATCATCATTTCTTTTGGAAGATGCTTTTTGATCTTTGCAAATTGAAATGATAATGGTCATGCCATGATTTACCATGACAATTATCTAGCTATTTATTCAATTAAATTAATTCACACATATTAGTGAGAATGGCTCAATTATTTTCTCATTCTCTTATTTCATTTCTCTCTCTTGTTCTTCCTCTCTCTCAAGCTCTCTCCCTCTCATGTGTTGAGAAACACTTGAGCTTGAGAAAAACCCTCTCTTGATCCTCTCTACTCTCTTCTAGGGTTCAAGTATTAGCACTTCTTGCACCCTAGTTACTCCTAGCTTGGAGTTGAAGCCAAAGGTTGAGGCTTTCGGGTGGATCTTTCTTCGGCGTGAGAAGACGAGCAAGGTGACCTTCTTCCACTACTTCTAGGAGCAAGGAGAGAAGGACAAAAGACCAAAGGTATAACCTTTCTACCACTTAGCTACTTTCATGTTAGCTTTAGCAAGTTTTTGTTTAGTAAAGACCCTTAAAGCATAGTCCATGTTGCCTATAGTTGATAAAAATCAGATTTTTATTATGTTTTCCGCCTCCCCGTAAGCACCGGGATGGGCAACGTGGACTTACAGTGGTATCAGAGACTAACTAAACATAAACTAGCTAGGTAGTGAAGTGTAACGAAGTTCGAAACCGAAAAATCCAAAAACCGAGTTTTTAAAAACCCTAGTTTCTGTTAAAAAATTTTCTGGTCAAAACAAAATTTGTCATACACCTAAAATCATCTCAGGGTTTTTTAAAGATAACCACAAAACCCGGTCCAGTGAGTCGACTAAACCGCCGCGTTTCCGCGGCAATAGCAAGCTATTGCCGCGGAAACGCCGCCGTTTGGACTCCTCACTGGGTCGAGTTTGGTGCAGTGTATCTCTGGCTTGGTTTTAGGATTTTTAAGATATATTATATGTGCCCAGATTTTCCAGAATAGAAATTTATTTTTGGGGGCCTATAATTCCGTATTTTTTCCGAACTTCACTACACTTTGACTATGAAGGTTATATCTGTGATGTTTGCATGTATTGAACGTCGGCTTATCGCTATATGTCGATTAGTAGGTGTTATACATATCTGTGATCTGTGTTTGATATTGGAATGTGTATATGAATGGGTTGGATTGTCGCGGGTGAATAGCCGGGACGGATGTGAGATGAGTGTTGCTTTTCTTTCATTCATTTGTAATATGTAAATTGATGTAATATTATTATTTGTTTGGCCGCACAACCGGGTCGGGGTTGTAGCCGTCATTGTATAATTCTTTTTACTGTTTTTGCTCCTAGGATAGACCCATGGAGGGGGTGCACAAACTACCGGGTATCTCGAAGTGCCGAGTGGCCTACTCACGGTGGTGAGGGAGGTTGCTTCGCTTTGGGTACTTGGCGGGTAGTTTGCCGCACCCGTAGGGGTCTTGGGTGGGGTATTTGGCTATTCACCGCGACCGTGTAATCCTCTTTTCGTTGCAGGCTCGAACGGATTGCGGATTCCTAGTATATCCAATGTATTCATCTGTGATCTGTAATGTCTATCATTGCTATATATTTATATATGATAACTATTTAGGCGTTGCTTATGTTTTACATCCGCGCTAGCCCAGCCCCCGCTCTGTCGTTAGTTAAGTAACCTAACGGGTGATGACGGGGCCCCGTGGCGAATGCGAATGGCATAAGCGTACGTCATATTTTGGTTGTTTTCTGCAATGGTAGGATTAAATGATGGGATGCATTAAAAGAACTAATGCAAGAAAATAAACCAAGTAAAAGTCGATTGGAACACTTTGAAAACCACTCGGTTCTTTTCAAAACCAAACTTTTAAACGCGGAGCTTGAACCACTCCTTTTAAAAGCTATCTCGTTCCATCGATTAGATCAAGTTCACTACGTTCACGATTTCGCCAAAACCATCCGTAGCCCTCCGTCATTCCACATGAATGGTCAAAAAGTATTCAAGCTATGTATTTTGGCCAAAGTCAAGGCATAGTGATTGGTAGCTATTGGGTATTCATGTGCAGCATAGATAGATGCGTTGGTTTGGGACAGTCGTGCTGCCATTTTGGCCAAAGTCAAGGGTAGGTACGGGTGGGTCCAAATTAACCAGGAGAATGACGGGTAGAACTTGACATGTGACTTATGATATTTTGGCCAAAGTCAAGGTCATAAGAGCATGGGGCAAAAATCCACATCAGGAGTTTCATAAGTACTGAAACTTGCTAGCTTTGCATACCATTTGGAGTGTGATGATTCTGGTAGGATTCCTTCGGTTTTATCACGCGATGATATTTGGATCCCGATCCTACTGTGAGTATATGCTACTCCTCGGGAAAACTCTCACTTAACGATCAATGCTATAAACTTAGTAGGTGTCTAGAAAGGTGTTAGCGGGGCTACGCCCACAGGGAAAAGAGGTTACTTAATTAAGGAACTTCGCGAAAGCGTTGGAAAACCTCCCTCGAAGTACCGACACTGGCCTGGCTGAACGATTAAGCAAGTATTGTACGGTGAGAGTAATCCTGACTAATCCTTTCTTTACGGTTTGAGAAGGGATTCGAGAGACAGTGGGAGCCATCCAGTTTAGACAAATTAAAAACCACTCTAAACTTGCAAGAGCATCATGCTAAAGTGTTTCTTTTCTCTCTCCTAATTGCAGCGACCATTCAAGATGACCGGACTTAAGTTATTACTAGATAAAAACATATTGACAGGGCCAAACTACAAAGATTGGCTCAGGAATGTCAAGATGGCAATCACTTACGACAAGTTGGGGTATGTCCTTACCACCAAAGCACCCTCAGTCCCGGGTCCCACCTCCAGCGTCGCGGATAAGGAAATCCGTAAGACATGGGAGATAGATTGCGCGAAGGCCAAATGCCTCGTATTAGCCTCGATGGACAATGAACATCAGCGGAGGCACGAGAATATGGACCTAGAGTCCATATTTCTTCATACAAAAGAACTGTATGGGGAGCAGTCTCGTATCGCAAGATACGAAGTGTCGAAGAAGCTATTTTCGGCAAGGTTGGCCGTCGGATCATCGGTAGCGGAACACGTGCTTAAGATGATTGGCTACATTGAGGAGCTCGCGGACCTTGGGACCACGTTGGAGAATGAACTCTATACTGATTTGATTCTCCAGTCCCTCCCTTCCACTTACGTCCAGTTTATTCTTTACTTCAACATGCAAGGAAAGGAGGTAGAACTTTCCGAACTTCTGAACAGGTTGAGGAGTGCTGAGGGCACCCTACAGAAAGGTAGGGAGACATCCACTTTGTTTGTAGGAGGATCTTCCTCTTCTAGATCCAGGGCGAAAGCCAAGGGTAAGAAGAAGAAAGCCCCCGCCAAACCAAGAGGCGGTGTCGGTAAAGTGGATACGAAGGGAAATGGTAAAGCAACAAAGATAGCGGGGAAGCTAGTGGGGAAGGAAGAATGCTTCTATTGTCATAAAAGTGGTCACTGGAAATAGGATTGCAAGGCTTGGAAAGCCAGAACACTGGATTTGAAGCGAGTTGCAGCTTCAGCTTCAGGTGTGTATGTTATTGAAAACTGTCTATCAATAAACTCTACTTCCTGCGTATTGGATACCAGATCAGGATCTCATATATGTAATTCTTTGCAGGCGTTAAGAAAGCGTAGAGTTTTGAAGGCAGGTGACATGACCCTCAGAGTTGCGAACGGTGCTAGCATGGATGCTGAGGCCGTGGGGGACTATCACCTGGGATTGTCGGATGGACATTTTTTGGTTTTACGTAGTTGTTATTATGTACCAAATGCAACCTGTAATATCATTTCTGTATCTTTATTATCTAAAGAAGGTTATGAATTTGCATTTGTAAGTAATGTAGTGAACATTCACCTTAATCAAGCTTTGATTGGGTCAGGTACATTGAACAACGGTATATACGTATTAAACCAACCATAGATTTTCAATGTCCAGAATACACACAAAAGAAAGTCTCCAGAAATCAATAAAACTTTCTTATGGCATTGTAGACTGGGTCACATCAATGAGAGAAGGTTGACTAAGTTACACACAGAAGGATATTTGGATTCGTTCGAATATTAATCGTATACAACTTGTCAATCCTGTCTCAATGGAAAGATGACAAAGACTCCGTTTACTGGACACGGAGAAAGAGCGAGCTTGTTCTTGGGACTCGTACACAGCGACGTGTGCGGTCCAATGTCTACACCTGCACGAAGCGGTTATTCTTACTTCATTACTTTTACGGATGACTTTTCAAGGTACGGTTATGTTTTCTTAATGAAACATAAGTCCGAGGCTTTTGAAAAATTCCAGGAATATAAGAATGAAGTAGAAAAATAAACAGGCAAAAGTATAAAGACACTGAGATCTGATCGAGGTGGTGAATACTTGAGTGCCGAGTTCCTGGGTTACCTAAAAGAGAATGGAATTCTCTCTCAGCTTACTCTTCCATACACTCCGCAACATAATGGTGTATCGGAGAGACGGAACCGAACCCTATTGGATATGGTACGGTCCATGATGAGTAACGCTGAGTTGCCGCGATCGTTTTGGGGATATGCGCTAGAATCAGCTGCATACCTTTTGAACCGGGTTCCAACTAAGACTGTGTCTACTACACCATATCAGATGTGGTGTGGGAAGAAACCCTATCTTAATCATATTAAGACACGGGGATGTCTAGCTTTTGTAAAAAAGCAGCATGCGGACAAGCTCGAGGCATGCTCAGTACAGTGCTAGTTTGTGGGATATCCAAAGAACTCCAAGGGATATTACTTCTATTGCGAAGAGGAACAAAAAGTCCTTGTTTCTCGCCATTCCCACTTTCTAGAACACCAGTTCATAGAAAAAGAATTAAGTGGGAGCACAATAGAACTGGAAGAAATTCAAGAACCATGAGCTATTATTGAAAGCTTGGTTGAACCAGAGGGTTCGAAAGATCAGGACATTTCCACGCCACTCCGCAGGAGTAGTAGGCAGTTTCATCCGCCCGAGAGATACTACGGTTTTCTCATTGACGGGGATAGAGAGGATTGCATCATAGACTGTGATGAGCCTACTAGCTTCCAGCAAGCCATTAAGAGCGTCGACTCGGTAAAATGGCTGGATGCAATGCGGACCGAGATGGAGTCCATGTACACCAACAAAGTATGGACGTTGGACATTGCTCCAGACGGGGTAAAACACGTAGGATGCAAGTGGATCTTCAAAAGGAAGATTGGTGTAGATGGACAGGTTGAGACCTATAAAGCAAGACTAGTAGCAAAGGGTTTTCGTCAGCGACCTGGTTTGGACTATGACGAAACCTTTTCTCCAGTAGCTATGCTGAAATCCATTCGGATCCTTCTTGCCATTGTTGCCTTCCACGATTATGAGATTTGGCAGATGGACGTAAAGACAGCTTTTCTAAATGGTCATTTAGAGGAGTGTGTCTATATGGATCAGCCAGAGGGTTTCATTCAGAGTGGGAGCAGCGGAAAGGTGTGCAAGTTGCTTAAGTCCATTTATGGACTAAAGTAGGCATCGCGGAGTTGGAACATCTGTTTTGATGAGACGGTCAAGGAATTTGGCTTTATCAAAAATCCAGATGAACCATGCATCTATTGTAGATTTGTAGCGAGAACTGTAGTATTCCTCGTTTTATACGTGGATGACATTTTCTTAATAGGAAATGACATTCATATGCTACAATCTGTCAAGGGGTTCTTGTCACACAGGTTCTCCATGAAAGACCTGGGTGATGCCTCATACATTCTGGGTATCCGGATCTACCGTGACAGATCCAAGAGGATATTAGGACTTTCGCAGTCCAGGTACATCGACGCCATACTGAAGAGATTCAGTATGGAAGATTCCAAGCGCGGTAATTTACCGGCTTGTCACGGGATCACCCTCTCCAAAGAGATGTCTCCCAAGAATGATTTGGAGAGGGATCGCATGTCTATTATACCCTACGCTTCTGCGGTAGGCTCTATAATGTATGCGATGTTGTGTACCAGACCGGATGTGGCTTATGCACTGAGTGTGGTAAGCAGGTATCAGTCAAACCCAGGGGAGAAACATTGGATAGCAGTAAAGAACATTCTCAAGTACCTGAGAAGGACTAAGGAGATGTTCTTGGTGTATGGCGGGAAAGACCTGCAGATTGAGGCCTTTGCTGACTCCAGCTTCCAGAGTGACAAGGATGATTCCAAGTCCATGTCGGGTTTTGTCTTCACCCTCAATGGAGGGGCGGTGTGTTGGAAGAGCTCCAAACAGGAAACCGTTGCTGACTCGACGATGGAAGCGGAATACATCGCTGCATCTGATGCCGCAAAAGAAGCTGTCTGGATGAGGAAGTTCTTGAGAGAAGTTCAGGTGGTTCCGTCCATTGTTGACCCAATACCTCTGATTGCAACAACAACGGGGCTATAGCTTTAGCGAAGGAACCCAGATCCCATCAGAAATCCAGACACATCTTAAGGCGGTATCACCTGATCAGGGAGATCGTGGATCGCCAGGAGATCGAGGTCCGGAGAGTTGCATCAGAGGATAACACAGCAGATCCATTCACCAAGGCCTTGCCCCAGACTCAGTTCGAGCGGCTGATCGAGATGATAGGTCTTCGATACGCCAGTACATGGCCTTAGTGCAAGTGGGAGATTGTTAGTGTATATGCCCTAGAGGCCATTACTGTATCATACTAGTTTGTATATTACTTGATGGAAGCTTGGGATATTCACAGTTGTATATACAATCTTGCTCGAAATGGTAGTATGCTACTTGGTTTGTCTCTGCTTTAATATGTGCATGTGTTTCTTTTAGCATATTGCTGATATACATATTAGTAGAGCCCTTAGGATCTTTGCTTGATTACCAGCGTTGTGATGGCGCTCGCACTCGTAGGAGCTGGGTGATCTATAAGCACATCCTTATACAGGTCCCTTGTCGTTGGACTATCGAGACAGGGCATCGATACTCCGGAGTAGACTAGCGTATGCGCTTCTCATCCCAGTGTGGGAGACGGTCTGTCCCACAGCCGTCAGTACGTCATACTTGAGATAGTATACGGGTGCTCGTTGGGTTACGAGTACACTGGACAGGACTCGTCGGGGACTGTTGGTTGGTATTATACCTATCGTCAGTTATCAGTTCCCAGGTGACATGAGTACAGCTTAGTCCGTTGACTTGACACTGTCACTTCGCCTCGAGTGTGTTCCCACTGCACTTTGATTACTACCCTACCACGGCTCAAAGGAGTCGTGCAAACAGGTAGTTTTTGGGTGCAGTCCCGAAGCACTTGGAGGCAGTGGCAGTAAGACAGGATTCGTCTCTCCCGGTATTGGGGGTTGACATCGCGCTGTGTCCAGGGGAGTCATTACACGAGTAGTCCCTGGCCAGGGCAAGCGAGATATACTGGTAGGTTTCCAGTGTTATCTCAGGGTGTCCAGGAGAGCCATTACACGAGTAGTCCCTGGCCAGGGCAAGCGAGATATACTGGTAGGTTTCCAGTGTTATCTCTGGGTGTTCTGGGCTTCACTCCGGCACGACTTGTACCGCTATTAGGGGACTGACGTTCACCGCCCCCTAGGCCCGCCATGCGTGTATCAGACGAAAAGACCGGACTGTACGGAGATTGTCACATACTGGCTCAGTAGGAATTCAGATGGGGTTCACCTCGTCGGTCTTCTTATTGACATCTACCTGGGGACTGTTCAGACCATAATATTGCATTTATCATTCCCCTATTCTTATCCTTTTTATAAATAAACAGGTACTCTTGATGCACGTTAGTTTCATATTACAGGATACAGGTTTCTGGAGCAAATACAGTGAAAAAGACACAAAACAACAGAAAAGGGACTTTTGACCAACTATTAGACGGATCCTAGTCTAGCCTAGATAAAGAACAATGCAATGTCCAGAATGTTAAAGCAAACGGTCAAAAGATATTTACAAGTGTTCACTGAAACATCTGGAGGAAAACCAGAAGCCCAACAGAGAAACTACATACAAAAACAGAAGCCCAAAGAGCCAAGGAGAATGCCCCAAAAATCACAGAGCCCAAGTCCACAGTTTGGCCGCGGATCCGCGGCCAAACCCTACCTGGCGCCGCGGATCCGCGGCCATTAGGAACACGTGTCGGTGCATATTTTCTGAGGCGGCGCGACTGTTAGATTGTTTGGATTTTTCGTGGTCAAATCTGTAAATTCACGTGTGCGAGAGTCTGTAACCCTAGGTCTCCTATTTTTCTATAAATTGTAATTTGAGATCTAAAAATTGTATGCCTCTTTTCAATAAATAAAATTCATAAATTCTGGAAGTGACATTCAGATCTGTTCTTTATCGCTTGGAGGGAGCCATCACCATTAGTAAGTGTTTTTCTTTTATTCTTTTAATGGTTATTTCATCCCCTAATGAGCGAGTAGTCTCCTCGCTTGTTAGGGTTAGCCTTAGGGAAAGGGTTGAGAGATGAAATCTCTCACCCCTTTCAATGCCATATTAAACTATCTCATTAAGAACTCCATGCATGCGCGCACAACCGCTCCCTGCGGCACCCTACCCTTCGAGGTAACGGTGAACCGCAGTATAAAGGCCCGGTTGCGCGCGTTTTCCATGGGGGTTAGGGTAATTAACTATAAAGGAAGGATACGAATCTAGAGGAAGAAAATATCTTCCCAAAAGATTCGTATCCACTTTATCGATAATTACTATAACACCTAATGGATCTAAAATACGGCATTGAAAGCGGTGAGGAAACATCAATCTCCAAAACTTCCTTTAAGCCTAACCCTAGCAAGAATTTAAATTAGATTAATTAAGTTTTAGATCTAGATTTTTATAAAACCAAAACGACAGATAGAATCAACTCGTTAAGACACACTAAAGGAATTTACCCGTCTCTGTGGATCGACCCGTACTCACCGGCTAGCTGCGAAGCGACGCCGTTTCTGATTGCGGTAAATTACAAGTTTTGACACTAATCAAATGACGCCGTTGCCGGGGACGGCGTAATATTTCTTTTTGTGAATTTTCGGGTTGATATAAATTTTAAAACTCATAAAAATCTGAAAAAAAAAATAAAAATAAAAATAAAAAAATTTATCAAACTTGATCTGTTTGAAGGGTGTATTGTTTGAATCTTGCAGAACAGCGAAGAATTGAAGATCTGGAAATTTGCAGAAGGAAAAACAAAAATTGGTACATATAAACAGAGAAGAATTATAAGCACAGCACAGCAGAAATTTTTTCAGAGCGCGATCCCACTTCCTGACCGCGTTTCCGCGGCTAAAGTGCCTTCCAGACCGCGTTTCCGCGGCTGCCACGTGGCCTTGTTGCGCAAAATTTGCACTGTTTGTTTTCTTGTCCTCCCCTCTGTAACCTACAATATATCCACTGTAAAAAATTTCTGCAGGGTTCTTTGCGCTAAAAAAAAAAAATCTTTCTCCCCCTTCTAAATAACAGATTTTCTGCAGGTTTCTTTGCGCCGCGCTAAAAAAATTCTGATTGCAAGTGAAATTTTAATTATTTTGCATAATTTAACCGGACTCTAAGGGGCTAATTGACAAACTCAGATTGGGTGGGGATTTCATCACCCTTCCCAGGACCCCAGAAAACACCTAAGCATTTTGCATCGACCACAATTAATAAAAAAAAAGATTAGACTCAGACCTAAGGACGGCGAGCTCAATAGGAAAAAGGACTAGGGTAGGCATCGGCCGTTTATCCTAACCGACATTGCGGTGTCTAGGCTAGTGGTTATTAATTAGGCCCACTGTAGTGGTGGTTCCTTCCCACTTACCTGGCCGTATTTGTCCGTGAAGAGGCGGTTTGAGGTCCTATCTCTAGCCCTAGTTAGGAGCTGTCTAGCAGACCTAGGCGACCCTAGATCTAGGCCTGATTGTGCATGTGTGGTTGATACTTTTGTGTCATGAGTCCGTTTTCAAAAACCTATTTGCAAAACTCTCACATAAATTAAAAAAAAAAGGGAAAAATCTTTTAAAAACTTGCAAAAATTTTGTCGCTAAGAAATCCTTGCATTCTTCTATCATGGGTACCCCACATCATAAATCTCTTGCCGAATCTTGGTATCCCGAACCTAACTTTGCGTCGTTTGTCAATGTGTTCGGTCAATTTAAAAATGATCCCTCCATGCCTAAAAAATCTCTGAAAGATCACATAGAGGAGTCTAGGAAAAACAGTTTGACTTTTCAACCCACTTTGTGTCAACCGAGTCAACCTTTACAACCTACATATGTTGACACCACCTCTCCAAGTCCTTCTTTCACTCCTAGGCCGATGTCCATTGCTGAGCATATTACTCAATCTCGCAGTCGATCTTTCACCCCTCTCCACTCATCTAGTTTTAGGGATCCACACGATTATTCACCTTCTTATCCATATGTTGACCCTACCCCTGTCCTACCACCCACTTCCTATCAGTCCTACCCGACTTTTCCATCTTCACTAGACACTGTTTCTTCAAAGCCATTAGGCAGTTTCACATATCCAACCAATTTTGAATCTTTTACTGAAACCCCCTCACCACCTAAGTCTAGTTTGGAAGAGTCGTTGGATGCATATATTGCTGCAACAAATAAAATGATGAGGACAATGGAAGCATCCATGGCCGCCCTTACGCAACCTAGTAAACCGGTAGCTAGTGTCCCGCTAGCTCCGAATTTTTCAATGTGTAAGGCGGCAGTTGGACAGAGTGAGAATGAGAGAGGATTTTCAAATCAAACTTACCCTTACTCAATTGAAGCCCACAACTCCGGTTTTCCATCGATTGTTCCAAATGATTCACCAGTTGAAAATAAAAATGAGTTGTGCGATTTTGTAATGTTTGATTTGCCAAATTGTGAGGAACCCCTTTCAAGTGAAACCGTACCTAATCCTTTCGATCTTTACACCTCCACTCTAGAACCTACATTGATAAATATCCATGCTGTGGATAAAGTGTCTAAAGAAATTGATTTTCACTTGATTAAGGATATAGACGCCGGGAATATTTCGGATGATGAACCTGTCGATTTAATAGAAATTTTATGTTCAAATCATCATCGTGAGTTATTAAATGTTTTCCCCGAATCTCATATGCGTCTAGATTTTGATGATAATGGCATGGATGAATTACATATTGAGGATAGTACCGAGGAGAGTCTTGAGGATAATATCGAGGTTGAACCATTTTTATTGGATGTGTCGGATTTTCCAATTCAGCCTCCTGAACCTTTGATTGTTATATCACCCTCCCTCCCTCCTATTGTTCTGACCGAACAAATGACCGTTACGCTTTCATCTCCTATACCAAGTTCGGCGTACCTATGTTTTCTTACGAATCTTGAGGTCTTTGACGCCATTGCACGACGAGTTGATAGGTTAGCGCAATCGCTTTTAACACATCGGTCATCACATATTGCGCTAATTTATTCACTCAATTTACAACCTCAAGATCGCACTTCACTTCTTTCTTCTTTCCATCTTTCTTCTCCCCCACCGAGACCGTATTCTACCCCTCTTCCCACACGGTCTCGCGTGTTTCTCATTTCTTTCCTCCGCACCCTATTCTTGCACCAACTATACCATTACCACGATAAGATCTTTGAATGGTTGGTGCTAACCTTTGGCTTGTGTAAGGCCAAGCTTAAGTTTGGGAGGAACCTTTGTATATATGTATATATCCTTTTGTTTTCTTTTTCTATAAAAAAAAAATAAAAAAAAAATTTCAAAACATAAAAAAATTTATAAATAAATAAACAGGGGAGTATCGGTGTTTTGACCCTCTTGGTTTAGCATGACAGTGAGGACACTGTCAAGTTCAAGTTTGGGGGTATGCTCGGTACGTCTTCTTCCTTCGCATTCATTTGTACATATTTTTGCATTTGCATACTTATTTGAAAACCCATAAAAAATTAAAAAAATTAAAAAAATTTGAAATTTTTTAAAAATTAATGTATTCAATTTTGGCTAATTGACTAGAGTTTGACAAATAGGTCAACTAACTAGGAAAAACTAGATCTTAGACTTAGTGAATTAACAACCCTAAAGATAACCTCCCTTAAAGTTTAACAGTAGAAAGTATATGCCTTGTAGTTTATTTAGAAATAGGCAAATTTTAGGTTCACTTCTTGGGCTAAGTCAAAATGAGGGAAGAGTATTGATGTTCTTATTAAAGTATAAGTTTGAAAAATAGCTCCTAGCTTAAGTCTAGATTCTGAAAACGTATACCCTACAATTTGCACAATCACGCACCTTGAAACTTGGAATAGTAGAAGAGACCTTGAAAGGCTCTTGTCTAAAGTCCTTAGTATGAAAAAGTGTGAATAAAAGAAAAAAATGGACACTAGTTTTTGTGATTACTTAAGGCTGCAAAAAAAATAGAAAAATACTTAGCGAGGGTGCTTCATCACCCAGTGCCTTAGACCAACTGGTTTGGGAGTCACTGCTTGCAAAGACTAGGAAGTATGCTTTAAAGTGCAAACGCATTTTGTAATCGGTCGTTGGTACCTCAAGAAGTATTAACGGTCGCATGAAGAATGTGTAAGCAAATTTCATTTAAATTCACCACTAATTAGTACTTTGGACAACGGACAAGGGGTTGATTGCTTAATTTGAATTTCCAAGTGTAGGGGTGACTTATACACACACGTAGGGGTATGTGATTGGAATTTAGATGAGAGAAAGGAATGAAGAATAGAACTTGTATCTTTAATAGAGTTGATAGAAATTCCTAAGTGGAGATGTAACCCTAGAATGAAAACTTAGGAAATGCCGAAAGCTAAGTAAGTCTACATAACATATATAATCTTAAGTTAAATAATGAGGAAGCGTGAAGAATATGGGTGGATAATTTGCGAGTCAAAAGATAATAGAATTCCTTGTTAGAAGACCTAATTGGAGAACAAAAGTCAGTGGGCCGAGTTGATAGGATTTTGTGGGTAGTATCCGCTGAAAACCCTCAGGAGACAACACTCCTCCTACTAGGGACACCTAGAGGTTTAACGGCTTGTTGCACGTGCTCAGTGCAATCGCGTTTCCCTGCGAAAGTGCGGTTAGGTTTTTTGTAGAGAATAAAACAATAAGTTTGCTCGAGGACGAGCAAAAGATAAGTTTGGGGGTATTTGTTCAGACCATAATATAACATTTATCATTCCCCTATTCTTATCCTTTTTATAAATAAACAGGTACTCTTGACGCACGTTTGTTGCTTATTACCGGATACAGGTTTCTGGAGCAAATACAGTGAAAAAGACACAAAACAACAGAAAAGGGACTTTTGACCAACTATTAGACGGATCCTAGTCTAGCCTAGATGAAGAACAATGCAATGTCCAGAATGTTAAAGCAAACGGTCAAAAGATATTTACAAGTGTTCACTGAAACATCTGGAGGAAAACCAGAAGCCCAACAGAGAAACTACATACAAAAACAGAAGCCCAAAGAGCCAAGGAAAATGCCCCAAAAATCACAGAGCCCAAGTCCACAGTTTGGCCGCGGATCCGCGGCCAAACCCTACCTGGCGCCGCGGATCCGCGGCCATTAGGAACACGTGTCGGTGCATATTTTCTGAGGCGGCGCGACTGTTAGATTGTTTGGATTTTTCGTGGTCAAATCTGTAAATTCACGTGTGCGAGAGTCTGTAACCCTAGGTCTCCTATTTTTCTATAAATTGTAATTTGAGATCTAAAAATTGTATGCCTCTTTTCAATAAATAAAATTCATAAATTCTGGAAGTGACATTCAGATCTGTTCTTTATCGCTTGGAAGGAGCCATCACCATTAGTAAGTGTTTTTCTTTTATTCTTTTAATGTTATTTCATCCCCTAATAAGCGAGTAGTCTCCTCGCTTGTTAGGGTTAGCCTTAGGGAAAGGGTTGAGAGATGAAATCTCTCACCCCTTTCAATGCCATATTAAACTATCTCATTAAGAACTCCATGCATGCGCGCACAACCGCTCCCTGCGGCACCCTACCCTTCGAGGTAACGGTGAACCGCAGTATAAAGGCCCGGTTGCGCACCTTTTCCATGGGGGTTAGGGTAATTAACTATAAAGGAAGGATACGAATCTAGAGAAAGAAAACATCTTCCCAAAAGATTCGTATCCACTTTATCGATAATTACTATAACACCTAATGGATCTAAAATACGGCATTGAAAGCGGTGAGGAAACATCAATCTCCAAAACTTCCTCTAAGCCTAACCCTAGCAAGAATTTAAATTAGATTAATTAAGTTTTAGATCTAGATTTTTATAAAACCAAAACGACAAATAGAATCAACTCGTTAAGACACACTAAAGAAATTTACCCGTCTCTGTGGATCGACCCGTACTCACCGGCTAGCTGCGAAGCGACGCCGTTTCTGATTGCGGTAAATTACAAGTTTTGACAC
The DNA here is from genome assembly GCA_030015575.1 of Agapanthus africanus. NCBI lineage: Eukaryota > Viridiplantae > Streptophyta > Magnoliopsida > Asparagales > Amaryllidaceae > Agapanthus > Agapanthus africanus. The sequence goes on along the minus strand of JASDDO010000012.1, from coordinate 385,375,950 downwards.
TAATCAGGGACCGTTACGCACAGCTAGTGCCGCTTGCGGTCTGTGGTTAAACCCATTGCCAGCGTAGTGTCGAGTCTTTAGAGTCCCACACAGAGAGCTATTCGCCTTTAGGCAAAATGAGTAGAGGTCGCATGGTTTTGCGACAGGGTTCGTTCACATTCGCGCACTTGTGCACGTTTGCTGTCCGGACAGTTTATACTAGCGGGCTTTGGTTTAAGCCGGATCCTAGTATATGATTTGAGATTGGTTTTTCTTATTGTGTTCGTGTTCCTCGGATCACGAATGCGGGTGCGTATGCACAGTTGCTTGAGATTGAGGGAGAGGACCTTGATTAGGGTTAATGGCTATTGTCATTTTATTAACCCTAATGTTTATGTGTGTATTATTGTTAATTAGTAATTAGTTTAATAATTGTCCATGGTTATGGTTGTTGACCATTTGACTTCTTTGAGTTGTTGACCTAGGTCGACACTTTGACCATCATCATTTCTTTTGGAAGATGCTTTTTGATCTTTGCAAATTGAAATGATAATGGTCATGCCATGATTTACCATGACAATTATCCAGCTAATTATTCAATTAAATTAATTCACACATATTAGTGAGAATGGCTCAATTATTTTCTCATTCTCTCATTTCATTTCTCTCTCTTGTTCTTCCTCTCTCTCAAGCTCTCTCCCTCTCATGTGTTGAGAAACACTTGAGCTTGAGAAAAACCCTCTCTTGATCCTCTCTACTCTCTTCTAGGGTTCAAGTATTAGCACTTCTTGCACCCTAGTTACTCCTAGCTTGGAGTTGAAGCCAAAGGTTGAGGCTTTCGGGTGGATCTTTCTTCGGCGTGAGAAGACGAGCAAGGTGACCTTCTTCCACTACTTCTAGGAGCAAGGAGAGAAGGACAAAAGACCAAAGGTATAACCTTTCTACCACTTAGCTACTTTCATGTTAGCTTTAGCAAGTTTTTGTTTAGTAAAGATCCTTAAAGCATAGTCCATGTTGCCTATAGTTGATAAAAATCCGATTTTTATTATGTTTTCCGCCTCCCCGTAAGCACCGGGGTGGGCAACGTGGACTTACATGAACTACTACAAACCGTAAGGTTTAGTGGCGGTTCTGACGGTCATATAATCGAGTTAAGGTTTCGTTCTTCTAGAGGGTCCACAGTATTGCTTGCATGTTTTTCTGAAAGTTTTAAACTAAGGAAAAACCCAACACTTGGAAAATTTCCGGCGAGGGTTAAAATGGGTATTTGATATCCGTTCGAACTTTTTAACACCGTCTAAAGTAACCCGAAAAACTGTTAGAATTACGACTACGAAACACTCCGAGTTGCCTTTGCAGAAAATTAACATCACATGCAAATTTAGTAAAAACAAACAACACCTGAAACACCAAAACCCAGAGCCTGGAACACAGTACAAATTTCAACCCCAAACACCATCAAAAAATCGAGCAGGCCGGTTTTTGAGCCTATGTGGCCGGCCAAAATCCAAGGGGTTGGTTTAAAATTTGTGTTGTGTTCATGTTGCATCTCATACAACATTCTTCAATTGTTTAAAAAAATTTTAGAGCGCGTTTTAAAATCGACAGAAACTAGGTAATCTTGCTTCAAGTTTCGGAGTTGTTTCGGTTTCGTAATCCTATACAATCCGTCTAATTCTCTAGCTATGCTCTAATACCACTGTAGCGTTCTTAGGCACGAAAGCAAGGTTTCGGGAGGCATCGTCCACGACATTTTTAAATTTTTGTCATGCTAAAGAACTCTAACCAAGGATGTTTAACAAGAGAATTATACGAAACAAATTGTAAACTACTTTACAACTAAGTGAACTAGGAATACAACCATTATAGACCGGTCCTTTGTAAGTCCATGCTACCTCTCCCGGTACTTACGGGAATGTGGAATTTGACGAAAAACAATTTTCTAGAGGCGGTAACATGGACTCAAAACGGATCTTTGTTAAACTATCTACCTAACAACCTAACTAGGAGTTGTTAACTACTCGGTTAGGGGGTTATACCTTTCTTTCTTGAACTCCTTCATCTTCGACTCTCGATGGTGTGCGGATTGGCTTCACTCCGTCGTCTCCTTGCGCCGAAGATCGATCCACCCGAAAGCTTCTAGATTTGGCTTCTTCTTCGAGCTTTGAAGAAACTAGTTCACTCGGTTTGCTAAACCTTATGAACTAGAGTGAGTAGAGGAGAGTGTGTTGGGATTTTTCTCTATGGTTCTTGCTTCTCAACATATGAGACAAGTGAACCATAGACTAGAGAGAGGGAGAGCAAGAGGAAGAGGATGAGAGCTCAAAACACAAGAGAGAGAAAGGAAATGAGAGAATGAGCAAGACTTTTCTCTCTTGCCTCTCATAATCCAAAGCCATCATAACCAATAATAGCAATCAAGTATTAGTGATGGTTTAAGCTACAATAACCATATCATTTCATGAACTCATTTTGCACAAGATAAACAAGCAAGCAAAAGTCTTTTCCATGAAATGATAACCATTGTCATCATGATGGTCAACTAGTCCAACCTAGTCAACCGGTCAACAAAGTCAACAAGTCAACAAATTCAACCCCTCAACAACCATGTCACCATAATACTTAATTAATATTATTGTTAATCATATATCATATTCTCATTAGGGTTTACCAAAAAGTCAATAGTCAACAGTCAACAGTCAACAACCCTAATGAGAATCCTCTTCCTCTGTCTCTCCGTCAACTGTGCATACACACCCGCATCCGTGTTCCGAGAAACAAGAATACATACTTGATAAAACCAATCCCAAAACGTACACTAGGATCAGGCTTAAACCAAAACCCGCTAGTGTTAACTGTCCGGACACTGTACGTGGACAAGTGCACGGATGTGACTGAACCCTGTCGCAAAACCTTGCGACCTGTCGCAAAACCATGCGACCTCTACTCTTTTGCGTAAAGGCGAATAGCTTTCTGTGTGGGACTCTAAAGACTCGACACTACGCTGGCAGTGGGTTTAACCACAGACCGCAAGCGGCATTAGCTGTGCGTAACGGTCCCCAGGTAGATGCCGACAAGAAGACTGACGAGGTGAAACCTATCTGAAATCCTACTGAGTCTGACTGTGACAGTCTCCTTACAGTCCGGTCTGTTCGTCTGATACATCGCATGGCGGGCCTAGGGGGCGGTAAACGTCAGTCCCCTAATAGCGGTATAAGTCGTGTCGGAGTGAAGCCCAAAACACCCTGAGATAACACTGGAAGCCTACCAGTATATCTCGCTTGCCCTGGACAGGGACTACTCGTGTAATGGCTCTCCTAGACACAACGCGATGTCAACCCCCAATACCGGGAGAGACGAATCCTGTCTAACCGTCACTGCCTCCAAGTGCTTCGGGACTGCACCCAATTACTACCTGTTTGCACGACTCCTTTGAGCCGTGGTAGGGTAGTAATCAAAGTACAATGGGAACACACTCGAGGCGAAGTGACAGTGTCAAGTCAGCGGATTAAGCTGTACTCATGTCACCTGGGAACTGATAACTGACGATAGGTATAATACCAACCGGTCAGTTCCCGACGAGTCCTGTCCAGTGTACTCGTAACATAACAAGCACCAGCATACTATCTCCAGTAAGACGTACTGATGGCTGTGGGACAGACCATCTCCCACTCTGGGATGAGAAGCGCATACGCTAGTCTACTTCGGAGTATCGATGTCCTGTCTCGATAGTCCTGCGACTAGGGACCTGCATAAGGATGTGCTTATAGATTACCCAGCCCCCACTAGTGTGACTGACGTCACAACGCTGGTAATCAAGCAAAGATCCTAAGGGCTCCACTAATGTGTATAGGTGATATACTAAAATAAACACATGTACACATTGAAGTAGAAACAAACCAAGTAGCATACTACTATATTGAGCAAGATTGTATAAACAACTGTGAATATCCAAAGCTTCCATTAAGTAATATACAAACTAGTATGATACAGTAATGGCCTCTAGGGCATATACACTAACAATCTCCCACTTGCACTAAGGCCATGTACTGGCGTATCGAAGACCTATCATCTCGATCAGCCGCTTGACCTGAGTCTGGGGCAAGGCCATGGTGAATGGATCTGCAGTGTTATCTTCTGAAGCAACCCTCCGAACCTCGATCTCCTGGCGATCCACGATCTCCCTGATCAGGTGATACCGCCTCAAGATGTGTCTGGATCTCTGATGGGACCAGGGTTCCTTCGCTAAAGCTATAGCTCTGTTGTTGTCGCAATACAGAGGTATTGGATCAACAATGGATGGAACCACCTGAAGTTCTTTCAAGAACTTCCTCATCCAGACAGCTTCTTTTGCGGCATCAGATGCAGCGATGTATTCCGCTTCCATCGTCGAGTCTGCAACGATTTCCTGTTTGGAACTCTTCCAACACACCGCCCCTCCATTGAGGGTAAAGACAAAACACGACATGGACTTGGAATCATCCTTGTCATTCTGGAAGCTGGAGTCAGCAAATGCCTCGATATGGAGGTCTTTTCCGCCATACACCAAGAACATCTCCTTAGTCCTTCTCAGGTACTTGAGAATGTTCTTTACCGCTATCCAGTGTTTCTCCCTAGGGTTTGACTGATACCGGCTTACTACACTCAGTGCATAAGCTACATCCGGTCTGGTACACAACATCGCATACATTATAGAGCCTACCGCAGAAGCGTAGGGTATAATAGACATGCGATCCCTTTCCAAATCAGTCTTGGGAGACATCTCTTTAGAGAGGGTGATCCCGTGACAAGCCGGTAGGTTACCGCGCTTGGAATCTTCCATACTGAATATTTTCAGTATGGTGTCGATGTACCTGGACTGTGAAAGTCCTAATATCCTCTTGGATCTATCACGATGGATCCGGATCCCCAGGATGTATGAGGCATCACCCAGGTCTTTCATGGAGAACCTGTGTGACAAGAACCTCTTGACAGATTGTAGCATAGGAATGTCATTTCCTATTAAGAGAATGTCATCCACGTATAAAACGAGGAATACTACAGTTCTCGCTACAAATCTACTATAGATGCATGGTTCATATGGATTTTTGATAAAGCCAAATTCCTTGACCGTCTCATCAAAACAGATGTTCCAACTCCGCGATACATGCTTTAGTCCATAGATGGACTTAAGCAACTTGCACACCTTTCCGCTGCTCCCACTCTGAATGAAACCCTCTGGCTGGTCCATATAAACACACTCCTCTAAATTTCCATTTAGAAAAGCGGTCTTTACGTCCATCTGCCAAATCTCATAATCGTGGAAGGCAGCAATGACAAGAAGGATCCGAATGGATTTCAGCATAGCTACTGGAGAAAAGGTCTCGTCATAGTCCAAACCAGGTCTTTGACGAAAACCCTTTGCAACCAGTCTAGCTTTATAAGTCTCAACCTGTCCATCTACACCAATCTTCCTTTTGAAGATCCACTTGCATCCTACGGGTTTTACCCCATCTGGAGCAACGTCCAACGTCCATACTTTGTTGGTGTACATGGACTCCATTTCGGTCCGCATTGCATCCAGCCATTTTACCGAGTCAACGCTCTGAATGGCCTGCTGGATGCTAGTCGGCTCATCATAATCTATGATGCAATCCTCTCTATCCCCGTCTATGAGAAAACCGTAGTATCTCTCGGGCGGATGAGACTGCCTACTACTCCTGCAGAGCGGCTTAGGAATGTCATTTTCTTTTTAACCCTCTGGTTCTACTAAGCTTTCAGTAATAGTCTGTGGTCCTGGAATTTCTTCCAGTTCTATTTCGCTCCCACTTGTTTCCTTTTCTAAGAACTGGTGTTCCAGAAAATGGGCATTACGAGAAACAATGATCTTTTGTTCCTCTGCGTAATAGAAGAGATACCCCCTGGAATTCTTTGGGAATCCCACAAACTTGCACAGCACAGAGCGTGCCTCGAGCTTTTCCGCATGCTGCTTTTTGACAAAAGCCAGACATCCCCAGATCTTCAGATATTGAAGATAGGGTTTCTTCCTACTCCATATCTCATATGGTGTGGTAGGCACAATCTTAGTTGGAACTCGGTTCAAAAGGTATGCAACTGATTCGAGCGCAAACCCCCAGAATGATCGTGGTAACTCAGCGTTACTCATCATGGACCGTACCATATCCAATAGGGTTCGGTTCCGTCTCTCCGATACACCGTTATGTTGCGGAGTGTATGGAGGAGTAAGCTGAGAGAGAATTCCATTCTCTTTTAAATAATCCAGGAACTTGGCACTTAAGTATTCTCCACCTCGATCCGATTTTAGAATCTTGATACTTTTGCCGGTTTGTTTTTCTACTTCATTCTTATATTCCTGGAACTTTCCAAAGGCTTCGGATTTATGTTTCATTAAGAAGACATAACCGTACCTTGAAAAGTCATCCGTAAAAGTATTGAAGTAAGAATAACCGCTTCGCGCATGTGTAGACATTGGACCGCACACGTCGCTGTGTACGAGTCCCAAGAGCTCGCTCGCTTTTACTCCGTGTCCAGTGAACGGAGTCTTTGTCATCTTTCCATTGAGACAGGATTGACAAGTGGCATACGATTGATATTCGAACGGATTCAAATATCCTTCTGTATGCAAATTCGTCAACCTTCTCTCATTGATGTGACCCAGTCTACAATGCCATAAGAAAGTCTGATTTATTTTCGGAGACTTTCTTTTGTGTGTATTCTGGACATTGAAAATCTATGGTTGGTTTAATACGTATATACCATTGCTTAATGTACCTGACCCAATCAGAATTTGATTAAGGTGAATGTTCACAACATTACTTACAAATGCAAATTCATAACCTTCTTTAGATAATAAAGATACAGAAATGATATTACAAGTTGCATTGGGTACAAAATAGCAATTACGCAAAACCAAAACATGTCCATCTGACAAGCCCAGATGATAGTCCCCCACGAACTCAGCATCCATGCCAGCTCCGTTTGCAACTCTGAGGGTCTTATCACCTGCCTTCAAAACCCTACGCTTTCTTAGTGCCTGCAAAAATTACAGATATGAGATCCTGATCCGGTATCCAATACCCAGGAAGTAGAGTTTATTGAAAGACAGTTTTCAATAACATACACACCTGAAGCTGAAGCCGCAACATGCTTCAGTTCCTGTGTCCTGGCTTTCCAAGCCATGCAATCATTCTTCCAGTGTCCCTTCTTATGACAATAGAAGCATTCTTCTTTATCCACAAGCTGCCCCGCTTTCTTTCTTGCCTTTGCCTTTCCCTTCGTATCCACTTTACTAACACCGCCCCTTGGTTTGGCGGGGGCTTTCTTCTTCTTTCCCTTGGCTTTCTCCTTAGACCTAAAAGAGGAAGATCCTCCTACAAACAAAGTGGATGTTTCCCTACCTTTCTGTAGTGTGCCCTCTGCACTCCTCAGCATGTTGAGGAGTTCTGAAAGTTCAACTTCCTTTTCTTATAAGTTGAAGTTCAGGATAAACTGGGCGTAAGTGGAAGGAAGGGACTGGAGAATCAAGTCCGTATAGAGCTCATTCTCCAACGTGGTCCCAAGGTCCGCGAGCTCTTCTATGTAGCCAATCATCTTAAGCACGTGTTCTGCTACCGATGATCCGACGGCCAACTTTGCCGAAAATAACTTCTTCGACACTTCGTATCTTGCGATACGAGACTGCTCTCCATACAGTTCTTTTGTATAGAGAAATATGGATTCGAGGTCCATATTCTCGTGCCTCCTCTGATGTTCGTTGTCCATAGAGGCAAGCACGAGGCACATGGCTTTCGCGCAATCAATCTCCCAAGTCTTACGGATATCCTTATCCGCGACGCTGGAGGTGGGACCTGGGACAAGGAGAGCTTTGGTGGTAAGAAGATACCCCAGCTTGTCGTAAGTGATTGCCATTTTGACATTCCTGAGCCAATCTTTGTAGTTTGGCCCTGTCAGTATGTTTTTATCTAGAAGTAACTTAAGTCCAGTCATGTTGATTGGTCACTGCAATTAGGAGAGAGAGAATAAACACTCAGCATGATGCTCTTGCAAGTTTAGAGTGGTCTTAAGTTTGTCTAAACAGGATGGCTCCCACTGTTTCTCCAATCCCTCCTCAAACCAAAAAGGAAGAATTAGTCAGGATCAATCTCACCGTACAATTCTTGCTTAACCATTCAGCCAGGATAGTGTCGGTACTTCGAGGGAGGTTTTCCAACGCTTTCGCGAAGTTCCTTAATTTAAGAACCTCTTTTCCCTGGGGGCGTAGCCCCGCTAACACCTTTCTAGACACCTACTTGGTTTATAGCATTGATCGTTAAGTGAGAAATTTCCCGAGGAGTAGCATATACTCATAGTAGGATCGGGATCCAAATATCATTGCATGACAAAACTAAAGGAATCCTACCAGAATCATCACACTCCAAATGGTATGCAGTGCTAGCAAGTTTCAGTTCTTTTGAAACTCCCGATGTAGATTTTTGCCCCATGCTCTTATGACCTTGGCGTGAGGTCAAAATGTCATAAGTCACATGTCAAGTTCTTCCCATCATTATCCAGGTTAATTTGAACCCACCCGTACCTACCCTTGACGTAGGCCAAAATGGCAGTACGACTGTCTCAAACCAACGCATTCTATCTATGCAACAGATAAATATCCGGCAGCTACCAAACACCATGCCTTGGCGTGAGGTCAAAATACATAGCTTGAATACTACCGAATATATAACTGAAATGATGGAGGGCTACGGAAGGTTCTGTAAGTGCACGGCGGCGCCCCGGCCGTCAATCCGACGGCCAAATGCAGAAGCGGTGATAAAATTTAATTTTGCGAACTTAGCAAACCGGCACCACCGCGCACTAAACACCCGGATCTTGCTATTAAACTAGATCTAGCTAACAAGAAGATAGGGAAGAGATATACCGAATGATCCGAGTCCTCCGGTCTTCTCTTCGTCGTCCCGATCTCCTGCGGAAACTCCGGTTGTCGCCTCCTCGCCGGAAGGGCACCACATCGCCTGCATCTTTTACGGGCTCCCACCTCAATACCGAGGCAACTCGGGCGCGAAGTTGGCTGGCCGACGCGTCCAAGATTTGCTGTAGAATGTAGTGTAGAGTCTATGTCTCATTTGGGGTTTTGTTGCCATTTGAAGATGATGGAGGAAACTAGATAAGGAAAAATGGTGCTTGCATTTTTCCTAGCATGAATTGAGATCAAGAAAAATCCCACAAGCTCAAAATGAAACTCTCTCTTCTTCTTCTCTCAAGTGAAGCCTCTCTTTCATCAAGTGAGAATGAATATGGTGGAGGAATGAATGTATGAAACATAACAAGAAGGGAGGTGAGTGTAGGAGAAGAGAATGGGTGACTACATCCAAAACATCATCATAACAGTCTCACATCCAACTCAATCACTTCTAATCCTTTCTCATCTCATTAATACAAATTAAGTGATGTAAAGAGAATCAAATAATGGTGGAAAAGAAAAGATGCCATCATAATCAAAACATTTGCAAGAAACCCCTCCACAAAGTGTTATTTGCAAACTTGCAAATAACCCCCTCCATCAGAAAAGTCCGGCCGGGAAAGAACAAAGGAAAACCGGCCGGAACGGAATGTAAACTGGCAACTCCAGAAAACTGGTCCCGTAATAAATTACAGGAAAACCCCGATACTGTGCATACACACCCGCATCTGTATTCCGTCCGGATACAAATGCAATGAGACAAAATCTACACTGTACTAAACTAGGATCCGGCTTAAACCAAAGCCGGCTAGTAATATCCGTCCGATCCTGATCCGTGCAATACAGCACGTATCCGATCGAACCCTGCCATATAACCATATGGCCATTAGTACTAACCGTCCGATCCTGATCCGTGCAATACCGCACGTATCTGATCGGACCCTGCCATAACTCCATACGGCCTCTAGAGCGTTTCGCCCGAAACTTGAGTAATTGAAAGTGTGGTGGACTCTAAAGACTCGTCAATACTATGGTTGTGGATTTAACCACTAGCACGTCAGAGGTATAAGCCAATACGTGACGGGTCACCAGCTATTGACCAAAAGGGACGTCGATGAGCGAACTCATCCCGACACCCTACTGAGCCTGTCAGTGACAATATCCGTACAGTCCGGTTCGTTCGTCTATGAGCATCGCATGTCGGGCCTAGGGGGTTGGTAAAAGTCAGACCCCCAAAAGCGGTACAAGTCGTGTCGGAGTGTAGCCCAGAACACCCTGAGATACTACTGGAATACCTACCAGTAAATCTCTTGCCCTGGCCAAGGACTTTATGTAATGGCTCTCCTAGACACAGCGCGACCTCACCCCCAATACCGGGAGAGACGAACCCCTGAAGATCCGCTCACTGCCTCCATGTGGCTCGGGACTGTACCCAACTAAAACCTGTTTGCACGACTCCTTTGAGCCGTGGTAGGGTAGTAATCAAAGCACAGTGGGAACTCACACGAGACAAATGACGATCCTCAGGTCGATGAACTAACCTGTACACATGTCACCAGGGAACTGCTATCTGACGTCAGGTATAAGACCAACTAGCATGTTCCCGGCGAGTCCTGTCCGGTGTACTCATAACCCAATGAGCACCTGTATACATCTTAGGTGAACCAACTGACACCAGTGGCTTGTGAGACCGGCCACCGCCCCTCGTCGGGGTCTCGACTGTATACACTAGTCTACTCTGGAGTATCGATGCCCTGTCTCGAAACTCCCACGACTAGGGAAATTTTAAGGATGTGCTTATAGACTACCAGCTCCTACGTATATGATCGCCCTCATACTGCCGGTAGTCAAGCAAGAATCCTAGGGGCTCTATCAACGTGCAATAGTGACCTGTCATGTCACCTAAAGCAGTACACGATGATAAAGGTAAACCAGATAGCATACTATCATCTCGAGTCAGACTGTCCTACCGGGATAGGTCCTCCATCAATCATTGCAATCACGTGCCTGTGATCCAATAATTGACTCTGAGGGAACTATCTCCAACAATCTCCCACTTGCACTCAAGGCTAATTATTGCGATGTCGCATACTCACAGCCCGTGTGATACCGAACACCCAACTCCTCTACTTGTCAGTCTCACAAAACTCGTTTGCGAAACTATTGCGTTCGAGGAATAGCCTCAGTGAGTGGATCCGCCTGTGGTGTTTCTTTCTATGTCTCTCTATATCTCATGTTCGTGGAGAAAGCCATCTCCCGAAATGAGCAATACCTGTCTTAGAATGTCTGGATGTCTGATGGGACCTAGCTCATAAATGAACTCCAAATCCAAACTTCTTAGACTGTATCGTCAACTGAACTTAATCAGTATCCTGCGACATGCCTCCCTCAGTATTTCCTTGGACCATCTGTCTAAAATACCGCCCCTCGTCAGAAGGGAAAAACTATAACTCTGACAACCTCCTTGTCGTCCAGGTCACCTTGCAAGCCTGGAATGATAACTGTCTCCCGAATGAGGCTGTCGTTATCATATCCCTAGAACATCCACTTATGTTCTAAAACTGCTTCCGACTGTTTCTCCAGGAATGGATCAATATCAACTTATTGCATCTAGTGCAAGAACAACATTTGGTGTGGTACTTGACATCTCATGATTGACTCAATTGCCTAAGCAAGTGATCTGCCAATCATGCACATCCCTCTCTACTTTAGTCTATAAGACACCTTTAGAGAGGGTGACTCCATCACTTGCAGGTACACTACCGTGCCAGGAGTCGTCCATTCTAAATACTCTTAGAATGCTGTCTAAGTACCCTGATTGGGAAACCACCCAAATCTAGATCTAAAACCATAGATCTAGTAACCAGTATGTCTGATATAATGTCCAAGTCCCATGTGGAGAAACCACTGTGTGACAACCAAAGTATAACCGATCGTAGTATAGGAGTTTCTTTTCCTATTCTGTGTATGTCATCCAAATACCATGACATCACACCCTACTACCTTCTCAACAGATCCATCCCCTATTCTGATGAAGTCAAACCTATGACTATCACATCAGAAATAGATGATCTATCTCCGCTATATCCGTTTTAGTCTATAAATAGACATAAGCCTGATATCCACCAATGCTTCCGCTGCTCCCACTGACTACGACAACCCTCTGGCAGAGTCATATAGGCGTACACTTCCAAAGCTAGTTTAGAACGACGCTATACTCATCCTCCTGCTGGGTCTCGTAGCCTGGAACAACGACAATGGCAAGTGTGGGTAAACAAGAACTTCCCTGTCACCGTCCTTGAGGCTACCGGAGTACCTCTCGGGTGCCTGAAGTTACCCACCTTATCTGCGGAGTGGCCAATGGAATGTCAAATCAGATTGAATCTTTAGGTTCCTTATCAAATCTTCAGTAATCGTTTGCGGTTCTGGAATCACTTCCAGTTCTACCATACTTCCACTACTGTTTTCTGAAAAAATCCATTTCTTTTAAAATTGTGGCGAGTGAAGAACAATATCACTATTGATCTTCCAGATGGTAGAAAATCAACCCTCGTCATAGCCTGGGTCAACCCACAAACAGCCATTACAGAAACGTGCCTTGAGTTGTCCAGTGTCTGGTTTTAATCATAAGCCGGGCAACTCCCCGTACCATAACAACGTTAAGATATGAACTGTTCTATATCGAATATAGAACCAGAGGCACTGATTTAATTTAACCAGATTCAAATCATGCAGCTGTCTCCAGTGCATGTCAACTAAATGGAGAGAGGCCGATCAGCGTTACTCAACATAGGAATGCTTCCAATTATGAGTAACCTGAAAGACAAGCAATTTCTCTTTATCATTACCATCAACTGAATACCATACACAAGTATCTACATCTTCACTCACTTGGAAGAATCCCGATACTTGCTACACCTGGTTCTCTACTCTTATTCAAATACCTATAACTCCTCAAAACTTAGACCCTGTGTTTCTACGAAACACATGTCTAAGAACTTGAGAAGTTAAAAGTAAACAGAATATAGTATGAGGACCAACCCCTCTGTCCTAATGGACACTGGACAATATACAATACTCTGTATAAGTCCGCTGAGTCTAACAACTCATTCACTGTGTGTCGTAGGTTGAAAACTGTACTTATGGTTAAGAAGAATTACACCGCTGTTCAATGCTCCTTACCTAACCATCCACTGATATAGGTAAATGTCATCGACATAATATCAAAAGGTATATCTCACTCTATAAAAATAGACGTACAGATATATCAATTTGAAATTGGTGCACAACAACGGATATTCAAAACCAAATATTTGCCGACCGGCAAACAACCCAGGTGGCTTCCTCAAATATCACCAATTCCAACGAATCCCGATACAATGAGGATGATCACCTAATTACCAATAACTTACTCCCACTCATCATCTGTAAAACCATACAGATGTGAGAATCATACCTGGTAAATACACACCCCGGAGCAAGTGTATAATTGGGAAATCAGTTTTCTATTAACTGTACACAGTGAACCTGAAACATTGAAATGTTTCGATGGGGTATCCTGGTATTCCTAGTAATGCCTCTACCATTATCCAGATTCACAACTATAACCGTATAATTCTTTGCCATCTCTCCAAATCCCTTTATATGTCTTTAGTCATTACCTTCTGCACACCCCTTTAGGCCAAATGGTTTTCTTCCTTCCCTACCGTTCGGCACCAGCCTATGGTTTGGAAGAAGACTATCCAATAAGCATAAAGGGTGTACTGTCCTAATCCTAGGAGCACTCGCATCGCGAGAGAAGGTGAAGATAAAAGACACCTGAATGTACTTAATTCCTATTTCTCCTGAACCATGATCCATCCCCGAACTGGAACAAGTTACTTTCGAGTTCGTATATAACCATACGATGGATTATCCAATAAACTGGGATCTTCGTAGTAATACGGAGTGTCCTGGAGAAATACAAAGGTGATTTAGGATTGGCGAAGAAATACTTGGTTTGGTCGTGAATAGCAGTCGCAATTTACTTTGCCCTCTTACTAATCCCTTGCTTTGTCTGAACTCAATACCTTCTGTACACCGTTTAGGCTAACTGGTTTTCTTCATTCCCTACCGGTCGGCACCAGCCTATGGTTTGGAAGAAGACTATCCAATTTGCGTAATAGGTGTACTACTCCTAAACCAAGGAGTACTCGCAACCTGAGAGAAGGTGAAAAGAAAAGACAACTGAATAATCCTATCCGTTTTCTTCAGAACCAGAAACCATCCTTGAAGTCCTTCGAGTTCGTATATAACCATACGATGGTTTTGTCCAATGGAAGTGGACGTTCGTAGTAATACGGGGTGTCCCGGAGAAAACGGTAAAAGTAGGAGTGGCAATGAGGTCTGCAACTCTGACAATCCAAAAGCCAGTGTTAAGTAGGTTCGGTTAACTTGGTCACTGAGTCATAGTCTTAGGGTCGGGTCAATGGTCGCTGCCAAAGAGAGAGAGAGAAAAGAAATACTCAGCGTGCACTCTAACCTAGATCGGAATGGTTATCACTTTTTCTAATCAGGAAACCTCCCACTGTACCTCAAATTCTCCTCCAAACCTGAAAGAAGAATTAGTCGGGGTCACCCGAGGAGTAAACTAACTCATCAGTGGGAATCGGGATCCAACTATCATTGCATGATAACGTGACGGAATCCGCTCACGTCATCACACTCCAGAAGGTATGCGCATATCTGGCAAGTTTCAGTTCTTTTGAAACTCCCGATGTGATTTTTACCCCATGCTCTTATGACCTTGACTTTGGCCAACAAATCATAAGCCACATGTCAAGTTCTGCCCGTCATTCTCCAGGTTAATTTGAGCCCACCCGTACAAGCCCTTGACTTTGGCCAACAAGGATATACGACTGCCCCAAACCAACGCATCTATCTATGCTGCATATGAATAACCAACAGCTACCAAACACTGTGCCTTGACTTTGGCCAACAAACACAGCTTGAACACTATTGACTACCCATATGAAACGATGGAGGGCTACGAATGGTTTCTGGCGAAAACCTTTAACGTAATGAACTTGATATCGTTGAAGGAACGGATAGCTTTTTAGAAAATATAGTGACGAAAACCTTTACTAAAGAGGTCACTCCCGGTGAAGGGATCTCGGCTCTTTCCCCGTAGAATGAGGTGCAGGATATTCCAACTGAATACCACGGTGCAAAGCAAAAGTAATCGGCTATAGTGAAGTTAATGCCCTGACGCAAACTTCTGTCCAAGGGGTCACTCCCGGTGAAGGGATCTCGGCCCTTGCCTCGTCGACTGAGGAGCAGGATATTCCAAATGAATACCACGATGCAAAACAAAAGAGAACGTCCTTGCAATAACAGCTTTTTGAAAAGTGTTCCAACAACATCAGATTAGGTTTGTTTAGCTTGCATTGATCCGAATCAACACAGTCCTATCAAATGATCACACCACAAAGAACGAAAATATACTGACGTACGTATATGCCATCCGCATTCTCCACTGGGTCCCGTCATCACCCGTTAGGTTAGCTAACTAACGGCAGAGCGGGGACTGGACTAGCGCGGATGTAAAACATATACAACATCTACTAATATATATACCAATATATTATATTCGCTCAAGGCGTGATAAAATGCAACATCACAGAAATGTACAGCATCACAGAACAATACAGATATCTGGGATCCCCGGGTTTCACAGAGCCACTACTGAAACCCGACGTTCCCCTGGTCGTGTAGATAGCCAGTGCAATGAAATCCTAGACCCCTACGGGCGCGGAAAGTCACCCGCCAAAACCTGAAGCGAGGCAGCCCCCTTCAGCTCCGTGAATGGACTACCCAGCACTTCACGGAATCCGGTAACTTGGGCACCCCTCCTGGGTCAACCTGTACCCCCTACGAGTGCGGCGAATAGCCCGCCAATCCCAGAGTGAAGCCCCCTCCGTCTCAATGCCATGAGATGCGGGCTTGTTGCCTTCCAGAACCCGGCTATCCGTGCACTCCTCCGCGGGGTAATCCTAGTACAGAATGTAAAATATACATACACCGGGTACATCGACCGCAACCTGGCCGTGCCCCAAAATAATAATACAATCAGGCAGTGACGGCAGTCCACATGTCGGACGCTCACCCCGCAATATCAAATGTACATAATACAACAGCACTGTACTAGCATTGCATCCAGGCTATCCCCCACGACCGATCCGCAACATCACAGCATAAACACAGAACATCAACGTGAAAGTCACGTTCGCAAATCCGTCTAACCGGGCTATAGCAGTTAGACTGGATTTACCGATCAAGTGACATTCACGGTCGCAGATATAATGTAAATACTGTGAAATAATGTGTTTAAATATATCCGATCGATCAAAAATTAACAAGTGGGCCCCAAGCAATACTGTAGCACTCACAGAAAATCTGGGCCCAAAATTAATATTCCAAAACCCCTAAAATTAGCCCAGAAGCCCACTGGAAAAAAATGACGGAGTGACTACACCAATGTGCGGCGGAACCGCGGCCCAAGGGGGGGTTTGGCCGCGGTTCCGCGCTTCAGTGGTCGACTGACTGTGTCGAATTTTTGCAGAAGTCTTAGAATTTCCAGTACATTAGTTTTTTACAACCTGAAAAATTTTTGGAGCCAGGAAAAAAACGACAGAAAACTGATGTGAGGAAAAACGCGGGTTTTTGGAATTTAGTCGATCGGAAATGCAAACACATCAAACAAAGCTAGACGAAGTTAATGGCGAGGCTCTGATACCAGTGTAAGTGCACGGCGGCGCCCCGGCCGTCAATCCGTCGGCCAAATACGGAAGCGGTGATAAACTTTAATTTTGCGAACTTAGCAAACCGGCACCACCGCGCACTAAACACCCGGATCTTGCCATTAAACTAGATCTAGCTAACAAGAAGATTGGGAAGAGATATACCGAATGATCCGAGTCCTCCGGTCTTCTCTTCGTCGTCCCGATCTCCTGCGGAAACTCCGGTTGTCGCCTCCTCGCCGGAAGGGCACCACATCGCCTGCATCTTTTACGGGCTCCCACCTCAATACCGAGGCAACTCGGGCGCAAAGTTGGCTGGCCGACGCGTCCAAGATTTGCTGTAGAATGTAGTGTAGAGTCTATGTCTCATTTGGGGTTTTGTTGCCATTTGAAGATGATGGAGGAAACTAGATAAGGAAAAATGGTGCTTGCATTTTTCCTAGCATGAATTGAGATCAAGAAAAATCCCACAAGCTCAAAATGAAACTCTCTCTTCTTCTTCTCTCAAGTGAAGCCTCTCTTTCATCAAGTGAGAATGAATATGGTGGAGGAATGAATGTATGAAACATAACAAGAAGGGAGGTGAGTGTAGGAGAAGAGAATGGGTGACTACATCCAAAACATCATCATAACAATCTCACATCCAACTCAAATCACTTCTAATCCTTTCTCATCTCATTAATACAAATCAAGTGATGTAAAGAGAATCAAATGATGGTGGAAAAGAAAAGATGCCATCATAATCAAAACATTTGCAAGAAACCCCTCCACAAAGCGTTATTTGCAAACTTGCAAATAACCCCCTCCATCGGAAAAGTCCGGCCGGGAAAGAACAAAGGAAAACCGGCCGGAACGGAATGTAAACTGGCAACTCCAGAAAACTGGTCCCGTAATAAATTACAGGAAAACTCCGATACTGTGCATACACACCCGCATCTGTATTCCGTCCGGATACAAATGCAATGAGACAAAATCTACACTGTACTAAACTAGGATCCGGCTTAAACCAAAGCCGGCTAGTAATATCCGTCCGATCCTGATCCGTGCAATACCGCACGTATCCGATCGAACCCTTCCATATAACCATACGGCCATTAGTACTAACCGTCCGATCCTGATCCGTGCAATACCGCACGTATCTGATCGGACCCTGCCATAACTCCATACGGCCTCTACAGCGTTTCGCCCGAAACTTGAGTAACTGAAAGTGTGGTGGACTCTAAAGACTCGTCAATACTATGGTTGTGGATTTAACCACTACCACGTCAGAGGTATAAGCCTATACGTGACGGGTCACCAGCTATTGACCAAAAGGGACGTCGATGAGCGAACTCATCCTGACACCCTACTAAGCCTGTCAGTGACAATATCCGTACAGTCCGGTTCGTTCGTCTATGAGCATCGCATGTCGGGCCTAGGGGGTTGGTAAAAGTCAGACCCCCAAAAGCGGTACAAGTCGTGTCGGAGTGTAGCCCAGAACACCCCTGAGATACTACTGGAATACCTACCAGTAAATCTCTTGCCTTGGCCAAGTACTTTGTGTAATGACTCTCCTAGACACAGCGCGACCTCACCCCCAATACCGGGAGAGACGAACCCCTGAAGATCCGCTCACTGCCTCCATGTGGCTCGGGACTGTACCCAACTAAAACCTGTTTGCACGACTCCTTTGAGCCGTGGTAGGGTAGTAATCAAAGCACAGTGGGAACTCACACGAGACAAATGACGATCCTCAGGTCGATGAACTAACCTGTACACATGTCACCAGGGAACTGCTATCTGACGTCAGGTATAAGACCAACTAGCATGTTCCCGGCGAGTCCTGTCCGGTGTACTCATAACCCAATGAGCACCTGTATACATCTTAGGTGAACCAACTGACACCAGTGGCTTGTGAGACCGGCCACCGCCCCTCGTCGGGGTCTCGACTGTATACACTAGTCTACTCTGGAGTATCGATGCCCTATCTCGAAACTCCCACGACTAGGGACCTTTTAAGGATGTGCTTATAGACTACCAGCTCCGACGTATATGATCGCCCTCATACTGCCGGTAGTCAAGCAAGAATCCTAGGGGATCTATCAACGTGCAATAGTGACCTGTCATGTCATCTAAAGCAGTACACGATGATAAAGGTAAACCAGATAGCATACTATCATCTCGAGTAAGACTGTCCTACCGGGATAAGTCCTCCCTCAATCATTGCAATCAAGTGCCTGCGATCCAATAATTGACTCTGAGGGCACTATCTCCAACAGGTTTTGGCAAAACCGTGAACGTAGTGAACTTGATATGATCGATGGAACGAGATAGCTTTTAAAAGGAGTGGCTTAAGCTCCGCGTTTAAAAGTTATTTTGAAAAGAAACCGAGTGGTTTTTGAAAGTGTTCCAACGACTTTTAGTTGGTTTATTTTCTTTGCATTAGTTCTTTTAATGCGTCCCATCATTTAATCCTACCATTGCAGAAAACAACCAAAATATGACGTACTCTTATGCCATTCGCATTCGCCACGGGGCCCCGTCATTACCCGTTAGGTTACTTAACTAACGACAGAGCGGGGGCTGGGCTAGCGCGGCTGTAAAACATAAGCAACGCCTAAATAATATCATATATAGATATATTGCAATGATAGCCATTTCAGATCACAGATGAACACATTGGATATACTAGGAACCCGCAATTCGTACGAGCCTGTAACGAAAAGCAGATTACAAGGTCGCGGTGAATAGCCAATACCCCACCCAAGACCCCTACGGGTGCGGAAAACTACCCGCCAAGTACCCGAAGCGAAGCAACCTCCCTCAACTCCGTGAGTAGGCCATTCGGCACTTCGGGATACCCGGTAGTTTGTGCACCCCCTCCATGGGTCTATCCTAGGAGCAAAAACAGTAAAAAGAAATTATACAATGACGGCAACAACCCCGACCCGGTTGTGCGTCCATATAAATAATTATTACATCAATTTACAAATTTACACGAATTGAAAGAAAATAAAACTCTCGTCTTATAACCCCCGGCTATTCACCCGCGACAAGACAATTAATTCATATACACAAACCAATAACATTACAGATCACAGATTTGTATAACTCCCACTAATCGACATATAGCGATTAGCAGACGTTCAATACAAATATCACATCACAGATAAATACCCGTCAGCTTAAGTCTTTAGAAACTCGATCAAAATACGGTTTTTAAAGCCCCCAAAACAAATTTTTCTTTCTGGAAAATCTGGGCTGAAAAAACATATACCAAAAATCCCAAAATACCCCATAGAACATGTAAGTGCACGGCGGCGCCCCGGCCGTCAATCCCACGGCCAAATGCGGAAGCGGTGATAAACTTAAATTTTGCGAACTTAGCAAACCGGCACCACCGCGCACTAAACACCCGGATCGTGCCATTAAACTAGTCTAAGCTAACAAGAAGATAGGGAAGAGATATACCGAATGATCCGAGTCCTCCGGTCTTCTCGTCGTCGTCCCGATCTCCTGCGGATACTCCGGTCGTCGCCTCCTTGCCGGAAGGGCACCACATCGCCTGCATCTTTTACGGGCTCCCACCTCAATACCGAGGCAACTCGGGCACGAAGCTGGCAAGTCGACGTGCCCAAGATTTGCTGTAGAATGTGGTGTAGATCATGCTAGTCTCATTTGGGGTTTGTAGTTGCCTTGATGGAGGAATGGAATTTTCAAGTGGAGCTAGAATGTGTGTAGCAAGGAAAAATGAGATGAACCAAATTATCTTCATCAAAAATGAAACACTCTCATTTTTCCTCCCCTCATCTAAATGTGGCGGGCCCTCTTCAAAGGTGAGAATGGTGGAGTGGATAATACAAGGGAGGTGATGGTAGTATAAAGGTGGAGGGTGACCATAACCAAAACATTATCATAACCAAAACTCAAATCAACCTCAAATCCTTTCTTATCACCAAAAAGCAAGGAAAAGACTAAGAAAGCATCTCATGATTATGAACCATCA
The DNA here is from genome assembly GCA_030015575.1 of Agapanthus africanus. Classification (NCBI taxonomy): domain Eukaryota; kingdom Viridiplantae; phylum Streptophyta; class Magnoliopsida; order Asparagales; family Amaryllidaceae; genus Agapanthus; species Agapanthus africanus. The sequence continues at coordinate 385,355,252 of JASDDO010000012.1, read as the reverse complement.
TGAAGCCCCACAATTGCAAGAAAAGCCCTCCAGAAAAACCAATTTGCACAATTGCAAATTAGTCCCTCCATCGGAAAAGTCCGGCCGGGAAAGAACAAAGGAAAACCGGCCGGAACGGAATGCAAACTGGCAACTCCAGAAAACTGGTCCCGTAATAAATAACAGGAAAACCCCCATACTGTGCATACACACCCGCATCTGTATTCCGTCCGGATACAAATGCAATGAGACAAAATCTACACTGTACTATACTAGGATCCGGCTTAAACCAAAGCCGGCTAGTAATATCCGTCCGATCCTGATCCGTGCAATACCGCACGTATCTGATCGAACGCTGCCATATAACCATACGGCCTCTAGTACAAACCGTCCGATCCTGATCCGTGCAATACCGCACGTATCTGATCGGACCCTGCCATATCTCCATACGGCCTCTACAGCGTTTCGCCCGAAAGCTTGAGTAACTGAATGTGTGGTGGACTCTAAAGACTCGTCAATACTATGGCTGTGGATTTAACCACTAGCACGCTAGAGGTATAAGCCAATACGTAACGGGCCACCAGCTATTGACCAAAAGGGACGTCGATGAGCGAACTCATCCTGACACCCTACCGAGCCTGTCAGTGACAATATCCGTACAGTCCGGTCCGTTCGTCTATGAGCATCGCATGTCGGACCTAAGGGGTTGGTAAAAGTCAGACCCCCAAAAGCGGTACAAGTCGTGTCGGAGTGTAGCCCAGAACACCCTGAGATACTACTGGAGTACCTACCAGTAAATCTCCTGCCTTGGCCAAGGACTTCGTGTAATGGCTCTCCTAGACACAGCGCGATCTCAACCCCAATACCGGGAGAGACGAACCCCCGAAGATCCGCTCACTGCCTCCATGTGGCTCGGGACTGTACCTAACTAAAACCTGTTTGCACGACTCCTTTGAGCCGTGGTAGGGTAGTAATCAAAGTACAGTGGGAACTCACATGAGACAAATGACGATCCCGAGGTCGATGAACTAACCTGTACACATGTCACCACGGAACTGCTATCTGACGTTAGGTATAAGACCAATTAGCATGTTTCCGGCGAGTCCTGTCCGGTGTACTCATAACCCAATGAGCACCTGTATACATCTTAGGTGAACCAACTGACACCAGTGGCTTGTGAGACCGGCCACCGCCCCTCGTCGGGGTCTCGACTGTATACACTAGTCTACTCTGGAGAATCGATGCCCTGTCTCGAAACTCCCACAACTAGGGACCTTTTAAGGATGTGCTTATAGACTCCAGCTCTCACTTATATGATCGCCCTCATACTGCTTGCAGTCAAGCAAGAATCCTAGGGGCTCTATCAACGTGTAATAGCGACATGTCATGTCACCTAAAGCAATACACGATGATAAAGATAAACTAGATAGCATACTATCATCTCGAGTAAGACTGTCCTACCGGGATAGGTCCTCCCTCAATCATTGCAATCACTTGCCTGTGACCCAATAATTGACTCTGAGGGCACTATATCCAACAATCTCCCACTTGCACTCAAGGCTAATTATTGCGATGTCGCATACTCACAGCCTGTGTGATACCGAACACCCAACTTCCCTACTACTCTGTTCGAGGAATAGCCTCAGTGAGTGGATCCGCCTTGATGTTTCTTTCTATGTCTCTCTATATCTCAAGTTCGCGGAGAAAGCCATCTCCCGAAATGAGCAATACCTGTCTTAGAATGTTTGGATGTCTGATGGGACCTATCTCATAAATGAACTCCAAATCCAAACTTCTTAGACTGTATCGTCAACTGAACTTAATCAGTATCCTGCGCCATGCCACCCTCAGTATTGCCTTGGACCACCTGTCCAAAATACTGCCCCTCGTCAGAAGGAAAAACCATAACTCTGACAACCTCCTTGTCGTCCATGTCACCTTGGAAGCCTGGAATGATAACAGTCTCCCGAATAAGGCTGTCGTTATCATATCCCTAGAACATCCACTTATGTTCTAAAACTGCTTCGATTGTTTCTCCAGGATTGGATCAATATCAACTTATTGCACCTACTGCAAGAACAACATCTGGTGTGGTACTTGACATCTCATGATTGACTCAATTGCCTAAGCAAGTGATCTGCCAATCATGAACATCCCTCTCTACTTTAGTCTGTAAGACACCTTTAGAGAGGGTGACTCCATCACCAGCAGGTATACTACCGTGCCAGGAGTCGTCCATTCTAAATACTCTTAGAATGCTGTCTAAGTACCCTGATTGGGAAACTACCCAAATCTAGATCTAAAACCATAGATCTAGTAACCAGTATGTCTAATATAATGTCCAAGTCCCATGTGGAGAAACCAATGTGTGACGACCAACGTATAACCGATCGTAGTATAGGAATATCACTTCCTACTCTGTGTATGTCATCCAAATACCATGACATCACACCCTACTCCCTTCTCAACAGATCCATCCCCTATTCTGATGAAGTCAAACCTATGACTGTCACATCAGAAAGAGATGATCTATCTCCGCTATATCTGCTTTAGTCTATAAATAGACATAAGCCTGATATCCACCAATTCTTCCGCTGCTCCCACTGACTACGACAACCCTCTGGCAGAGTCATATAGGCGTACACTTCTAAAGCAAGTTTAGAACGACGCTATACTCATCCTCCTGCCGGGTCTCACAGTCTGGAACAACAGCAATGGTAAGTGTGGGTAAACAAGAACTTCCCTGTCACCGTCCTTGAGGCTACCGGAGTACCTCTCGGGTGCCTGAAGTTACCCACCTTATCTGCGGAGTGGCCAATGGAATGTCAAATCAGATTGAATCTTTAGGTTCCTTATCAAATCTTCAGTAATCGTTTGCGGTTCTGGAATCACTTCTAGTTCTACCATACTCCCACTACTGTTTTCTGAAAAAATCCATTTCTTTTAAAATTGTGGCGAGTGAAGAACAATATCACTATTGATCTTCCAGATGGTAGAAAGTCAACCCTCGTCATAGCCTGGGTCAACCCACAAACAGCCATTACAGAAACGTGCCTATGAGTTATCCGGAGTCTGGTTTTAAGCATAAGCCGGACAACTCCCCGTACCTTAACATCGTTAAGATATGAACTGTTCTATATCCAATATAGAACCAGAGGCACTGATTTAATTGAACCAGATTCAAATCATGCAGCTGTCTCCAGTGCATGTCAACTAAATGGAAGGAGGTCGATCAGCGTTACTCAACTTAGGAATGCTTCCAATTATGAGTAACCCGAAAGAGAAGCAAGTTTTCTTAATCATTACTATCAACTGAATACCATACACAAGTATCTACATCTTCGATCACTTTGAAGAATCCCGATACTTGCAATACCTGGTTCTCTACTCTATTCAAATACCTATAACTTCTCAAAATTCGGACCCTGTGTTTCCACGAAACACTTGTCTAAAAACTAGAGAAGTCATAAGTAAACTGAATATAGTACGAGGACCAACCCCTCTGTCCTGATGGACCCTGGACAACATACAATACTCTGTATAAGTTCCTTGAGTCAGATAACTCATTCACTGTGTGTCGTAGGTTGAAAACTGTACTTATGGTTAAGAAGAATTACACCGCTGTTCAATGCTCCTTACCTAACTATCCACTGATATAGGTAAATGTCATCGACATAATATCAAAAGGTATATCTCACTCTATAAAAATAGACGTACAGATATATCAATTTGAAATTGGTGCACAACAACGGATATTCAAAACCAAATATTTGCCGACCGGCAAACAACCCAGGTGGCTTCCTCAAATATCACCAATTCCAACGAATCCCGATACAATGAAGATGATCACCTAATTCCCAATAACTTACTCCCACTCATCATCTGTAAAACCATACAGATGTGAGAATCATACCTGGTAAATACATACCCTGGAGCAAGTGTCTAATTGAGAAATCAGTTTTCTATTAACTTTCCACAGTGAACCTGAAACATTGAAATGTTTCGATGGGGTATCCTGGTATTCCTAGTAATGCCTCTACCATTATCCAGATTCACAACTATAACCGTATAATTCTTTGCCACCTCTCCAAATCCCTTTATATGTCTTTAGTCATTACCTTCTGTACACCCCTTTAGGCCAAATGGTTTTCTTCCTTCCCTACCGTTCGGCACCAGCCTATGGTTTGGAAGAAGACTATCCAATAAGCATAAAGGGTGTACTGTCCTAATCCTAGGAGCACTCGCATCGCGAGAAAAGGTGAAGATAAAAGTGTTAGTGTATATGCCCTAGAGGCCATTACGTTATCATACTAGTTTGTATATTACTTTATGGAAGCTTGGGATATTCACAGTTGTATATACAATCTTGCTCGAAATGGTAGTATCCTACTTGGTTTGTCTCTGCTTTAATATGTGCATGTGTTTCTTTTAGCATATTGCTGGTATACATATTAGTAGAGCCCTTAGGATCCTTGCTTGATTACCAGCGTTGTGATGGCGCTCGCACTCGTGGGAGCTGGGTAATCTATAAGCACATCCTTATACAGGTCCCTGGTCGTTGGACTATCGAGACAGGGCATCGATACTCCGGAGTAGACTAGCGTATGCGCTTCTCATCCCAGTATAGGAGACGGTCTGTCCCACAGCCGTTAGTACGTCGTACTTGGGATAGTATGCGGGTGCTCGTTAGGTTACAAGTACACTGGACAGGACTCGTCGGGAACTGTTGGTTGGTAATATACCTATCGTCAGTTATCAGTTCCCAGGTTACATGAGTACAGCTTAGTCCGCTGACTTGACACTATCACTTTGCCTCGAGTGTGTTCCCACTGCAATTTGATTACTACCCTACCACGGCTCAAAGGAGTCGTGCAAACAGGTAGTTTTTGGGTGCAGTCCCGAAGCACTTGGAGGCAGTGACGGTTAGACAGGATTCGTCTCTCCCGGTATTGGGGGTTGACATCGCGCTGTGTCCAGGAGAGCCATTACACGAGTAGTCCCTGGCCAGGGCAAGCGAGGTATACTGGTAGGTTTCCAGTGTTATCTCAGGGTGTTCTGGGCTACACTCCGACACGACTTGTACCGCTATTAGGGGACTGACGTTCACCGCCCCCCTAGGCCCGCCATGCGATGTATCAGACGAACAGACCGGACTGTACGGAGACAGTCACAAACAGGCTCAGTAGGAGTGCAGATGGGGTTCACCTCGTCAGTCTTCTTATCGACATCTACCTGGGGACCGTTACGTACAGCTAGTGCCGCTTGCGGACTGTGGTTAAACCCACTGCCAGCGTAGTGTCGAGTCTTTAGAGTCCCACACAGAGAGCTATTCGCCTTTAGGCAAAATGAGTAGAGGTCGCATGGTTTTGCGACAGGGTTCGTTCACATTCGCGCACTTGTGCACGTTTGCTGTCCGGACAGTTTATACTAGCGGGCTTTGGTTTAAGCCGGATCCTAGTGTATGGTTTGAGATTGGTTTTTCTCATTGTGTTCGTGTTCCTCAGATCACGAATGCGGGTGCGTATGCACAGATGCTTGAGATTGAGGGAGAGGACCTTGTTTAGGGTTAATGACTATTGTCATTTTATTAACCCTATTGCTTTTGTGTGTATTATTGTTAATTGATAATTAGCTTAATTATTGTGCATGGTTGTTGTTGTTGACCTTTTGACTTCATTGACTTGTTGACCAAGTTGACAATTTGACCATGATCATTTCGTTTGGAAGATGCTCTTTGATCCTTGCAATTTGCATTAATATTGAAATGATAATGGTCACCTCTTAATTAAACCATAACAATTTTCTAGCTAATTATTGAATTAAAATATTACACACATATTAGTGAGAATGGCTCACTAATAATTCATTCTCTCATATCATTTCTCTCTCTTGCTCATCCTCTCCCTCAAGCTCTCTCCCTCTCATGTGTTGAGAAACAAAAAGCTTGAGAAAAACCTTCACTTGATCTTCTCTACTCTCTTCTAGGGTTCAAGTCTTAGCATTTCTTGCACTCTAGTTACTCCTAGCTTGAAGTTGAAGCTAAAGGTCGAGGCTTTCGGGTGGATCCTTCTTTGACGGGAGAAGACAAGCAAGGTGACATCTTTCTACCATTCCAAGGAGCAAGGAGAGAAGGACTTTGAGCTCAAGGTATAACCTTTCTACAACTTAGCTAGTTGTTAGTTTGCTTTAGCTAGTTTTGTTTAGCAAAGATCCTCACAAGCTTGGTCCATGTTGCCTATAGTTGATAAAAATCCGTTTTTTATTATGTTTTCCGCCTCCCCGTAAGCACCGGGGTGGGCAACGTGGACTTACAGTGGTATCAGAGCCTAACTAAACTTAAACTAGCTAGGTAGTGAAGCGTAACGAAGTTTCGAAACCGGAAAGTCCAAAAACCAAACATTGCAAAACCCTAGTTTCTGTTAATTTTTTTTCTGGTCAAAATGACATTTGTTATACACCAAAAATTATCTCAGGCTTTTGTATAGAAAACCACCAAATACGAACCAGAGAGGCGATCAGAGCAGCGCGGATCCGCGGCAAGAGGAAGCTCTTGCCGTGGAAGCGCGGCCGTCTGGTCCCCTCTCTGCTTCGATTTTGGTGCAGAGTGTTTCTGTGTTGGTTTTGGGATTTTTAGGATATGTTATATGTGCCCAGTTTTTCCAGAACTAAAATTTACTTTTGGGGGCCTATAAATCCGTATTTTTCCGGAACTTCACTACACTTTAACTATATCCGTTATATCTGTGATGCTTGTATGTATTGAACGTCGGCTAATCGTTATAAGTCGATTAGTCGGGGTTATACATCTCTGTGATCTGTGATTGTTATTGGTTTATGGATATGAATGGATTGGATTGTCGCGGGTGAATGGCCGGGGTGGATGTGAGATGAGCGTTATTTTTCTTTCATTCATTTGTAACATGTAAATTGATGTAATAATATTATTTGTATGGCCGCACAACCGGGTCGGGGTTGTAGCCGTCATTGTATAATTCTTTTTACTGTTTTTGCTCCTAGGATAGACCCATGGAGGGGGTGCACAAACTACCGGGTATCTCGAAGCGCCGAGTGGCCTACTCACGGTGGTGAGGGAGGTTGCTTCGCTTCGGGTGCTTGGCGGGTAGTTTGCCGCACCCGTAGGGGTCTTGGGTGGGGTATTGGCTATTCACCGCGACCGTGTAATCCTCTTTACGTTGCAGGCTCGAACGCATTGCGGATTCCTAGTATATCCAATGTATTCATTTGTGATCTGTAATGTCTATCATTGCTATATATTTATATATAATAACTATTTAGGCGTTGCTTATGTTTTACAGCCGCGCTAGCCCAGCCCCCACTCTGTCGTTAGTTAAGTAACCTAACGGGTGATGACGGGGCCCCGTGGTGAATGCGAATGGCATAAGCGTACGTCATATTTTGGTTGTTTTCTGCAATGGTAGGATTAATTGATGGGACGCATTAAAAGAACTAATGCAAGAAATAAACCATGTAAAAGTCGATTGGAACACTTTGAAAACCACTCGGTTCTTTTCAAAACTAAACTTTTAAACGCGGAGCTTGAACCACTCCTTTTAAAAGCTATCTCGTTCCATCGATTATATCAAGTTCACTACGTTCACGGTTTCGCCAAAACCATTCGTAGCCCTCCGTCATTCCACATGAATGGTTAAAAGTATTCAAGCTGTGTATTTTGGCCAAAGTCAAGGCATAGTGATTGGTAGCGTTTGGGCATTCATGTGCAGCATAGATAGATGCGTTGATTTGGGACAGTCGTGCTTCCATTTTGGCCAAAGTCAAGGGTAGGTACGGGTGGGTCCAAATTAACCAGGAGAATGACGGGTAGAACTTGACATGTGACTTATGATATTTTGGCCAAAGTCAAGGTCATAAGAGCATGGGGAAAAAATCCACATCGGGAGTTTCATAAGTACTGAAACTTGCTAGCGTTGCATACCATTTGGAGTGTGATGATTCTGGTAGGATTCCTTCGGTTTTATCACGCGATGATATTTGGATCCCGATCCTACTGTGAGTATATGTTACTCCTCGGGAAAACTCTCACTTAACGATCAATGCTATAAACCTAGTAGGTGCCTAGAAAGGTGTTAGCGGGGCTACGCCCACAGGGAAAAGAGGTTACTTAATTAAGGAACTTCGCGAAAGCGTTGGAAAACCTCCCTCGAAGTACCGACACTGGCCTGGCTGAACGGTTAAGCAAGTATTGTACGGTGAGAATGATCCCGGCTAATCCTTTTCTTTATGGTTTGAGAAGGGATTCGAGAAACAGTGGGAGCCATCCAGTTTAGACAAACTAAAAACCACTCTAAACTTTCAAGAGCATCATGCTAAAGTGTTTCTTTTCTCTCTCCTAATTGCAGCGACCATTCAACATGACCGGGCTTAAGTTACTGTTAGATAAAAATATATTGACAGGGCCAAACTACAAAGATTGGCTTAGGAATGTCAAGATGGCTATCACTTATGACAAGCTGGGGTATATACTTACCACCAAAGCTCCCCCTGTCCTAGGTCCCACCTCCAGCGTCGCGGATGTAGAAATCCGTAAGACATGGGAGATAGATTGCGCGAGGGCCAGATGCCTCGTACTAGCCTCGATGGACAACGAACATCAGAGGAGGCACGAGAATATGGACCTAGAGTCCATATTTCTCCATACAAAAGAACTGTATGGAGAGCAGTCTCGTATCGCTAGATACGAAGTGTCGAAGAAGCTTTTTTCGGCAAGGTTGGCCGTCGGATCATCGGTAGTGGACCACGTGCTTAAGATGATCGGCTACATAGAGGAGCTCGCGGACCTTGGGACCACGTTGGAGAATGAACTCTATACCGATTTGATTCTCCAGTCCCTTCCTTCCACTTACGCCCAGTTCATTCTTAACTTCAACATGCAAGGAAAGGAGGTTGAACTTGCAGAACTTCTGAACATGTTGAGGACTGCTGAGGGCACCCTACAGAAGGGTAGGGAGACATCCACTTTGTTTGTAGGAGGATCTTCCTCTTCTAGGTCCAGGGCGAAAGCCAAGGGCAAGAAGAAGAAAGCCCCCGCCAAACAAAGAGGCGGTGTCGGTAATGTGGATACGAAGGGAAAGGGTAAAGCAACAAAAGTAGCGGGGAAGCTGGTGGGGAAGGAAGAATGCTTCTATTGTCATAAAAGTGGTCACTGGAAACAGGATTGCAAGGCTTGGAAAGCCAGAACACAGGATTTGAAGCGAGTTGCAGCTTCAGCTTCAGGTGTGTATGTTATTGAAAACTGTCTATCAATAAACTCTACATCCTGGGTATTGGATACCGGATCAGGATCTCATATCTGTAATTCTTTGCAGGCGTTGAGAAAGCGTAGAGTTTTGAAGGCAGGTGACATGACCCTCAGAGTTGCGAACGGTGCTAGCATGGATGCTGAGGCCGTGGGGGACTATCACCTGGGATTATCAGATGGACACTTTTTGGTTTTGCGTAGTTGTTATTATGTACCAAATGCAACCTGTAATATCATTTCTGTATCTTTATTATCTAAAGAAGGTTATGAATTTGCATTTGTAAGTAATGTAGTGAACATTCACCTTAATCAAGTTTTGATTGGGTCAGGTACATTGAACAACGATATATACGTTTTAAACCAACCACAGGTTTTCAATATCCAGAATACACACAAAAGAAAGTCTCCAGAAATTAATAAAACTTTCTTATGGCATTGTAGACTGGGTCACATCAATGAGAGAAGATTGACTAAGTTACATACTGAAGGATATTTGGATCCGTTCGAATATCAATCGATTGCAACTTGTCAATCCTGTCTCAAAGGAAAGATGACAAAGGCTCCGTTTTCTGGACACGGAGAAAGAGCGAGCGAGCTCTTGGGACTCGTACACAGCGACGTGTGCGGTCCAATGTCTACACATGCGCGAAGCGGTTATTCTTACTTCATTACCTTTACGGATGATTTTTCAAGGTACGGTTATGTCTTCTTAATGAAACATAAATCCGAGGCTTTTGAAAAATTCCAGGAATATAAGAATGAAGTAGAAAAACAAACCGGCAAAAGTATCAAGATTCTAAGATCGGATCGAGGTGGAGAATACTTAAGTGCCGAATTCCTGAACTACTTAAAAGAGAATGGAATTCTCTCTCAGCTTACTCCTCCATACACTCCGCAACATAACGGTGTATCGGAGAGACGGAACCGGACCCTATTGGATATGGTACGGTCCATGATGAGTAAAGCTGAGTTACCGCGATCGTTCTGGGGATATGCGCTAGAATCAGCAGCATACCTTTTGAACCGAGTTCCAACTAAGACTGTGCCTACTACACCATATGAAATGTGGTGTGGGAAGAGACCCTATCTTAATCACATTAAGACATGGGGATGTCCAGCTTTTGTAAAAAAGTAGCATGCGGACAAGCTCGAGGCACGCTCAGTACAGTGCAAGTTTGTGGGATATCCGAAGAACACAAAGGGATATTACTTCTATTGCGAAGAGGAACAAAAAGTCCTTGTTTCTCGCCATGCCCACTTTCTAGAACATTAGTTCATAGAAAAAGAATTAAGTGGGAGCGCGATAGAACTGGAAGAAATTCAAGAACCGCAAGCTATTACTGAAAGCTTGGTAGAACCAGAGGGTTCGAAAGATCAGGACATTCCTACGCCACTCCGCAGGAGTAGTAGGCAGTCTCATCCGCCCGAGAGGTACTATGGTTTTCTCATTGACGGGGATAGAGAGGACTGCATCATAGATTGTGATGAGCCTACTAGCTTCCAGCAAGCCATTCAGAGCGTCGACTCGGTAAAATGGCTGGATGCAATGCGGACCGAGATGGAGTCCATGTACACCAACAAAGTATGGACGTTGGACATTGCTCCAGACGGGGTAAAACCCGTAGGATGCAAGTGGATCTTCAAAAGGAAGATTGGTGTAGATGGACAGGTTGAGACCTATAAAGCTAGACTGGTAGCAAAGGGTTTTCGTCAGCGACCTGGTTTGGACTATGACGAAACCTTTTCTCCAGTAGCTATGCTGAAATCCATTCGGATCCTTCTTGCCATCGCTGCTTTCCACGATTATGAGATTTGGCAGATGGACGTAAAGACAGCTTTTCTAAATGGTCATTTAGAGGAGTGTGTCTATATGGACCAGCCAGAGGGTTTCATTCAGGGTGGGAGCAGCGGAAAGGTGTGCAAGTTGCTCATGTCCATTTATGGACTCAAGCAGGCATCGCGGAGTTGGAACATTTGTTTTGATAAGACGGTCAAAGAATTTGGCTTTATCAAAAATCCAGATGAACCATGCATCTATTGTAGATTTGTAGCGAGAACTGTAGTATTCCTCGTTTTATACGTGGATGACATTCTCTTAATAGGAAATGACATTCCTATGCTACAATCTGTCAAGGGGTTCTTGTCACACAGGTTCTCCATGAAAGACCTGGGTGATGCCTCATACATTCTGGGTATCCGGATCTACCGTGACAGATCCAAGAGGATATTAGGACTCTCACAGTCCAGGTACATCGACACCATACTAAAGAGATTCAGTATGGAAGATTCCAAGCGCGGTAATCTACCGGCTTGTCACGGGATCACCCTCTCCAAAGAGATGTCTCCCAAGACTGATTTGGAGAGGGATCGCATGTCTATTATACCCTACGCTTCTGCGGTAGGATCTATAATGTATGCGATGTTGTGTACCAGACCGGATGTGGCTTATGCACTGAGTGTGGTAAGCAGGTATCAGTCAAACCCTGGGAAGAAACATTGGATAGCAGTTAAGAACATTCTCAAGTACCTGAGAAGGACTAAGGAGATGTTCTTGGTGTATGGCGGAAAAGACCTGCAGATTGAGGCCTTTGCTGACTCCAGCTTCCAGAGTGACAAGGATGATTCCAAGTCCATGTCGGGTTTTGTCTTTACCCTCAATGGAGGGGCGGTGTGTTGGAAGAGCTCCAAACAGGAAACCGTTGCTGACTCGACTATGGAAGCGGAATACATCGCTGCATCTGATGCCGCAAAACAAGCTGTCTGGATGAGGAAGTTCTTGAAAGAACTTCAGGTGGTTCCGTCCATTGTTGACCCAATACCTCTGTATTGCGACAACAACGGGGCTATAGCTTTAGCGAAGGAACCCAGGTCCCATCAGAAATCCAGACACATCTTAAGGCGGTATCACCTGATCAGGGAGATTGTGGATCGCCAGGAGATCGAGATCCGGAGAGTTGCATCAGAGGATAACACAGTAGATCCATTCACCAAGGCATTGCCCCAGACTCAGTTCGAGCGGCTGATCGAGATGATAGGTCTTCGATACGCCAGTACATGGCCTTAGTGCAAGTGGGAGATTGTTAGTGTATATGCCCTAGAGTCCATTACTGTATCATACTAGTTTGTATATTACTTAATGGAAGCTTGGGATATTCACAGTTGTATATACAATCTTGCTCGAAATGGTAGTATGCTACTTGGTTTGTCTCTGCTTTAATATGTGCATGTGTTTCTTTTAGCATATTGCTGGTATACATATTAGTAGAGCCCTTAGGATCCTTGCTTGATTACCAGCGTTGTGATGGAGCTCGCACTCGTGGGAGCTGGGTAATCTATAAGCACATCCTTATACAGGTCCCTGGTCGTTGGACTATCGAGACATGGCATCGATACTCCGGAGTAGACTAGCGTATGCGCTTCTCATCCCAGTGTGGGAGACGGTCTGTCCCACAGCCGTTAGTACGTCGTACTTGGGATAGTATGCGGGTGCTCGTTAGGTTACGAGTACACTGGACAGGACTCGTCGGGAACTGTTGGTTGGTAATATACCTATCGTCAGTTATCAGTTCCCAGGTGACATGAGTACAGCTTAGTCCGCTGACTTGACACTGCCACTTCGCCTCGAGTGTGTTCCCACTGCACTTTGATTACTACCCTACCACGGCTCAAAGGAGTCGTGCAAACAGGTAGTTTTTGGGTGCAGTCCCGAAGCACTTGGAGGCAGTGACGGTCAGACAGGATTCGTCTCTCCCGGTATTGGGGGTTGACATCGCGCTGTGTCCAGGAGAGCCATTACACGAGTAGTCCCTGGCCAGGGCAAGCGAGGTATACTGGTAGGTTTCCAGTGTTATCTCAGGGTGTTCTGGGCTACACTCCGACACGACTTATACCGCTATTAGGGGACTGACGTTCACCACCCCCGTAGGCCCGCCATGCGATGTATCAGACGAACAGACCGGACTGTACGGAGACTGTCACATACAGGCTCAGTAGGAGTGCAGATGGGGTTCACCTCGTCAGTCTTCTTATCGACATCTACCTGGGGACCGTTACGTACAGCTAGTGCCGCTTGCAGTCTGTGGTTAAACCCACTGCCAGCGTAGTGTCGAGTCTTTAGTGTCCCACACAGAGAGCTATTCGCCTTTAGGCAAAATGAGTATAGGTCGCATGGTTTTGCGACAGGGTTCGTTCACATTCGCGCACTTGTGCACGTTTGCTGTCCGGACAGTTTATACTAGCGGGCTTTGGTTTAAGCCGGATCCTAGTGTATGGTTTGAGATTGGTTTTTCTCATTGTGTTCGTGTTCCTCGGATCACGAATGCGGGTGCGTATGCACAGATGCTTGAGATTGAGGGAGAGGACCTTGTTTAGGGTTAATGACTATTGTCATTTTATTAACCCTATTGCTTTTGTGTGTATTATTGTTAATTGATAATTAGCTTAATTATTGTGCATGGTTGTTGTTGTTGACCTTTTGACTTCATTGACTTGTTGACCAAGTTGACAATTTGACCATGATCATTTCATTTGGAAGATGCTCTTTGATCCTTGCAATTTGCATTAATATTGAAATGATAATGGCCACCTCTTGATTAAACCATGACAATTTTCTAGCTAATTATTGAATTAAAATATTACATACATATTAGTGAGATTGGCTCACTAATAATTCATTCTCTCATATCATTTCTCTCTCTTGCTCATCCTCTCCCTCAAGCTCTCTCCCTCTCATGTGTTGAGAAACAAAAAGCATGAGAAAAACCTTCACTTGATCTTCTCTACTCTCTTCTAGGGTTCAAGTCTTAGCATTTCTTGCACTCTAGTTACTCCTAGCTTGGAGTTGAAGCTAAAGGTCGAGGCTTTCGGGTGGATCCTTCTTTGACGGGAGAAGAAAAGCAAGGTGACATCTTTCTACCATTCCAAGGAGCAAGGAGAGAAGGACTTTGAGCTCAAGGTATAACCTTTCTACAACTTAGCTAGTTGTTAGTTTGCTTTAGCTAGTTTTGTTTAGCAAAGATCCTCACAAGCTTGGTCCATGTTGCCTATAGTTGATAAAAATCCGTTTTTTATTATGTTTTCCGCCTCCCCGTAAGCACCGGGGTGGGCAACGTGGACTTACAAAATGACACCTGAATGTACTTAATTCCTATTTCTCCTGAACCATGATCCATCCCCGAACTGGAACAAGTTCCTTTCGAGTTCGTATATAACCATACGATGGATTATCCAATAAACTGGGATCTTCGTAGTAATACGGAGTGTCCTGGAGAAATACAAAGGTGATTTAGGATTGGCGAAGAAATACTTGGTTTGGTCGTGAATAGCAGTCGCAATTTACTTTGCCCTCTTACTAATCCCTTGCTTTGTCTGAACTCAATACCTTCTGTACACCGTTTAGGCAAACTGGTTTTCTTCATTCCCTACCGGTCGGCACCAGCCTATGGTTTGGAAGAAAACTATCCAATTTGCGTAATAGGTGTACTACTCCTAAACCAAGGAGTACTCGCAACCTGAGAGAAGGTGAAAAGAAAAGACAATTGAATAATCCTATCCGTTTTCTCCAGAACCAGAAACCATCCTCGAAGTCCTTCGAGTTCGTATATAACCATACGATGGTTTTGTCCAATGGAAGTGGACGTTCGTAGTAATACGGGGTGTCCCGTAGAAAAGGGTAAAAGTAGGTGTGGCAATGAGGTCTGCAACTCTGACAATCCGAAAGCCAGTGTTAAGTAGGTTCGGTCAACTTGGTCACTGAGTCATAGACTAGGGTCGGGTCAATGGTCGCTGCCAAAGAGAGAGAGAAAAGAAACACTCAGCGTGCACTCTAACCTAGATCAGAATGGTTATCACTTTTTCTAATCAGGAAACCTCCCACTGTACCTCAAATTCTCCTCCAAACCTGAAAGAAGAATTAGTCGGGGTCACCCGAGGAGTAAAACAACTCATCAGTGGGAATCGGGATCTAACTCTCATCGCATGATAACGTGACGGAATCCGCTCACGGTATCACACTCCAGAAGGTATGCGCATATCTGGCAAGTTTCAGTTCTTTTGAAACTTCCGATGTGATTTTTACCCCATGGTCTTATGACCTTGACTTTGGCCAACAAATCATAAGTCACATGTCAAGTTCTACCAGTCATTCTCCAGGTTAATTTGAGCCCACCCGCACAAGCCCTTGAATTTGGCCAACAAGGCTGTACGACTGCCCCAAACCAACGCATCTATCTATGTTGCATATGAATAACCAACAGCGACCAATCACCGTGCCTTGACTTTGGCCAACAAACACAGCTTGAATACTATTGACTATCCATATGAAACGACGGAGGGCTACGAATGGTTTCTGGCAAAAACCTTTAACGTAATGAACTTGATATCATTGAAGGAACGGATAGCTTTTTAGAAAATATATTGACGAAAACCTTTACTAAAGAGGTCACTCCCGGTGAAGGGATCTCGGCTCTTTCCCCGTAGAATGGGGTGCAGGATATTCCAAATGAATACCACGATGCAAAGCAAAAGTAATCGGCTATAGTGAAGTTAATGCCCTGACGCAAACTACTGTCCAAGGGGTCACTCCCGGTGAAGGGATCTCGGCCCTTGCCTCGTCGACTGAGAAGCAGGATATTCCAAATGAATACCACGATGCAAAACAAAAGTGAACGTCCTTGCAATAACAGCTTTTTGAAAAAGTGTTCCAACAACATCAGAATAGGTTTGTTTAGCTTGCATTGATCCGAATCAACGCAGTCCCATCAAATGATCACACCACAAAGAACGAAAATATACTGACGTATGTATATGCCATCCGCATTCTCCACTGGGTCCCGTCATCACCCGTTAGGTTAGCTAACTAACGGCAGAGCGGGGACTGGACTAGCGCGGATGTAAAACATATACAACATCTACTAATATATATACCAATATATTATATTCGCTCAAGGCGTGATAAGAAATGCAACATCACAGAAATGTACAGCATCATAGAACAATACAGATATCTGGGATCCCCGGGTTTCACAGAGCCACTACTGAAACCCGACGTTCCCCTGGTCGTGTGGATAGCCTGTGCAATGAAATCCTAGACCACTACGGGCGCGGCAAGTCACCCGCCAAGACCTGAAGCGAGGCAGCCCCCTTCAGCGACATGAATGGACCACCCGGCACTCCACGGAATCCGGCAACTTGGGCACCCCTCCTGGGTCAACCTGTACCCCCTACGAGTGCGGCGAATAGCCCGCCAATCCCAGAGTGAAGTCCCCTCCGTCTCAATGCCATGAGATGCGGGCTTGTTGCCTTCAAGAACCCGGCTATCCGTGCACTCCTCCGCGGGGTAATCCTAGTACAGAATGTAAAATATACATACACCGGGTACATCGACCGCAACCTGGCCGTGCCCCAAAATAATAATACAAACAGGCAGTGACGGCAGTCCACATGTCGGACGCTCGTCCCGCAATATCAAATGTACAAAATACAACAGCACTGTACTAGCATTGCATCCAGGCTATCCCCCACGACCGATCCGCAACATCACAGCATAAACATAGAACATCAACGTGAAAGTCACGTTCGCAAATCCGTCTAACCGGGCTATAGCAGTTAGACTGGATTTACCGATCAAGTGACATTCACGGTCGCAGATATAATGTAAATACTGTGAAATAATGTGTTTAAAATATCCGATCGATCAAAAATTAACAAGTGGGCCCCCAAGCAATACTGTAGCACTCACAGAAAATCTGGGCCCAATATTAATATTCCAAAACCCATAAAATAAGCCCAGAAGCCCACTGGAAAAAAATGATGCAGTGACGACACCAATGTGCGGCGGAACCGCGGCCCAAGGGGGGTTTGGCCGCGGTTCCGCGCTTCAGTGGTCGACTGACTGTGTCGAATTTTTCCAGTAGTCTTAGAATTTCCAGTACATTAGTTTTTTACAACCTGAAAAATTTTTGGAGCCAGGAAAAAATCGACAGAAAACTGATGTGAGGAAAAACGCGGGTTTTTTAAATTTGGTCGATCGGAAATGCAAACACATCAAACAAAGCTAGACGAAGTTAATGGCGTGGCTCTGATACCACTGTAAGTGCACGGCGGCGCCCCGGCCGTCAATCCGACGGCCAAATGCGGAAGCGGTGATAAACTTAAATTTTGCGAACTTAGCAAACCGGCACCACCGCGCACTAAACACCCGGATCGTGCCATTAAACTAGTCTAAGCTAACAAGAAGATAGGGAAGAGATATACCGAATGATCCGAGTCTTCCGGTCTTCTCGTCGTCGTCTCGATATCCTGCGGATACTCCGGTCGTCGCCTCCTTGCCGGAAGGGCACCACATCGCCTGCATCTTTTACGGGCTCCCACCTCAATACCGAGGCAACTCGGGCACGAAGCTGGCAAGTCGACGTGCCCAAGATTTGCTGTAGAATGTGGTGTAGATCATGCTAGTCTCATTTGGGGTTTGTAGTTGCCTTGATGGAGGAATGGAATTTTCAAGTGGAGCTAGAATGTGTGTAGCAAGGAAAAATGAGATGAACCAAATTATCCTCATCAAAAATGAAACACTCTCATTTTTCCTCCCCTCATCTAAATGTGGCCGGCCCTCTTCAAAGGTGAGAATGGTAGAGTGGATAATACAAGGTAGGTGATGGTAGTATAAAGGTGGAGGGTGACCATAACCAAAACATTATCATAACCAAAAATCAAATCAACCTCAAATCCTTTCTTATCACCAAAAAGCAAGGAAAAGACTAAGAAAGCATCTCATGATTATGAACCATCATGAAGCCCCACAATTTCAAGAAAACCCCTCCACAAAAACCAATTTGCACAATTGCAAATTAGTCCCTCCATCGGAAAAGTCCGGCCGGGAAAGAACAAAGGAAAACCGGCCGGAACGGAATGCAAACTGGCAACTCCAGAAAACTGTTCCCGTAATAAATTACAGGAAAACCCCCCATACTGTGCATACACACCCGCATCTGTATTCCGTCCGGATACAAATGCAATGAGACAAAATCTACACTGTACTATACTAGGATCCGGCTTAAACCAAAGCCGGCTAGTAATATCCGTCCGATCCTGATCCGTACAATACCGCACGTATCTGATCGAACGCTGCCATATAACCATACGGCCTCTAGTACAAACCGTCCGATCCTGATCCGTGCAATACCGCACGTATCTGATCGGACCCTGCCATATCTCCATACGGCCTCTACAGCGTTTCGCCCGAAAGCTTGAGAAACTGAAAGTGTGGTGGACTCTAAAGACTCGTCAATACTATGGCTGTGGATTTAACCACCAGCACGCTAGAGGTATAAGCCAATACGTAACGGGCCACCAGCTATTGACCAAAAGGGACGTCGATGAGCGAACTCATCCTGACACCCTACCGAGCCTATCAGTGACAATATCCGTACAGTCCGGTCCGTTCGTCTATGAGCATCGCATGTCGGGCCTATGGGGTTGGTAAAAGTCAGACCCCCAAAAGCGGTACAAGTCGTGTCGGAGTGTAGCCCAGAACACCCTGAGATACTACTGGAATACCTACCAGTAAATCTCCTGCCTTGGCCAAGGACTTCGTGTAATGGCTCTCCTAGACACAGCGCGATCTCACCCCTAATACCGGGAGAGACGAACCCCCGAAGATCCGCTCACTGTCTCCATGTGGCTCGGGACTGTACCCAACTAAAACCTGTTTGCACGACTCCTTTGAGCCGTGGTAGGGTAGTAATCAAAGTACAGTGGGAACTCACACGAGACAAATGACGATCCCCAGGTCGATGAACTAACCTGTACACATGTCACCAGGAAACTGCTATCTGACGTCAGGTATAAGACCAACTAGCATGTTCCTGGCGAGTCCTGTCCGGTGTACTCATAACCCAATGAGCACCTGTATACATCTTAGGTGAACCAACTGACACCAGTGGCTTGTGAGACCGGCCACCGCCCCTCGTCGGGGTCTCGACTGTATACACTAGTCTACTCTGGAGAATCGATGCCCTGTCTCGAAACTCCCACGACTAGGGACCTTTTAAGGATGTGCTTACAGACTCCAGCTCTCACTTATATGATCGCCCTCATACTGCTGGCAGTCAAGCAAGAATCCTAGGGGCTCTATCAACGTGTAATAGCGACATGTCATGTCACCTAAAGCAGTACACGATGATAAAGATAAACCAGATAGCATACTATCATCTCGAGTAAGACTGTCCTACCGGGATAGGTCCTCCCTCAATCATTGCAATCACGTGCCTGTGATCCAATAATTGACTCTGAGGGCACTATCTCCAACAGAACAAACTGCAATGAAGACGATCCACAGGGGAGCTTAATCGGCCGCGGAACCGCGGCAATAGCAAGTTATTGCCGCGTTTCCGCGGTGGTTTGGAGGGATCTCTGGACCGTTTTTCTTCAGTGCACTATAAAAACCCTGAGTCGATTTTTGAAGCATGATTTTTTACTTTTATAGCACTTCAAAAATCGACAGCAAGTTTGATATCGGGGTGTATTTCGCGACTTTTTCTACGATCGAATTTCTAGCCACTATGCTAACATGTTAGGTAGTGTTTAACTAGGCTCTGATACCACTGTAAGTCCATGCTACCTCTCCCGGTACTTACGGGCATGCGGAATTTGACGAAAAACAATTTTCTAGAGGTGGTAACATGGACTCAAAATGGATCTTTGTTAAACTATCTACCTAACAACCTAACTAGGAGTTGTTAACTACTCGGTTAGGGGGTTATACCTTTCTTTCTTGAACTCCTTCGTCTTTGACTCTCGATGGTGTACGGATTGGCTTCACTCCGTCGTCTCCTTGCGCCGAAGATCGATCCACCCGAAAGCTTCTACCTTTGGCTTCTTCTTCGAGCTTTGAAGAAACTAGTTCACTCGGTTTGCTAAACCTTATGAACTAGAGTGAGTAGAGGAGAGTGTGTTGGGATTTTTCTCTATGGTTCTTGTTTCTCAACACATGAGACAAGTGAACCATAGACTAGAGAGAAGGAGAGCAAGAGGAAGAGGATGAGAGCTCAAAACACAAGAGAGAGAAAGGAAATGAGTGAATGAGCAAGACTTTTCTCTCTTGGCTCTCATAATCCAAAGCCATCATAACCAATAATAGCGATCAAATATTAGTGATGGTTTAAGCTACAATAGCCATATCATTTCATGCACTCATTTTGCACAAGATAAACAAGCAAGCAAAAGTCTTTGCCATGAAATGATAGACATTGTCATCATGATGGTCAACTAGTCCAACCTAGTCAACCGGTCAACAAAGTCAACAAGTCAACAAAGTCAACCCCTCAACAACCATGTCACCATAATACTTAATTAATATTATTGGTAATCATATATCATATTCTCATTAGGGTTTACCAAAAAGTCAATAGTCAACAGTCAACAATCCTAATGAGAATCCTCTGCCTCTGTCACTCCGTCAACTGTGCATACACACCCGCATCCGTGTTCCGAGGAACACGAATACATACTAGATAAAACCAATCCCAAAACGTACACTAGGATCTGGCTTAAACCAAAGCCCGCTAGTGTTAACTGTCCGGACACTGTACGTGCACAAGTGCACAGATGTGACTGAACCCTGTCGCAAAACCATGCGACCTGTCGCAAAACCATGCGACCTCTACTCTTTTGCCCAAAGGCGAATAGCTTTCTGTGTGGGACTCTAAAGATTCGACACTATGCTGGCAGTGGGTTTAACCACAGACCGCAAGCGGCACTAGCTGTGCGTAATGGTCCCCAGGAAGATGCCGACAAGAAGACTGACGAGGTGAAACCCATCTGAACTCCTACTGAGTCTGACTGTGACAGTCTCCGTACAGTCCGGTCTGTTCGTCTGATACATCGCATGGCGGGCCTAGGGGGGCGGTAAACGTCAGTCCCCTAATAGCGGTTCAAGTCGTGTCGGAGTGAAGCCCAAAACACCCTGAGATAACACTGGAAGCCTACCAGTATATCTCGCTTGCGCTGGCCAGGGACTACTCGTGTAATGGCTCTTCTAGACACAGCGCGATGTCAACCCCCAATACCGGGAGAGACGAATCCTGTCTAACCGTCACTGCCTTCAAGTGCTTCGGGACTGCATCCAACTACTACCTGTTTGCACGACTCCTTTGAGCCGTGG
Organism: Agapanthus africanus; assembly: GCA_030015575.1. Lineage (NCBI taxonomy): Eukaryota > Viridiplantae > Streptophyta > Magnoliopsida > Asparagales > Amaryllidaceae > Agapanthus > Agapanthus africanus. Next base: position 385,333,836 of record JASDDO010000012.1, on the reverse strand, counting down.
TAGGGTAGTAATCAAAGTACAGTGGGAACACACTCTAGGCGAAGTGACAGTGTCAAGTCAACGGACTAAGCTGTACTCATGTCACCTGGGAACTGATAACTGACGATAGGTATAATACCAACTGGTCAGTTCCCGACGAGTCCTATCCAGTGTACTCGTAACCTAACGAGCACCCGCATACTATCTCCAGTACGACGTACTGATGGCTGTGGGACAGACCATCTCCTACTCTGGGATGTGAAGCGCATACGCTAGTCTACTCCGGAGTATCGATGCCCTGTCTCGATAGTCCTGCGACTAGGGACCTGCATAAGGATGTTCTTATAGATTACCCAGCCCCCACTAGTGTGACTGCCATCACAACGCTGGTAATCAAGCAAAGATCCTAAGGGCTCCACTAATGTGTATAGGTGATATACTAAAATAAACACATGTACACATTGAAGTAGAAACAAACCAAGTAGCATACTACTATTTTGAGCAAGATTGTATATACAACTGTGAATATCCCAAGCTTCCATTAAGTAATATACAAACAAGTATGATACAGTAATGGCCTCTAGGGCATATACACTAACATCCTTCACTTCAATAGCTCCTTTTAGTAGTCCCTTCGCTTCAAGTAGTGATCTTTCGTACTCTCGCATGGCTTCACAAGAAGAAAAGAAAGAACTTTCTTGAAGTCTTCGAAGCCGAAGATGATCTACGTCGAGGAGACTCTAACCCAAGCTACTACTTCACTAATGAGAGATTAGTGAAGCTAACACCCTATACTAAAGTGCTAATCTAGTAGAGGATGATGAAGTAGGATTTTTGGTCACTTTAAAATTGATTTTCTCACTATTATTTCTCACTTGCACAAAACCTAGAGAGCTCTTGAGCTTGAAGAAGAAGATGAAGAGAGATAATGTTGTGTGAGTTAATGGCAACCACGGGTGAGAAAATATCTAATATTACTCATGTAGAGACTTAACCATGAGTTTAGATAATGGTTAGGTTAACAAATATCTAGTGTAAGACAAAACTAGTGGACTAAGTTAATGGATCTCAAAGCTTCATGAAGCTTCATGCCATTTGACAAATTTCCAACTAATAATTGAATTACAATAAATAAATAAACCCTACAAAAGCCTGTCAGTAACATTACCGTACAGTCCGGTCTCTTCGTCTAATATGCCGCATATCCAGTATATGGGTGGTAAACGTCAGACCCCAATAACCGATAAGTCGTGCCGATGTGAGGCTCATAACGGGTCGAGAAACTACCGATAACACTTATCAGTAAATCTCCGTATCAGCCCTGGCCAGGGGCTTTCCTGTTATGGCCAATAGAGCACAGCGCAACATCAACCCCAAATACCGGGAGAGACGAATCCCCTCCTATCGCTCATTGCCCCTATGTGATTCCGGACTGTACCCAAAAGCCACCATTTTGCACGTTCTTTTGAACGTGGTAAGGTAGAAATCAAAGCACGGTGGGAATCACACAAGACTCTATGACGATCTCGGGTCCACAGACTAACATGTACCAGTGTCACCAGAGAACTTCTATCTGACGATAGGTATAATACCAACTAGGAGTTCTCGGTGAGTCCGTTCATTGTACCCAGTCTCCACTGAGCATCCGTATACCATCTTTGATGTAAACACCAATGGATGTGGGATCATCCATCACCCATCATATGGGTCAAGAAGCGTATACTCTAGTCTACTCTGGAATGTCGATGCCCTCTCTCAATATACCCTCGACTAGGAACTGTTTTAGGGTGTACTTGTGGACTACCCTTGGCCCCACTAGTATGATCTCCATCATAGTCCTGGTTGTCAAGTATACAACCTAAGGGCTTTATCAATATGTGAGAGCGAGACAACATCACATATACAAGTCAACATGTTAAGATAAAGAGCAACCAGATAGCATACTATCATGTCGAGCAAGAAAGTCCTCTCTCTATATATCCAAGCATCCACTATAATATACATCACATGTACAATAATGGCCTCTAGGGCATACATATAACTAACAAATAAATATAATGGGTACAATGTCATGAAACATGAAAGGTGCGATGAAATACAGAAACATGAGAATAATGGATATCATTTGAATATGCACAGCGCGATATATGTATCATGTCAGTAAACCGGGCAATGTGTATGCCACTACTTATCAGTCACTAAGTCAATAAAATCAATTGGTGGAAAGGATGCCCATGTTTAACAAGGGTCTCGTGCATGCCCGAGACTACGGTCCACTGTTGCCCAGGGCATAACCCTGCAGCCGTGCCGTTAGGCCCACGACTTAATGTGTGTGTGTGTGTGTGTATAACTAATATCGAATGATCATCCTCTAAGTCATTGTACCTCGCTAAATACGAGTTTGATTCCACCTTGATTTATCCATTCCCCAGGTTATAGTGTGTGTTCATGTATTAGATAGGTTGTGAACAAATACGCATCACTTTCACTTTGAATCACGCTTCCACTTATCAATATCACTTTCAATCAGTAGTTCACTATCGTAGTTGCCACAACTCAATCACTAACACTTATATATCGACAATACAAATTAGTCGATAGGTCTCAATGTAAACAATCACTATGCAGAAGGTATAAAGTAAACACAAAATAAGGTAGAAATGCACTGAACAGATATTCACTAAGTTATGATAGTTAACGCCATATGACTTGCAAAGTCCATCATAAATTACATGTAGGGATTCCTAGCACGACAGCAAGGTTTCGGGAGGTATCGTCCATGCCATTTTTAAAAAATTGTCATGCTAAACAACCCTAACCTCAGAATCATAACTAGAGAATTAGACAACAGAACATGTAAACTACTTTACATCTAAGTGAACAAGAAATACAACCTTTGTAGACCGGTCCTTCACTTCAATAGCTCCGTGTAGAAGCCCCTTCGCTGCAAGTAGTGTTCTCCCGGACTCTAGTTGGACTCCACAAGGTGAAAGGAAAAAGCTTGCTTGAAATCTTCGAGGCCGATGATGATCTACGTCGAGGAGACTCGAACTCAAGCTACCTCTTCACTAATTAGGGATTAGTGAAGCTAACACCCTAAACTAAATGGCTAATCTAGTAGAGGATGATGAAGTAGGATTTTTGCTCACTTTAGAATTAATTTTCTCACTAATTTTCTTCACCTCTCATAAACCTAGAGAGCTTTTTCTTGAGGAAGGAGAAGATGAAGCCAATAATTGTTATGGCAACCATGGGTGAGAAATATCTCATATAACTTATGTAGAGACTTAACCATGGCTAATGACAATTGTTGGGTTAATAAATATCTAATGTAAGACAAAATTAGTGGACCAAGTCAATGGGTTCTACAAGCTTCCACTAAGCATCAGCCATGACTAATTTCCAACCAATTTGTGATTTACTTTAAATAAATAAACCCTACATTATCATGAGCTTGGTGCGAGTCTCATACACCCATGTAGCATGTATCAACAAGCATGACACAATAATAATATATATCACATATATATTAAGTGTGCAATAGTGAGAAAAAGAAATGCATAAGTGAGCTAATATTAGTTAATGTAAATTAGTATATCAAATATACAATTATACATTAAATTATCAAATCAACCCTTGATTTAATAATCTGGCTATATCACATATAACCGACTAATATCAAATATATCAACTTATCGAATCAACACTTGATTCGATAACCTGGCTATATCACATATAACCGACCGATACCAATATCGCGAGAATATAATACGGTATCACCTACTCGTATTAAACTCGGTCCCGCACATATCACATATGTGCTCCTACTTCGTTTCATCTGAGCCAGGAAACCCCTGTGTAGGACTCTAAAGAATCGTCAATACGTCGGCAGTAGGTGATGATCATTTTAAGCACCCACAAGCCGTCGGCGGTACTAGATGGACGTAACGGCTACCCAGGTATTGAGCGATCAAAATATCAACAAGAAAGCCTGCTCATACATCTGTAAAGCCTGTCAGTAACACTACCGTACAGTTCGGTCTCTTCGTCTGATATGTCGCATATCTAGTCTAGGGGTGGTAAACGTAGGACCCCAGTAACCGATAAGTCGTGCCGGTGTGAGGATCATAACGGGTCGAGAAACTACTGATAACACTTACTAGTAAATCTCCATATCAGCCCTGGCCATGGACTTCCTGTTATAGCTAATCGAACACAGCGCAACATCAACCCTTAATACCGGGAGAGACGAATTCCCTCCTATCGCTCATTGCCTCCATGTGACTCGGGACTGTACCCAAAAACCACCGTTTTGCACGTTCTCTTAAACATGGTAAGGTGGAAATCAAAGCAAAGTGGGAATCACACAAGACTCTATGACGATCTCGGGTCTACAGACTAACATGTACCAGTGTCACCAGAGAACTGCTATCTGACGATAGGTATAATACCAACTAGGAGTTCTCGGCGAGTCCTTTCAGTGCATCCAATCTCCACTGAGCACCCGTATACCATCTTTGATGTCAAACACCAATGGATGTGGGATCATCCATCGCCCATCATATGGGTCAAGAAGCGTATACGCTAGTCTACTCTGGAATATCGATGCCTTGCCTTGATACACACTCGACTAGGAACAATTAAAGATGTACTTGTGGACTACCCTGGCCCCACTAGTATGATCTCCATCATAGTCCTGGTAGTCAAGTACACATCCTAAGGGCTTTATCAACATGTGAGAGCAAGACAGTATCAAGATACAAGTATACATATTAAGACAAAGAGCAACCAGATAGCATACTATTATGTCGAGCAAGAAAGTCCTCTCTATATATGTCCAAGCATCCACTATAATATACATCATATGTACAATAATGGCCTCTAGGGCATACATATAACTAACAATCTCCTACTTGCACTAAGGCCAGTTGTTGTAGTATCTCATACCCAACATCCCGAAGAGTCTCTCAAATTGTATCTGGGGTATGGACTTCATGAGTGGATCCGCCGTGTTATTCTTCGTGTCAACTCTCCTGACCTCGATCTCCCGGCGATCAACTATCTCCCGGATCAGGTGATATCGCCTCAGAATATGCCTGGATCGCTGATGGGTCCTGGGTTCCTTGGCTAAAGCCACTGCTCCATTGTTATCACAATACAAAGGTATTGTATTCTCGATGGACGGAACCACACCAAGTTCGGCTATGAACTTCTTCATCAAGACAGCCTCTTTGGCAGTATCGTTGGCTGCGATGTATTCAGCCTCCATCGTCGAGTCTGCCACGGTTTCTTGCTTGGAACTCTTCCAACAAACCGTCCCTCCATTAAGGGTGAAGACAAATCCCAAGACCGACTTAGAGTCGTCCTTATCACTCTGGAAGCTCGAATCGGTAAAGGACTCCACTTGGAGTTCACCGTTACCATACACCAAGAACTTAGTCCTTCTCAAGTACTTGAGAATGTTCTTCACAGCTGTCCAGTGATTCTCTCCTGGATCTGCTTGATATCTACTCACTACACTTAGTGAGTATGCTACATCGGGTCTGGTACATAACATCGCGTACATGATAGAGCCTACTGCCGAAGCATAGGGTATCCCTTGCATGCAAGCTCTCTCCAAATCAGTATTGGGAAACATCTCTTTAGAGAGAGTGAGTCCTGAGATCGTGGGTAAATTTCCTACGCTTGGAATCTTCCATACTAAACCTCTTTAGTATGGTTTCAATGTACCTGGATTAGGACACTCCCAGTATCCGTTTAGATCTATCTCTATAGATCTTAATCCCCAAGATGTAGGAGGCATCACCTAGATCTTTCATTGAGAATCTTTGTGATAAGAAGAGCTTGACCGAGTGCAGCATAGGAACATCATTTCCTATCAAGAATATGTCATACACGTACAATACGAGGAAGACAAACTTACTCTCTGCCGCCTTCTTGTATATACAAGGTTCATCTATGTTTTTGATGAAGTCAAACTCTTTGACTACCACATCAAAACAGATGTTCTAACTCCGCGATGCCTGCTTCTACCCGTAGATTGATTTAAGCAGCTTGCACACCTTTCCGCTGCTCCCACTGTCCACGAAGCCCTCTGGCTGAGTCATGTACACGCTCTCTTCTAGAAAGGCGGTCTTAATATCCATTTGCCAGATTTCGTAGTCATGGTATGTAGCGATGGCAAGCAGGATCCGGGTGGACTTAAGCATAGCCACTGGAGAAAAGGTTTCATCATAATCCACACCTGGTCGTTGACGAAAACCTTTTGCAACAAGTCTAGCATTGAAAGTCTCAACTTTTCCATCTACACCAAATTTCTTCTTAAAGATCCATTTTCTCCCAATGGGTTTTACCCCTTCAGGAGCCACTTCCAAAGTCCATACTTTGTTGGTGTACATTGATTACATCTCAAATCGCATTGCATCAAACCATTTCACAGAGTCCCCACTCATGATGGCCTGCTCGAAGCTAGTTGGGTCAACATCTTCCATGATGCAATCCTCGCTCCCACCATCAATAAGAAAACCGTAGTATCTCTCAGGTGGATGAGGAACCCTACTAGATCGGTGGTGAGGCTGGGGTTCGTTGGAGACTACTGAATCCTCTGGTTCCACTAAATCTTCAGTTGTAGTCTGTGTGGCTGGAACTTCTTCCAGTTTTACAAGAAATTCCTCTTCTAAAAAGGTGGCATGTTGAGCAACAAACACCTTTTGTTCCTCACTGTGGTAGAATAGATATCCATTTGAATGTTTAGTATATCCAACAAACTTACAAAGAACTGATCGTGCCTCGAGTTTGTCCGGATTTTTCCTTTTGACGTAGGCCGGGCAACGCCATATCTTAACTCGTTTAAGACATAGTCTCTTCCCACTCCATATCCCATATGGTGTGGTAGGCACAGATTTAGATGGAACTTGATTCAATAGGTATGCTGCTGTCTCAAGCGCATAACCCCAAACGGAAATAGGTAACTCAGCGGTGCTCATTATAGAGCACACTATATCTAATAGGGTGCGGTTCCTCCGCTCCGATACACCGTTGTGCTGTGGTGTATACGGAGGAGTAAGCTGAGAGAGAATCCCATTCTCTTTTAGATAGTCACGGAATTCCGTGCTCAAGTATTCTCCTCCCCGATCAGATCGAAGGATTTTAATACTTTAACCCGTCTGGTTCACGACTTCATGCTTATATTCTTTGAATTTCTCAAAAGCTTCAGACTTGTGTTTCAACAAGAACACATGACTGGATCTAGAGAGATCGTTAGTGAATGTAATGAAGTACGAGGAACCTTCCCTGGCATTTATAGACATGGGACAGCATACATCACTATGTATCAGTCCCAAGAGTTCCGCAACTCTTACTCCGTGTCCAGTAAACGGAGTTTTGGTCATCTTTCCTTTGAGACATGATTGGCAAGTTTTATAAGATGATAATTCAAACGGATTCAAATATATATCCTTATGTAACTTAGCTAGTCGTGTCGCATTGATATGACCTAGTCTACAATGCCACAAGAAGGATTCGTTCATTTCTGAACTCTTCCTCCTGTGTGTGTTTTGTACGTTAAGAACTGTGGTTTGATTTAGAACGTATATGCCATTATTTAATGAGCCTGATCCAATCAACTTTTGATTCAGAAAAATGTTCATAACATTATCCTGTACTACAAAATTATATCCTTCTTTACTCAATAAAGAAACTGATATAAGATTGCATATCAGGTTCGGTATATAATAACATTCGTTCAGAATCAATATATTACCATTTGGTAATACAAGGTGATATTCGCCAACTGTTTTGGCTGCAACATTTGCACCATTCCCTACTCTTACAGAATGATCACCCATTCCCAGTTCTCTACCTTTCCTTAGCCCATGCAACATATTACATATGTGGGATCCCGATCCTGTATCTTATAGCCAGGACGTAGAGTGTACTGAGAAACAGTTCTCGGTTACTAACACACCCAAAGAAGATGCATCAACATGCTTATTCTTCGTTTGGGTGGTATGGGAATCCGGATAAACCCCTATTTCCTGCTCGGACTTATAACAATTATAAGTGGGAGCGGAACCGACGTTCCCTAGCTCAGTATAACAAGCGGTTTGGTCAATACATCCATATTATTATCTTGATTAAGGCCTGACATGGTCGCTACCTGGAGAGAGAGAGAGAAGAAAACACTTAGCGTATACACTTTTAAGATTAGATTGGTTATTATCTTATCTAATCAGGATGGCTCCCACTGTTTTTATCAAATCTTTCTTCAAACCCTAAAAGGTAAGACCAGCCGGGATTAATTACACCTTACAAGTTCGCCAATCTTTCAGCCAGGCCAGTGTCTGCACTTTGAGGGAGGTTCCCCGTGCTTTCGCACGGACCTAATTAAAATAAACCTCGTTTTACCAGGGGCATAACCCCGTTAACACCTTTCTAGACACCTACTTGATCGGCTAATTGTGATGTGTAAAACTCTCCCAGGAGTAACTCTTACTCGCAGTGGGTATCGGGATCCAACTATCTCATAGAAGGTATGCAATCTCATTGCAAATTTCAACACTTTAAATTCCCGATAATATTTTGCCCCTAGCGTCCCACGACCTTGACAGGGGTCAACAAACCATAGTGCGCTAGTCAAGTTCAACCCGCCATTTCCTGATTGAATTAAACCCACCCGCACGACCCTTGACAGAGGTCAACAAGGTCGTACGACTACCCTAATCCAATCGCATCACATGCTTTGCAGATAAGCACTAGTCAGCTACCGCATACTACGCCTTGACAGAGGTCAACAAACTGTAACACCTTAGAATGTGTTTTGTAGCTAATTATATTTTTATGTGTGGTTTTTAATAAAAAGTTTACCAAATTAAGTTTTAAATATTTTATCCTAATTATTGTGTATTTTATTAGATTTTTGTTAGGCACACACACACTTGTGCATGTAAATTGTGGTTTAACCATTGCTTAATCTAGTGTTAAGTTTGTTTAAGTGTTATGGTTGTATTTAGTAGTGATAGTTTTTTTTTTAAATGGAAAAAGGGTTTTTAAATAATAATTGGTTTCATGGTTTGACTTTGTGTGAGAGAGAGGGCATGGGAGCATGGCTCATGCCATGCTCATTTAATGAGGAAAGAGAGGGTGAGAAAGGGGTCTTTGGGGGTGTGCTCATTCTCCATCTCATTTCTTTTCTTCTCTCATTATCTCACTCACACACACACACACACACACACACACACACACTCACCTGACCCAGCAGCAGCAGCAGCAGCACCTCCAGCCTCTGAAGCAGCCACAGCAAGAACAACAACAACATCAACAACAACATCAGCTACAACAACAGCCTCATCATCATCATCATCTTCAGTAGTGGCAGCAGCATCCTCACCATCATCAGCTTCACCATCATCATCTTCAGCAACAGCAGCAGAGAGCATCAGCAGCAGAAGAGGTAGCAGCAGCAGCAGAAGAAGTAGCAGCAGCAGCAGCCCAGGGCAGCAGCATCAGCAGTAACAGCTCCAGCAACTCGCAGGAGCTCTTCTCCACTTCTTCACCTGCTTCCTAGGGTTGCACAGGGTATATTTTCTGAACCCTATTGCTTGTTGTGTAGCTTGTGCGTAGTTTGGTGTCGATTATTGCTAAATTAGCTAATTTGTGCTAGATTATGGTGTTTAAGTGGAATTTTGACAAATTGTTGATTGTGTTAGCTACCTTAGGTTAATTTAGTGTTATTAGGGTCACTTAACTAAGTTTAACCCCGGATTACACTAAAATACCATAAGGTTTCTTTTTGGTGCAAAATTGTCGTTTTTAAGTGATATTATGGATATCTGGAATCTGCTATGGACCCGGACCCTACAGAACAAAGTTGAGGAAACTGGAGCATGCTAATTAGGTCTAGACACCACCACCAAAGTACGAGCCACCTCCTCCCTAACCTGGCCGCCAATTTCTCCATATTGGCCGCAAATTGCGGCCAAGTGGGGGACTTGGGTGTTGGGGTTTGGTGTGGGGTTCCCTGCTGTGTAGTGTAGTGTTTTGGTATGTCTAGTTTTGTAAGTTTTGGCCTGTAGGAAAATCTGGGATCATATGTCGCTTTTGTGTTTCGTTGTGTTTGCGCGATACGCGCGATACGTGAGTGGGTTCTGTGATCCAGCGTATCGCGGCGTGTCGCGATGGTTTTAGACGCGTGCACACACGATTCAACGTATCGTGCACACGCGCGTTTAGTTCGCGACGCGTGTTTCTCGTTTCGATTCGATATCGCGTTTCGCGGAATATTTTGGCTTATATGTGATTTCCATGTTATATTTCCAGGTTTGCAGGCAGGAGCTACGGACACGGCTACAGGGGGAGCAGATGATAGGATTCACCCAGCGTGGAGTTTAGGTGAGTAGATATAACATCTACAGGGGAATCGCCCGCATGGCGTTATGCGTCTGGGCTAGGATTCAATTACCTGTCGCACATTCTACGTCATTGTAGAATTGCGCATTTACTGCATTTCCTTGATATAGTTATATACTGTGACTAGCTTCCGTAGGACACTGCACACATTATTGACGGTTCATGTTGCACGAGCACGGATTGTATGCTACACACACACCGTCAATAATTGCTATGTCACACACTACCCCTTATAGCTACTATTGCTTGCCACCCTTGACATCTAGCTTATCGGTATACCTATAGTGTATCATACCTTTAGTGATAGGTATATTTTCACTTTGCGATACAGCTACAGGTATACCTCCTACATATTTTACCTATACCGGGAGGGATTTCCTACATATGTTACTTATACCTAGGGGGATATACGACATCAGTTCCTATAGGTAGATACCTATATTTTGCTACACCTGTATGTTAGACACATATTCAGTTGTTGTCGCATATTCACAATTACTGATGTTACTTAGCTGTACCTTATCTTGTTTTCGCATACATCTGGTTCAGCTATATACTTGTGTTTACCTGCTCGCATTCAGATATATCGCATACATTTATTCCTGGATTTACGCATTGTTTATCTGGATTTTATATGATGTTTTCGGGATTTGGGAACCGCGGGAGTTCATGAAAATTATGCATACATGTAACAACCCGGATTCCTTGATATGATATTTGAGCGTCCCCCATGAGTTTTATCGGTGCTGATTACATACTCCATACGAGGTGTGGTTGCCGTATGAGAGTACATGGTGGGGCCCGGTATGGTTCCCCTCGGCAAGAAGATCGATGGGTTTGCCGATTGAGCCTGGAGGCGGGCGAGTACCTACCGGTGATTGATTGGACCTGGCAGTTGTCCGGAGGCTACTGGCCAGAGTAGAGAGATGGATGCGGGATGACCTGTACTGTCGGGGCCGAGGGCCGACATTGTAGACGGACCCCGTGGGCTGATCCGGACTGACGGAGCCCAATATATGAGGATTTCTGTGTCGATGCTTGGCACACGGTTTCATGATATTTCTTTAACCCCTTCTTTGTATATATAACAGGGGATTTAGCCGTTGTTATATATACCCTTACACCAATATTAGTGGTATGGGATGCTAATATATGTGTATTGCCCCCATCATATTTATTTCTGTACATATATTTACCTTTAGGATGTTAGATTCTTACTTGAGATTGGACTTGGGATACTAGGTGATTCATTGGGATTGGACATTTGATATACCTATGTGATTGGTGATTCATACATTCGGGATATCGGAGATTACTCGATATCGTACATTGAGGAGATGTGAGACTTATATGATGTGAGTGCCCAATGTGGGGGCTGGTTTGAGGATTTTGGATTGGAGTATCTTGATGGATTGTGATCCTGCCACGACGTCAGGTTTCCGTGGGAAATGACATATTCCACCCTATACCTCACCCTTACCTACCTTATGCACAGATTCATATATTGGTAGTACTTGTAGTGTACCCTTATGGTAGTTGCATATTTGCTTTCTCATATCTCTATTGCATAGTCATTGCATACTATTATCATGTCATCATTGCTTCACATATTGATCGTACCTGCTAGTGTACTCTTCTTAATTCAGCATTGCATGACATATTACTATTTTAATCGCATATCTTAGATTCATGCTGTACGTGCATTCCTGCGATTACCTGCATATGTTTTATACTATTCACGAGTTGGCAACTCACCCCCGTTGTGCCACAGGTGTTTCAGGTTGTTCCCCAGAGTAGTCGAGGCAGGCTATTTCTCTATTCAGCTATCCAGCTATCATCTTTTGCTACAGATACCGCATCAGCTCATAGTACCTTTTGCTTAGGTGGGTTAGATGGTTATCTGTATTTCATATTGTATATTCGTTGTATTTGTACTCTCCATCTACTATTGTATTTGTGGACATAGAGACTTGGTGAGGACGTTAGCATGTATTATTGTGGATTTGATGTCTTTTATATATAGCTTTTCTCTACTGTCATTACTTTTGTGTTGTATTCATCTTGGCTAGTTTTTACAAAAAGGGGTGTTGCTAAAATTTTAAAGGAAGAAAGTAAGACTTTTTAAAGAATTCGGGTTGCGATTTCAAATGTTTCAAAACTTATATTATCTTTTCCGTATTTTTCATGGTTTAGATTTCTGGGTTTGGCTTTCTTTTACTACGTTGCGTCTTTAGGCGTTGCGTAGTATTAGGGCCGTCACGGGCCAATTTTGGGTCGTGACACAAACGCAGCATGAATACTAAATAGTACTTATCTGACATGACGGAGGGCTACGACAGGTTTTCAAAAAAACCTTTTGCGTAATGAACTTGATATCATTGTAGAATCGAGTGATTTTGAAAAGGAGTGTTTTTTAGGCTTTTACTAGTTTCGCTAAAGAGGTCACTCCCGGTGAAGGGATCTCGGCTCTTTCCTTATCAAATGAGGTGCTGGATATTCTACAAGGAATACCGCTATGCAAAGCAAAAAATTAAAAAAAAAATCAAAAACAAAACCGAGTGGGTTGTAGCATCTGCTAGTTTCGCTAAAGAGGTCACTCCCGGTGAAGGGATCTCGGTTCTTTCCTCATCGAATGAGGTGCTGGATATTCTACAAGGAATACCGCTATGCAAAGCAAAAAACTAAAAAAGCAATCAAAAACAGAACCGAGTGGGTTGTAGAATCTGCTAGTTTCGCTAAAGAGGTCACTCCCGGTGAAGAGATCTCGGCTCTTTCCTCATCGAATGCGGTGCTGGATATTCTACAAGAAATACCGCTATGCAAAGAAAAAAACTAGAGCTACTCTTTTAGAAAATTTGATTCCACAACATCTTTAGGTTTCTTTCTTTTCATGAATCTCATTAATGAAGTTCCATCATTTATGCTTCCTAAGTATCACAGAAGAAACGAAAATACAACGTACGCTTATGCCATCCGCATTTGCCACAGTGTCCCGTTATGGACCATTAGGTTACTTAACTGACGGCATAGCGGGGCTGGACTAGCGCGGGTGCAAAATATAAGCAATGTTTATTATATATCTTATATATAATAATAAAGCATTCGTCTCAAGCATATAAAGTGATCACATCACAGAATATCAGCAGCAGAAGTCAGCATATGAAATATTGGATATACTAGGAGGTCCGTGTTTTATATTAATCCTGTAAAAAAACACGGTTTCCTTGGTCACGATGAATAGCCAAACCCACATCCCTAGACCCCTACGAGAGCGACATGCAACCCTACCAATTCTAGAGTTAGGCGCCCCAATCTCGACTCCTCGAGATGGTCTCCCACAGGACTCTAGAACCCGGTTACTTGCACTCCCTGCCTTGGGTCTATCCTAATGTGGAAAAGTAAATAATATATAACAAGGGTGAAATCATCCTCAACCCAGAAGTGCCCCAATAAAAGAATATTACATACAAGTTTTTACATGGATGAAAATGAAAAAAACTCCCATCTCATATATAAAACCACGGCTATTCAAAACACGACGATCCAATATAACATATCACAGCAACACATAACATCACATGTCATCAATGTAAGTAAATATGTGTATCCCAATTGTCGTTGACATATAGCAATGAAACCGGCGATACAACACATATTACACTTACGGTCGCAGAAAAGAAAATTTCAAACTACAACATTTGGAATCCGCATCCCCTAGACATCATAAACCCGGAATATCACATACTTCGGATTTCATACCTAACATTGTAAATCTTACATTTGGGTCTCATCTATGAAAACACCTTTTCAAAAGTAATCGGGTAATTCAACAAGATTCCCGATTACTATCGAGACCGAAATGTTAAATTTACAAGCAACTAATCAATTTTCATAAAACTAATTGGTGTAGATTCCAAATATTATATCACATTCCACAGATAGCTAGACGATGTTAAACTTTCCGATCGAATCAATAAACACCTAAAATTTCCCAAAGAGCTCAACACTTGAGCACTGTTAAGAAATACTCAGTACATGCCACAATACCTATGGACCAACCGTAGAAGGGTCAACATTTGCCTCACCTATGGCGCCGCGGAACTACCGCAAACCCTAGGGTTTGATGGCGGTTCCGACGGTCATAGAATCGAGTTAGGGTTTTGTTCTTCTAGAGAGTCCACAGAATTACTTGCATGATTTTTGAATATTTTCAACTTTGGAAAAATCCAACTTTTGGAAAATTTCCAGCGAGGGAGAAAATGGGTTATTGATATCCGTTCGAACTTTTTAACGCCGTCTAAATTACCCGAAACGATGTTAGAATTACGACTACAAAACACTCCGAATTTCTTTTACAGAAAGATAACATCACATGCAATCTTAGGAAAAAAAATCAACACCTGAAACACCAAAACACAGAGACCAGAACACCGAACGAAAACGAACCCAAGAAGACAACTCGGGGCCGGCCAGGCTGGAATTTTAAGGCATCCCGCCGGGTCAAATCCGGCCAATTAGGTTCGTGTTTGTCCAGTTTTTATGTTACATCTCATATAACATTCTGCATATGCTTAAAAAAATTTTAGACGTCTTAAAAATTTCGACAGAAACTAGGTTATTGTTTCGAGTGTTTCGGAGTTGTTTCGGTTTCGTAAATCTACAAACATCGTCTAATTCTCTAGCTTGGTTCTGATACCACTGTAGGGATGCCTAGCACGACAGAAGGTTTCGGTAGGCATCATCCAAGCCATTTTTAAAAAATTGTCTTGCTAAACAGCCCTAACTTTAGAATTTTAACTAGAGAATTAGACAATAGAACATGTAAACAACTTTACATCTAAGTAAACAGAGAATAAAACCTTTGTAGACCGGTCCTTCACTTCAATAGCTCCGTGTAGAAGTCCCTTCGCTGCATGTAGTGTTCTCCCGGACTCTACTTGGACTCCAAAATATAAAAGGAACAAGCTTGCTTGAAGTCTTTGAGGCCGAAGATGATCTATGTCGAGAAGACGCTAACTCAAGCTACCTCTTCACTAATTAGGGATTAGTGAAGATAACACCTTAAACTAAATGGCTAATCTAGTAGAGGATGATGAAGTTGGATTTTTTCTCACTTTAGAATTAATTTTCTCACTAATTTTCTTCACATCTCATAAACCTAGAAAGCTTTTTCTTGAGGAAGAAGAAGATGAAGCCAATAATTGTTATGGCAACTATGGGTGAGAAACATCTCATATAACTCATGTAGAGACTTAACCATGGCTAATGACAATGATTGGGTTAATAAATATCTAATGTAAGACAAAATTAGTGGACCAAGTCAATGGGTTCTACAAACTTCCACTAAACATCATCCATGACTAATTTCCAACCAATTTGTGATTTACTTTAAATAAATAAACCCTACATTATCATGAGCATGGTGTGAGTCTCATATACCCATGTAGCATGTATCAACAAGCATGACACAATAATAATATATATCATATATATATTAAGTGTGCAATAGTGAGAAAAAGAAATGCATAAGTGAGCAAATATTAGTTAATGTAAATTAGTATATCAAATATACAATTATACATTAAATTATCAAATCAACACTTGATTTAATAATCCGGTTATATCACATATAACCGACTAATATCATATATAAATTTATCGAATCAACACTTGATTCGATAACCCGGCTATATCACATATAACCGACCGATACCAATATCGTGAGAATAGAATACGGTATCACATACTCGTATTAATCTCGGTCCCGCACATATCACATATGTGCTCCTACTTCGTTTTGCCTTAGCCAGGAAACCTCTGTGTAGGACTCTAAAGGCTCGTCAATACGCTGGCAATAGGTGATGATCATATCAACCACCCACAAGCCGTCAACGGTACTAGCTGGACGTAACGGCTAGCCGGGTATTGAGCGATCAGAATATCAACATGCAAGCCTGCTCATACATCTGTAAAGCCTGTGAGTAACACCAACGTACAGTCCGGTCTCTTTGTCTGATATGTCGCATATCTAGTCTAGGGGTGGTAAATGTCAGACCCTAGTAACCGATAAGTCGTGCCCGTGTGAGACTCATAACGGGTCGAGAAACTACTGATAACACTTACCAGTAAATCTCCGTATCAGCCCTGACCATGGACTTCCTGTTATAGCCGATCGAGCACAGCGCAACATCAACCCCTAATACCGGGAGAGACGAATCCCATCTTATCGCTCATTGCCTCCATGTGACTCGGGACTATTCCCAAAAACCACAGTTTTGCACGTTCTCTTTAACGTGGTAAGGTGGAAATCAAAGCACAGTGGGAATCACACAAGACTCTATGACGATCTCGGGTCTACAGACTAATCTGTACCAGTGTCACCAGAGAACTGCTATCTGACGATAGGTATAATACCAACTAGGAGTTCTCGGCGAGTCCGTTCAGTGTACTCAGTCTCCACTGAGCACCCGTATACCATCTTTAATGTCAAACACCAATGGATATGGGATCATCCATCGCCCATCATATGGGTCAAGAAGCGTATACGCTAGTCTACACTGGAATATCGATGCCTTGTCTCGATACACCCTCGACTATGAACAATTAAAGGATGTACTTGTGGACTACCCTGGCCCCACCAGTATGATCTCTATCATAGTCCCGGTAGTCAAGTACACATCCTAAGGGCTTTATCAACATATGAGAGCAAGACAGTATTACAATACAAGTCTACATGTTAAGACAAAGAGCAACCAGATAGCACACTATCATGTCGAGCAAGAAAGTCCTCTCTATATATATCCAAGCATCCACTATAATATACATCATATGTACAATAATGGCATCTAGGGCTTACATATATGTCACGACCCGAAATATTAGCTCGTGACCGGCACTTAAATCACGCCACGTCTAAAGGCGTCACGTAATTCAAGTAAGACGAAACCCAGAAATCTAAACCCTTTTAAGAAAAATCAAGGAGGTGAAGTTTTGAAATAAAGGTATAATGAAATCAAGTTTTCTTAAATGCATAGAAAAGGAACATTAATAATGCAAGTAAAATTTACTAGTTTGAAAACATGTTTCATCTTTTAAAAATTTGGGCATCAACTCCTTTGTATATTTTGATCCAAAACCACAATACAAGATAATGATAAAGGCATCCCCAAACGGGAGCTAGATCTTCGTCAAACGGCGTATCACAACCACGCAAGACAGTAAATATTAGTATATGACGCCCAACGGTGAAGTTCACCACAAAAGATAAAGAAATAAGCAAGAAATCAAAACCACAAGTAGCGGAAAACCCCTCGCTCTAAGTCTCGCAACCACAAGTCTCACTAAGTCTCTTTACTTATACAAATACTAATTTTGATTGATGGAGTTGATTAGATACAATATGAATAATAATACGAGAGGGGTACAATCCAACATGTACCACCTACCAAAGCAAAACACCCGAATGCAGCTGTGTGCCAGCGATGCCGCTACTGATCCATACGGTCAACCTGCATGAACTGCGGCACAACGGGGGTGAGTTTCCAACTCGTGAGTAGAAAACATCAACAGGTAGAAATCGAATAAAATAACGATTTTCTAAGTCAACTATATCATAAAGATAATACTATGATATCTAGGGTGACGGTATCTGCAAAACTGTGCGAACAATATAATAATCAAAGCCTGCATGCATGTGGATAATATCCAACAATATAATCATTTCTTGTATGCATGTGGATCTCGTCCATGTGTCAACCAATAACACAACAATATCATGTATGTAAATTATCATAAAAGCATATGCATGAAAGTATGAGGATATAAATCAACGTGTGTCCCTCGCGACACATCAAAATCATGGAACCCGAGTGTCCAACATCGACACTCGAAACATCATGAAACCCGTGCCCAGCAACGACACATAAATCCTCATATATCTCAGGCGTCGCATCCTTAGATCGGCCCTCAGGCGCCGCATAATCTTGTTGGCCCTCAAATCCATCTCACTGCTCCGGTCGGTATCCTCCGGATAACCGCCGAGCACAAAACTATCACCGGTAGGTAGTGCTCCCCTGCCAGGCTCACCTCTAACAATACGAGTCTTCTTTCCCCAGGGTACCTCACCAGGTCCACCATGTACCAGCAGACGGTGCCTACCGCTCCTCAAATTGGGTTTCACATATCACACGTCTCAGAACAGAGAAAACACATGGTGGACGCACTGAAATATCATATCAAGAGAAACCGGGTTTTTAAAACAATACATACTTTCTTTTGAAATAACCACGGTTCTCAAATCCAGAAATCTCATGAAAACAGTATATCTCAATGCGTATAATCATAAAAGAATGATGTATGCGACATATAATAGAAATGTAAGCATATCCGTATATCATGAAGCATGGAACAGTAATATGCACATATCAAGAGAAAGCCGCTCTTTTAAATAAATCCAATTTTTAAATATATCATGCGGTTCCCAACTTCTCCAAAGTCAAATGCAACATCGTATAAACATGTATATGTAACTATAGCAGGTAAATCATGCTATGAGTCATATCATGATGCAGCAATCCTACTGTATAGTGACATGGCAATTATCGATGATGAAGTGTGTGAGCCGGAAAAATCTGTGTAAGTGTAGCATACGCATCATCGATAATGGTGTAGGTGTACTAGCACAGGTATATGTAATGCAATGAGAGTGACATGAGCGTAGCATAAAGTAAATCGTATGCAAATGCTGACAGGTATACGTATCTAACATGACCGAGTCGGTGAATCTATCAATTGGCATCCAGCCTCACAACATCACGTACATTATAATCCATCGTACGGCATCCTCTAGTCAAGGGTATGGATCAAACATCAAGTCAAATTCATCACGTACGGAAAATCATCGTACGGCGACATTAAACCATTAGAGATCCTATCATCCTATATGACAATGAGGGGTACGGACCTAACGTCTTGTACGACATATCAATCAAGATTCACAATATTATATAAATCTATACACCTATATCCCCGGGTCACAACCATAACAATCTCATATCAAGGGACCGGCAAAGGTATCAGTCATCTCAATCGACTCGCATCCGTATACCGACATATCAATAAAGTCATCACATCACCTCGTATATTCTTTTCATCGCATTAAGTCATCTTTTATATATACATCTACTTTATTAATCTAGTTTCATGCTACTCTAAAACTCATATTTATTCTAGTGTAACTACATATCTATAAGTCGTGATTCACCTTCACTTTTCATATCCCTAAAACTTTCATCTCATCTCTCGATATACATATTCAATCCTTCACATCATCTCTAACTATCTTTTAAACCATATCCTTAGTTTTCTAATCTAGGTTTTCTTAACCATATTCTCTATATCGGTTTCCATCAAAAACATGCGGGGGTGCTATACGCCATCCACCCGACTTCCCGCGTAGATATGGATCTACTCACCTTGATCTTCGCTTGATGGAGTCGATGACGCCACACTCATCCTCGTCGTCTCGAAGTTCACGTGGGGGTACCTACATATAACACATAGCATCATAAACTGAAATTGCGAGCGAAAACCAAAACGATACACTAAACGTACATAGGTTAAAACCTATGGTGTAAGTATGCACAAATAACCAACAACTCTCGACGATTGACGTATAAACGTGAATCGACCGAGATAAAACACAAATACCAAATTACAATTCATTAAAAGCCGCAAAACAATTTCAAAAACTATGTAAAACACTTCCAGATTTTCCTCAGGTGGCAATTAGCAAATTTTGCATACAGGAGGGGTCTAATTAACTGATTTAGGAGCTACAGAAGAAACAAGGGGCCAAACCATCCTAACCTAGTTGTAATTTGCGGCCAGGATGAATAAAATTGAGGCCAAGTGGAGGGAATTGGGGCTCGGGTCCCTGTGGTAGCTTCCTGGGTGCCTGCATGACTCACAGTGTTTGCAAAATAAATCCTAGTGTCCCCGGGTGTTAGCAGATATCAATTTCCCTTCCCAATTTCCAGAAAAATACAGTATCGGGGTTTCTAGGTTCGTGATGCAGGGTTTAAGTCTATGGTTTAAGTCTCTAATCACACCTTAAAGGGGTTGTATGGTCTCTACTAACCTCAATTACACCATAGCAACTCAAGAATCTCTCAAACCCTAACTAGGAATTTTCTAAGTTCACAAAACCACTCAATATCGATACTAAACATAGATGGATGCTTAAGGAATTGAAATACTATACTAATGGTGCAGAAATTAGCTCATTTGGCAACTCAAGAAAATTCTTGAGTTGCCCCAAGTTTTCAAAATCCGATTTTTCTTGGTCCAAAGTGCATCTAGTAAGCTTGTGCATGTTTTTATTGAAATGGGGATGGACTTTTGATATTGTTTTGGGGGTGTTTTGAGGGGATAGAGGAGGAGGATGAAGTGGGCTGCCATGGTGATGAAGAGGGGAGAGAATGAAGAAGGAAAACAATGAGGGAACAAGCAATGGTCCAAGGTTGACCCCCTCACCTCTCTCTCTCACTTCTCTCTCTTGCCCATACCCAATATTCTAATCCCAATTTCTTTTCTTTTCTTTGTTTTTTTCTTTTTCTTTATCTTTTCTTTTCTTTTCACAATAGAAACCCAAATGAGCCATGGTTACAAAAAAATGTAACAAAGTGAAAAAGACATGGTGCATGTCATGTGCACAAAACAAACTTAATGTACGATTAGCGATATTTAATCGCGATTTGCATTAAAATAGAATATAATTAATTATATAACAATCTATAAATGCTCAAATCTTGTAATCTCTTTCAAATTCAATAATTTACATAATTTCCAAATATTTCCCAATTTATCGGTATTTAATTATACCGCATTATCGAAATATTCATAATATTTATTATTTAGTTATAAAAATTCCCCAAAATAATATTTTTTTTTCTGAAATGTTACAATCTTCCCCCTTTAGAGAAATTCGGTCCCCGAATTTAAATTTAAACTCCTCCAATTTCTAAAACATGTCAGTAAAATGATCCAGTCGCCGGGGCTCCGAAATCATAAATACATAAAACATGTCGTAGCGCAAGGCATGCACATGAAAACGAGTATATAAATCAAAATCAAAACTCCGTCAAGCATCCCGCAATCATCGGAGTTATGTTGAAGACACCAATGTCAAAGCCTAAAACGAAAACCAACATGATATACATTAAACTATACATGTAAACATCGTAAAACACCTGAAAGAAATGGATGCCAAACCATTTCAAGTTGCTGTGCGATGCGCGTATCACTGCACAGTGGCGGACGTCTATTGTTAGAAAATAGCTATATATATATATATCCTTTATTTAATATGCACGTCTCGCCGTTTTGAAAACAATTTAGAAGGGTTTCCTTTATTAAATGTCTTGTGTCATCTTAGACACGTAGGTAAATACTGAGACTATAGCTCCTTTTTTTTGGAAACCCCTTCGATAGCTATAAATGCATACAAAAATATATTCAGGTACTGTCCTCTGGCTAGTCCTGCTCAGTCACTATATCAAATAGTAAATATCATAAAACATGCTGCTCAAAGGAAATCAATCCCAAAATGTATACATGACTGCCATGTGCATCTGGTGCGCACGGAAATCGAAATCAATGAATATGTCATATATGTGCACAGAAACAAAATCTAAGTGCAACGGGTGTGCACGAAACACCTGTCAAGGGCAACGGTGTGCCTGACAGTAATATCAGGTGCATCTGGTATGCACGAAGAATCTCGATTTAGTGCATCTGGCGTGCACTAAAATCGCATTAACCGCCCAAGCATGCGCAAGAATCCAAATCAAGTGCATAAGGTGCACGAAACAAGTATCGAGTATCGCAATCGAAATCGACGGTATACAACACATGTCAATCTAAATCCAAATCCGGTATACCGTGGTATATAATCTCATAACCATGTGCATCCGTGTGTATAAATCAAATCAGAATACTAAAAGTGCATGAAAACTATGCCGAAAGCATAAGTCAAATCACATGCATACCATAGGTTTGAAATCAAATCAATATCTCGAATGACATCAAATCGAAGTCAAATGCAACTGTGGTGCACAAAATCTCAATCATGCAAATAAATTGCCCAAAATACTGAAATCAAAGGTGGCGGAAACAATCCCGCTCTAGCACATCCTCTAAAGATCTCTGGCCAACTGCCATGGTCACTCATAACATGTCTCGTTGACGATGCCGAACTCTGGCCTGCTGAGTGTGCACAATATGACCGCTCCCGGGTCTAAGTCTTCTAGAATAGTATTCCAGAAAGGTTCTGTCGAAATCTCTCCCGAATCTCGTTTCTGCCGAATTGCCCGAAGTTATCACCCTTTACTAGATCTATTTCTTATTCCGGAACGGCTGCATACTCATCGCGACTCCTTCTGGAAGATATATCCTTCTACAACGCCTCTGCATGCGTATCACATCTCTGATGTCAGCGGAGTGGAACTTCATCTCATCAAGATCTCGTACGAACCTCTTACTCCACTTCTCTCTAATGTCGACTGATTCGGACTCATCTCTTCGTGGCTGAATGGACTGCGCTCCAACGGCTATACTCGTATCTGGAGTCTTCCAAGCAATGTATCCCATCATATGATATCCGAACAACGTCGAACTTTTCGATCGATTCGTCAAATTTCGATAATCCTCCAAGAGCTCAACATCCTGGGTACAGTTTAATAGTATTCTAGTACATGCCACGGTACCTATGGACCAACCGTAGAAGGGCAAACCCAAGCCTCACTGATGGAACCGCTGAACTGCTGCAAACCCTAAAGTTCAGAAGCGGTTCCATGATCATCATGTCGAGTTAGGGTTTCATTCTTCTAGAGGGTCCACAGAATTATATGCATGTTCCTCCGAATACTTTAAGCTTGGAAAAATGGGTTTCTGACATTCGTTCGAACTTTATAACTTCGCCTGGACGACACGTGAATACCCTTCGTCCGTATGCTAAGCAATGCCTCAATCCTCCAGGAAAGACGATACATCATCGGTCATCTCTGGATCGGTCTACTCTAGATCTGAGTAAGACTCTCCATACTAGAAATCTTCAACTCAACCGGGCCTGCGTCGGCGTATCAATCTGACGAATCACCTTCGTCTCTCAACTCGGGATAGACTAGCTATCAACTGTCGCATCTCTGCCTGAAAGCTCCAGCGATCTCAGTTCGTAAGCTCTGGAAGCGACATCACATCAATCTCAGCAACAGCTGGGTCATCTGTCCGTACGGTAGACGACATCATAATCTCTGAGGTAGGATGTACATCAACAGTCCTCTCGCAACTGGCAGCTCTAGCAATGGCCCGATCATCCGGTGTAAAACCAAACACTCGCTTCAACAAGAGGTCATAACTCAAACACTACATCGAGACGTTCCCATATCACCGGAAAACACAATGGTCAGTCCTCGTCCACGACGAGCTCGCCCTGACCGCATCACTAGCAGCAGCTCAATCTGCGCTCAACCCATGGTGACAGGAACCACAATCGTATGTCGGTGAAAACAGATCAAGGGCATGGAAGGAAATGACAGATCCAGAATGGATACATGATCATAAAAGAAACAGCATCAATGAAAGTATGATCATGGAGATGAACAGAATCAAGGATCTCAAATGGATGTATAATCAAGGGTACGAAGAGAATCACATATCTCAAAATATGCACATCCAAAGGTTTCTTAAGTGGAGTATCGTATCTTAAATATGCCGCGGAACATACGTACGGTACGTCACTCTACTCAAGCTACCTACTCCATCAATCAGGGTCAACCTATGAAACGAAAGTTCGGGTCTAATACCCCCCTGTCCAAGTCTAAGTTCCGTAAGGTCAAGCCTAGGTTCCGAAATATACATACGCCCTAGACTCCGCATAGTCAAACATAGACTCGAACCAAGGTTAAACCTAGCGCTCTAATACCAACTTTGTCACGACCCGAAATATTAGCTCGAAACCGGCACTTAAATCACGCCACGTCTAAAGGCGTCATGTAATTCAAGTAAGCCGAAACCCAGAAATCTAATCATTTTTAAGAAAAATCAAGGAGGTGAAGTTTTGAAATAAAGGTATAATGAAATCAAGTTTTCTTAAATGCATAGAAAAAGAACATGAATAATGCAAGTGAAATTTACCAGTTTGAAAACATGTTTCATCTTTTAAAAATTTAGGCAGCACCTCCTTTATATATTTTGATCCAAAACCACAAAACAAGATAATGATAAAGGCATCCCCAAGGGGCAGCTAGCTCTTCGCCAAACGGTGGATCACAACCACGCAAGACAGTAAATATAAGTATGCGACGCCCAACGGCGAAGTTCACCACAAAAGAAAAAGAAATAAGCAAGACATCAAAACCACAAGTAGCGGAAAACCCCTCGCTCTAAGTCTCGCAACCACAAGTCTCACTAAGTCTCATTACTTATACAAATACTAATTTTGATTGATGGAGTTGACTAGATACAATATGAATAATAATACGAGAGGGGTACGATCCAACATGTACCACCTACCAAAGCAAAACACCCGAATGCAGCTGTGTGCCAGCGATGCCGCTACTGATCCATGCGGTCAACCTGCAAGAACTGTGGAACAACGGGGGTGAGTTGCGAACTCGTGAGTAGAAAACATCAACAGGTAGAAATTGAATAAAATAACGATTAATACTATGATATCTAGGGTGACCGTATCTACAAAACTATGCCAACAATATAATAATCAAATCCTTCATGCATGTGGATAACATCCAACAATATAATCATTGCTTGTATGCTTGTGGATCTCGTCCTCGTGTCAACCAATGACACAACAACATCATGCATGTAAAATATCATAAAAGCATATGCATGAAAGTATGAGCATATAAATCAATGTGTGTCCCTCGCGACACATCAAAATCATGGAACCTGAGTGTCCAACATCGACACTCGAAACATCATGAAACCCGTGCCAGCATCGACATGTAAATACTCATATATCTCAGGCGCCGAATCCTCAGATCGGCCCTGAGGCGCCGCATAATCTGGTCAGCCCTTCAAATCCATCTCACTGCTCCGATCAGTATCCTCCGGATAACCGCTGAGCCCAATACTATCACCGGTAGGTAGTGCTCCCCTGCCAGGCTCACCTTCTAACAATACGAGTCTTCTTGCCCTAGGGTACTTCACTGGGTCCAGCATGTACCCGCAGACGGTGCCTACCGCTCCTCGAATCGGGTTTCACATATCACACGTTTCAGAACCGAGAAAACACATGGTGGATGCAATGAAATATCATATCAAGAGAAACCGGGTTTTTAAAACAATACATACTTTCTTTTGAAATAACCACGGTTCTCAAATCCAGAAATCTCATGAAAACAGCATATCTCAATGCGTATAATCATAAAGCATGATGTATGCGATATATAACAGAAATGTAAGCATATCCGTATATCATGCAGCATGGAACAGTAATATGCACATATCAAGGGAAAGTCGCTCTTTTAAATAAATCAAGATTTTAAATATATCATGCGGTTCCCAACTTCTCCAAAGTCAAATGCAACATCGTATAAACATGTATATGTAACTATAGCAGGTAAATCATGCTAGGAGTCATATCATGATGCAGCAATCCTACTGTGTAAGGACATGTCAATTATCGATGATGAAGTGTGTGAGCTGGCAAAATTTGTGTAAGTGTAGCATATGCATCATCGATAATGGTGTAGGTGTACTAGCATAGGTATATGTAACGCAATGAGAGTGACATGAGCGTAGCATAAAGTAAATCGTATGCAAATGCTGACAGGTATACGTATCTAACATGACGGAGTCGGTGAATCTATCAATCGGCATCCAGCCTCACAACATCACGTACGGTATAATCTATCGTACGGCATCCTCTAGTCTAGGGTATGGATCAAACATTAAGTTAAATTCATCACGTACGGAAAATCATCGTACGGCGGTATTAAACCATTAGGGATCCTATCATCCAATATAACAATGAGGGGTACGGACCTAACGTCTTGTACGACATATCAATCAAGATTCACAATATTATATAAATCTATATACCTATATCCCTGGGTCACAACCATAATAATCTCATATCAGGGGACCGACAAAGGTATCAGTCATCTCAATCGACTCGCATTTGTATACCGACATATCAATCAAGTCATCACATCACCTCGTATATTCGTTTCATCGCATTAAGTCATCTTTTATATATACATCTACTTTATTAATCTAGTTTCATGCTACTCTAAAACTCATATTTATTCTAGTGTAACTACATATCTATAAGTCGTGATTCACCTTCACTTTTCATATCCCTAAAACTTTCATCTCATCTCTCGATATACATATTCAATCATTCACATCATATCTAACTATATTTTAAACCATATCCTTAGTTTTCCAATCTAGGTTTTCTTAACCATATTCTATATATCGGTTTCCATCAAAAACATGCGGGGGTGCTATACGCCATTCACCCGACTTCCCCCGTAGATATAGATCTACTCACCTTGATCTTTGCTTGCTGGAGTCAATGATGCCACACTCATCCTCGTCGTCTCGAAGTCCACATGGGGGTACCTACATATAACACATAGCATCGTAAACTGAAACCGCGAATGAAAACCAAAACGATACACTAAACGTACATAGGTTAAAACCTATGGTCTAAGTATGCACGAATAACCAACAACTCTCGACGATTGACGTATAAACGTGAATCGACCGAGATAAAACACAAATACTAAATTCTAATTCATTAAAAGCCGCAAAACAATTTCAGAAACTATGTAAAACACTTCCAGATTTTCCTCAAGTGACAATTAGCCAATTTTGCATATAGGAGGGGTCTAATTAATTGATTTTGGAGCTACAGAAGAAACAAGGGGCCAAACCATCTTAACCTGGCCGCAATTTGCGGCCACGATGAATAAAATTGCGGCCAAGTGGAGGGCATTGGGGCTCGGGTCTCTGTGGTAGCTTCCTGGGTGCCTGCATGACTCACAGTGTTTGCAAAATAAATCCTAGTGTCCCCGGGTGTTAGCAGATATCAATTTCCCTTCACAATTTCTAGAAAAATACGGTATCGGGGTTTCTAGGTTCGTGATGCAGGGTTTAAGTCTTTGGTTTAAGTCTCTAATCACACCTTAAAGGGGTTGTATGGTCTCTACTAAGCTCAATTACACCATATCAACTCAAGAATCCTCAAACCTTAACTAGGAATTTTCTAAGTTCACAAAACCACTCAATATCGATACTAAACATGTATGGATGCTTAAGGAATTGAAATAATACACTAATGGTGCAGAAATTACATCATTTGGCAGCTCAAGAAAATTCTTGAGTTGCCCCAAGTCTTCAAAATCCGATTTTTCTTGGTCCAAAGTGCATCTAGTGAGCTTATGCATGTTTTTATTGAAATGGGGATGGACTTTTGATATTGTTTTGGGGGTGTTTTGAGGGGATAGAGGAGGGGGATGAAGTGGGATGCCACGGAGATGAAGTGGGGAGAGAATGAAGAAGGAAAACAATGAGGGAACAAGCCATGGTCCAAGGTTAACCCCCTCACTTCTCTCTCTTGCCCATACCCAATATTCTAATCCCAATTTCTTTTCTTTTCTTTTTTCTTTTTCTTTATCTTTTCTTTTCTTTTCACAATAGAAACCCAAATGAGCCATGGTTACAAAAAATGTAACAAAGTGAAAAAGACATGGTGCATGTCATGTGCACAAAACATACTTAATGCACGATTAGCGATATTTAATCGCGATTTGCATTAAAATAGAATATAATTAATTATATAACAATCTATAAATGCTCAAATCTTGTAATCTCTTTCAAATTCAATAATTTACATAATTTCAAAATATTTCCCAATTTATCGGTATTTAATTATACCGCATTATCGAAATATTCATAATATTTATTATTTACTAATAAAAAATCCCAAAAATAATATTATATTTTTCTGAAATGTTTTAGTATAACTAACATTACACGTATAGAATCAACCAAAACAATATAAATGACGTATGAATTATACTTGATTATATAAGCGGTAAAATTAGTTTCGTGTCAATAGAAATTCAGGTTAGGGACTTATCATCATTTCAAATTAGCGATCAATTGCTGGAATTCCAGTTTCAGAACTGGAAGTCCAACTTCGCATGTGGTTTACTAAAGATTGTGTTTAGATTCAGGTGTTGCCCAGTTGAATAAAACCTAGTTCTATATGTTAGATATCCGACGCATCAAGCGGATCCATGATAGCCTTTCTGTACTAGAATATATGCCCAGTTTAGTGTGAAGGTGAAAGAAATATCACTACAAAAACTACAGAACACGTCGACATTCTAAAATACAAAAAAAATATCAAACGACTGTAAAACTGAACGAGACAAGATCCATATGTTAGCTAACTAAATTATCTACGCGAATATATAGGACTCCGCATATTTTCAGTTTTATGTAGTGACGTGCAGGCACTTAAATTCAAGTATCCTCAAGGAATGCTGCCCCGGACTGCAGTCCAGAGTCGCATTCCCAGTCATTTCTCATTACAGTGGCCTATCAGCATTGAAGGGTAAACTATAGAAGGTTCTAGCTTATCGAGTCGGATTCGATAAGAACCCTGGAACATCAGGTTTTGATTTGTATTTAATTTACCATGATTTTAATAAGGTGGCGTGCACGATAAAATTTCAAATTTGATGTAACTAAATGGAGGTATCATTTCATAGTGATAAAGTAAATATTTTTCTCTAAAATTCTTACACGTTATTCATTATCATAAAAGGGATTTATGGTTCCTGAATTCCGACATTTTAAATAGTTTATTTTATTTAGGCTTTCACATCGAACACTCAGGTTATATACATACGAATATCAATTGAAATGTCTGTTTCCTTTAATTGATCAATGCTAGATGTTATTCGTGTAAGTTCTAAATAATATTAACACGGGGTAGTAAACCCTATACGGGTTTCAATAACAACACAAGATCTGCTATACAAACACAGTCATAATTATGATTTAAAAATGAATCTATATATATAAATAGAGTAATGATTACTTAAGTTAACGCTATATTTAGCATGTAATAGAAAGTGAATGTGATTTCACTTGCCTTAAGACGAAAATGGCATAGCGGCGACGACGGCGATCATACGCACGACATGCATAGCAGCAGCAACACAACAGCAGCTACAAGCTTGGGCTCGGCTATATAGCTTGGGCTCGGCTATATAGCTTGAGCTCGTGGCGCGGCCTCTACGTGGGCTTGAGCATAGCCTCGACGATTTGTGACGGGATGGCTGCGGTGGTGATGGATACGATGGAGGATGGTTTGAGCTTGTTGGCAGCAGTGATGGTGCTATGTCAATGGTTGCAGTAGCTTAGGCGTGGAGCTCGGTGGAGTTTGCAGAGGAGGAAAGCTTGGGTGTGCTCGAGGTTGGTGATGATGAAGATGGAGGCGATGGTGTTGGTGGTTGAGGTGATGTTGAGTAGCTCATCGGCGGCAGTCGTGGACGATGGCATTGGCGGTAATGGTGATCGGTTATTGGTGTTGGGTTCTCGGTTGTGGGTTGAGAGGGGGAGGAATAAAGGAGATGGGGGTTGCCGGTTGTAGGGAGGTGAAGGAGACGAGGTCAAAGGGGAGATCATTGGCGATGAGGTCGACGGTGAGGGTGCAGTGGGCGGGCTCGGTTTGTGGAGTGAGAACAAGAGAGAAGGGGGAGAACGAGAGAGAGGTAGTTTTCAATAGGGGAAGAGAGCTTGGAGGCGAAGGATTGCGATGGAGGATTCGAGGGAGGCGATCACGGAAGGGTTAGGATCGGGGGTTGGGTTGTGGGTGAATGGGTCACGCAGAGAGGGCGAGAGATGAAGGAAGCCGTTGGGGAATGAGAAAGAGGGATGGGGTCCGAAGGAGGTGATCTCGCTGTTTGTTGGCAACGAGGCGAGAGCGTGGGCGAGCGCGGGTCGGGAGGCGGAGGTTGCGCAGAAGGCGTAGATGTGAGAGAAGAAGGCCGGAAAAGAAGAAGAAGAAGTGTGGGGAGTTGGGTCGGATCGGTTAGGGGTCGGGTCGGGTTAGGTTAGGAAAATGGGCTTGGGTGGTTTAGGGTTTGGGTAGGAAAATTAAAAATAAAAACAAAAAAAAATATATATATATATATATATATATATATAAATATGAAAAATAATAGGAAAATTCTGGAAAATACGGAAAAATATATACGTGGAGTTGAGGATTTACATCATACCCCCCCTTAGAAAAATTTTCATCCTCGAAATTAAGGAATGAAAACAACGGAACAAAACAACAACTACTCAAACAGGTGCGGAAAACGTGGACGGATGTCCTCCTCGTGTTCCCAGGTAGACTCTTCTAGAGAAAGACCACCCTAAGAAACTTGAACTAAGCGAATGACTTTATTCTTTATCACTATTTTTCGATGATCGAGAATGGTGGTAGGTTGTTCCTCGTAAGACAGATCGGTGCCCAACGTTAACTCTGAATGGTCCAGGATATGGCTGTCATCCCGAACGTAGCGTCTCAACTGAGAAACATGGAAAGTATTGTTCAACATCAACCCCCAATACCGGGAGAGACGAAACCTATCCTATCGCTCATTGCCACCATGTGACTCGGGACTGTACCAAAAATCCACATGTTTGGACGACTCCTTTGAGCCGTGGTAGGGAGGAAATCAAAGCACAGTGGGAGCCATGATCAGTCGAAAATACTGCATCTTTAAACCGACAATTTCCCTATCATTTGCACTCATCTAGAAGTGTTCGGCATTCATATAGCACATATTAGCAAAACAGTCGTTAAATATAAGATTGCATGTGTTAGACTTTAAAATCAGCACTATAAGGGAAATTGACTGCATTTCATAGCATGGCATCATTCCTATATATCGCAACTTGTGTTTCGATATCTGTGTAGGAAATTACAGAAGATCGGTCAAATTTACAAACGAAGACGGTTAAAAAGACGGCAGCTCATGGATTTGGAATCTGGAAATGATCTAAGAAGCATTCAGAGATTTAACATATCAGAAAGTACCCTTTAAGACATCAGGAAGCAACACTGAAAAGATGAAGCCACAAGCCATCAACTTGGCTGCGGAACCGCAGCCGGAGC
This sequence comes from Agapanthus africanus, assembly GCA_030015575.1. NCBI lineage: Eukaryota > Viridiplantae > Streptophyta > Magnoliopsida > Asparagales > Amaryllidaceae > Agapanthus > Agapanthus africanus. The sequence continues at coordinate 385,302,242 of JASDDO010000012.1, read as the reverse complement.
CGCCTTGCGCCACGGTTCCACGGCGGCTTGTCCACGTCACCACCCCAAATTAGCTTCATAATTCTCACATCAGCTTCCACACATCAGAAAGACATTACATTCTCTAGAAAGCCCCAGAACATTCTGCCAGATCAGCAAGCCCTAGGTTTCCTAACTAAACACCCCAAGCTTCCACAACAAGCTTCACCTAAACTCCATTAAGGATCTAGAATCTTCCCCCTAACCTCCTAGCTTAGGGTAGAAGCTAATCTCCTAACTAACTACTTCTAGAAGCCTCTTCCTCTAACTAACTTTTGGAGGGAAATTCAAAATTCAAATTCCTAAATCTAGGGTTTGGGAAACCTATAAAAAGACCCCTAGTCTCACTTGTTGAAGGTTGCTCATTGTTGGCTAAATTCTAGTTCAATCTTCATCTTCCCCAATTTCCACCCACAAGTCTAGTGACAAGACTTGTGTCAAAACCATAACCCTAATCCAATCCAAGATCAAGAATTCAAGATCCTTTGAGTGCAAGCCAAGCAAGTCTTCAACGATCCTTTGAAGCGAAGCCGGACTTCAACGGAGCACGAGATCCAAGCGATCCAAGACTCAAGGAGCCGAGCGATGCTAGATTCGACGAACGAAGTTCCTACCTCTTGTAATTCTTGAGAGTTGTAACTACTTTTTGATGTAACAAAGGTGAAGATTCTTTAAACTTGCTTATTTTAAATTCGAGCATTATGATTCATTTCGATTCTTGAATATGTACTTTGTGATGATGCTTGAATAAAACTCCGCTCGTGGAGGAATCGAAACAATTGTAGAATGATGATGTTGATGAATTTTTAAACGTTTTCTTACGTCTTAAAACAATTGTAAATTCTTGAAAATCGATTGATCGATGATCTAGATCGATGCGAATGCGTTCTTGATTCCTTTCGCACGATCTAGAGATCAACAATTGATCATTCGACTTTCAAGAAGCTATCTAGTGAATGTGATTCATCGAAAGGACAAAAGATAGGAAGATTAACCCTAATTCTTCGCAAGATCCTTGATCCTCGATGAATTCTACATCGATTTAGCATCAACTTGTTAATGGATAAGAAATCGTATTCTTGAATCTTCATCACATCTACTATTGAATCGATTCCTACGAGCTATACTTCAAATCTTGAAACCTAAAGTGATTGGAATTCTATCGATACTTGATTCTTGATGTTTATCATTTTCTTGATTCTTGATTAGAATAGCGATACTTGAAACTCATCGATAAAAATCTTGAATCAGTTTTTGATTTTCTTATCTATTAAAGTTTCGATTCAAACAAAACAAGATACGAACGAATCGCGCAATCCCTGTGGACGATCCACACTTACTAACGCGCTACAATCCGACACCGTTATTGATTGTGGTCAAATATTTTTGGTTGTGATTCTATACATCATTTTCTAAACCGACAATGGAAAATAAAGATCAATCAAATGGCGCCTTTGCCGGGGATCGCGCGCTAATTCGTTCTATATTGAAATTTGAATTGAAAGATTTATTCCATTATAATTTTTTGTGATCAAAATTCGCGCAAAATCTAAACGATTTGTTGTGGTGTATTGCAAGGAAAATCTGGAGCTTGCTGTGCAATTCAAAAATTTTTTGGAAATTTCCAGAGAGCTGGAGGAATCAACAGCAAGCTGCTGTTGAATTTTTGAACAGTGAACAGTACCAACGGCCACACACCCGCGGTCTAAGCGCCCTCCTGTGGCGGTTCCGCGGCTAGGTGAAGGCCCGTCTGTACAATTTTGTTCACAGTGAGCTTCTTACTTTCTTATTTCCTTCTCTGTCTGCTCCAATTAACATTTTATGCAGGTTTCTTTGCAAAAATCACAGCGCCGCGCAAAAAGCAATATTAAATTGTGCTTGTTTTGATTTTTGTGGTTGTTTGCATAATTAATACGGACATTAAGAGGCAAAGACCAAATCCAGATTAGGTGGGGAGTTCATTACCCTTCCAAAGCCCCGAAAATCGCAAAATTGCATCCGCATTTACCCCAATTAACTAAAAGAAATCTAGAGATGACTCTAAGGACCGTCGCGCTCACTTAGGACAGAAGAAGGCCGTGGGTAATTCATTGCTTATCCGTGTTTCTCTTGTGGTGTCTAAGGCAAGTGTGTCGAAGGCTAGTGGTTACTTAATTAGGCCCACTACTTACGTAGTGGAGAACCTCCCACTTACCTGGCACTTACTTGGCCACAGGAGAGACAAAGAGGCAGAGGAGGATTTATCCTGCGTCTTGTCTTTTGGAAGTTAGGAGCGGTCTAGAGATTTGACCTAGGCGACCCCTAGAATTAGGGTTTTGTGTGTTGCATTTGTTTTGTTGCATCATATTTTCAAAAATCCGTCCAATTTTCAAAACAAACACCGCATTCATTCATTCATTTCCCCTAATTATAAGCCACGCTGCCACTTGTACTAACCCTTTTTAGTGCAAGATAGGCTGGACACGGGATTCTAGTGCCCGTTTAGTCCGCGTACCCTTTATCGACTCCGAAGTCGGTACTTCTCCAGTTACTTCTTCTTTACCCACCACCACACCCACATCGATGGATCCGCCTCCATCGAATTTCTTTAACACTAATCTGCTGCCGTCCGTTGGTGCGCAGAATCCACCCCGCATCTCTCTCCAAGAGAGGTGCTATCCATTGCCAGGTCCTCTTTCGACCTGCTTATCCATTCCACCAGCCAACGGGGATAATTTTGAAATTAAACCCCAATACATCAACCTTTTACCCAAATTCCACGGACTCGAGACTGAGGACGCTTACGTTTTCATTACCAAATTTGAAAACGTATATGCAATGATGGGTACGTCACAACTTTCAGTGGATGCTATTCGTCTACGACTTCTTCCAATTACTTTTTGCGATATAGCCGAGAAGTGGCTATATAACACTACCGCACACTCTATCACGAATTGGGAAGAATTCGTCGCGGCATTCCTTAAGAAATTTTACCCAATGCAAAAGACAGCTCGAATCCGTAGCGAACTTAATCAATTTACCCAACTCCCTACTGAACCATTTTCAAAATGCTTTGAACGTTTCAAGGATCTATTGGTTCAATGTCCTCATCACGGCATCCCTAGATGGGATCTTTGCCGAATCATTTATGAGGGCATTAACCCAAACACTAAACAGAACCTTGAAAACATGTGTCAAGGTACTTTTATGACCAAGGATGATGGGGAAGCTTGGAAATTTATAGAAGAGTTCGCTGAAAAATCGCTACAGTGGGAGAGTGGAACCTAATCATTGAATAGGGGTGGCGTGCACCAAATAGATGTGTCAATAGGTGTTCGAGATGAGATGTCAGCAATGCAAAAGAAGCTCGAGGCTATGGAACACAAATTTTCAGCAGCCTCCCTAAACCCAATGTCGCTCCCCAAAACTGTATGTGGTTGTTGTTCTGATCTGTCTCACTTAACGGAAGAATGCCCATTAAACTCTGCGTTTCAAGGGCACGAGCATACAAATGCCGCATTTCAAAGACCTAAAAACGATCCATATTCTTCCACGTACAATCAGGGTTGGAGGAATCACCCGAATTTTGCTTGGAACCAACAACAATCTCATCAAAACACGGTTCCAAGACAAAATAATTTTCAAAGGGCTCTTCCACCACAACAGCAACCACTTCAACTCACTCAGCACCCCTACCAGTCATAAAATTTCCACAACCAGGTCAACACTCCTGTTAGTGAATATGTCTTAGGGGCCATTATTGTATCATACTAGTTTGTATATTACTTAATGGAAGCTTGGGATATTCACATGTATATAACAGTCTTGCAAAACATGGTAGTATGCTACTTGGTTTTTCTATCTTAATATGTGAGTATACGTATTGATAGAGCTCTTAGGATCTTGCTTGACTACCAGCGTTGTGATGGCAGTCACACTAGTGGGGGCTGGGTAGTCTACAAGCACATCCTTATTCAGGTCCCTAGTCATTGGATTATCGAGACAGGGCATCAATACTCCGGAGTAGACTAGTGTGTATGCTTCTCATCCCAGTTGGGGAGATGGTCTGTCCCACAGCCATCAGTACGTCGTACTGGAGATAGTATGCAGGTGCTCGTTAGGTTACGGGTACACCGGACAGGACTCACAGGGAACTGTTGGTTAGTTTTATACCAGTCGTCAGTGAACAGTTCCCAGGTGACATGAGTACAGCATAGTCCGCAGACTTGACACTACTACTTCGCCTCGATTGTGTCCCACTGTTCTTAAATTGCTACCCTACCACGGCTCAAAGAAGTCATGCAAACAGGTAGCAGTTGGGTGCAGTCGCGAGCACTTGGAGGCAGTGGCGGTTAGACAGGATTCGTCTCTCCCGGTATTGGGGGTTGATATCGCGCTGTGTCAGAGAGCCATTACGCAAAGTCCCTGGCCAGGGCAAGCGAGATTTGCTGGTAGGTTCCAGTAGTTTCTCAGGGTGTAATGGGCTTCACTCCGACACGACTTATACCGCTATTAGGAGACTGACGCTTGCCTCCCCCTAGGCCCGATATGCGATAGTCTTAGACGAACAGACCGGACTGTACGGAGATTGTCACATCAGACTCAGTAGGAGTTCGGATGGGTTTTCCTCATCGGCCTTCTTATCGACATCTACCTGGGGACCGTTACGTACAGCTAGTGCCGCTTGCGGTCTGTGGTTAAACCCACTGCCAGCGTAGTAGTTGAGTCTCTAAAGTCCCACACAGAGAGTTTCCCTACTCCAGGCGAAACGATATAGAGGTCGTATGGTTTTACGACAAGGGTTCGGACGCATACGTGTGTTTACGCACGTACGACATCCGGACAGTTTTTACTAGTCGTCTTTGGTTTAAGCCAGTTACTAGTATCCGGTTATTGGATTTATACAGTCTAATGTTTTTCCGTGTTTTCACGGATAGGAGGGGCGTTCTCGTAATTGCGCGAGAAGCTTCTAGAAGATGGTGACTAAGGAGGTTAAGGTGGCATATACATTGAATGAGATTAGTGAGTCAAATGAGTGATTCATCCATGTCATTAATGCATCATAAATGCTTAATGACTCATGGAGATGAATCACCATTAGATATTTGTGAAGCATGATTATTCATCATTTTATTTTCTTTTATTGATAAATCTTCATGCTTCATATATATTATGATAACTCATTTTCTTATTTCAATTATTATTCTCACATTCCCTCTCCTCAAGCTTCCTCTCTTCAAACCCTAATCCTCCCCTCTCATGTGTTGAGTACAAGGATTAGTTAGACTACTTAATCCATAACCCTCACTCTCTATCATCTAGGTACTTTGATTAGCACTTAAAGAAACCTAGTCGCCTCAAGTTTAGAGGCAAAGCTTGGAGTAAAGCTCTCGGGTGGATCGTCTACTACTTGGAGAAGGCCGAGGAGAAGATGGAGTTCGTAAAGACGAAGGACACGGTTCTTTAGGTATAATCACTTCACATAGTAGTTTAGAACTTCTATAATAGTTGTTAGTTATCGTTTAGCTTTGATCGGTTAGTCGATGTTTAAGAAAAGAACAAGATCGTTTTTCATATTTCCGCCTCCCCACTAGTCGTCGGGTATTGTACATCGACTTTCAGTGGTATCAGAGCCTCGCTAAACAATAATTAACTTATTAGCAAAGTCGTAAGTATTTCGAATGCAAAAAGGAACCGGAAACATCGTCGATTATCACACTTGCTGTCGATTTTTAAACTGGCTCTAAAATTTTTCAGGGTGCTTCAGAATAACAAGTAGGAAAAACTAGGGCTACTGATGAAATTTGGACTCCTAACTCAGCCATCTCACCGAGGAACCGCGGCGGATCCATGCGATCCGCGGCGGATCCGCGGCCGAGTTGAGGCCGAGTCGGCCCAAATTTATTCAGTAACTCCTAGGTGTTAACAGTGATGTTTCTGGGATGTTTTATTTTCTCCTAAGATCTCAGGTTCACAGAGAAGTATTGGAGTAGAATCTAAAAGCGTTTGTTCGATCGAAATTTTATGATGTTTGCTAATATGATTATATCTGTGTTTGTATAATGTGTTCGTAAATCTCCCCTAACTGCTAGTATGTCGGTTGGCAGGGGGTTGCACATTTCTGTAATGGTTTTTACTGTTTGTGGATGTGAACTGTATTGGACTATTGTGATATTTGGCCGGGGTTTGTGATGGGTTATTATTTTAATTCATTCAATGTAACTGTAATATGTTGTAATATTATTTTAGCGGGGCACATCCAGGTTGCGGTTGTAGCCACCGTTGTATTATTTCATTTTACTGTTTTTGCTCCTAGGATAGACCCAAGATGGGGTGCACAAACTACCGGGTACTTTGAAGTGTTTAGTGGCCTACTCACTTTGTTGAGGGAGACCGCTTCACTTCGGGTATTTGGCGGGTAGTTTGCCGTACCCGTAGGGGTCTAGGGTGGGGTAATGGCTATTCATCACAACTGTGTAATCCGTCTTTTGTTGCAGGCTCTAAACAAACTCGGATTGCTTGCAAATCCAATAAAGTTCATATGAAATCTGGAATGCCTATTATTGCGTCAGACGAATGTACAATATCTATATATGATAGCTATTTAGACGCCACTTATGTTTTACACCCGCGCTAGCCCAGCCCCCGCTCTGCCGTTAGTTAAGTAACCTAACGGGTGATGACGGGACCCCGTGGCGAATGCGGATGGCATAAGAGGACGTTGTATTTTCGTTGTTTTCTGCAATGATAGGTTAAATGATGGGACGCATTATATATAATGCAAAGAAAATAAACCAAAAAGTTGAATCGTTGGAACAATTTAAAAGAAACCAATCGGTTATTTTAAAACAGATGATATTTTTTTAATTGCGGAGCTTTAACCACTCCTTTTAAAAGCTATCAGGTTCCTTCGGTCATATCAAGTTCACTACGTTCACGGTTTCGCCAAAACCATTCGTAGCACTCCGTCATTTCATTTGGGTATTCAGTAGTATTCATGCTATACATTTTGGCCAGAGTCAAGGCATAGTGTTTGGTAGCTGCTGGGTGTTCATTTGTTGCATAGATAGATGAGTTAGTTTGGGACAGTCGTATTATCATTTGACTAAAGTCAGGGGTATGTACGGATGGGTTCAAATTGACAAGATAATGACAGGTAGAACTTGGCATGTGACTTATGACATTTTGACCAAAGCCAAGGTCATAAGAGCATGGGGAAAAAACTAATATCGGGAATTTCTAAAGAAACTGAAATTTGCAAAGAGATGCATACTATTTGGAGTTTGATGAATGTTGGTAGCATTCCTTCAACATTATCATACGATGATATTTGGATCCCGATCCTACTGTGAGTATATGCTACTCATCAGGATATTCGTCACTTAACGATCAATGCTATAAACCAAATAGGTGTCAAGAAAAGTGTCAGCGGGGTTACGCCCCCAGAGAAAAGAGGTTATTTAATTAAGGAACTTCGCGAAAGCGTTGGAAAACCTCCCTCGAATTATCGACACCAGCCTGGCTGAACGGTTAAGCAAGTATTGTACAGTGAGAATAGTCCTGGCTAATTCTTCTTTTATGGTTTGAGGAAGGATTCGAGAAACAGTGGGAGCCATCCAGTTTAGATAAACTAAAAACCACTCTAAACTTGCAAGAGCATCATGCTAAAGAGTTTTCTTCTCTGTCTCCTAATTGCAGCGACCCTGAAAATGACCGGCCTTAAGTTACTTTTAGAGAAAAATATACTGACAGGGCCAAACTATAAAGATTGGCTGCGGAATGTCAAAATGGTTTTGACCTATGACAAATTGGGGTACGTCCTCACCGCTACGGCACCTGAAGTCCCAGGTCCCAGATCCAGTAATGCGGATAAGGAAATCCGCAAAACCTAGGATTTAGATTGCGCGAAAGCCAAGTGCATCGTGCTTGCCTCGATGAACAATGAACATCAGAGGAGGCACGAGGATATGGATCTTGATGCCATATTTCTCCATACAAAGGAACTTTATGGAGAGCAATCTTGTATAGCAAGATACGAGACCTCAAAGAAGCTGTTTCAAGCGAGGTTGGCTGTCGGGTCATCGGTAGGAGAACATGTCCTAAAGATGATCGGCTATATAGAAGAGCTCGCAGACCTGGCGACGACTTTGGATAATGAGCTCTATACAGACCTTATTCTCCAGTCCCTCCCTCCCACCTACGCCCAATTTATTCTGAACTTCAACATTCAAAGAAGAGAAGTTGAACTTTCAGAACTCCTTAACATGTTGAGGAGTCCAGAGGGCACCTTACAGAAGGCAAGGGAAACACCCGCTATGTTTGTTCACTGTACTTCTTCTTCCGGATCCAAAGCTAAAACCAAAGGAAGGAAGAATAAGGCCCCTAACAGACCTAGAGGAGGTGTTAGTAAGGTGGTAGGGAAGGGAAAGAAAAAGTTTACGGTACCGGTAGTGGCCCAGGATGAGTGCTTCCATTGTCATAGGAAAGGGCACTGGAAAAAGGATTGCAAGGCGTGGAGCGCCAAGAACCAAGAACCGAAGCAAGCTGTGGCTTCGACTTCAGGTGTGTTTCTAATTGAGAATTGTCTGTCAATCAACTCTACTTCCTGGGTATTGGATACCGGATCAGGATCTTATATTTTCAATTCATTGCAGGCACTGAGAAACCGTAGAGTACTGAAGGAAGGTGATATGACCCTGATGGTTGCTAACGGAGCTAGCGTGGGAGCTGTGTCCGTAGGGGATTATCACCTGGGATTGACGAGTGGACACATTTTGGTTTTACATAACTATTTTTGTGTACCCAGCTTAACATGTAATATCATATCTGTTTCCTTGTTATCGAATAAAGGTTATGATTTCATGTTTGGAAGTGGTGTTGTTAACATCCACCTTAATCATGGTTTGATTGGGTCCGGTACACTGGATAACGGTATATATGTGTTAAACCAACTCCAAATTTTCAATGTCCAGAACACACTAAAAAGAAAGTCTTCAGATTTAAATAAAGCTTTCTTATGGCATTGTAGACTGGGTCACATCAATGAGAGAAGGTTGACTAAGTTGCATAGAGAAGGATATTTGGATTCGTTCGAATATCAAACTTATGACACTTGTCAATCTTGTCTCAAAGGAAAGATGACAAATACTCCGTTTACTGGACATGGAGTAAGAGCGAGCGAGCTCTTAGGACTCATACACAGCGATGTATGTGGTCCAATGTCTACACATGCAAGAGGTGGTTTTTCCTATTTCATTACTTTCACGGATGATTACACAAGGTACGGATTCATTTATCTGATGAAACATAAATCCGAGGCTTTTAAGAAATTCCAAGAGTATAAGAATGAAGTAGAAAACCAAACCGGCAAAAGTATCAAGACACTAAGATCTGATCGAGGTGGTGAATACTTGAGTGCCGAGTTACTAGGTTACCTAAAAGAGAAAGGAATTCTCTCTCAGCTTACTCCTCCATACACTCCATAGTATAACGGTGTATTGGAGCGACGGAATCGAACCCTATTAGATATGGTACGATCCATGATGAGTAATGCTGAGTTACCGCGATCTTTTTGGGGTTATGCGCTAGATTCAGCGGCATATCTTCTGAACAGGGCTCCTACCAAGACTGTGCCTACCACCCCATATCAGATGTGGATTGGGAAGAAACCCCATCTTCAGCATATGAAGATTTGGGGATGTCCAGCTTTTGTTAAAAAGCAGCATGTGGACAAGCTCGAGGCACGATCAGTAAAATGTAAGTTTGTGGGATATCCAAAGAACTCCAAGGGATATTATTTCTAATACGCAGAGGAACAAAAGGTTTTTGTTTCTCGTAATGCCCATTTTCTGGAACAGCAGTTTTTAGAAAAGGAAATAAGTGGGAGCGAAATAGAACTGGAAGAAATTCCAAAACCACAAACTAATACTGAAAGTTTGGTAGAACAAGTAGTTCAAGAAGAACAGGACATTCCCGCACCCCTCCGCAGGAGTAGTAGGCTGTCTCATCCGCCTGAGAGATACTACGGTTTTCTCATAGATGGTGATAGAGAGGATTGCATCATAGATGATGATGAACCTACTGGCTTCCAGCAAGCCATCCAGAGCGGCGACTCGGTACGATGGCTAGATGCAATGCGGACCGAAATGGAGTCCATGTACACCAACAAAGTATGGACTTTGTACTTTGCTCCAGATGGGGTAAAACCCATAGGATGCAAATGGATCTTTAAGAAAAAGATTGGTGTAGATGGACAGGCGGAAACCTATAAGGCTAGACTTGTTGCAAAGGGTTTTCGTCAAAGACCTGGTTTGGACTATGACGAAACTTTTTCTCCAGTGGCTATGCTCAAATCCATTCGGGTCCTTCTTGCTGTTGCTGCCTTCCATGATTATGAAATCTGGCAGATGGACGTTAAGACGGCTTTTCTGAATGGAAATTTAGAAGAGTGCGTCTATATGGATCGGCCAGAGGGTTTCAATCAGAGTGGGAGCAGCGGGAAAGTATGCAAGTTTCTTAAGTCCATTTATGGACTAAAGCAGGCATCGCAGAGTTGGAACATCGTATTTGATGAAACAGTCAAAGAATATGACTTTATCAAAAATCCAGATGAACCGTGCATATATAGTAAAGTTGTAGCAAGAACTGTCGTATTCCTCGTCTTGTACGTGGATGACATTCTATTGATAGGAAATGACATTCTTATGCTACAATCTGTCAAAGGATTCTTATCACACAGGTTCTCCATGAAAGACCTGGGTGATGCCTCTTACATTCTGAGGATCCGGATCTATCGTGATAGATCCAAGAGGATGTTGGGACTTTCGCAGTCCAGGTATATCGACACTGTACTGAAAAGATTCAGTATGGAAGATTCTAAGCGCGGTAATCTACCGGCTTGTCACGGAATCACCCTATCCAAAGAGATGTCTCCCAAGACTGATTTGGAAAGGGAACACATGTCTATTATACCCTACGCTTCTGCGGTAGGCTCTATAATGTATGCGATGTTGTGCACCAGACCAGATGTAGCTTATGCACTGAGCGTGGTAAGCCGGTATCAGTCAGACCCAGGGGAGAAGCACTAGATAGCAGTAAAGAACATTCTCAAGTACCTGAGGAGGACTAAGGAGATGTTCTTGGTTTACGGCGGAAAAGACCTCAGGTTGGAGGCCTATGCTGATTCTGGCTTCCAGAGTGATAAGGACGATTCCAAGTCCATGTCGGGTTATGTCTTTACCCTCAATGGAGGGGCGGTGTGCTGGAAGAGCTCCAAGCAGGACACCGTTGCAGACTCGACGATGGAAGCGGAGTATATAGCTGCTTGCGATGCCGCAAAAGAAGCAGTCTGGATGAAGAAGTTCCTAACAGAACTTCAGGCGGTTCCTACCATTGTTGATCCAATACCTCTGCATTGTGATAACAACGGAGCTATAGCTTTAGCGAAGGAACCAAGGTCCCATCAGAAGTCCAAACACATCTTAAGGCGGTATCACATCAGGGAGATCATTGATCGTCGGGAGATCGAGGTTCGGAGATTTGCTACTGAAGAGAACATTGCCGATCCATTCACAAAGGCCTTACCTCAGATTCAGTTCGAGAGGCTACTCGAGATCATCGGTCTACGATATGCCAGTACATGGCCCTAGTGCAAGTGGGAGATTGTTAGTGTATATGCCCTAGGGGCCATTATTGTATCATACTAGTTTGTATATTACTTAATGGAAGCTTGGGATAGTCACATGTATATAACAGTCTTTCTAAACATGGTAGTATGCTACTTGGTTTTTCTATCTTAATATGTGAGTATACGTATTGATAGAGCTCTTAGGATCTTGCTTGACTACCAGCGTTGTGATGGCAGTCACACTAGTGGGGGCTGGGTAGTCTACAAGCACATCCTTATTCAGGTCCCTAGTCGTTGATTATCGAGACAGGGCATCGATACTCCGGAGTAGACTAGTGTGTACGCTTCTCTTCCCAGTTGGGGAGATGGTCTGTCCCACAGCCATCAGTACATCGTACTGGAGATAGTATGCAGGTGCTTGTTAGGTTACGGGTACACCAGACAGGACTCACAGGGAACTGTTGGTTGGTTTTATACCAGTCGTCAGTGAACAGTTCCCAGGTGACATGAGTACAGCATAGTCCGCAGACTAGACACTGCTACTTCGCCTCGAGTGTGTCCCACTGTTCTTAGATTGCTACCCTACCACGGCTCAAAGGAGTCGTGCAAACAGGTTGCAGTTGGGTGCAGTCCCGAGCACTTGGAGGCAGTGGCGGTTAGACAGGATTCGTCTCTCCCGGTATTGGGGGTTGATATCGCGCATTGTCAGAGAGCCATTACGCAAAGTCCCTGGACAGGGCAAGCGAGATTTGCTGGTAAGTTCCAGTAGTTTCTCAGGGTGTAATGGGCTTCACTCCGACACGACTTATACCGCTATTAGGGGACTGACGGTTTCCTCCCCCTAGGCCCGATATGCGATAAGCTTAGACGAACAGACTGGACTGTACGGAGATTGTCATGTCAGACTCAGTAGGATTTCGAATGGGTTTTCCTCATCGGCCTTCTTATCGATATCTACCTGGGGACCGTTACGTACAGCTAGTGCCGCTTGCGGTCTGTGGTTAAACCTACTGCCAGCGTAGTAGTCGAGTCTCTAGAGTCCCACACAGAGAGTTTCCCTACTCCAGGCGAAACGATATAGAGGTCGTATGGTTTTACGACAAGGGTTCGGACGCATACGTGCGTTTACGCACGTACGACATCCGGACAGTTTTTACTAGTCGGCTTTGGTTTAAGCCAGTTACTAGTATCCGGTTATTGGATTTATACAGTCTAAAGTTTTTCCGTGTTTTCACGGATAGGAGGGGCGTTCTCGTAATTGCGCGAGAAACTTCTAGAAGATGGTGACTAAGGAGGTTAAGGTGGCATATACATTGAACGAGATTAGTGAGTCAAATGAGTGATTCATCCATGTCATTAATGCATCATAAATTCTTAATGACTCATGGAGATGAATCACCATTAGATATTTGTGAAGCATGATTATTCATCATTTTATTTTCTTTTATTGATAAATCTTCATGCTTCATATATATTATGATAACTCATTTTCTCATTTCAATTATTATTCTCACATTCTCTCTCCTCAAGCTTCCTCTCTTCAAACCCTAATCCTCCCCTCTCATGTGTTGAGTACAAGGGTTAGTTAGACTACTTAATCCATAACCCTCACTCTCTATCATCTAGGTACTTTGATTAGCACTTAAAGAAACCTAGTTGCCTCAAGTTTAGAGGCAAAGCTTGGAGTAAAGCTCTCGGGTGGATCGTCTACTACTTGGAGAAGGCCGAGGAGAAGGTGGAGTTCGTAAAGACGAAGGACATGGTTCTTTAGGTATAATCACTTCACATAGTAGTTTAGAACTTCTATGATAGTTGTTAGTTATCGTTTAGCTTCGATTCATGCGGTTAGTCGATTTTAAGCAAAGAACAAGATCGTTTTTCATATTTCTACCTCCCCACTAGTCGTGGGGTGTTGTACATCGACTTATAACTCCTGCACAGTCTAATCCTATGAAGTTGACCGGTTCTGACGAACTCTCTCAATTCACTCAAACCATGAAATCACTCTTGTCAAATTTCATAGAGGTTTCGGCTGAGGTTAGATCTTCCGTCGGTGAGATAAAGAAAAACTCAGCGTCCCAAGCTGAGAGTATCAGATCGATGGAAGATGAAATCGCACGGCTTAAAGCCGAAATGAGTGCGAGAGAAAAAGGGAAACTTCCGTCTCAACCCCTACCTAATTCTGGGCACTACAATGTAAATGTCGTCACAACGTTGAGATCAGGAAGAGTGCTGAACAACCATGTCGGGGAAGGAATTGATGATATTGAAAATCCTATCAATAACACCCCGGCTGAGACCTTTCCTCACACACACACTTCTACTTCTGATCCTTGTTCTTCTACCCCACCGCCTTCTCTCGAGCCTATTCTCCATTTCCCACTAGGCTCGACACCTCAGTATAGCCCTTCTAGTTCTCCACAGACTGTCCCCACTCCTCTTTTGGGATCACGTTTACCCCCTCTTCCTTCTCCTATGATGGACCCGGCACTTATTGCGAAAGCTCCTTACCCGAATCGGTTAAGGGGTAATAAAACGAGTCCTCATATGGAGAAAATTATGGAAATGTTCAAATATGTTAACATCAACATCCCTCTCCTAGATGCTATTCATCAAGTCCCCGCTTATGCGAAAATTCTTAAGGACTTGTGCACTAGGAAGAGGAAGACTCAAGTGCCGAAGAAGGTCTTCATGTCAAATAATATTAGCACTGCTTTTATTCCCCAGCTACCAAAGAAACGTAAGGACCCAGGATGTCCTACAATATCGATTTCTATTGGGGGTAAAAACATAAATCGTGCTCTACTAGACCTTGGCGCAAGTGTTAACCTACTTCCATATTCTGTATATAAGCAATTAGGGATTGGAGAGTTGAAACCTGCTCACTGCACTCTCCAAATGGCAAACCGTTCAATCACCAAACCAAAGGGTGAACTAGAAGATGTGTTGATAAAGGTCGGGGAATTTGTATTCCCTGTAGACTTCATTGTACTCAATACACAGCCTGTAGCGAACCCCCGGGGCCAAATTCCAGTGATTTTGGGTCGTCCTTTCCTTGCCACTTCCAACGCTGTTATTAACTGTAGATATGGTTCAATGAACTTATCATTTGGAAATATGACCATTGAACTAAATATCTACAAAGTTGGAAGTCAGCAATCAGAACCCTCTGCTCATATTCTTGATGTGTGCTCTGTCCACGAGATCGCTCCCGATAGTTACGGAGTTGAGGAACTATGCTTTACTGATCTCGACGACATTACCACATCATTGTTTGATCTTACACATGATCTTAGTGAGGAAACTTTTCCTACACTTGAGTCCTACACTCCTGACTTTTCTCCACCCGAGTCTGTATCTTTCACAGGCTCTGAACTTCTTTGTAATTCCAAAAATCACTCGATGATCCCACCTTCTATTATTTCTCCGCCTGAATTAGATCTCAAAATTTTACCTTCTCATCTTAAATATGCTTATTTAGGTGAGAATGAGTCCTTACCGGTTATCATATCTGCTTCTCTAGCATTAGAGCAAGAGAATGCACTTTTATCGGTATTGAGATCGAATAGAGAGGCGTTTGGTTGGACTATGGCGGACATCAAAGGGATTAGTCCCTTGATTGTAGAACATCATATACATGTGATGGATGATGCCAGACCAACCTGAGAACCACAGAGACGGTTAAATCCCGTCATGAAGGAAGCGGTGATGAAAGAGATCGTCAAATGCCTTGATAATGGTATTATATACCCAATCTTCGATAGCCAATGGGTGAGTCCTATACATGTCGTCCCTAAGAAATCCGGCATCACTGTTATTACCAATGAGGCAAATGAGTTGATTCAGACACGCACCCAAACAGGGTGGCGTGTATGTATTGATTATAGAAAACTCAATGCTGGCACGAGGAAAGACCACTTTCCTCTACCATTCATTGATCAAATGCTGGAAAGCTTAGCTGGACGAGAGCATTATTGTTTTATGGACGGATACTCAGGCTATAATCAGGTCCCCATCGCCAAAAAGGATCAAGATAAAACCACTTTTACTTGTCCTTTTGGTACCTTTGCTTACAGTCGCATGCCCTTTGGGTTATGCAATGCTCCCGCTACCTTTCAGTGGTGTATGATGGGGATATTCTCTGACATGGTAGAGAATTTTCTGGAGATCTTTATAGACGATTTCTCGATTTTTGGAGACTCTTTTTCTGATTGCCTATCGAATCTTGACGCAGTTCTTACTCGTTGCAAAGAGAAGAACTTAACTTTGAACTAGGAAAAATGCCATTTCATGGTCTAAGAAGGAATTGTGCTTGGACATGTTATTTCACAGAAAGGCATTGAGGTTGACAGAGCTAAGATAGATGTCATTCAAAACCTCCCTCATCCCAAAAGCGTCATGGACATTCGATCTTTCCTTGTCCATGCGGGCTTTTATAGGAGATTCATTAAGGATTTTAGCAAAATTTCTAGACCTTTAACTCTTCTCTTGGCCAAGGATACGACCTTCCATTTTGACTCGGACTGTGAGGCAGCTTTCGACTCACTTAAACACTCCCTCATTTCAGCCCCCGTTCTATCGTCTCCAAATTGGGACTACCCCTTTGAGCTGATGTGTGATGCATCCGACTTTGCAGTTGGTGCGGTCTTAGGACAGTACATTGAAAAGATGCCACACGTGATATACTATGCAAGTAAGACCCTGAATGATGCTCAAATCAATTATACAACAACCGAAAAGGAACTTTTGGCGGTTATATTTGCATTAGAAAAATTCAGGCCTTACTTAATTGGCTCTCCTATAGTTGTGTACACTGAACATTCCGCCTTAAAACATCTTCTGGCGAAGAAAGATGCAAAAGGTCGACTAATACGTTGGATCCTTCTGTTACAAGAATTTGATCTTGTTATCAAAGATAAGAAAGGATGTGAAAACGTAGTGGCCGACCGTCTTTCACGTATCTCTTCTTCCCCTGTGACCCTACCGATCAATGATTCGTTTCCTGACGAACAACTCTTGAGCGTATCCAATGAACCTTGGTTCAGGGATATTGTGAACTATCTTGTCACGGGACTTATACCCAGCGATTGGTCAAAACAGGACAAATACAGTTTTCTATCCCAAGTAAAACACTTTTACTGGGATGATCCATATTTGTTTAAGTATTGTCCTGATCAGATCATTCGCCGGTGTGTCCCGAAAGAAGAGTTCAAGAGCGTTCTTTCTTTTTGTCATGATCAGGCCTGTAGGGGTCACTTCGGTCCTAAAAAGACGGCGGAAAAGGTTTTGCAATTTGGATTTTATTGGCCGACCTTGTTCAAGGACTCATTTGAGCATTGCAAAACCTGTACACAATGTCAGTACACGGGTAGAATCTCCCGGAGAAATGAAATGCCTCAGCAACCCATCTTGGTTGTTGAAATTTTCGATGTTTGGGGCACTGATTTTATGGGTCCCTTTCCCAACTCCTTTGGGAATTTGTACATACTGCTGGCGGTTGATTATGTCTCAAAGTGGGTGGAAGCCATTCCATGTCGTACTAATGACAGGAAAGTTGTCATTAAGTTCTTGAAAGAGAATATCTTTTCGCGATTTGGACACCCACGTGCTATCATTAGCGATAATAGGACACATTTCTGCAACAGGTCTTTCGAGACTCTGATGCGGAAATACACAATCAACCACCGACTTTCTACACCCTATCATCCCCAAACGAGTGGGCAGGCTGACATCTCAAACAGACAGATCAAACTAATCCTGGAGAAGACTGTTGCTAAGAATAGAAAAGACTGGTCGACCAAACTGACGGATGCTCTTTGGGCATTCCGAACTGCATTTAAAACCGACCTAGGGATGTCTTCATATAGGATAGTGTTTGGTAAGGCATGTCACTTACCTGTCGAGATTGAGCATAAAGTATTGTGGGCTATTAAGGAAATCGATTTTGACCTAAACCAAGCCTGCACCTTTCGGAAGCTGCAAATAAATGAGCTAAGCGAACTCCGCGATGAAGCTTATGATAACGTTGTAATCATAAAGAATAGGACTAAGGTTTTTCACGATAAAAACATTTTCACCAGGTCAGCATGTCCTTCTTTATGATTCACGATTACACCTTCACGCGGGTAAGCTTCAATCTCGGTGGAAGAGACCTTTTGTTGTGCGGTCTGTATATCCGCACGGGGCAGTAGAAATAGAAAATGTTAAAAACGGCACATTTTTCAAAATGAATGGACATAGACTAAAGCCGTATTTTTCCAATGACCCCACGGAGGAGATCCTGTTCTTACAGGAGCCATTTTATTTGGATTAAAATTCCTCCGTCTCACCCCATGTCCTGCATATCACTACATCATCTTTTTGAATGGAGGTGAGTGAAAAGAGTAAGTTTGGGGGAGGATCTTCACTTATATATTTTGCCCCCACTAATAAATTCCTCACAGGCTTACAGGTTTTGTAGATATAACGGTTGGCAACAGTGAGGACACTGTTGAAAACAAGTTTGGGGGAGGTTTGTGCTTATTTTTGCATCATTTGCATATTATTTGCATAAGCACAAAACATTTCTTTAAAAACTTATAAAAATTAAAAAAATTTCAAAACCCATAAAAATTTAAAATTTTCAAAATATAAAAATATTTTAATATTTAAACATTTTTTGTTCATAAATAAGATAATGAAAGTTTAGATAGTGAAAAATTACATCCATGTGATTAGAAAAATTTAAGAAAACTAAGAAAATTAGAACTTTTCTTAAAACGAACTAGTAATAAGTAGTTATGAGCCGTTGTCCCAAGGGTTGGTAAGATGAAGGACGTCATTAATCTGAGGATAAAAATAAGTCTGAAAAATAGTTTCTATTCTGGAAGCCAAACATTTTGAACGTTGATACCCTGCTATTTGCACTTACACACGTCTTGAAGCTTGGGATAGTAGAGGATACTTGAAATGTTCTTGTCTTAAAGCCAAAAGTATGAAGGAAATAAAAAAATGAAGAAAATATAAAGTGGTGAGAAAAATGGACACTGGTTTTGTTATCGCCAAGGCAGCAATAAAAAAATATAGCCAGGATGCCTCTTCACCTAGTGCCCTAAGGCCAACTGGTCTGGGAGTCAATGCTAAGCTTTAGGTGGTGCAAGACGAGGAAAACACACCAAATAAGCAAGCACATGAGTAATCAGTCGGTTAGTACCTCAAGAAGTATTAACGGTCGCATGAAAGTGTGTGAGCAATCTCTTCTAAATATTCATTAATTAAAAAGTACTGAGGCTGATGGGCAAGAGTATGATAGCTTGAATTGAATTCTCCTGGTGTAGGGATGTCTTTACACACACGTAGGGTTATACGATCGATGTTTGGAAGAGAGATAGGAATGAAGAATAAGACGATGTTTTATTGAGGGAGGACGTGATTTCTGACATCTTTTCAAGACTATTAAGATAGGGCTCATGACAACCGAAAAGCTAGCTTAGTTGGAAACCCTAATTTTCAAAAGCTTTTCTTTTACAATTCCTTTCTTTAAATGTAATATTCATGATCTTCCTTTTATTATTGGATTTTGTGGGTGCAATCCGCTGAAAACCCTCAGGAGACAACACACCTCCTACTAGGGACACCTAGAGGTTTAAAGGCTTGTTGCACGTGCTCAGTGCAATCGTGTTGCCTACGAAAGTGTGCTGGTTAGTTTTTCTCTTTCTTTATTTTCTCCTTCTTTTTAATAAAGTTCGCTCGAGACGATCGAAAATAAGTTTGGGGGAATTTGATCAGTCGAAAATACTGCATCATTAAACCGGCAATTTCCCTATCATTTGCACTCATCTAGAAGTGTTCGGCATTCATATAGCACTGTTGGGGTAAAAATTTACATCCCGGTTGACCAAGTCAAAATCAAAGTCAACCCCAAACCAAGTGGGCCCAAGCCCAGATCCAATAGGCCATGCCCGGGTCGAACCGGAACATGAAGCGGCCGCCCCCCCATGCTAAGATAAAAATTTTGTAATAAATAATTTTGTTGCATTTCTTTTTTTTTATTTATGGATAAATGTAAGAAAAATAGGCATAAAGCCAAATTTTTGTAAAGCCCATGGCTTATGTGCAAAAAGAAATGGGACATGAGCCATGAAATAGGCAAAATGCCATTTTGTGAAGCCCAAGGGGCTATGTGTAAAGTGTATAGCCTATAAAGGAAAAGATAATGAAATATCTCAACAACTTTTCTCTCTCCAAAAAAGTTTCCGATCTGAGCTCTTTCTTCCATCTTCAAGGTTCCAAAACCTTCTTCCTTCTTTTGAATTAAATCAAGAGTTTTACTCTTCCTTTTTCAAAACTAAATAGTTTTCCACTACAAAACCCATTAAGGGGAACTCAGATCTGCCATCAGATCTTAAAAATAAAAGATTTTTTAAATCTCACATCTCTTTATCTCCAAGATCCGGCCAGCAAAGGAAGAAGAAGGACCCATTTCCTTAACCCAAAGCATCTTAGGAGTTTAACTCCACCCTATTTTCTCTTTAGAGAATTTCCGGGGCTTAAAACCCCCCTTTTTCCTCGCTGGTGCGCTAGCGCTCGAGCGCAAAGCGCCCGCATGCCGGCACGCGGCGCGCTTGCGCTCTGCGCTCGAGCGCAAAGCGCCCGCGTGCCGGCACGCGGCGCGCTTGCGCTCAAGCGCCCAGGCGCTGACCCCATGCATCCTTTGGATGTCTTTTTCCCCTTTATTTATATATGCATGTATATATATACATATGTATACAAATGTACACATACACATACTCCACGACACTGTCTCTGTTAGAACTCGGCGTGGCTCCTGATATATTTAAACCCTCTTCCAAAACACAACACACGTATACTACACATTGAGTTCGCATGAGCATTTTAACCTGTTAATCGGAGGTTCCCTCGCACCAAAAGTGAGGGGTAATTAACGGCAGCTTAGTCCGCGGCTGCCGGAGATTTGGATCCCCACAATCAATAAACCTCGGCCTACCCTAGGCAGGGGGATCTGTAGTATATGCCTGACAAGCGCGCACGTATTCCCATCTCAATGGGGTGACGAAAAACACCCTACAGCATCTGGCACGCCCGGTGGGACCAATCTCTCCTCCCATATTTCGGGTTAAACGTTCATGCGAACTCAATCAATACACATATCGATTGCCTATACTGAAATGATGTTTTTTTTTTCGTGCAGCAATCAACCTTCGACGACAATGTCTCCCCAGACGAAGTCAGCTTCCAACGTGACCCCGATTTCGTACGTGGTCAAGATCAACGCTCGTGTGGTTCTCCCCGCAAGCCTCAGTCGACAGTGGGAGGAACCGCCCCGCCAGTTCGGCTCCGTCATTATCTACCCCGCCGGAAGCGCTCATCTGGCGGAGATCCCGGCGGAACAGGTGGCCAAGCCGGTCTCAAGGGGTAAGAGGCCGAATGTCATGATCGCCAAGGCACCACAACCGAAACTTAAGACGGTATCTGAACGATTCTCTGGTGCTCCAGTAGGGGGCAAGAACTTCGGTACAAAGGGCAACATCAAATGTTGCGGACAAGCTCAGGCGAAGACTCCAACAAATGCACAATCGAGGGTATCTCCAAGGCCCTCCATCGCCCGGTCTGCGGTGTCTTCCTAAAGAGCCGAACTCTGCCAGGCGCTTAGAACAAAAAAGTTAAGGCAGAAGCGGCTCAGGTATCGAGCCAACAAGAGGGCTAAGGCTTCGGCCAAATGGAATCGTGTGATGTTCCAAGTGCAGGGTTTCCCGGCGACGACGGCTGAGTCGGACGTAAGAATCAACAATTCCTTCGAGCCTCTGAAGTGGGTTCAGAAAAATGCCATGACCGCCAGAATCAAGAAGACAACGGTCCGAACAGTGCTACAAAGAGACGTGTCCCGGCCCTAACAGAAAAAGTTTGACACTGTCTCTTCAAGGGTCTATCAGGCGCTCTGTGCCGCACGAAAGCAGCGGGGAAAATCCAGAAAAGAAGCGCCAGCACCATTCAAGAACCTGGTTAGGCCGCCGCCTTCAATCGACTACCATCTACCGAAACAAGGGGGTCAAGACAGCGATCCGTGAAATCAGCTGCCAATGATAGAAAGACGGCCAGATATATCATCCATACGGTCTATATGGCGGGCGGGCGCCCCAGTGACAACCTTCGCAGCAAAAGCAAGGACGGGGCCACCACATCCCAAGCCCAATCTAGGCTGAATGTGGTTGCCGCCGCCCAAGAACAACCGCCCCCGCTGGATGAAGAAAACCCTCTCGATGAGGATGATAGGCAGATAGACCCCTCGGTCCATGTAGAGTCAAGCTCGGACAGCGAGGAAGAGCTGAATTTCCGCCCCAGGACCGCGGAGCAGGAGCTGCTTCAAGAGCTTCGAAAACAGCTCAGGAGCAAAGATAAAGAGATGTCCAAGCTCTATTCGATGATTGAAGACTTAACGAACGTGGTGATGCAGCTTACGGCTCAAATTGCTCGAGCGCCTCCTAATCAGGCACAAGCCGCTACTAATCAGCCGGGTGATGACAATCCGAGGCAGCCAATGCCTGTTCCTTTGGGACCAAGACTGGTCGAGCCAAATGAAAGCCGGCCATGTTCCGCTTCTGGGGACGCCTTGGCCCTAGATAGCACTATCCCGCTAATACAGGATCGGATAATGGATTTGGTCACCAGCAAGGTTAAAACATTGGTGGCCGAAGCTGAAGCTCAGAAAGAAATCGGCTGTAGTGGGCGGGCATATCCCGCGCAGTACGATCTGATTGAGTTCCCAAGCGGCTACGTCATTCCTAAGTTCGGAAGATTTGATAGAACGGGGAATGCAAACCAGCACGTCTCCCACTTCAAAGCATCGTGCGGAAATACAGGGGGCAATGACGTGCTCCTTCTTCGTCAGTTTGTCAACAGCCTGACCGGCGTCGCCTTCGACTGGTATGCGAGTATACCGGACGGGTCCGTCATTACCTTTGCCCAAATGGAGTCCCTGTTTCGGCAAAGGTTCATGAGTGTCAGTGATAAAATCTCCATTACGGACCTCGTGAGGACTAAGCCGGGGAAGAATGAAAGCAACACCGACTTTATCGCCCGATGGCGTAATCTCACAGTCAATTGTGAACCGCCGCTGGAGCAGGACCAGTCCGTCAGCGTTCTCATTGGGAACCTCAGCAATTGGATGGTCCCATTCTTGTGTACAGCGGGCCTCAAGACATTTCAGGAGCTAACCAAGAAAGTCCAAATGCTGGAACGCTCGAAGCAAGAGTCCCCGCCGGATTCTCAGAGAGACAAAACTTGGAAAAGCAAGCGGGACGACAACCGTAGAAGCGGGAGTTCCAGCAGTACCAATGTCTTCAATGCCTCCGACAATGAAGAAAAGCGAAGGGCGGGCGAATCCAAAACCAACCGGTCTCGAAAGCCATTCCTGGGAGGAGATGGGCCTTCCCTAGAGGAGAAAAAGAACAAGGTTTACTCTTGCAGAAGGGACAAGGTCCGCAAGATATTTAAAGATGCCTTGAACAACGGCCTACAATTACCGGAGTCGAAAAGACCCCAAGAAGCAAAAATGACCGACAATCCTCTGTATTGCCCATACCACCGAGTAGTGAGCCATGCGATCGAGGATTGCTATATCTTCAAAGACTGGGTCGAGAAGCAGTACAAGGCTGGAGAGATTGAGCTGTCCAAAAGCGTGTTGGTGAACAATCAAGTTGCGACCTCCAACTTTATACAGACAGAAGTTGAAGCCTTCTGGGAGCAGACAGCTGAACCTGCTGCCCTGACAAACGAAACTGACTTATCGCGGCCTCCGTGGAGTACAGACATATCTAATAAGACGAAGAAGATGCTAAAGATGCTTCAGAAAGAGCCCAGGATGGAATGGGAAGGACAGAAGAAGCCTACCAGTCCAGCTGCCAATGCGGCTCCATCAGGCTCAAAATTCAAGAAGCTCAAGAAGAAGAAAAGTGCAGCTCGGCGCGAAAAAGAGTCTGCAGGGAGATCGACCATTCAAAAATATATCGATTCCCTCGAAGAATATGAACAAAAGGAAAGAACATTGATTCAATTGAAGGAGTTCTTCCGTGTACAAGCGGCTGAAATTCTGGAGGAGTTAGAAGAAGACTCCAATGAAGAGATCCCAGTAGTGACCTGCTACGCCATCCATCTTGGCAGCAACTCGGAAGAGGAGCTTTGTTTTCCCGAAGAGGATGAGAAACTCGCCACAACGACCAATCAAATCCAGCTTAGAAGCGGCAGGGCTCTACCGCCAAATCAGGGCAACGCCCCAAAAGGGAAGGAAAAACAAGTCGCTAATGAAGAAGATGGCAGAGAACCGGCTGATGAAAACAAAAGTCCTTCCTCGGTGGACTATAATGTCTTGGCGCATCTCCGGAAGCTTCCGTCTCTCCTGAGCATCTACGACGCCTTGGTCCTATCTAAGGAGCTTAGAGATGTTCTCATTCATGCTCTACAAAACCCCGAGCGGTATCAGGCTCACTTTGCGGAAATTAATATGAAAGAAGCCCGGCACGCTTCGCATGCCGCCGCAGCCACATTTAAGGATGAAGACTTGCTACTGGGAACGACTGAGCATAATCGGCCGCTTTACGTAACCGGGTACAGCGACGGAGATCGGATTAATCGCATATTAATTGATCCGGGGTCTTCAGCGAACATCATGAACTCTGAAGAGTTTGTCAATGGACGTCCGACACCTGTCAAGGGAAAGGATTGTCATTCAAGGCTTCAATCAAAACTGCCAGCAAGTTCTGGGGTCTATAACTTTGCCAATCAAATTCGGGGATCTGCAAACTGAAGCTAAGATATACGTGATCGACGCTGACACGTCTTATAAGATTCTCTTGGGACGGCCGTAGCTCCACGATTACGGTATCATCCCGTCAACTCTCCATCAATGCATGAAGTATACTAAAAATGGCGATGAAAGACGCATTGACGGAGACATCCAGCCGTTCGATGTGCATGAAGTCCGATATGAAGATTCTCGGTACTTTATGAACCACCAAAATTCTAAGCCACAACTGACTGAGGATAGACCGGCCCCAAGACTCAAAAGAAAATCTGCGCCGGCTGTCACTTTCAAAAGCAAAAATACCCAAGTGCGCCCGCATTTCAGCAGCGATACTGATGAGTCCGATGCTGGAAGCCCGTCCTTCCGTAAAACTCGCCCTCATTTCGGCAGCGATACGGATGAATCTGTTAGTGAAGGTCCATCTAGCAGCAAAGTCCGCCCTCATCTTGGCAGTGACACTGAAGAGTCAGAAGAAGAGGACCTGCCGTGCAACAGCTGTGCAGATTGGCCCCCCATGCAGCAAGCGAAACTATGAGAGACCTTCGAAGTCGCAGAAGGGTCCATGGACATCACAAGGGTGCCGGAACAGATGTGCAAAGAGCTCGACGCATTGTCAGTCTCTACCGTGGACCAGCTGAAAACTTTCTACGTTCCCGGGAAGAAAAATGGACAGAAGGGCATCCTGTTTTACAGGTCAAACCCCGTTGTGCACCTGGACGATCTTTCTGTCGTGTGCCTTCCCTAAGAGAGAGGCATAAGAGCCGTCCTCAATCCCAGATACTATGCGCCCGAGATGCGGGAATACTTTAAGAAATGCGGATGCCGGTTATATCAAACGGAGTCCGAAGCAAAGTTTTACGAAGGGCTATGGTATCCGCCCCAGGTCAGAGCACTCATCGATGGACGAATTCCAGATAGACGGGGCATAGGCTACATTCAACCTGATTCCAAAGCGTGCTACATGATCCGTGTTGGTGAGGCCAGCGAAAGATTAAATGATGATTACGAGATAGCCGAGCCAGAAGAAGCTCCTCAAAAGCTCGAAGATGGCGGACAAGCAACCTTTGACGAGCTAACCGAGATTAACTTAGGAACGCCCGATAATCCAAGGCCGACCTACATCAGCTCGCTCTTGTCAGAGGAAATGAAAGCGCATATAATTGCCCTGTTGCATGAGTTCGTCGACTGCTTCGCGTGGACATACAAAGAAATGCCTGGCCTTTCCCCTGAAGTGGTCGTACATAAGTTGACTATATCTTCTGATGCTAAGCCAGTCAAACAAGCTCCTCGAAGAATGAGAAGGGTACTAGAAGAAAAGGTCATCGAGGAAACTAAGAAGCTCATCGATGCCGGCTTCATCAGAGAAGAGAAATATGCGGACTGGATCGCATGCGTAGTCCCAGTGAAGAAGAAAAAAGTGGCAGATCCGAGTTTGTGTCGATTTCAGGGACCTCAACAAGGCATGTCCTAAAGAAGACTTCCCGCTACCGGTCATGGAAATGATGGTCGATGACACCTCAAATTACGAATTGTTCACCTTTATGGATGGCTCGTCTGGATATAATCAGATCAAGATGTCGCCTGAGGATGAGAAGCACATGACATTTCGAACCCCGATCGGAATATATTGCTATAAGGTAATGCCATTCGGACTGAAGAACGCAGGTGCTACATATCAAAGGGCAATGACTAATATCTTTGATGACCTAATCCATAAAGTCGTCGAATGCTATGTTGATGATCTGGTCGTCAAGACTATAGCCAAGGCCGATCATATCCAAGATCACAAGACGGTTCTCACCAGACCGAGGGAATACGATCTGAAGATGAATCCTCTGAAGTGCGCTTTTGGCGTGTCATCGGGAAAATTCCTGGGCTTCATAATCCGACATCGAGGGATCGAAGTTGACCCATCAAAGATAAAGGCCATCATGGAGATGCCCCCTCCGAAGAGACTGACGCAGCTAAGATCTTTCCAAGGCAAGCTTGCTTATATACGGAGGTTTATCTCAAATTTATCGGGGAGATGTAGGCCCTTCTCAAAGCTCATGAAGAAAGGAGCTCCTTTTATCAGGGATGCCGAATGTCAAGCAGCGTTCGAAAGCATCAAAAAATACTTGTTGCACCCTCCAGTGCTGGCCGCTCCCATTCTAAATAAACTGCTGATTCTCTACACTGCCGCGCTAGATGAGTCACTCGGTGTGCTCCTTGCCCAGAATAACGAGGAGGGAAAAGAAAATGCCCTCTACTACCTCAGTCGAACTCTAGTCGGGGCGGAACACAACTACTCCCCAATCGAAAAGCAATGCCTGGCTCTGATATTTGCTGTGAAGAAGCTGAGGCACTATCTGCTCGCTTATCGGGTTATGCTGATCTCCAAGGTCGACCCGCTCAAACACTTGATGACCAGAGCGAGCTTAGCCGGCAGAATGGCAAGATGGGCTGTCATGCTACTTGAGTTTGTCATAGTATATACTCCTCAGAAAGCAGTAAAAGGGCAAGCTCTTGCAGACTTTCTCGCTGCTCATCCTATACTAGAGGGGTCACCACTCAATTGCGTGTTGCCCGACGAACAAGTGCTGCACCTAGAGAATGATGAGCCATGTTGGGAGCTCTACTTTGATGGGGCCTCATCAATAAGAAGCTCCGGCCGATCAAGCATCCCGGTGGTAAAAGCGGGGATAGTATTGGTGTTCATCACGCCATCAATGGGAACCCTACTGCGTTCTTTCGCTCTCACCGAGCCTCGGACAAATAATGAAGCTGAGTATGAAGCCCTAATAGCTGGTTTGGAACTCGCTATAGAAATGGAAATCCTTCGGCTACGGGTTTACGGTGACTCCCAGCTTGTCGTCAACCAAGTAAGCGGTGACTATAAGATATACAAACCCGAGTTAGCTCGGTACAGAGGCCGGGTGGTGGAACTAATGAAACGGTTCACTCATATTGAACTAATGAGAATCCCCAGAGCGTTGAACGGAAAAGCCGACATACTCGCTCGCTTAGCCAAGGAGCTGGCTGATCCTGACATGGACGAAATTCTGATCACAGTCTCTCTACGAGAAGAGGAAAGCGCGGAACAGAAGAGCAATCACGCCGAAGAAGCTTCGATCATCCAAGACGAGCCCGATTGGAGAGAACCCTTCATAGAGTACCTCCGATACGACAAGCTGCCCGAAGAAAAATCTGTGAGGATTCTGTTAGTGTATATGCCCTAGGGGCCATTATTGTATCATACTAGTTTGTATATTACTTAATGGAAGCTTGGGATATTCACATGTATATAAAAGTCTTGCTAAACATGGTAGTATGCTACTTGGTTTTTCTATCTTAATATGTGAGTATACGTATTGATAGAGCTCTTAGGATCTTGCTTGACTACCAGCGTTGTGATGGCAGTCACACTAGTGGGGGCTGGGTAGTTTACAAGTACATCCTTATTCAGGTCCCTAGTCGTTGGATTATCGAGACAGAGCATCGATACTCCGGAGTAGACTAGTGTGTACGCTTCTCATCCCAGTTGGGGAGATGGTCTGTCCCACAGCCATCAGTACGTCGTACTAGAGATAGTATGCAGGTGCTCGTTAGGTTACGGGTACACCGGACAGGACTCACAGGGAACTGTTGGTTGGTTTTATACCAGTCGTCAGTGAACAGATCCTAGGTGACATAAGTACAGCATAGTCTGCAGACTTGACACTGCTACTTCGCCTCGAGTGTGTCCCACTGTTCTTAGATTGCTACCCTACCATGGCTCAAAGGAGTCGTGCAAACAGGTAGCAGTTGGGTGCAGTCCCGAGCACTTGGAGGCAGTGGTGGTTAGACAGGATTCGTCTCTCCCGGTATTGGGGGTTGATATCGCGCTGTATCAGAGAGCCATTATGCAAAGTCCCTGGTCAGGGCAAGTGAGATTTGCTGGTAGGTTCCAGTAGTTTCTCAGGGTTTAATGGGCTTCGCTCCGACACGACTTATACCGCTATTAGGGGACTGACGCTTTCCACCCCCCTAGGCCTGATATGCGATAGTCTTAGACGAACAGACCGGACTGTACGGAGATTGTCACATCAGACTCAGTAGGAGTTCGGATGGGTTTCCTCATCGGCCTTCTTATCGACATCTACCTGGGGACCGTTACGTACAGCTAGTGCCACTTGCGGTCTGTGGTTAAACCCACTGCCAGCGTAGTAGTCGAGTCTCTAGAGTCCCACGCAGAGAGTTTCCCTACTCCAGGCGAAACGATATAGAGGTCGTATGGTTTTACGATAAGGGTTCGGACGCATACGTGTGTTTACGCACGTACGACTTTCAGACAGTTTTTTCTAGTCGGCTTTAGTTTAAGCCAGTTACTAGTATCGGTTATTGGATTTATACAGTCTAAAGTTTTTCCGTGTTTTCACGGATAGGAGGGGCGTTCTCATAATTGTGCGAGAAGCTTCTAGAAGATGGTGACTAAGGAAGTTAAGGTGGCATATACATTAAATGAGATTAGTGAGTCATATGGATGATTCATCCATGTCATTAATGCTTCATAATTGCTTAATGACTCATGGATGTGAATCACCATTAGATATTTATCAAGCATGGTTGTAAAACATTATCTTTTCTTTTCTTGATAAAAATAAAATGCTTGATATATATTATGATAACTCATTTTCTCATTTCATTATTATTCTCACCTTCTCTCTCCTCAAGCTCTCTCTCTTCAAACACTAATCCTCCGCTCTCATGTGTTGAGTACAAGGATTAGTTAGACTACTTAATCCATAACCCTCTCTCTATTTCATCTAGGTACTTTGATTAGCACTTAAAGATACCTAGTTGCCTCAAGTTTAGAGGCAAAGCTTGGAGTTTAGCTCTCGTGGTGGATCGTCTACTACTTGGAGAAGGCCGAGGAGGAGGTGGAGTTCGTAAAGATGAAGGACACGGTTCTTAAGGTATAATCCCTTTACATAGTAGTTTAGAACTTCTATGTTTGATCTTAGTTATCGTTTAGCTTCGATTCATGCGGTTAGTCGATGTTTAAGCAAAGAACAAGATCGTTTTTCATATTTCCGCCTCCCCACAAGTCGTGGGGTGTTGTATATCGACTTACAGTGGTATCAGAGCCTCGCTAAACAATAATTAACTCACTTGCAAAATTGTATGAATTTCGAACGAAAAAAAACCAAAACCGGAAAACCCCGATATCATGGTTTCTGTCGATTTTTAAATGTGGTCCAAAAATTTTTCAGGGACCTTCAGAAAGCCTTAAATGATAGTAGAAGAACACCCAAGAAAATTAGGCTCATGAATCGGCTAAAGCGCCGCGGAACCGCCGCGAATCCCCCCGATCCGCCGCTATTCCGCCGCTGAGTTGCCGATTCTTTATCCCAAATTTCCTGTGTTGGTTCTCTGTGATATTTGGAGTTTTCTGGAAGTTATTAATTTTTGCTCAGGTTTCATATTTACAGAGAAGTATTGGAGCAAAATTAAATGTGTTTAATCGATCGAAATTATACGGTATTTGTTTGTTGGATTATATCTGTGTTTGTATAATGTGTTCGTAAACCTCCCCTAACTGCTAGTATGTCGGTTGGCAGGGGGTTGCACATTTCTGTAATGGATTTTATCTGTTTGTGTATATGAACTGTATTAGACTGTTGTGATGTATAGCCGGGGTTATGTGATGGGTTATTATTTAATTCATTTGATGTAAATGTAATTTGTTGTAATATTATTTTGCGGGGCACATCCAGGTTGCGGTTGTAGCCACCGTTGTATTATTTCATTTTACTGGTTTTGCTCCTAGGACAGACCCAAGGTGGGGTGCACAAACTGCCAGGTGGGTAGTTTGCCGTACCCGTTAGGGTCTTGGGTGGAGTAATGGCTATTCATCACAACTGTGTAATCCGTCTTTTGTTGCAGGCTCAAAACAAACACGGATTGCTTGCAAATCCAATTAAAGTTCATTTGTGATCTGGAATGCCTACTATTGCGTCTGACGAATGTACAATATCTATATATGATAGCTATTTAGACGTCACTTATGTTTTACACCCGCGCTAGCCCAGCCCCCGCTCTGTCGTTAGTTAAGTAACCTAACGGGTAATGACGGGACCCCGTGGCGAATGCGGATGGCATAAGAGGACGTTGTATTTTCGTTGTTTTCTGCAATGATAGGTTAATGATGGGACGCATTATTTATAATGCAAAGAAAATAAACCAAAAGTTTAATCGTTGGAACAATTTAAAAGAAACCACTCGGTTAATTTTAAAAAAGATATTTTTAAATGCGGAGCTTTAACCACTCCTTTTAAAAGCTATCAGGTTCCTTCGGTTATATCAAGTTCACTACGTTCACGGTTTCGCCAAAACCATTCGTAGCCCTTCGTCATTTCATCTGGGGATTCAGTAGTATTCAAGCTATGCATTTTGACCTAACGCCAAGGCATAGTGTTTGGTAGCTACTGGAAATTCATTTGTTGCATAGATGATGAGTTTGTTTGGGACAGTCGTATTATCATTTTGGCCGAACGTCAAGGATATATACGGATGGGTTCAAATTGACAAGATAATGATGGGTAGAACTTGACATGTGACTTATGACATTTTGACCTAACGCCAAGGTCATAAGAGCATGGGGCAAAAACTTATATCGGGAATTTCTAAAGAAACTGAAATTTGCAAAGAGATGCATACCATTTGGAGTTTGATGAATGTTGGTAGCATTCCTTCAACATTATCATACGATGATATTTGGATCCCGATCCTACTGTGAGTATATGCTACTTATCAGGATATTCGTCACTTAACGATCAATGCTATAAACCAAGTAGGTGTCAAGAAAAGTGTCAGCGGGGTTACGCCCCCAGAAAAAAGAGGTTCTTTAATTAAGGAACTTCGCGAAAGCGTTGGAAAACCTCCCTCGAAGTATCGACACTAGCCTGGCTGAACGGTTAAGCAAGAATTGTACAGTGAGAATAGTCCTGGCTAATTCTTCTTTTATGGTTTGAGGAAGGATTCGAGAAACAGTGGGAGCCATCCAGTTTAGATAAACTAAAAACCACTCAAAACTTGCAAGAGCGTCATGCTAAAGAGTTTTTTTCTCTCTCTCCTAATTGCAGCGACCCTGAAATGACTGGACTTAATTTACTTTTAGAGAAAAATATACTGACAGGGCCAAACTATAAAGATTGGCCGCGGAATGTCAAAATGGCTTTGACCTATGACAAATTGGGATACGTCCTCACTGCTACGGCACCTGCTGTCCCTGGTCCCAAATCCAGTAATGCGGATAAGGAAATCCGCAAAACCTGGGATTTCGATTGCGCGAAAGCCAAGTGCATCGTGCTTGCCTTGATGAAAAATGAACATCAGAGGAGGCACGAGGATATGGAACTAGATGCCATATTTCTCCATACAAAAGAACTTTATGGACAGCAATCTCGTATAGCAAGATACGAGACCTCTACAAACTTGTTTCGAGCGAGGTTGGCTGTCGGGTCATCGGTAGGAGAACATGTCCTAAAGATGATCGGCTATATAGAAGAGCTCGCAGACCTTGGGACGACTTTGGATAATGAGCTCTATACAGACCTTATTCTCCAGTCCCTTCTTTCCACCTACGCCCAGTTTATCCTGAACTTCAACATTCAAAGAAAAGAAGTTGAACTTCCGGAACTCCTGAACATGTTAAGGAGTGCAGAGGGCACCTTACAGAAAGCAAGGGAAACACCTGCTATGTTTGTTAGCGGTGCATCTTCTTCCGGGTCCAAGGCTAGGGCTAAAGGAAGGAAAAAGAAGGCCGCCACCAAACGTAGAGGAGGTGTTAGTAAGGTGGGAGGGAAGGGAAAGAAAAAGTTTGCGGTACCGGTAGTGGGCCAGGATGAGTGCTTCCATTGTCACAGGAAAGGGCACTAGAAGAAGGATTGCAAGGCGTGGAACGCCAAGAACCAGGAACCGAAGCAAGCTGTGGCTTCGACTTCAGGTGTGTTTGTAATTGAGAATTTTCTGTCAATCAACTCTACTTCCTGGGTATTGGATACCGGATCAAGATCTCATATTTGCAATTCATTGCAGGCACTGATTGTAGGGTTCATAGGCACGCTAATGAGGTCTCACAAGGCATCAACCATGCCAATTTCAAATTTTACAAGTGCCGAGAAACCCTAATACGGATTCGTTGACTAGAGTTTAGGCGAAAAGTGAAACTAGTTAACATATTAACTAAAGTAAACTGCTTTACTAATAGAAAGACGCTACAACCTTTGTAGATCCGGTTCTCCACATCCTTAGCTCCACGTAGACATCCTCTCGCTGTCCATATCGGATCCCGGACTCTTGCATCGGCTCCATCGGAGAAATGGGCGGGCTAGGTCGTCGGCTTCGTTGCCGAAGATGATCTACGTCGAGGCAACACAAGATCAAGCTCCAACTTCACCAAGTCTGGAAACTTGTGAAGAAAACACCCTCTACTACTTGGCAAGAGGTAGAGGATGAAGAAATAGGAGGTGGGTTCACTTTAGAATTGGATTTCTCACTCTTTTGCTCAAGATGCCATTAATTGTGGCAAGCTTTTTCTTGAAGAAGAAGAAGAAGATGAAGATAGAATATGATAAGTTTCTTATTTAAAAAAGAAACTAATATGAATACTTATCATATACTAACCATGGTCAAGTGTAGAGAGTAAACTTGGGTTAGGTGAATGGTTAGGTCAAGAGAAGAAAACAAAAATGGTCAAGGTTTCAACCCTTCATGAAGCTTCATGAAAGAAACAAGAAAAGCCACCATTTCCATTTTCTTTTCCAAAATCAATAATCAAAAATAAATGAATAAATAAATGAATAAGTAAACAAAACCCTAACCATTCATATAACCATGGTTTAATCTTTACACAAACTCAAGTTAACATGTATCATCAAACATGATACAATCAAGTGCACACAAAAAATATATCACATATACAATGTGCACATCAAGTGAGAAAATCCTTTTAAAATGAACCAATACTAGTTAATGCAAAGTAATATATCAAATATATAATTATACATTAAATCATTAAATCAACACTTGATTCAATGATCCGGTCATGTCAAACATAACCGACTAGTATCAAATGTATCGGCTTATCGAATCATTCTTCGATTCGATAACTAGATTATATCGCATACAACCAATCGAAACATTCATCGCGAGAATGAAATACGGTATCACATACACGCATTATTCTCGGTCCCGCACATATCTCATATGCGCTCCTATCTCGTTTCGCTTGAGCCAGGTAACCTCTGCGTAGGACTCTAAAGACTCGTCAATACGCCGGCAGCAGATGATGATCATATCAAGCACCCACAAGCCGCAAGCGGTCTGCTAAATGTAACGGCCACCCGGGTATTGAGCGATCAGAAGATCGACGAGCAAGCCCGCTCACACTCCTGTGAATCCAACCAGTAACACTTACTGTACAGTCCGGTCTGTTAGTCTGATACGTCGCATATCAAGTCTAGGGGTGGTAAACGTCAGACCCCAATAACCGATAAGTCGTGCCGATATGAGGCTCATAACGGGTCGAGAAACTACTGGTAACACTTACCAGCAAATCTCTGATCAGCCATGGACAGGGACTTCCCTGTTACGGCCAATCGAGCACAGCGCAACATCAACTCCCAATACCGGGAGAGACGAAACCCCTCCTATTGCTCATTGCCTCCATGTGACTCGGGACTGTACCCAAAAACCACCGTTTTGCACGCCCTCATGGACGTGGTAAGGTGGAGATCAAAGCACAGTGGGAATCACACAAGACTCTATGACGATCTCGGGTCTACAGACTAACCTGCACAAGTGTCACCTGAGAACTGCCATCTGACGTGAGGTATAATACCATCTGGGAGTTCTCGGCGAGCCGTCCAGTGTACCCTGTCTCCACTGAGCACCCGTATACCATCTCTGATGTCAAACACCAATGGATATGGGATCATCCATCGCCCTTCTCATGGGTCGAGAAGCGTATACGCTAGTCTACACTGGTATATCGATGCCCCGTCTCTATACACCCACGACTAGGGACCTTGAAGGATGTACCTATGGACTACCATGTCCCCACTAGTATGATCTGCATCATAGTCCAGGTAGTCAAGTACACAACCTAAGGGCTTTACCAACATGTAACTATAAGACAGTTTAAAAAAGACTAGTATACATGTTAAGATAAAGAGTAACCAGATAGCATACTATCATATCGAGCAAGAAAGTCATCTCTATATATGTTGTTGGAGATAGTGCCCTCAGAGTCAATTATTGGATCACATGCACGTGATTGCAATGATTGAGGGAGGACCTATCCCGGTAGGACAGTCTTACTCAAGATTATAGTATGCTATCTGGATTATCTTTATCATCGTGTACTGCTTTAGGTGACCTTACGAGTCGCTATTACACGTTGATAGAGCCCCTAGGATTCTTGCTTGACTACCAGCAGTATGAGGGCGATCATATAAGTGAGAGCTGGAGTCTATAAGCACATCCTTAAAAGGTCCCTAGTCGTGGGAGTTTCGAGACAGGGCATCGATTCTCCAGAGTAGACTAGTGTATACAGTCGATACCCCGACAAGGGGCGGTGGCCGGTCTCACAAGCCGCTGGTGTCAGTTGGTTCACCTAAGATGTATACAGGTGCTCATTGGGTTATAAGTACACTGGACAGGACTCGCTGGGAACCTGCTAGTTAGGATTATACCAGACGTCAGATAGCAGTTCCCTGGTGACATGTGTACAGGTTAGTTCATCGACCTGAGATCGTCATTTGTCTCGTGTGAGTTCCCACTGTGCTTTGATTACAGCCCTACCACGGCTCAAAGGAGTCGTGCAAACAGGTTTTAGTTGGGTACAGTCCTGAGCCACATGGAAGCAGTGAGCGGATCTGCAGGGGTTCGTCTCTCCCGGTATTGGGGGTGAGGTCGCGCTGTGTCGAGGAGAGCCAAAACATGAAAAGTCCTTGGGCAAGGCAGGAGGTTTGCTGGTAGGTATTCCAGTAGTATCTCAGGGTGTTCTGGGCTATACTCCGACACGACTTGTACCGCTTTTGGGGGTCTGACTTTTACCAACCCCTAGGCCCGCCATGCGATGCTCATAGACGAAGGGACCGGACTGTACGGATATTGTCACTGACAGGCACAGTAGGGTGTCAGGATGAGTTCGCTCATCGACGTCCCTTTTGGTCTATAGCTGGTAGCCCGTCACGTATTGGCTTATACCTCTGACGTGCTAGTGGTTAAACCCACAGCCATAGTATTGACGAGTCTTTAGAGTCCACCACATAGACAGTTACTCAAGTTTCGGGCGAAACGCTGTAGAGGCCGTATAGAGATATGGCAGGGTTCGATCAGATACGTGCGGTATTGCACGGATCGTGATCAGACGGTTTTTACTAGCCGACTTTGGCTTAAGCCGGATCCTAGTATTAGATAGTGTAGTTTTGTCTCTTTGCATTTGTGTTCAGTGGGAATACAAATGCGGGCATGTATTTGCAGTAGCGGGGTTTTCCTGTAATTTATTACGGGATCGGTTTTCTGGAGTTGCCAATTTGCATTCTCTTCCGGCCGGTTTTCTTTCATTCCTTCGCGGCCGGACTTTTCTGATGGAGGGTGTTAATTGCAAGTTTGCAATTAACTTACTAGTGAGGGGCCTTCTTGCATTTGTGGCTTTATGATGAGACTTGCATCATGATGAGATTCTATTCTAGTCTTTATCACTTGCTATTATTTTGATAGGATTGATATAAGAAATGAGGTTTATCTTGTGATGATATATAGATTTTCCTTTTATCAATTACTTCCCCACTTGATTTTTTCCATCCACCATGGCTTAAAGATGAGGCCGGCCACTTCATTAGAGGAGAGAGGGTGAGATCATTTTTGATGAGGGAAAACTTTGTTCATCTCATTTTTCCTATCTACACAATTTCATGTACCTCTCTCCAAAGTTCTTTCTTGATCCCTCCATCAAGGCAACTTCCATAAACCCTAAAGAGACAACTCACTACACTATTCTATAGCAAGTCTTGGATGCGTCGGCAAGCCAACTTCGCGCCCGAGTTGCCTCGGTCAAGAGGCGGGAGCCCGTAAAAGTTTCCGGCTACGTGGTGCCCTTTTCCGACGAGATGATGGACGGAGATTCCGTGGGAGATCGGAGTGGAGATGAAGACCGGAGGACACGGATCGCTTGGTATAACTTCTCTACTCTTTTCTTGTTTGCTAGTTAGCTAGGTTAATGGCCCGATCCGGGTGAAAAGTGCGCGGTGGTGCCGGTTGCAAGTTTTGCAAAGTTTTTGTTTCCGCGTTTCCGGCGTCGGATCGACGGCCGGGACGCCCCCGCGAGTTTACATTGGTATCAGAGCCATGCCATTTACTTAGCCTAGCATGGTCTAGTGTGTTTAGAACTCGATCGAACAAAAATCCCCAAAAACCGTATTTTCCTATGCATGTGTTTTCTGTCGAAATTTTTTTATGCTCCAAAAATTTTTCAGGTCATTGCAGAAACACAAGCATGAAAATATAAGAATTCTGTGAAAAATTGGTCACGAGATCTCACTATAACGCCGCGGAACCGTGGCCAAACCCATTCTTGGGCCGCGGTTCCGCCGCTCTTTTGAGTGATCATTTGACCAACGTTTTGCAGATTGTTTCTGACATGGAAATAGGGGTTTTGGGATATTTTCTTTGGGCCCAGATTTTCTGTAAGTGCTACAGTACTGCTTGGGGCCCACGTGATAAAATTTGTTCGATCGGATATTTTAAACATGATAGTTCATAGTATTTACATTATATCTGCGACCGTGAATGTTACTTGATCGGTAAATCCAGTCTATCTGCTATAGCCCTTTTAGACGGATTTGCGAACGTGACATTCACGTTGATGTTCTGTGTTTTGCTGTGTTGTTGCGGATCGGTCGTGGGGGATAGCCTGGATGCAATATTAGTACAGTTTTGTTGTATTATGTACATTTGATATTGCGGGGCGAGCGTCCGACATGTGGACTGCCGTCACTGCCTGTTTGTATTATTCTTTTGGGGCACAACCTGGTTGCGGTCGATGTACCCGTTGTATGTATATTTTACTTTCTGTACTAGGATTACCCCAAGGAGGGGTGCACGGATAGCCGGGTTCTAGAGGGCAACAAGCCCACATCTCATGGCATTGAGACGGAGGGGGCTTTACTCTAGAATTGGCGGGCTATTCGCCGCACTCGTAGGGGGTATAGGTTGATCCAGGAGGGGTGCCCAAGTTACCGGATTCCGTCGAGTTCTGGGTGGTCCATTCACGTTGCTGAAAGGGGCTGCCTCGCTTCAGGTTTTGGCGGGTAACTTGCCGCGCCCGTAGGGGTCTAGGATTTTATTGCACAGGCTATCCACTCGACCAGGGGAACGTCGGGTTTCAGCAGCGGCTCTGTGAAACCCGGGGATCCCAGATATCTGTATTGATCTGTGTTGCTATACATTTCTGTACTGTTGCTTTTTATCATGCCTTGAGCGAAAATTATATATTATACATATACTAGTAGATGTTGTATATGTTTTGCATCCGCGCTAGTCCAGTCCCCGCTCTTTCGTTAGTTAAGTAAACTAACGGGTGATGACGGGACCCAGTGGCGAATGCGGATGGCATATACGTACATCAGTATATTTTCGTTCTTTGTGGTGTGATCAATTGATGGGACTGCGTTGATTCGGATAAATGCAAGATAAACAAACCTTTCTGATGTTG
Source organism: Agapanthus africanus (assembly GCA_030015575.1). Taxonomy (NCBI): domain Eukaryota; kingdom Viridiplantae; phylum Streptophyta; class Magnoliopsida; order Asparagales; family Amaryllidaceae; genus Agapanthus; species Agapanthus africanus. Next base: position 385,264,079 of record JASDDO010000012.1, on the reverse strand, counting down.
TTGGAACACTTTTTCAAAAAGCTGTTATTGCAAGGACGTTCACTTTTGTTTTGCACAGTGGTATTCAGTATGAATATCCAGCACCTCAGTCGACGAGGCAAGGGCCGAGATCCCTTCACCGGGAGTGACCCCTTGACAGAAGTTTGCGTGAGGGCATTAACTTCACTATAGCCGATTACTTTTGCTTTGCATCGTGGTATTCAGTTGGAATATCCTGCACCTCATTCTACGGGGAAAGAGCCGAGATCCCTTCACAGGGAGTGATCTCTTTAGCAAAGGTTTTCGTCACTATATTTTTTAAAAGCTATCCGGTTCCTTCAGCGATATCAAGTTCATTACGTTAAAGGTTTTCGCCAGAAACCATTCGTAGCCCTCCGTCGTTTCAGACGGGTAGCACGTAGTATTCATGCTATGTTTGTTGGCCTTCATCATGGCATAGTGTATGGTAGCTGCTTGTTGCCATTCTGCTGCATAGATAGATGCGTTGGTTTGGGACAGTCGTATAGCCTTGTTGGCCTTCGTCAAGGGCTTGTACGGGTGGGTTCAAATCAACCTGGACAATGACGGGTAGAACTTGACATGTGACTTATGATTTGTTGGCCTTAGTCAAGGTCATAAGAGCATGGGGTAAAAATCCACATCGGGAGTTTCAAGAGAACTGAAACTTGCCAGATATGCGCATACCTTCTGGAGTGTGATAGCGTGAGCAGATTCCGTCACGTTATCATGCGATGATGGTTGGATCCCGATTCCCACTGATGAGGTGGTTTACTCCTCGGGTGATCCCGGCTAATTCTTCTTTCAGGTTTGGGGAAGAATTTGATGTTACAGTGGGAGGTTTCCAGATTAGATAAAGTGATAACCATTCTGATCTAGGTTAGAGTGCATGCTGAGTGTTTCTTTTCTCTCTCTCTTTGGCAGCGACCATTGACCCGACCCTAGACTATGACTCAGTGACCAAGTTGTCCGAACCTTCTTAACACTGGCTTTGGGATTGTCAGAGTTGCAAACCTCATTGCCACTCCTATTTTTACCCTTTTCTCCAGGACACCCCGTATTATTACGACTGTCCACTTCCATTGGACAAAACCATCGTATGGTTATATACGAACTCGAAGGAATTCGAGGATGGTTTCCGGTTCTGGAGAAAACGAATAGGACTATTCAGTTGTCTTTTCTTTTCACCTTCTCTCAGGTTGCGAGTACTCATTGGTTTAGGAGTGGTACACCTATTACGCAAATTGGATAGTCTTCTTCCAAACCATAGGCTGGTGCCGACCGGTAGGGAATGAAGAAAACCAGTTAGCCTTACAGAAGGAATTAAGTTAAGACAAAGCAAGGGATTAGTAAGAGGGCAAAGTAAAGTGCGACTGCTATTCACGACCAAACCAAGTATTTCTTCGCCAATCCTAAATCACCTTTGTATTTCTCCAGAACACTCCGTATCACTACGAAGATCCCAGTTTATTGGATAATCCATCGTATGGTTATATACGAACTCGAAAGGAACCTTTTCCAGTTCGGGGATGGATCCTGGTTCAGGAGAAATAGGAATAAAGTACATTCGGTTGTCTTTTATCTTCACCTTCTCTCGCATTGCGAGTGCTCCTAGGATTAGGACAGTACACCCATTATGCTTATTGGATAGTCTTCTTCCAAACCATAGGCTGGTGCCGAACGGTAGGGAAGGAAGAAAACCATTTGGCCTAAAGGGGTGTACAGAAGGTATTGACTAAAGACATATAAAGGGATTTGGAGAGGTGGCAAAGAATTACACGGTTACAGTTGTGAATCTGGATAATGGAAGAGGCATTACTAGGAATACCAGGATACCCCATCGAAACATTTCAATATTTCAGGTTCACTGTGTACTGTTAAAAGAAAACTGATTTCCCAATTAGACACTTGCTCCAGGGTATGTATTTACCAGGTATAATTCTCACATCTGTATGGTTTTGCAGATGATGAATGGGAGTGAGTTATTGGGAATTAGGTGATCATCCTCATTATATCGGGATTCGTTGTAATTGGTGATATTTGAGGAAGTCACCTGGGTTGTTTGCCGGTTGGCAAACATTTGGTTTTGAATATCCGTTGTTGTTCACCAATTTCAAATTGATATATCTGTACGTCTATTTTTATAGAGTGAGACATACCTTTTTGAAATTATGTCCATGACATTTACCTATACCAGTGAATGGTTAGGTAAGGAGCATTGAACAGCGGTGTAATTCTTCTTAACCAAAAGTACAGTTTTCAACCTACAACACACAGTGAATGAGTTATTAGACTCAGGGGACTTATACAGAGTATTGTATATTGTCCAGTGTCCATTAGGACAGAGGGGTTGGTCCCCGTACTATATTCGGTTTACTTATGACTTCTCTGGTTTTTAGACAGGTGTTTCGTAGAAACACAGGGTCCGAATTTTGAGAAGTTATAGGTATATGAATAAAGTAGAGAACCGGGTATTGCAAGTATCGGGATTCTTCAAGGTGATCGAAGATGTAGATACTTGTATATGGTATTCAGTTGATAGTAATGATTAAGAGAACTAGCTTCTCTTTCAGGTTACTCATAATTGAAAGCATTCCTAAGTTGAGTAACGCTGATCGGCCTCTTTCCATTTAGTTGACATGCGCTGGAGACAGCTGCATGATTTGAATCTGGTTCAATTAAATCAGTGCTTTTGTTTCTGTATTGGATATAGAACAGTTCATATCTTGACATTGTTAAGGTACGGGGAGTTGTCCGGCTTATGCTTAAAACCAGACTCCGGATAACTCAAGGCACGTTTCTGTAATGGCTGTTTGTGGGTTGACCCGGGCTATGACGAGGGTTGACTTTCTGCCATCTGAAAGATCAATAGTGATATTGTTCTAGACTCGCCACAGTTTTAACAAAAATCGATTTTTTTTTCAGAAAACAGTAGTGGGAGTATGGTAGAACTGGAAGTGATTCCAGAACCGCAAACGATTACTAAAGATTTGATAAGAACCTAAAGATTCAATCTGGTTTGACATTCCATTGGCCACTCCGCAGATATAGTGGGTAACCTCAGGCACTCGAGATGTACTTCGGTATGCTCAAGGACGGTGGCAGGGAGATTCTTGTTTACCCAGACTTTCCATTGCTCTTGTTCCAGACTGTGAAACCCGGCAGGAGAATGAGTATTGCGTCGTTCTAAACTAGCTTTAGAGGTGCACGTCTATATGACTCTGCCAGAGGGTTGTCGTAGTCAGTGGGAGCAACGGAAGCATTGGTGGACATTAGGCCTATGTCTATTTATAGACTAAAGCAGATATAGCGGAGATAGATCATCTATTTCTGATGTGACAGTCATAGGTTTGACTTCATCAGAATAGGGGATGGATCTGTTAAGAAGGTAGTAGGGTGTGATATCCTGGTATTTGATGACATACACAGAGTAGGAAGTGATATTCCTATACTACGGTCGGTTATACTTTGGTCGTCACACAGTGGTTTCTCCACACAGGGCTTGGATATTATATCAGACATTCTGGTCACTAGATCTAGATTTGGGTGGTTTCCCAATCTGGGTACTTTGACAGCATTATATGAGTATTTAGAATGGACGACTCCTGGCACGGTAGTATACCTGCAGGTGATGGAGTCACCCTCTCTAAAGGTGTCTTACAGACTAAAGTGGAGAGGGATGTGCATGATTGGCAGATCACTTGCTTAGGCAATTAAGTCAATCATGAGATGTCAAGTACCACACCAGATGTTGTTCTTGCAGTAGGTGCAATAAGTTGATATTGATCCAATCCGGGAGAAACAGTCGGAAGCGGTTTTAGAACATAAGTGGATGTTCTAGGGATATGATAACAGTATCCTCCTTAAGGAGACAGTTATCATTCCAGGCTTCCAAGGTGACCTGGATGACAGAGTGGCTGTCAGAGTTATAGTTTTCCCTCTGACGAGGGGCAGTATTTTGGACAGGTGGTCCAGGTGGATACTGAGGGAAGGCATGGCGCAGGATACTGATTAAATTCAGTTGACGATACTGTCTAAGAAGTTTGGATTTAGAGTTCACTTATGAGCTAGGTCCCATCAGACATCCAGACACATTCTAAGACAGGTATTGCTCATTTCGGGAGATGGCTTTCTCCGCGAACTTGAGATATAGAGAGACATAGAAAGAAACACCAGAGCGGATCCACTCACTGAGGCTATTCCTCGAACGCAATAGTTTCGCAAACGAGCTTTGTGAGACTGACTAGTAGAGGAGTTGGGTGTTCGGTATCACACGGGCTGTGAGTATGCGACATCGCAATAATTAGCCTTGAGTGCAAGTGGGAGATTGTTGGAGATAGTGCCCTCAGAGTCAATTATTGGATCACAGGCACGTGATTGCAATGATTGAGGGAGGACCTATCCCGGTAGGACAGTCTTACTCAAGATGATAGTATGCTATCTGGTTTATCTTTATCATCGTGTACTGCTTTAGGTGACCTTACGAGTCGCTATTACACGTTGATAGAGCCCCTAGGATTCTTGCTTGATTACCAGCAGTATGAGGGCGATCATATAAGTGAGAGTTGGAGTCTATAAGCACATCCTTAAAAGGTCCTTAGTCGTGGGAGTTTCGAGACAGGGCATCGATTCTCCAGAGTAGACTAGTGTATACAGTCGAGACCCCGACGAGGGGCGGTGGCCGGTCTCACAAGCCGCTGGTGTCAGTTGGTTCACCTAAGATGTATACAGGTGCTCATTGGGTTATGAGTACACCGGACAGGACTCGCCGGGAACCTGCTAGTTGGGATTATACCAGACGTCAGATAGCAGTTCCCTGGTGACATGTGTACAGGTTAGTTCATCGACCTGAGATCGTCATTTGTCTCGTGTGAGTTCACACTGTGCTTTGATTACTACCCTACCACGGCTCAAAGGAGTCATGTAAACAGGTTTTAGTTAGGTACAGTCCCGAGCCACATGGAGGCAGTGAGCGGATCTGCAGGGGTTCGTCTCTCCCGGTATTGGGGGTGAGGTCGCGCTGTGTCGAGGAGAGCCAGAACATGAAAAGTCCTTGGCCAAGGCAGGAGATTTGTTGGTAGGTATTCCAGTAGTATCTCTGGGTGTTCTGGGCTACACTCCGACACGACTTGTACCGCTTTTGGGGGTCTGACTTTTACCAACCCCCTAGGCCCGCCATGCGATGCTCATAGACGAACGGACCGGACTGTATTGATATTGTCACTGACAGGCTCAGTAGGGTGTCAGGATGAGTTCGCTCATCGACGTCCCTTTTGGTCAATAGCTGGTGGCCCGTCACGTATTGGCTTATATCTCTGACGTGCTAGTGGTTAAACCTACAGCCATAGTATTGACGAGTCTTTAGAGTCCACCACATAGAAAGTTACTCAAGTTTCGGGCGAAACGCTGTAGAGGCCGTATGGAGATATGGCAGGGTTCGATCAGATACGTGCTGTATTGCACGGATCATGATCAGACGGTTTTTACTAGCCGGCTTTGGCTTAAGCCGGATCCTAGTATTAGATAGTGTAGTTTTGTCTCTTTGCATTTGTGTTCAGTGGGAATACAAATGCGGGCATGTATTTGCAGTAGCGGGGTTTTCCTGTAATTTATTACGGGATCGGTTTTCTGGAGTTGCCAGTTTGCATTCTCTTCCGGCCGGTTTTCTTTCATTTCTTCGCGGCCGGACTTTCTGATGGAGGGTGTTAATTGCAAGTTTGCAATTAACTTACTAGTGAGGGGCCTTCTTGCATTTGTGGCTTTATGATAAGACTTGCATCATGATGAGATTCTATTCTAGTCTTTATCACTTGCTATTATTTTGATTGGATTGATATAAGAAATGAGTTTTATCTTGTGATGATATATAGATTTTCCTTTTATCAATTACTTCCCCACTTGATTTTTCCCCTCCACCATGGCATAAAGATGAGGCCGGCCACTTCATTAGAGGAGAGAGGGTGAGATCATTTTTGATGAGGGAAAACTTTGTTCATCTCATTTTTCCAATCTACACAATTTCATGTACCTCTCTCCAAAGTTCTTTCTTGATCCCTCCATCAAGGCAACTTCCATAAACCCTAAAGAGACAACTCACTACACTATTCTATAGCAAGTCTTGGATGCGTCGGCTAGCCAACTTCGCGCCCGAGTTGCCTCGGTCAAGAGGCGGGAGCCCGTAAAAGTTTCCGGCTACGTGGTGCCCTTTTCCGACGAGACGATGATGGACGGAGATTCCGCGGGAGATCGGAGTGGGGATGAAGACCGAAGGACACGGATCGCTTGGTATAACTTTTCTACTCTTTTCTTGTTTGCTAGTTAGCTAGGTTAATAGCCCGATCTGGGTGAAAAGTGCGTGGTGGTGCCGGTTGCATGTTTTGCAAAGTTTTTGTTTCCGCGTTTCCGGCGTCGGATCGACGGCCGGGGCGCCCACGCGGGCTTACATATGTCCAAGCATCCAATATAATATACATCATCTGTACAATACTGGCCTCTAGGGCATACATATAACTAACAATCTCCCACTTGCACTAGGGCCAGCTGCTGTAGTATCGCATACCGAGCATCCCGAAGAGTCTCTCAAACTGTTTCCGGGGAATGGCCTTCGTGAGTGGATCCGCCGTGTTGTTCTTCGTGTCAACCCTCCTGACCTTGATCTCCCGGCGATCAACTATCTCCCGGATCAGGTGATACCGCCTCAGAATATGCATGGATCGTTGATGGGACCTGGGTTCCTTGGCCAAAGCCACCGCTCCATTGTTATCGCAATACAAAGGTATTGGATGCTCAATGGATGGAACCACTCCAAGTTCAGTAATGAACTTCTTGATCCAGACAGCCTCTTTAGCAGCATCGTTGGCAGCGATGTATTCAGCCTCCATCGTCGAGTCTGGCACGGTTTCCTGCTTGGAACTCTTCCAGCTAACCGCCCCTCCGTAAAGGGTAAAGACAAATCCCGACTGCGACTTAGAGTCGTCCTTATCACTCTGGAAGCTCGAATCGGTAAAGGACTCCACTTGGAGTTCTCCGTTACCATACACCAATAGCATCTCTTTAGTCCTTCGTAAGTACTTGAGAATGCTCTTCACAGCTGTCCAGTGACTCTCTCCAGGATCAGCCTGATACCTGCTCACTACACTTAGTGAATATGCTACATCGGGTCTGGTACATAGCATCGCGTACATGATAGAGCCTACAGCCGAAGCATAGGGTATCCTTTGCATGCGAGCTCTCTCCAAATCAGTCTTGGGAGACATCTCTTTGGAGAGAGTGACTCCAGAGATCGTGGGCAAGTTCCCACGCTTGGATTCTTCCATACTAAATCTCTTTAGTATGGTGTCAATGTACCTGGATTGGGACAATCCCAATATCAGTTTAGATCTATCTCTATAGATCCTAATTCCCAATATGCAGGAGGCATCACCAAGATCTTTCATTGAGAATCTTTGTGATAAGAAGAGCTTGACTGATTGCAGCATAGGAATATCATTTCCTATCAAGAGTATGTCTTCTACGTACAATACGAGGAAGACAACCTTACTCTCTGCTACCTTCTTGTAAATACAAGGTTCATCTGGGTTTTTGACGAAATCAAACTCTTTGATAACGACGTCAAAGCAGATGTTCCAACTCCGCGATGCTTGCTTTAATCCATAAATGGATTTAAGCAACTTGCACACCATTCCGCTGCTCCCACTGTCTACGAAACCCTCTGGCTGAGTCATGTACACGCACTCTTCTAAATCACCATTTAGAAAGGAGGTCTTAACATCCATTTGCCAGATTTCGTAATCATGATATGCAGCATTGGCAAGCATGATCCAGATGGATTTAAGCATAGCCACTGGAGAAAAGGTTTCGTCATAGTCCACACCTGGTCTTTGACGAAAACCCTTTGCAACAAGTCTAGCTTTGAAAGTCTCCACTTTCCCATCTACACCAAGTTTTTTCTTGAAGATCCACTTGCTCCCAATGGGTTTTACACCTTCAGGTGCAACTTCCAAAGTCCATACTTTGTTGGTGTACATGGATTCCATCTCGGACAGCATAGCATCCAGCCATTTCACTGAGTCCCTACTCGTGATGGCCTGATCGAAACTAGTTGGGTCATCATCCTCCATGATGCAATCCTCGCTCCCACCATCTATGAGAAAACCGTAGTATCTCTCTGGTTGGCGAGGAACCCTACTAGATCGGCGGAGAGGCTGAGGTTCATTGGGAGCTACTGAATCCTCTGGTTCCACAAAATCTTCTGTTGTGTTTTGTTCAGCTGTAACCTCTTCCAGTTCTACCTCAGAGCCACTAATCTCTTTTGCAAGAAATTTCTTTTCTAAAAAGGTGGCATGTTGAGCAAAAAATACTCTTTGTTCCTCACTGTGGTAGAAGATATACCCTCGTGAATGTTTGGGATATCCAACAAATTTACACAAAACAGACCTTGCCTCGAGTTTGTCCGCTTTTTGTCATTTGACATAGGCCGGGCAACCCCATATCTTTATAAAATTAAGATATGGTCTCTTCCCCTCCCATATCTCATATGGTGTGGTAGGCACAGATTTGGTAGGAACCCTATTCAGTAGGTACGCTGCTGTTTCCAGTGCATATCCCCAGAAGGAAGCAGGTAACTCAGCTACACTCATCATAGAGCGCACCATATCTAATAGGGTGCGGTTTCTCCGTTCTGATACACCGTTGTGCTGTGGTGTATATGGAGGAGTTAGCTGAGAGAGAATCCCATTCTCTTTTAGGAAGTCCAGGAATTCAATGCTCAAGTATTCACCTCCTCGATCAGATCGAAGGATTTTAATATTTTTTCCGGTTTGGTTTTCGACTTCTTGTTTATATTCTCTATATTTCTCAAAAGCTTCTGATTTGTGTTTCATCAGGAACACATATCCGAATCAAGAGAGATCGTCAGTGAATGTAATGAAGTACGAAGAACCATTCCTGGCATGTGTAGACATGGGACCGCATACATCACTATGTATCAGTCCCAAGAGTTCGGTAACTCTTTCTCCGTGTCCCGTAAACGGAGTTTTGGTCATCTTGCCTTTGAGACATGACTGGCAAGTGTCATAAGATGAAATTTCAAATGGATTCAAATATCCATCCTTATGCAACTTAGCCAGTCGTGTCGCATTGATGTGACCCAGTCTACAATGCCACAAGAAGAATTCGTTCAGTTCTGAACTTTTCCTCTTGCGTGTGTTTGTTATGCTCAGAACTGTTGATTGATTTAGAACATAAATGCCATTACACAACGTGCCTGATCCAACCAACTTTTTTGTTACGGAAAATGTTCATAACATTATCCTATAATACAAAATTATATCACTCTTTACTCAACAAAGAAACCGATATAATGTTGCATATCAGGTTCGGCATGTAATAGCATTCGTTCAGAACCAATGTATTACCAGTTGGTAATACAAGGTGATATTCCCCGACAGTCTTAGCTGCAACAATTGCACCATTTCCAACTCTAATGTCTTTATCACCTTCTCCAAGTTCTCTACCTTTCCTGAGCCCATGTAACTGATGACATATATGGGATCCTGACCCGGTATCTAATACCCATGACGTAGAGCAAATGGAGAAACAGTTCTCTGTAACGATCACACCCAAAGAAAATGCATCAACATGTACTTTCTTCATTCGGGTGGCATGAGAATCCTGGTATTCCCCTATATCCTGTTTAGTCCTATAACTCTTATAAGAAAGAACGGAACCAACGTTCCCCAGCACAGTATAACATGCGGGTTCGGTCAATACATCCATATTATTATCTTGATTAAGGCATGAAATGGTCGCTACCTGGAGAGAGAGAGAAGAAAACACTTTAGCGTATGCTCGTGCAAGATCAGATTGGTTATTATCTTATCTAATCAGGATGGCTCCCACTGGTTTTTATCAAATCTTCCTTCAAACCCTAAAAGGAAAGACTAGCCGGGATTAATTACACCCTACAACTTCGCCAATCTTTCAGCCAGGCCAGTGTCGGTACTTTGAGGGAGGTTCCCCGTGTTTTCCTACGGACCTAATTAAAGTAAACCTCGTTTTCCCAGAGGCGTAACCCCGTTGACACCTTTCTAGACACCTACTTGATCGGCTAATTGTAATGTGTAAAACTCTCCCAGGAGTAACTCTTACTCGCAGTGGGTATCGGGATCCAACTATCTCATAAAAGGTATGCAATCTCATTGCAAATTTCAACACTTGAAATTCCCGATAATATTTTGCCCCAAGCAACCTATGACCTTGACGGAGGTCAACAAACCACAGGGTGCAAGTCAAGTTCAACCCGTCATTTCTTGATTGAATCAAACCCACCCGCACGACCCTTGACGGAGGACAACAAGGTCGTACGACTACCCTAATCCAATCTGCATCACATGCATAAGCAGATAAATACTTGTTAGCTACCGCACACTACGCCTTGACGGAGGTCAACAAACGTAGCACGAATACTAAGTAGGATTTATCTGAAATGACGGAGGGCTATGACAGGTTTTTCTGAAAACCTATTGCGTAATGAACTTGATATCGTTGTAGAATCAAATGAAGATTGAAATGGAGTGGTCTTGAGGCTTTTCTAGTTTTGCTAAAGGGGTCACTCCCGGTGAAGGGATCGTCGGCCCTTTCCTTGTCGAATGAGGTGCGGGATATATCATATATATCACTGTACAAAGCAGAAACTATAGAAGCAATCAAAAGACAAACCGAGTGTGTAGCATCTGCCAGTTATTGCTAAAGGAGTCACTCCCGGTGAAGGGATCTCGGTCCTTTCTTCATCGAATAAGGTGCAGGATATATCACATATACCGCTGTGCAAAGCAAGAACTGTAGCTACCTGTTTTATTTAAAATTTGATATTACAACATCTTAGGTTTCTTTTCATTCATTAATCACATTAATGAAGTCCCATCAATTATATACCTAAACATCACAGATAAATACGACGTACACTTATGCCATCCGCATTCGCCTCGATGTCCACTCATGCACCGTTAGGTTAGGTAACTAACGGCAGAGCGGGGCAGGGCTAGCACGGGTGTAAAACATAAGTAACGTGTATAAAATATATCATATATACTATATACAGTATTTATCACAGAACATATCAAATGTTCACATCACAGATATTGCAGCAGAAAATATCATATGAAATATTGGATATACTAGGACGTCCGTGTTTTTAATACGAGCCAGTATAAAACACGGATTCCACGGTCGCGATGAATAGCCAAACCCACACCCCTAGACCCCTATGAGAGCGGCAAGCAACCCTACCAATTCTAAAGTTAGGAGACCCGGACTCGACTCCTCGAGTTGGTCTCCCACTGGACTCCAGAACCCGGTTACTTGTGCCCTCCTCCTTGGGTCTATCCTAGTGCGGAAAAGAAAATAATATACAAACGGTGACATCTTCCGCAACCTGGAACTGCCCCAATAAATTAATATTACATACAAGTTTTTACATGAATGAAAATGAAAAACACTCATCTCACATAAAAACCCCCGGCAATTCAAACACGACGATCCAAATAACATATCCAGCAACACATAACATCACATGTCATCAACGTAAGTAAACATGCGTATCCCAATTGTCGTTGACATATAGCAACGAAACCGGTGATATCACATATTACACTTACGGTCACAAAAAAGAAAGTGTAAAACTACAACAGTTGGAATCCGCAACCTCTTTAGACATCGCATGCCTAATCAAATGAAATACTTAGACATCACATGCCTAATAATTATAAACCTCGCATTTTAGTCTCGTTATCGAAAACTCTTTTCAATATCAAGTGAGACTAAACCGCTAGATTTATAACATTCATTCAGTTATCTCATAACTGTTTGTGAATTCCAATTATTGTATCGCATTCCGGATAAATAGAAAATATTAAACTTTCCGATCGAACATTCGAACACACAAGTTTTCCCGAAACCGTTCAACACATGAAATAAGTTCAAAGACATTCATTTCATGCCTCAGTACCAACGGTCCAGCCGTAGAAGGGTCAAGCCAACGCCTCACATGTGGCATGCCGTACTGCCCCAAACCCTAAGGTTCAAAGGGCAGTTCAAGACGGTCACATAATCGAGTTAAGGTTTGTTGTCTTCTAGAGGGACCATCGCGTTACTTGCACTACTTAGAACGTCATTAAACTACGGAAAAGTCCAACAATTGGAAATTTCCCGGCAGGGGAAAGATTGGGTATTTACATCCGGTCGAACTTTTTAACATATTCTAAAATATCCGGAAAGCCACATAGACAAAAATCTGAAATTTCCGATCGAATCATCGAAGCCCCAAAACACCCCAGAAAACTCAACTCTTGAGTGAAAATTAAAAATTCCCAGAAAACTCAGTACCTGAAAACATGAATTACTGTGCAAAGTTTGGAGGCAAATCTCATCAAGTGGCCGCGGAATCGCCGCAGAAGCCAGGCTTCTGCCGCGGTTCCGCCGCGCTTTAGAGGCATCATTAAGTAATTTATGCACCGTAATTCCTAGAATTCCCTGCTGAATTTTTTAAGCATTTTTAATCTGGAAAAAACCCAGTTTTTGAAAAAACTCCAGAGAGCATTTTGGAATTAGGGTTTTGGTTCGATCGGGTTTCAAACGTCGTCTACACTTCGCCTAAAGCTCTAGCTAGGCTCTGATACCACTGTAGGGTTCCTAGGCACGCTAATGAGGTCTCACAAGGCATCAACCATGCCAATTTCAAATTTTACAAGTGCCGAGAAACCCTAATACGGATTCGTTGACTAGAGTTTAGGCGAAAATTGAAACTAGTTAACATATTAACTAAAGTAAACTGCTTTACTAATAGAAAGAGGCTACAACCTTTGTAGATCCGGTTCTCAACTTTCTTAGCTCCACGTAGACATCCTCTCGCTGTCCATATCGGATCCCGGACTCTTGCATCGGCTCCATCGGAGAAATGGGCGGGCTAGGTCGTCGGCTTCGTTGCCGAAGATGATCTACGTCGAGGCAACACAAGATCAAGCTCCAACTTCACCAAGTCATGAAACTTGTGAAGAAAACACCCTATACTACTTGGCAAGAGGTAGAGGATGAAGAAATCGGAGGTGGATTCACTTTAGAATTGGATTTCTCACTCTTTTGCTCAAGATGCCATTAATGGTGGCAAGCTTTTTCTTGAAGAAGAAGAAGAAGATGAAGATAGAATATGATAAGTTTCTTATTTAAAAAAGAAACTAATATGAATACTTATCATATACTAACCATGGTCAAGTGTAGAGAGTAAACTTGGGTTAGGTGAATGGTTAGGTCAAGAGAAGAAAACAAAAATGGTCAAGGTTTCAACCCTTCATGAAGCTTCATGAAAGAAACAAGAAAAGCCACCATTTCCATTTTCTTTTCCAAAATCAATAATCAAAAATAAATGAATAAATAAATGAATAAGTAAACAAAACCCTAACCATTCATATAACCATGGTTTAATCTTTACACAAACTCAAGTTAACATGTATCATCAAACATGATACAATCAAGTGCACACAAAAAATATATCACATATACAATGTGCACATCAAGTGAGAAAATCCTTTTAAAATGAACCAATACTAGTTAATGCAAAGTAATATATCAAATATATAATTATACATTAAATCATTAAATCAACACTTGATTCAATGATCCGGTCATGTCACACATAACCGACTAGTATCAAATGTATCGGCTTATCGAATCAATCTTCGATTCGATAACTAGGTTATATCGCATACAACCAATCGAAACATTCATCGCGAGAATGAAATACGGTATCACATACACGCATTATTCTCGGTCCCGCACATATCTCATATGCGCTCCTATCTCGCTTGAGCCAGGTAACCTCTGCGTAGGACTCTAAAGACTCGTCAATACGCCGGCAGCAGATGATGATCATATCAAGCACCCACAAGCCGCAAGCGGTCTTCTAAACGTAACGGCCACCCGGGTATTGAGCTATCAGAAGATCGACGAGCAAGCCCACTCACACTCCTGTGAATCCAACCAGTAACACTTACCGTACAGTCCGGTCTGTTCGTCTGATAAGTCGCATATCAAGTCTAGGGGTGGTAAACGTCAGACCCCAATAACCGATAAGTCGTGCCGATATGAGGCTCATAACGGGTTGAGAAACTACTGGTAACACTTACCAGCAAATCTCTGATCAGCCCTGGACAGGGACTTCCCTGTTACGGCCTATCGAGCACAGCGCAACATCAACTCCCAATACCGGGAGAGACGAAACCCCTCCTATCGCTCATTGCCTCCATGTGACTCGGGACTGTACCCAAAAACCACCGTTTTGCACGCCCTCATGGACGTGGTAAGGTGGAGATCAAAGCACAGTGGGAATCACACAAGACTCTATGACGATCTCGGGTCTACAGACTAACCTGCACAAGTGTCACCTGAGAACTGCCATCTGACGTGAGGTATAATACCATCTGCGAGTTCTCGGCGAGTCCGTCCAGTGTACCCAGTCTCCACTGAGCACCCGTATACCATCTCTGATGTCAAACACCAATGGATATGGGATCATCCATCGCCCATCTCATGGGTCGAGAAGCGTATACGCTAGTCTACACTGGTATATCGATGCCCCGTCTCGATACACCCACGACTAGGGACCTTGAAGGATGTACCTATGGACTACCATGTTCCCACTAGTATGATCTGCATCATAGTCCAGGTAGTCAAGTACACATCCTAAGGGCTTTACCAACATGTAACTATAAGACAGTTTAAAAAAGACTAGTATACATGTTAAGATAAAGAGTAACCAGATAGCATACTATCATATCGAGCAAGAAAGTCATCTCTATATATGTCCAAGCATCCAATATAATATACATCATCTGTACAATACTGGCCTCTAGGGCATACATATAACTAACAATGAGAAACCGTAGAGTGCTGAAGGAAGGTGATATGACCCTAAAGGTTGCTAACGAAGCTAGCGTGGGAGCTGCGTCCGTCGGGGATTATCACCTAGGATTGACGAGTGGACACATTTTGGTTTTACTTAACTTTTTTTTTTGTACCAAGCTTAACGTGTAATATCATATCAGTTTCCTTGTTATCAAATAAAGGTTATGATTTCACGTTTGTAAGAGATGTTGTTAACATCCACCTTAATCATGGTTTGATTGGGTCCGGTACACTAAATAACGGTATATATGTTTTAAACCAACTCCAAATTTTCAATGTCCAGAACACA
Source organism: Agapanthus africanus (assembly GCA_030015575.1). NCBI lineage: Eukaryota > Viridiplantae > Streptophyta > Magnoliopsida > Asparagales > Amaryllidaceae > Agapanthus > Agapanthus africanus. The sequence goes on along the minus strand of JASDDO010000012.1, from coordinate 385,248,835 downwards.
CTAAAAAGAAAGTCTCCAGATTTAAATAAACCTTTCTTATGGCATTGTAGACTGGGGCACATCAATGAGAGAAGGTTGACTAAGTTGCATAGAGAAGGATATTTGGACTCATTCGAATATCAAACTTATGACACTTGTCAATCTTGTCTCAAAGGAAAGATGACAAAGACTCCATTTACTGGACAAGGAGTAAGAGCGAGCGAGCTCTTAGGACTCATACACAGTGATGTATGTGGTCCAATGTCTACACATGCAAGAGGTGGTTTTTCCTATTTCATTACTTTCACGGATGATTACTCAAGATACGGATTCATTTATCTGATGAAACATAAATCCGAGACTTTTGAGAAATTCCAAGAGTATAAGAATGAAGTAGAAAACCAAGCCGGCAAAAGTATCAAGACACTAAGATCTGATCGAGGTGGTGAATACTTGAGTGCCGAGTTCCTAAGTTACCTAAAAGAGAAAGGAATTCTCTCTCAGCTTACTCCTCCATACACTCCACAGCATAATGGTGTATCGGAGAGACGGAATCGAACCCTATTGGATATGGTACGATCCATGATGAGTAATGCAGAGTTACCGCGATCTTTCTGGGGTTATGCGCTAGAATCAGCAGCATATCTTCTAAACATGGTACCTACCAAGACTGTGCCTACCACTCCCTATCAGTTGTGGAGCGGGAAGAAACCACATCTACAGTATATAAAGATTTGGGGATGTCCAGCTTTTGTTAAAAAGCAGCATGTGGACAAGCTCGAGGCACGATCAGTAAAGTGTAAGTTTGTGGGATATCCAAAGAACTCCAGGGGATATCTATTCTATTACGCAGTGGAACAAAAGGTATTTGTTTCTCGTAATGCCCATTTTCTAGAACATCAGTTTTTAGAAAAGGAATCAAGTGGGAGCAAAATAGAACTGGAAGAAATTCCAGAACCACAAGCTGCTACTGAAAGTTTGGTAGAACCGGAAGTTCAAGAAGAACAAGACATTCCCGCACCCCTCCGCAGGAGTAGTAGGATGTCTCATCCGCCTGAGAGATACTACGGTTTTCTCATAGATGGGGATAGAGAGGATTGCATCATAGATGATGATGAACCTACTGACTTCCAGCAGGCCATCCAGAGCGGCGACTCGGTACGATGGCTAGATGCAATGCGGACCGAAATGGAGTCCATGTATACCAACAAAGTATGGACTTTGGACTTTGCTCCAGATGGGGTAAAACCCATAGGATGCAAATGGATCTTCAAGAAAAAGATTGGTGTAGATGGACAGGTGGAAACCTATAAGTCTAGACTTGTTGCAAAGGGTTTTCGTCAAAGACCTGGTTTGGACTATGACGAAACTTTTTCTCCAGTGGCTATGCACAAATCCATTCGGGTCCTTCTTGCTATTGCCGCCTTCCATGATTATGAAATCTGGCAGATGGACGTAAAGAAGGCTTTTCTGAATGGAAATTTAGAAGAGTGCGTCTATATGGATCAGCGAGAGGGTTTCAATCAGAGTGGGAGCAGCGGGAAAGTATGCAAGCTGCTTAAGTCCATTTATGGACTAAAACAGGCATCGCGGAGTTGGAATATCTGTTTTGATGAGACAGTCAAAGAATATGACTTTATAAAAAATCCAGATGAACCGTGCATATATAGTAAAGTAGTAGCCCGAAGTGTCGTATTCCTCGTCTTGTACGTGGATGACATTCTATTGATAGGAAATGACATTCCTATGCTACAATCTGTCAAAGGATTCTTGTCGCACAGGTTCTCCATGAACGACCTGGGTGATGCCTCTTACATTCTGGGGATCCGGATCTATCGTGATAGATCCAAGAGGATGTTGGGACTTTCGCAGTCCAGGTATATCGACACTGTACTGAAAAGATTCAGTATGCAAGATTCTAAGCGCGGTAATCTACCGGCTTGTAACGGAATCACCCTCTCCAAAGAGATGTCTTCCAAGACTGATTTGGAAAGGGAACGCATGTCTATTATACCCTACGCTTCTGCGGTAGGCTCTATAATGTATGCGATGTTATGCACCAGACCAGATATAGCTTACGCACTGAGCGTGGTAAACCGGTATCAGTCAGACCCAGGGGAGAAGCACTGGATAGCAGTAAAGAACATTCTCAAGTACCTGAGAAGGACAAAGGAGATGTTCTTGGTTTACGGCGGAAAAGACCTCAGGTTGGAGGCCTTTGCTGATTCCGGCTTCCAGAGTGATAAGGACGATTCCAAGTCCATGTCGGGTTATGTCTTTACCCTCAGTGGAGGGGCGGTGTGCTGGAAGAGCTCCAAGCAGGACACCGTTGCTGACTCGAAGATGGAAGCGGAGTATATAGCTACTTGCGATGCCGCAAAAGAAGCAGTCTGGATGAAGAAGTTCCTAACAGAACTTCAGGTGGTTCCTACCATAGTTGATCCAATACCTCTGTATTGCGACAACAACGGAGCTATAGCTTTAGTGAAGGAACCAAGGTCCCATCAGAAATCCAGACACATCTTAAGGCGGTATCACCTGATCAGGGAGATGATTGATCGTCAGGAGATCGAGGTTCGGAGAGTTGCTTCTGAAGAGAACATTGCTGATCCATTTACGAAGGCCCTACCTCAGATTCAGTTCGAGAGGCTACTCGAGATCATCGGTCTTCGATATGCCAGTACATGGCCCTAGTGTAAGTGGGAGATTGTTAGTGTATATGCCCTAGGGGCTATTATTGTATCATACTAGTTTGTATATTACTTAATGGAAGCTTGGGATATTCACATGTATATAACAGTCTTGCTAAATATGGTAGTATGCTACTTGGTTTTTCTATCTTAATATGTGAGTATACTTATTGATAGAGCTCTTAGGATCTTGCTTGACTACCAGCGTTGTGATGGCAGTCACACTAGTGGGGGCTGGGTAGTCTACAAGCAAATCCTTATTCAGGTCCCTAGTCGTTGGATTATCGAGACAGAGCATCGATACTCCGGAGTAGACTAGTGTGTACGCTTCTCATCCCAGTTGGGGAGATGGTCTGTCCCACGGCCGTCAGTACGTCGTACTGGAGATAGTATGCAGGTGCTCGTTAGGTTACGGGTACACCGGACAGGACTCACAGAGAACTGTTGGTTGGTTTTATACCAGTCGTCAGGGAACAGTTCCCAGGTGACATGAGTACAGCATAGTCTGCAGACTTGACACTGCTACTTCGCCTCGAGTGTGTCCCTCTGTTCTTAGATTGCTACCCTACCACGGCTCAAAAGAGTCGTGCAAACAGGTAGCAGTTGGGTGCAGTCCCGAGCACTTGGAGGCAAGTGGCGGTTAGACAGGATTCGTCTCTCCCGGTATTGGGGGTTGATATCGCGCTGTGTCAGAGAGCCATTACGCAAAGTCCCTGGCCAGGGCAAGCGAGATTTGCTGGTAGGTTCCAGTAGTTTCTCAGGGTGTAATGGGCTTCGCTCCGACACGACTTATACCGCTATTAGGGGACTGACACTTGCCGCCCCCTAGGCCTGATATGCGATAGTCTTAGACGAACAGACCGGACTGTACGGAGATTGTCACATCAGACTCAGTAGGAGTTTGGATGGGTTTCCTCATCGGCCTTCTTATCGACATCTACCTAGGGACCGTTACGTACAGCTAGTGCCGCTTGCGGTCTGTGGTTAAACCCACTGCCAGCGTAATAGTCGAGTCTCTAGAGTCCCACGCAGAGAGTTTCCCTACTCCAGGCGAAACGATATAGAGGTCGCATGGTTTTACTACAAGGGTTCGGACGCATACGTGTGTTTACGCACGTACGACTTTCGGACAGTTTTTACTAGTCGGCTTTGGTTTAAGCCAGTTACTAGTATCCGGTTATTGGATTTATACAGTCTAAAGTTTTTCCGTGTTTTCATGGATAGGAGGGGTATTCTCGTAATTGTGCGAGAAGCTTCTAGAAGATGGTGACTAAGGAGGTTAAGGTGGCATATATATTAAATGAGATTAGTGAGTCATATGGATGATTCATCCATGTCATTAATGCTTCATAATTGCTTAATGACTCATGGATGTGAATCACCATTAGATATTTATCAAGCATGGTTGTAAAACATTATCTTTTCTTTTCTTGATAAAAATAAAATGCTTGATATATATTATGATAGCTCATTTTCTCATTTCATTATTATTCTCACCTTCTCTCTCCTCAAGCTCTCTCTCTTCAAACCCTAATCCTCCCCTCTCATGTGTTGAGTACAAGGATTAGTTAGACTACTTAATCCATAACCCTCTCTCTATTTCATCTAGGTACTTTGATTAGCACTTAAAGATACCTAGTTGCCTCAAGTTTAGAGGCAAAGCTTGGAGTTTAGCTCTCGTGGTGGATCGTCTACTACTTGGAGAAGGCCGAGGAGGAGGTGGAGTTCGTAAAGACGAAGGACACGGTTCTTTAGGTATAATCCCTTTTCATAGTAGTTTAGAACTTCTATGTTTGATGTTAGTTATCGTTTAGCTTCGATTCATGTGGTTAGTCGATGTTTAAGCAAAGAACAAGATCGTTTTTCATATTTCCGCCTCCCCGCAAGTCGTGGGGTGTTGTACATCGACTTACAGATTCAGCTGAGGAAAAGAGCTCTCCGATACGTGTTTGTAAATGACACGTTATACCGCAGGTCATATGACCAACTCTGGCTCAGGTGTCTCTCATTGGACGAAGCCCAAAAGGTCATGAAAGATGTTCACTCAGGCGTTTGCGGTGCTCACCAATCTGGCCCCAAGATGCGACTTCAAATCAAACGGCTTGGGTATTACTGGCCCACTATGATACGGGATTGCGGAGAACATGCAAAGAAATGTCAGATCTGCCAAATCCATGGTGATTTCATTCACAAGCATCCTAATCCGTTGCATCCTACGGTGGCGTCGTGGCCCTTCGAAGTCTGGGGCACCGACATTGTTGGCCCAATTGATCCTCCGTCATCTAAAGGACACCGGTTCATACTGGCCGCGACAGACTACTTCTCCAGATGGGCTGAAGCTGTCCCACTAAAAGAAGTCAAGACAAAAGATATTCTGACATTCTTCCAGCATAATATTCTATACCGCTTCGGTACACCAAGAAGAATCATCTCTGACAACGGGCCTTCTTTCAAGAGCTTCAATGTCTCAAGGTTCTCTACTCAGCACAAGATAGACTGGAGATATTCCACCATCTATAATCCAAGAGCCAATGGGCTAGCCGAAGCCTTCAATAAGACTCTATACAAGCTCCTGAGGAAAAATGCTTCAGCCTGTTAGTGTATATGCCCTAGAGGCCATTACTGTATCATACTAGTTTGTTATTACTTAATGGAAGCTTGGGATATTCACCTTGTATAAACAATCTTGCTCAATATAGTAGTATGCTACTTGGTTTGTTTCTACTTCAATGTGTACATGTGTTTATTTTAGTATATCACCTATACACATTAGTGGAGCCCTTAGGATCATTGCTTGATTACCAGCGTTGTCATGGCAGTCACACTAGTGGGGGCTGGGTAATCTATAAGCACATCCTTATACAGGTCCCTAGTCGCAGGACTATCGACACAGGGCATCGATACTCTGGAGTAGACTAGCGTATGCGCTTCTCATCCCAGTGTGGGAGATGGTCTATCCCACAGCCATCAGTACGTCGTACTGGAGATAGTATACGGGTGCTCGTTAGGTTACGAGTACACTGGAGAGGACTCGTCGGGAACTGACCGGTTGGTATTATACCTATCGTCAGTTATCAGTTCCCAGGTGACTTGAGTACAGCTTAGTCCGCTGACTTGACACTGTCACTTCGCCTCGAGTGTGTTCCCACTGTACTTTGATGACTACCCTACCACGGCTCAAAAGAGTCGTGCAAACAGGTAGTGGTTGGGTACAGACCCGAAGCACTTGGAGGCAGTGACGGTTAGATAGGATTCGTCTCTCCCGGTATTGGGGGTTGACATCGCGCTGTGTCTAGGAGAGCCATTACACGAGTAGTCCCTGGCCAGGGCAATAGAGATATACTGGTAGGCTTCCAGTGTTATCTCAGGTGTTTTGGGCTTCACACCGACACGACTTATACCGCTTTTAGGGGACTGACGTTTACCGCCCCCCTAGGCCCGCCATGCGATGTATCAGACGAACAGACCGGACTGTACGGAGATTGTCACATTCAGGCTCAGTAGGAGATCAGATGGGTTTCACATCGTCAGTCTTCTTGTCGGCATCTACCTGGGGACCGTTACGCACAGCTAGTGCCGCTTGCGGTCTGTGGTTAAACCCACTGCCAGCATAGTGTCGAGTCTTTAGAGTCCCACACAGAAAGCTATTCGCCTTTAGGCAAAAGAGTAGAGGTCGCATGGTTTTGCGGCAGGTCGCATGGTTTTGCGACAGGGTTCGGTCACATCCGTGCACTTGTGCACGTACAGTGTCCGGACAGTTTACACTAGAGGGCTTTGGTTTAATCCAGATCCTAGTGTACGTATTGGGATTGGATTTATCCAGTATGTATTCGTGTTCCTTGGAACGCGGATGCGGGTGTGTATGCACAGTTGACGGAGAGACAGAGGCAGAGGATTCTGATTAGGGTTGTTGACCGTTGACTGTTGACCATTGAATTTTTGCTCAACCCTAATTAGAATATGATATATGATTAACAATAATATTAATTAAGTATTGTGATGACATGGTTGTTGAGGGGTTGACTTTGTTGACTTGTTGACTTTGTTGACCGGTGGACTAGGTTGGACTAGTTGACCATCATGATGACAATGGCTATCATTTCATGGCAAAGACTTTTTACTTGCTTGTTTCTCTTGTGAGAAATGAGTGCATGAAATGATATGGCTATTGTAGCTTAAGCCATTTACACAATACTTGATTACTATTTTGTGATGATGGTTATGGATTATGAGAGCGAAGAGAGAAAAGTCTTCTATCATTCTATCATTCTCATTCTCTCTCTTGTTCTTGAGCTCTCATCTCCTTCCTCTTGCTCTCCCTCTCTTAGTCTATGGTTCACTTATCTCATGTGTTGAGAACTAAGAACCATAGAGAAAATCCTAACACACTCTTCTCTACTCACTCTAGTTCACAAGGTTTGGCAAACCAAGTGAACTAGTTTCTTCAAAGACCGAAGAAGAAGCCAAAGGTAGAAGCTTTCGATGTGGATCTATCTTCGGCGCAAGGAGACGACGGAGTGAAGCCGATCCGGACAACCATCGAGTCTTGAAGACGAAGGAGATCAAGAAAGAAAGGTATAACCCCCTAACCGAGTAGTTAACAACTCCCAGTTAGGTTGTTAGTTAGATGTTTAACAAAGATCCGGTTTTGAGTCCATGTTACCACCTCTAGAAAAATTGTTTTTCACCAAATTCCGCATGCCCGAAAGTACCGGGAGAGGTAGCATGGACTTACAGTGGTATCAGAGCCTAGTTAAACTCTATCTAACATGTTAGCAAAGTAGCTAGAAGATCGATCAAAGAAAAGTCACGAAACGAACCCGAGAATGTCAAGTTTCTGCCGATTTTTATTCTGTTCAAAAGTTGATAAATTTCATCTTAAAAATCGGCTCAGGCTTTTTATAGAATAACTACCAAATTTGGTCCCACGAACCATTCAAAGCGCCGCGGAAACGCGTCGGGAGCACGCTCCCGCCGCGGTTCCGCGGCCGAGTTGACTCGGCCGAGGTCCAAAATTCGTGCAGTGAATTTCTGGGGTTGTTTTGGGATTTTTGGAATATGTATTTTCTGCCCAGATTTTCCAGAACGAAAATTTTGTATTTGGGGGCCTATAAATCCGTATTTTTTATCGAACTTCTAAAAGACTTAAGCTGACGGGTTTTTCTGTGATGTGATATTTGTATTGAACGTCTGCTAATCGCTATATGTCGATTAGTGGAGGTTATACAAATCTGTGATCTGTAATGTCATTGGAATTTGTATATGAATTCATTGGATTGTCGCGGGTGAATAGCCGGGGGTTGTGAGATGAGAGTTTTCTTTTCTTTCAATTCATGTAAATTTGTAAATTGATGTAATAATTATTTGTATGGCCGCACAACCGGGTCGGGGTTGTAGCTGTCATTGTATAATTTCTTTTTACTGTTTTTGCTCCTAGGATAGACCCATGGAGGGGGTGCACAAACTACCGGGTATGCCGAAGTGCCGAGTGGCCTACTCACTGGGATGAGGGAGGTTGCTTCGCTTCGGGTACTTGGCGGGTAGTTTGCCGCACCCGTAGGGTTCTTGGGTGGGGTATTGGCTATTCACCGCGACCGTGTAATCTACATTTCGTTACAGGCTCGTACGAATTGCCGGTTCCTAGTATATCCAATGTGTTCATCTGTGATCTGAAATGTCTATCATTGCAATATATCTATATATGATATTATTTAGGCGTTGTTTATGTTTTACAGCCGCGCTAGCCCAGCCCCCGCTCTGTCGTTAGTTAAGTAACCTAACGGGTAATGACAGGGCCCCGTGGCGAATGCGAATGGCATAAGCGTACGTCATATTTTGGTTGTTTTCTGCAATGGTAGGATTAAATGATGGGACGCATTAAAAGAACTAATGCAAGAATATCACGCATTAAAAGAACTAATGCAAGAAAATAAACCAAGTAAAAGTCGTTGGAACACTTTCGAAAAACCACTCGGTTCTTTTCAAAACCAACTTTTAAAATGCGGAGTTTGAGCCACTCCTTTTAAAAGCTATCTCGTTCCATCGACTATATCAAGTTCACTACGTTCACGGTTTCGCCAAAACCATTCGTAACCCTCCGTCATTTCACATAAATAGTCAATAGTATTCAAGCTATGTATGTTGGCCAAAGTCAAGGCATAGTAATTGGTAGCTATTGGGTATTCATGTGTAGCATAGATAGATGTGTTGGTTTGGGACAGTCGTACTGCCATTTTGGCCAAAGTCAAGGGTAGGTACGGGTGGATCCAAATTAACCTGGATAATGACGGGAAGAACTTGACATGTGACTTATGATATTTTGGCCAAAGTCAAGGTCATAAGAGCATGGGGCAAAAATCCACATCTGGAGTTTCAAAAGAACTGAAACTTGCTAGTGTTGCATACCATTTGGAGTGTCATGATTCTGGTAGGATTCCTTCAGTTTCGTCACGCGATGATATTTGGATCCCGATCCTACTGTGAGTATATGCTACTCCTCGGGAAATTTCTCACTTAACGATCAATGCTATAAACCTAGTAGGTGTCTAGAAAGGTGTTAGTGGGGCTACGCCCCCAGGGAAAAGAGGTTCTTAAATTAAGGAACTTCGCGAAAGCGTTGGAAAACCTCCCTCGAAGTACCGACACCAGCCTGGCCGAACGGTTAAGCAAGTATTGTACGGTGAGATTGATCCTGACTAATTCTTCCTTTTTGGTTTTTGTTAGTTATATGTATGCCCTAGAGGCCATTACTGTACATAGGATGTATATTGTAGTGGATGCTGGGACATATATAGGGAGGACTTTCTTGCTCGACATGATAGTATGCTATCTGGTTACTCTTTACCTTAACGTGTACTCAGATTGTCTTCTATTACATGTTGGTAAAGCCCTTAGGATGTGTACTTGACTACCTGGACTATGATGCGGATCATACTAGTGGGGACATGGTAGTCCATAAGTACATCCTTGAAAGTCCCTAGTCGTGGGTGTATCGAGATGGGGCATCGATATACTAGAGTAGACTAGCGTGTACCTTCTCGACCCATACAGATGGGCGATGGATGATCCCATATCCATCGGTGTTTTGACATCAGAGATGATATACGGGTGCTCAGTAGAGACTGAGAACACTGGACGGACTCGCCGAGAACTCCCAGATGGTAATATACCTCACGTCAGATGGCAGTTCTCTGGTGACACTGGTACAGAGTAGTATGTTGACACGAGATCGTCATAGAGTCTTGTGTGGTTCCCACTGTGCTTTGATTTCCATCTTACCACGTCCAAGAGGGCGTGCAAAACGGTGGTTTTTGGGTACAGTCCCGAGTCACATGGAGGCAATGAGCGATAGGAAGGGATTCGTCTCTCCCGGTATAGGGAGTTGATGTTGCACTGTGTTCGATTGGCTATAACAGGAAGTCCCTGGCCAGGGCTGATCAGAGAATTGCTGGTAAGTGTTACCAGTAGTTTCTCGACCCGTTATGAGCCTCATATCGACACGACTTATCGTGCTATTGGGGTCTGACGTTTACCACCCCTAGGCAAGATATGCGACATATCAGACTATCAGACCGGACTGTACGGTAGTGTTACTGGTAGGATTCACTGGAGTGTGAGCGGGCTTGCTCGTTGATCTTCAGATCGCTCAATACCAGGGTGGCCGTTACGTTTAGCAGACCGCTTGCGGCTTGTGGGTGTTTGATATGATCATCATCTGTTGCCGGCGTATTGACAAGTCTTTAGAGTCCTACATAGAGGTTTCCTGGCTCAAGCGAAACGAAATAGGAGCGCATATGAGATATGTGCGCGACCGAGAATAATGCGTGTATGTGATACCGTATTTCATTCTCGCGATCAATGTGTCGGATGGTTGTATGCGATATAACCTAGTTATCGATTCAAGCGTTGAATCGATAAGCCGATACATTGAATACTTGTCGGTTGTGTGCGACATGACCAGATCATTGAATCAAGTGTTGATTTAATGATTTAATGCATAATTATATATTTGATATATTACTTTGCATTAACTAGTATTGGTTCACTTTAAATGGATTTTCTCACTTGGATTGTGCACATTGTATATGTGATATACATTTGTACATTTGATTGTATCATGTTTGATGATACATGATAGTTTGGTGTATGGATTAAACCATGGTTGGTCAATGGTTAGGGTTTCTTTTGCTTCATTTATTCATTTATTTATCCATTTTGTTTATTTTAGCAAAAGAAAATAATGAAGAGATAATGGTGGCTTTCTTTGTTTGTTTATGAACCTTCATGAAGGTTTGACCAAAGTGACCATTTTGTCTTCATGTCTTAACCCAACCATTCACTAACCCTTCTTAATTCTCTACACCTAACTATGGTTTGATTATGATAAGAATGATTATTCTTTTCTATTCTTTAATGCTTATCATAACTTATCATCTTCTTCCTCTTCTTATTCTTCATGAAGAAACCTTACTTCATCAATGGTGGATTGATGAAACAAGTGAGAAATCCAATTCTAAAGTCTACCCACTTCCTATTTCTTCATCCTCTACCTCTTGCCAAGTAGTAGAGTGTGTTCTCTTCACAAGTTTTTGGACTTGGTGAAGTTGGAGCTTGACCTAGCGATGCCTCGACGTAGATCATCTTCGGCATCGTCGTCGATGACCTAGCCCGTCCATTCTCCGATGAAGCCGACGCTAGAGCCCGGGGTTCGACTTGGACAGCGAGGAGACCTCATTGCGGAGCTATGGAGTTAGAGCACCGGATCTACAAAGGTTGTATTTCCGTTATCTTATAGTTTAGTTGTAAACTAGTTCTTTTATCGCCTAGAAATCTAGCTAACGATCGGTATTAGGGTTTCTTGGCACCACTAATTTTTGAAATTGGCATGGTTGATGCCTTGTGAGACCTCTTGAGAGTGCCTTGGAACCCTACAGTGGTATCAGAGCCTAGCTAGAGCCTTAGGCGAAGTCCAGACGGAGTTTGAATTCCGAACGAACCCGAAACCCCAATACAAATTGCTCTCTGTACTTTTTCTGAAAACGTGGATTTTTCCAGATTAAAAATTACCAAAAAATTCAGCAGGTAATTGCATGAGTTACTGTGAAGCACGTGATACTAACTCGACTATAGAGGCGCCGAACCGCGGCCCCCACCATGGGATTCGCGGCGGTTCCGCGGCCACTGTGTTGAGTTACACCACGTGGCTTGCACAGTAATTCATGTTTTGTAATGCTGGGTCTTCTGGAAATTTTTAGTATTTATTCAAGAGTTGAATTTTCTGGGGTAGTGTTGGGACTTCGTATATTCGATCGGAGTATCAAATTTTGTCTGTGTGGCTTTCCGGATAAATTTTAGAATATGTTAAAAAAGTTCGACCGGATATAAATACCCAATTTTTCCCCTGTCGGGAAATTTTCAAGCGTTGGATTTTTCCGTAGTTTAACGATGTTCTAAGTAGTGCAAGTAACGCAATGGACCCTCTAGAAGACAACAAACCTTAACTCGATTATGTGACCGTCTTGAACTGCCCTTTGAACCTTCGGGTTTGGGGCAGTACGGCGTGCCACATGTGAGGCGTTGGCTTGACCCTTCTACGGCTGGACCGTTGGTACTGAGGCACGAACTGAATGTTGTTAGACTTATTTCATGTGTTGAGATGTATCGTGAAAACTTGGGTGTTCGATTGTTCGATCGGAAAGTTTAACATTTTCTATTTATTCGGAATGTGATACAATAATTGGAATTCACAATAAGTTATGAGATAACTGAATGAATGTCATGAACATAGCAGTTTAGTCTCACTTGATCGGTTGCCACGGAATTTTGATGTGATCAAAAGTCCGTCGCAATCACGTAGCGTACGTGGATACTCGCCGGGTAAACTTAATAGACAGCCTCACTCCATAGCCCCGACCAAGTGACTGTAGGAGAACCCCGTCGCCGAAAGCATCCGTCCGGGTGCTCGTGGCAGCGGTGTTCCGCCTTGGTGCACTTCGTCGACGGCGTCGGGGGTGCGGCCGTCTACTAAAGTTTGCGACGAGCATTCGATCAGAATGTCGGGAATCTTGTTGAATTGCCCGACTTGATATTGAAAAGTGTTTTCGATAATGAGACTAAAATGCGGGGTTTATAATTGTTAGGCATGCGATGTCTAAGTAATTCATTTGGTCAGGCATGCGATGTCTGAGGTGGTTGTGGATTCCAACTGTTGTAGTTTTACACTTTCTTTTCTGTGACCGTAAGTGTAATATGTGATATCGCCGGTTTCGTTGCTATATGTCAACGACAATTGGGATGCGCATATTTACTTACGTTGATTACATGTGATGTTATGTGTTGCTGGATATGTTATTTTGGATCGTCGTGTTTGAATAGCCGGGGGTTTTTATGTGAGATGAGTGTTTTTCATTTTCATTCATGTAAAAACTTGTATGTAATATTCTTTTATTGGGGCACTTCCAGGTTGCGGAAGTAGTCACCCTTGGTATATTATTTACTTTTCCGCACTAGGATAGACCCAAGGAGGAGGGCACAAGTAACCGGGTTCTGGAGTCCAGTGCGAGACCAACTCGAGGAGTCAAGGCCGGGTCTCCTAACTCTAGAATTGGTAGGGTTGCTTGCCGCTCTCGTAGGGGTCTAGGGGTGTGGGTTTGGCTATTCATCGCGACCGTGGAATCCGTGTTTTATACTGGCTCATATTGAAAACACGGACGTCCTAGTATATCCAATATTTCATATGATTCTTCTGCTGCGATATCTGTGATGTGATCATGTGATGTTCTGTGATAGATACAGTATATAGTATATATGATATATTATATAGACGTTACTTATGTTTTACACCCGTGCTAGCCCTGCCCTGCTCTGCCGTTAGTTACCTAACCTAACGGTGCATGAGGGGACATCGAGGCGAATGCGGATGGCATAAGTGTACGTCGTATTTATCTGTGATGATTAGGTACTTAAATGATGGGACTTCATTAATGTGATTAATGAAATAAAAGAAACCTAAGATGTTGTAGAACTGAATTTCAAAATAAAACAGGTAGCTACAGTTCTTGCTTTGCACAGCGGTATATATGATATATCCTACACCTTATTCGATGAGGAAAGGACCGAGATCCCTTCACCGGGAGTGACTCCTTTAGCAATAACTGGCAGATGCTACACACTCGGTTTGACTTTTGATTGCTTTTAACTGTTTTTGCTTTGCACAGTGATATATATGATATATCCCGCACCTCATTCGACGAGGAAAGGACCGACGATCCCTTCACCGGGAGTGACTCCTTTAGCAAAACTAGAAAAGCCTCAAAAGCACTCCATTTTAAAACCATTTGATTCTACAACGATATCAAGTTCATTACGCAATAGGTTTTCAGAAAAACCTGTCATAGCCCTCCGTCATTTCAGATAAGTCCTGTTTAGTATTCGTGCTGCGTTTGTTGACCTTGTCAAGACGCAGTGTGCGGTAGCTAACCAGTATTTATCTGCTTATGCATATGATGCAGATTAGGTTAGGGTAGTCGTGCGGCCTTGTTGACCTTGTCAAGGGTCGTGCGGGTGGGTTTGATTCAATCAAGAAATGACGGGTTGAACTTGACTTGCGGTCTATGGTTTGTTGACCTTGTCAAGGTCATAGATCGTTCGGGGCAAAATATTATCGGGAATTTCAAGTGTTGAAATTTGCAATGAGATTGCATACCTTCTATGAGATAGTTGGATCCCGATACCCGCTGCGAGTAATTGTTACTCCTGGGAGAGTTTTATACATTACAATTAGCCGATCAAGTAGGTGTGTAGAAAGTTGTTAACGAGGTTACGCCTCTGGGAAAATGAGGTTTACATTAATTAGGTTCGTGCGAAAGCACGGGGGACCTCCCTCAAAGTACCGACACTGGCCTGGCTGAAAGATTGGCGAACTTGTAGTGTGTAATTAATCCCGGCTAGTCTTTCCTTTTAGGGTTTGAAGGAAGATTTGATAAAAAGCAGTGGGAGCCATCCTGATTAGATAAAATAAAAACCAATCTATTCTTGCAAGAGCGCACGCTGAGTGTTTTCTTCTCTCTCTCTCTCCAGGTAGCGATCATATCACGCCTTAATCAAGATAATAATACGGATTATTGAACGAACCCGCTTGTTATACTGAGCTGGGGAACGTTGATCCCGCTCCAACTTATAATTGTTATAAGACAGAGCAGGAAATTGGGGAATACCAGATTTCCCGTGCCGCCCAAACGAAGAAAGTGCTTGATGATGCATCTCCTTCGGGTGTATTCATTACAAAGAACTGTTTCTCTGTATCCTCTGAATCCTGGGTATATGATACCGGATCAGGATCCCAGATAAGTAATCTGTTACATAGGGCTACAAAAGGGTAGAAAAACTGAGAACGGGTGATAAGTTTCATGAGGCAGAAAACGGGGCAAGTGTTGCAGCCAAGTCTGTCGGTCACTGTCACCCTGTGTTACCAATACATTGATTCTGAATGAATGTTATTAGATACCGAACCTGATATACAAAATCATATCTGTCTCTTTATTAGTAAAGAAACGATAAAATTTTGTATTGTTGGATAATGTTTTGAACATTTCCTATATCAAAAGTTGATCGTGTCAGGCACGTTATCTAAAAGCATTAATGTTCTAAATTAAACTACAGTTCTTCGTATACAGAACACACACAAGAGGAAGAGTTCAGAGATGATCGAATCCTTCTTGAGGTATTGTAGACTAGGTCATATCAATGCGACCCGACTAGCTAAAGTTACATATAGATGCATATTTAAATCAGTTTGAATTTACATCTTGTGAAACTTGCCAGTCATGTTACAAAGATATAATGACACCAGCTCTGTTTATTGGAAACAGAGAAAGAGTTAACGAACTCTTGGGATGATACATGTTGATGTATGTAGGTCCCTGTCTATACATGCCAGGATTGGTTCTTTATACTTCATTACGTTCTCTGAAGATCTCTTTAGATTCAGACATATGTTCCTGTTGAAACACAAGTCCGAACCTTTTGAGATATTCAAAGAATATAAGTTAGAAGTAGAGAACCAAAATACGGGTATAAGTATTATGTCCTATGATGAGATCAGGGAGGAGAATACTTGTGCATGGAATTCCTAGACTATTCTAAAGGAGAATGAGATTCTCTCTCAGCATTACTCCTCTGTATACACCATTGCACGATGGTATGTCGGGGCGGAGCAGATACACCATATTTGATATGGTGTGCTCTATGATGAGTACTACTGAGTTACCTTTTTCCTTAAGGGGGTTATGAACTTGAGAAGTTGCATACCTATTGAATAGGGTTTCAATCAAATCAGTTGCCTACCGCTTCATATGTGATATGGAATGGGAAGAGCCCATGTCTTAAGTTAGTTAAGATTTGGGGTTGTCCGGCCTATGTCTAAAAGCATGATCCGGACAAGCTCGAGGCAAAGTCTGTAATGTAGAACTGGAAAGGATCCAGCTATACAAAATACAGCAGATGATTTAGTACAACCAAAGGATTCAGTAGATGCCAACGAACCTCAGCCTCTCCGCCGATCTAGTAGGGTTCCTCACCCACCTGAGAGATACTTCGGTTTCTCTATGACAGTGGGAGCGAGGAATGCATCATGAGATGATGACCCAACTAGTTTCGAGCTGGCCACCAGGAGTGAGACTCTGTAAGAATGGCTGGATGCTTAGCGATCTGAGATGGAATCCATGTACACCAACAAAGTATGGACTTTAGTTGCTATATCTGAAGGGTTAAATCCCCATCATGAGCAAGTATATCTTGAGAAGATTACTTGGTGTAAATGGAAAAGTTTGGAGACTTTCAAAGCTAGACTTGTTAAAGGTTTTCGTCATTGACCAGGCGTGGATAATGATGAAACCTTTTCAGTACCTATGCTTAAGTCCATCCAGATCCTACTTGCCACGGCTACATACCATGACTACGATATCTGGTGGTTGGGTGTCATGACAGCTCTTCTAAAATGATGTTTTGGAAGAGAGCGTCTATAAGTACACAGCCAGAGGGCTTCGTAGACAGTGGGAGCAGCGGAAACGTGTGCAAGATGCTTTATAGGATAAAGCAGGCATCGCGGAGTTGGAACGTCTATTTTGATGTGTTAGTCAAAGAGTTTGACATCATCAAAATGGTAGATGAACCTTGTATAAACAAAAAGGTAGTAGGGAGTATGGTGAAAATCCTCGTAGAGTACGTGGATGACATACTCTTGATAGGGAAAGAGTTTCCTATGCTACGCTCGGTCAATCTCCGCTTATCACAATGATTCTCCATATAGGATCAAAATGATACCTACTAAATCCTGGATTTTGGATCTATGAGATAGATCTAATTGGACGTTAGGTATCTCACTAGTAGTAGTGAGATGGTATCAATCGATCCAAGGGAAAATCACTGGAAGGGTTCCAGGGTGATAAAGACGACTGAATGTCAGTCGCAGGCATTGTCTTTACCCTCAGTAAAGGGACGGTATGTTGGAATAGTTCCAAGCTAGATATCGTGGCATACTAGACGATAAAGGCAGGATACATCGCTACTTAAGATGCTACCAAAGAGGCAGTCTGGATGTATAAATGTTCATAAGATGAACTTTGTTCCTCCCATTGTGTGACAATGGAGTTGTGGCTTTTTCCAAGGAACGTCCGTCCCATCAGTGATCCAGACATATTCTAAGGCAGTATCACCTGATCATGGAGATGGTTGATCTCCAAGGAGATCGAGGTTAGGAGAATAGACTCAGAGGACAACACGGCGGATCCACTCACGAAGGCCTATTCCCAGAGAGAGACTTTTATGGGATGGTTGAGTATGAGATACTACAACCACTGCTACAGATGGCCCTAGTGCAAGTGGGAGATTGTTAGTTATATGTATGCCCTAGAGGCCATTACTGTACATAGGATGTATATTGTAGTGGATGCTGGGACATATATAGGGAGGACTTTCTTGCTCGACATGATAGTATGCTATCTGGTTACTCTTTACCTTAACGTGTACTCAGATTGTCTCTCTATTACATGTTGGTAAAGCCCTTAGGATGTGTACTTGACTACCTGGACTATGATGCGGATCATACTAGTGGGGACATGGTAGTCCATAAGTACATCCTTGAAAGTCCCTAGTCGTAGGTGTATCGAGATGGGGCATCGATATACCAGAGTAGACTAGCGTGTACCTTCTCGACCCATACAGATGGGTGATGGATGATCCCATATCCATCGGTGTTTTGACATCAGAGATGATATACAGGTGCCCAGTAGAGACTGGGTACACTGGACGGACTCGCCGAGAACTCCCAGATGGTAATATACCTCACGTCAGATGGCAGTTCTCTGGTGACACTGGTACAGAGTAGTCTGTTGACCCGAGATCGTCATAGAGTCTTGTGTGGTTCCCACTGTGCTTTGATTTCCATCTTACCACGTCCAAGAGGGCGTGCAAAACGGTGGTTTTTGGGTATAGTCCCGAGTCACATGGAGGCAATGAGCGATAGGAGGGGATTCGTCTCTCCCGGTATAGGGAGTTGATGTTGCACTGTGTTCGATTGGCTATAACAGGAAGTCCCTGGCCAGGGCTGATCAGAGAATTGCTGGTAAGTGTTACCAGTAGTTTCTCAACCCGTTATGAGCCTCATATCGACACGACTTATCGAGCTATTGGGGTCTGACGTTTACCACCCCTAGGCAAGATATGCGACATATCAGACCATCAGACCGGACTGTACGGTAGTGTTACTGGTTGGATTCACTGGAGTGTGAGCGGGCTTGCTCGTCGATGTTCAGATCGCTCAATACCCGGGTGGCCGTTACGTTTAGCAGACCGCTTGCGGCTTGTGGGTGTTTGATATGATCATCATCTGCTGCCGGCGTATTGACGAGTCTTTAGAGTCCTACACAGAGGTTTCCTGGCTCAAGCGAAACGAAATAGGAGCGCATATGAGATATGTGCGCGACCGAGAATAATGCGTGTATGTGATACCGTATTTCATTCTCGCGATCAATGTGTCGGATGGTTGTATGCGATATAACCTAGTTATCGATTCAAGCGTTGAATCGATAAGCCGATACATTGAATACTAGTCGGTTGTGTGCGACATGACCGGATCATTGAATCAAGTGTTGATTTAATGATTTAATGCATAATTATATATTTGATATATTACTTTGCATTAACTAGTATTGGTTCACTTTAAATGGATTTTCTCACTTGGATTGTGCACATTGTATATGTGATATACATTTGTACATTTGATTGTATCATGTTTGATGATACATGATAGTTTGGTGTATGGATTAAACCATGGTTGGTCAATGGTTAGGGTTTCTTTTGCTTCATTTATTCATTTATTTATCCATTTTGTTTATTTTAGCAAAAGAAAATAATGAAGAGATAATGGTGGCTTTCTTTGTTTGTTTATGAACCTTCATGAAGGTTTGACCAAAGTGACCATTTTGTCTTCATGTCTTAACCCAACCATTCACTAACCCTTGTTAATTCTCTACACCTAACTATGGTTTGATTATGATAATAATGATTATTCTTTTCTATTCTTTAATGCTTATCATAACTTATCATCTTCTTCCTCTTCTTCTTCTTCATGAAGAAACCTTACTTCATCAATGGTGGATTGATGAAACAAGTGAGAAATCCAATTCTAAAGTCTACCCACTTCCTATTTCTTCATCCTCTACCTCTTGCCAAGTAGTAGAGTGTGTTCTCTTCACAAGTTTTTGGACTTGGTGAAGTTGGAGCTTGATCTAGCGATGCCTCGACGTAGATCATCTTCGGCATCGTCGTTGATGACCTAGCCCGTCCATTCTCCGATGAAGCCGACGCTAGAGCCCGGGGTTCGACTTGGACAGCGAGGAGACCTCATTGCGGAGCTATGGAGGTGGAGCACCGGATCTACAAAGGTTGTATTTCCGTTATCTTATAGTTTAGTTGTAAACTAGTTCTTTTATCGCCTAGAAATCTAGCCAACGATTGGTATTAGGGTTTCTCGGCACCTCTAATTTTTGAAATTGGCATGGTTGATGCCTTGTGAGACCTCTTGAGAGTGCCTAGGAACCCTACAGTTTTAAGGAGGGATTCGAGAAACAGTGGGAGCCATCCTGTTTAGACAAACTAAAAACCACTCTAAACTTACAAGAAAAAGAAGTTGAACTTTCAGAACTCCTCAACATGCTGAGGAGTGCAGAGGGCACCCTACAGAAAGGTAGGGAAACATCCACTTTGTTTGTAGGAGGATCTTCCTCTTCTAGGTCCAAGGCGAAAGCCAAGGGAAAGAAGTAGAAAGCCCCCGCCAAACCAAGGGGCGGTGTTGGTAAAGTGGATACGAAGGGAAAAGCAAAGGCAACAAAGAAAGCGGGGCAGCTTGTGGATAGAGAAGAATGCTTCTATTGTCATAAGAAAGGTCACTGGAAGAATGATTGCAGGGCTTGGAAAGCCAGGACACAGGAATTGAAGCAGGTTGCGGCTTCAGCTTCAGGTGTGTATGTTATTGAAAACTGTCTTTCAATAAACTCTACTTCCTGGGTATTGGATACCGGATCAGGATCTCATATCTGTAATTCTTTGCAGGCGTTGAGAAACTGTAGGGTTTTCAAGGCAGGTGACATGACCCTCAGAGTTGCAAACGGAGCTAGCATGGATGCTAAGGCCGTGGGGGACTATCATCTGGGAATGTCAGATGGACATGTTTTGGTTTTGCGTAATTGCTTTTTTGTACCCAACGCAACTTGTAATATCATTTCTGTATCTTTAGTTTCTAAAGAAGGTTATGAATTTGCGTTTGTAAGTAATGTTGTAAACATTCACCTTAATCAAGTTTTGATTGGGTCAGGTACATTGAGCAATGGAATATACGTATTAAACCAACCACAGATTTTCAATGTCCAGAATACACACAAAAGAAAGTCTCCGGAAATAAATCAGACTTTCTTATAGGCATTGTAGACTGGGTCACATCAATGAGATAAGGTTGACGAAGTTATATACAGAAGGATATTTGAATCCGTTCGAATATCAATCGTATGCCACTTATCAATCCTGTCTCAAAGGAAAGATGACAAAGACTCCGTTCACTGGACACGGAGTAAGAGCGAGCGAGCTCTTAGGACTCGTACACAGCGACGTATGCGGTCCAATGTCTACACATGCGCGAAGCGGTTATTCTTACTTCATTAATTTAAAGGATGACTTTTCAAGGTACGGTTATGTCTTCTTAATGAAACATAAGTCCGAAGCCTTTGGAAAGTTCCAGGAATATAAGAATGAAGTAGAAAAACAAACTGGCAAAAGTATCAAGATTCTAAGATCGGATCGAGGTGGAGAATACTTAAGTGCCGAGTTCCTGGATTATTTAAAAGAGAACGGAATTCTCTCTCAGCTTACTCCTCCATACACTCCGCAACATAACGGTGTATCGGAGAGACGGAACCGAACCCTATTGGATATGGTACGGTCCATGATGAGAAACGCTGAGTTACCGCGATCATTCTGGGGGTATGCGCTAGAATCAGCTGCATACCTTTTGAACCGAGTTCCTACTAAGACCGTGCCTACTACACCATATGAGATGTGGTGTGGGAAGAGACCCTATCTTAAGCACATTAAGACATGGGGAAGTCCAGCTTTTGTTAAAAAGCAGCATGCGGACAAGCTCGAGGAACGCTCAGTACAGTGCAAGTTTGTGGGATATCCAAAGAATTCCAAGGGATATTTCTTCTACTGCGAAGAGGAACAAAAAGTTCTTGTTTCTCGTCATGCCCACATTCTAGAACACCAGTTCTTAGAAAAGGAAATAAGTGGGAGCGCAGTAGAACTGGAAGAAATTTCAGAACCGCAGACTATTACTGAAAGCTTAGTGGAACCAGAGGGTTCAAAAGAACAGGACAATCCTATGCCGCTCCGCAGGAGTAGTAGGCAGTCTCATCCGCCCGAGATGATAGTCCCCCACGGCCGTTCAGAGCGTCGACTCGGTAAAATGGCTGGATGCAATGCGGACCGAAATGGAGTCCATGAACACCAACAAAGTATGGACGTTGGACATTGCTCCAGACGGGTTAAAACCCGTAGGATGCAAGTGGATCTTCAAAAGAAAGATTGGTGTAGATGGACAGGTTGAGACCTATAAAGCTAGACTGGTAGCAAAGGGTTTTCGTCAAAGACCTGGTTTGGACTATGACGAGACCTTTTCTCAGTAGCTATGCTGAAATCCATTTGGATCCTTCTTGCCATTGCTGCCTTCCACGATTATGAGATTTGGCAGATGGACGTAAAGACAGCTTTTCTAAATGGAAATTTAGAGGAGTGTGTTTATATGAACCAGCCAGAGGGTTTCATTCAGAGTGGGAGCAGCGGAAAGGTGTGCAAGTTGCTTAAGTCCATTTATGGACTAAAGCAGGCATCGCGGAGTTGGAACATCTGTTTTGATGAGACGGTCAAGAAATTTGGCTTTATCAAAAATCCAGATGAACCATGCATCTATAGTAGATTTGTAGCGAGAACTGTAGTATTCCTCGTTTTATACGTGGATGACATTCTCTTAATAGGAAATGACATTCCTATGCTACAATCTGTCAAGGGGTTCTTGTCACACAGGTTCTGTAACATTTCAAAAAGATAAAATATTAATTTTGGGAATTTTTATAATTTAATATTATTTTATTGAATATTTTAATATTTTGGTATTATTAAATACAAATAAATAGGAAAAATTTGAGAAAAATTATGGAAAAATAATGGAAAATTCTAAAATTGGGTAATTATTGGAATTATGGCATTTTTAGATTTTTATGATCATTTATATGCTAATTTAGTGCTAATCGCGATTAAAAATTGCTAATCGGATTTTTGGCGTTTTTGTGAAAAACATGCACACATCCTTTTTCCTACACTTGTGCATTTTCTTGCCATGGTTTGTTTTGGGATTACTATTTGAGTGAGAAGGGTTTTAAAAGGAAAAAGAAAAGAGAAAAGAATAAAGAATTGGTAGTGGGTGAGAGAGAGAGGTATGGGGTTCATTTGACCTAAGGACTTAGCCATTCTTCTTCACTTCATTTCCCTCCCTCTTCTCCTCTCTCCTGCTGCTGCTCCTCCCTCATTTCCTTCCCCTCTTCAAGCTCCAAAACACCTCTAAAAACAACCCCAAAACCCAATCTCCATTTCATTAAATGTGTGCACAATCCCTAGATCTACACTTGGAACTAAAGAAGCAAGGATTTTGGCCACTAGGGGCAACTCAAGAATTTTCTTGAGTTGCCAAATGAGGTAATTTCTGGATCATTAGATTAGTTTTTGCATTACTTATACCCCTATGTTAAAAGTGAATCGATATCGGGTGGTGTTGTGGACTTAAAGGAAACCTAGTTAGGGTTTGAGGAAATTGTGAGTTGTAGTGTGAAATTGAGTTCAGTAGAGGCTACACCAACACCTTACTTCTATAATTGAGACCCAACCCTGAAGCTTAAACACAAAATACGGATTTTAGAAACCGATATCGGGGAAATTGTGAAATCTGTGCAGGGTATTTTGAATCTGCTATCACCCGAGACATCCTAAACTAAAATTGTTTGGACAGTGACATGTGCAGGCACCCAGGAAGCTACCACCAAGACCCCAGCCCCTAACTCCTTTTCCCGGCAGCCAATTTTCCCCTTTTGGCCGCAATTTGCGTCCTGGACCCCACCATTTTGGCTCGTTTTGGTTTTGGTATTTCCTTATCTGTAGATTAGGCCCCTGGTATACATAGAATTGTCTAATTGGACCTAGGGTGAAATATGGAACATATTTCCTAAGTTGCTGTTTTGGATTCGTGTTTCCGTATTCCGTATTTTTAAGTCTGAATTTGTGTCTTGTGTTTTACCTCGACTATTTGGCGTTTATATGACGATATAGAGGATTTATTGATAGTTTTGAAGGCGTGCCATAGGTTCTAACCTATAAGCCTCTTATCGTATCGTTTTGGGTTTCGTGTGCCGTTTTAGCTTTGATTCCGTTTTAATGCGCATATACGATATTTTGATGTGTAGGTACCCTATGAAGACTACAGGACGACAAGCAAACGCGTGGTGACATCGAAAGATGGAGACGCAGAGTGAGTAAATTATATCTACTGGGGGAAGTCTGGTGGATGGCGTATAGCACCCCCGCAGTCCGTAGTTGTTATTATTATGATAGTTAGGTGTATATTGGATAGTGTAGGGTTAGAAGTGACTAGTGTAGTTCATAGTCGCGAACCCTAGAATAGAATTACACCTGCACGCACACCCTTGCATATTACCTATACTTACACGGTGTTAAATGATGATATTGGATGACTTTGGAGATGAGTCGATGATATTGGGCTTTGTGCCGCGAGATCGGTGATGTGATATGATTCGTATTTGGGATACGAAATGT
Organism: Agapanthus africanus; assembly: GCA_030015575.1. Lineage (NCBI taxonomy): Eukaryota > Viridiplantae > Streptophyta > Magnoliopsida > Asparagales > Amaryllidaceae > Agapanthus > Agapanthus africanus. Next base: position 385,224,734 of record JASDDO010000012.1, on the reverse strand, counting down.
GATTCTTGCGGGCTCGGGATGTGTGTTTACCCCCCCCCCCCCCCCCGCATTCATACTTTGTAGATGGCATCAGCTGTATTAGACTTAGATCAGTCCCCCAGCTTATGTGATACGATAATAGTGATACCTGAGATGTGATGAGATAGTGTGATATTGACCCGTACCCAGCTATTGGGATGCCGTACGACGATTTACCGTACGAGCCTATATTGATGATAGATCCGTGCTCATGACTCGAGGATGTCAGATGATATACTGTATCGTACGCGATACTATTGAGGCGGGATCACCGACTTATATATATTTATATATATATCGACTCAGATGTTAGGCGGTTTCCTTACCTGTAGCTCAGCTTGTTAGTTCAGATGTATAGTTTAGTGTAGTTGTTACGTTAGATTAGACTCCTACCTATTTCAAAACTAGCGGGTCGTGGGTATTTTAAAAGACAGGTCAAGGGATCTACGGACATTTCAAAAGGCGTATCTTTTCATAAAAACACCGTAGCCCCTATTTTCAAAACCCCATGATTCACGATATTTCAAAAGGCACCATTTGTAGGACTTATATTAGATTAATGCAGATTAGTTATAGTTGCGTCCTGTATTCAGCTCTCACTCCTTTTTTGTGGTTCGCTTTGCATCGCATTCTTATATTATGTTTCATACTCCATTGTTGATATCATGCTGTTAGGACACCAGCACCAATACCGATGTTGCGTATGTACCACGTACACTTACTTGCCGGCTCACACACATCTTCATCGGTAATTGCCATGTCACGTACACCTTAGAAAATACTATTGCTTGACATAACCTATTAGCTAATAGTTTGGGCATTGTAGTTATTACCTGCTACTTCATGCATACTGTTATTCATTGTTATGCCGCATTCATGGATTCTCATGCATATATTCACTATTTTACATGTTACTGAGGTTTTGGATTTGGATTTCCGTGAGATTTTCTGGATTTGGAGGAAAACCGCAAAAACACAAATAAACATTTTCTCTCTTTTAAAATAAAAAGCGTGGTTTTTCCCATGATGTATGAGTTGTCCACCATGAGTTTGCTGATGGATTTGGAAACCCGATTCGAGGAGACGGATGAACCGTTTCGGGTACATGGTGGACCCGGTGTGGTACTCCGGGGCAAGAGGAATGTGGTGATGACGTTGAGCCTGGCAGGGGAGCACTACCGACCGGTGATTTTACCTGACGCGTCGGATATCCGGAGGATACCGTCGTGGTCTTGAGATTGATGGTAGGGGCCGGTCTGGACTGACGGCGCCCTAGATTTTTGTGATTGAGACATTGCGATTTCGAGATATTGAGGTACAGAGACTGTGATACAGAGATATCGGGATATTTGGATTACGTTTTGTGCCGATGTTAGGCACTGTTTTATGCTGATTTCATTATGATACCTCGTTTTAAAAATACAAAGGAAATCTCACTAAATTATGAAGACAGTTTCTTCATTTACCTGTATTCTGTTCTCATGCATTCATACCTCATTCATTTGATATATTGCTACCTGAGGTACTGACACAGGCACATGAGATTATACTCGGGTTAGATATTTACCCTAGCCTTGTTATAGGCTGCATGTTTTATATTGAGGATTTTGTACTGATCGTTTTGACCTAGGATTATGTCTTGCATTCGGTTTCTGCTTGTAGATATTCTCTATTCACGAGTTGGCAACTCACCCCCGTTGTGCCACAGTTCTTGCAGGTTTTGCCGTACAGGTTCCATTGCGGCATTTTTGGCACACTACTTTCTTGCGGGTGAATTGCTTTTGGTAGGTGGATTCTTTTGTATCAAGAACCTCCATTGTATTTATTTTATTCATTGTATCTAGAATTTCCATCAACCAAAACTTGTTTATTGTTTCAGACTCAAACTTTAGTGATGTTTTATTTGACCTTAGAGTCGCGCTTAGTAGTATTGCGGTTTTCATGCTTACTGTGTTTCTTTTGGATTTGATCCTCGCCTTTCGGCGTTGTATATTATTGTTGCTTGCGTGGTTGTGACCGTCGATTGACGAAGAGCTAGCTCCCGCTTGGGGATGCCTTTTATCATTGTATATATGTTGTGCTTGTTGTACCCCGTTCGGGGCCAGTATTTACAAAAGAAACTCTGCCGAAATTTTTAGAAAAGACTTTACCTTTTAAAAATGCACATTCGGCTGAGTTATTTAAAGACCTTGACTTCAAACATATTTTCCTTCACTTCTTTAAACCAGTTTTCTTTACTTATTCTTTAAATGGTTTTAGATTTCTGGGCTTTTGGCTTACTTGGATCAGATGGAGTCCTATAGACTTCATATGGTTCAAGGGCCAGTCACGTGCTCTTTCGGGTCGTGAAAAAGTTGGTATCAGAGCGCTAGGTTGACCTTGGTTCGAGTCTAAGTTTGACTATGTGGAGCCTAGGGCGTTTATATATATACGGAACTTAGGCTTGACCTTACGGAACTTAGACTTAGTCGAGGGGGTATTAGACCCGAACTTTCGTCGTATAGGATGACCCTTGGTTGATGGAATAGGTGACTAAAGTAGAGTGACGTACCGTTGGTATGTTCCGCGGCATACTTAAGACACGCCACTCCGCTTAAGGAACCTTAGGATGTACATATTTTCGAGATCAGTGATTCTCTTTATATTCATGATTATACATTCCTTTGAGATCCCCGATTCTATTAGTCCATGATCATACCTTCATTGATGTTGTTCCTTCTTATGATCATGTATCCACTCTGGATCTGTTGTTTCCTTTCTTGTCATTGATCTGCTCTCTTCGATACTCGATTGAGGTTCCTGTCGCCATGTTTGAGCGCAGTTTGGGCTGCTGCTAGGGTTTCGGTCGGTGCGAGCTCGTCTGGTACGAGGGCCGACCATTGTGTTTTCTGGTGACATGGGAACGTCTCGAGTTAGTATTGATGACTGTGACCTCAAGTGGAGGCGAGTGCTTGGTTTTGCACCGGATGATCGGGCCATTGTTAGAGCTGCCAGTTGAGAGAGGACTGTTGTTGTACATCATACCTCAGAGATTATGATGTCGCCTACCGTGTAGACAGATGGACCAGCTGTTGCTGAGATTGACAGGATGTCGCTTTCGGAGCTTACGAGCTTAGATTGTCGGAGCTTCCAGGCAGATATGAGACAGATTATAGCTAGTCTACCCGAATTGAGAGACGAAGATGATTCGTCCGATTTATGCACCGGAGCGGGCCCAGTTGAGTTGATGATTTCTAGTGTGGAGAGTCTTACTCAGATCTAAAGCAGACCGATTCAGAGATGACCGCCAATGTGTCGCCTTTCCTGGAGGATTGAGGCGCTGTTCGGCGTACAGGTGAATGAGCCAGTTATTGCTGCAAATGATGAGATATCGCCCAGATGGATGGAGCTACTGCAGCGTGAGCTTATACTTAGAGATATGATGGACGGTCGCTAGTCACCTGAGGACTAATGACTAGGACATATGGTTCGTTCGGTTACCGATGCGAGGTCATCAGATAGATTGTTTCCAGCAGGAGACGACTTCGCGCAGATTCGTTGAGAGTCGATAGAGACAATCGAATGTCAGGAGCCCATTTTTCCAGTTTAAAGTATACGGAAAGACATGCAGGTGATTTCTATGGACCCTCTAGAAGAATGAAACCCTAACTCGACTTATTGACCGTGTGAAAGCCTTTGAACCTTAGGGTTTGCGGCAGTTCCTCGGCGCCATTAGTGAGGCTTGGGTTTGCCCTTCTACGGCTGGACCACCGACGCTGAGGCATGTACTCGATACTATTAAACTGTACTCGAGATGTTGATCTCTTGGGGGATTATAAGGTTCTGACGAGTCGATCGAATGTTTCGACATCATTCGGATATCATGTGATGGGATGCTTGCTTGGGAGACTCCAGATACGAGTATAGCCGTTGGAGCACAGTCCATGCAGCCGCGATGAGACGAGTCCGAATCAGTCGATATTGAAGCAGAGTGAAGAAAAGAGTTCGCAAGAGATTTCGACAAGATGACGTCCCACTCCGCTGACATCAGAGATGTGATACGCACCCAGAGGCGATGTATATGGATATATCTTCCAGAAAGAAGCGCGATAAGTATGTAGCCGTTCCGGAATAAGATTTAGCTTCAGTAATGGATGGTAACTTCCGGGCAATCCTGCAGGAAAGAGATTTGAGAGAGAAATCTCGATAGGACCCTTCTGGAATGCGATACGAGAAGACCTAGACCCAGGGGTGGTCATATTGCGCACACCCAGCAGGCCAGGGTTCGGCATTGTCGACGAGGTAGTGGACCAGGTTCGGATAAAGGAACTTACCCAGATGCGTTGCGAATTGATCAAGGACGGACGAGTATTGAGTATTCCTCCGATGATTGGGACTTGTTCCCGAGGACCTGTCAGCCAGACATCTTCTACAGAATGATGAAGCTACAGAGTACGCGATTTCGAGTCCGTGCAAGAGACTTCAGATTGACCGTGGCCGAGAACAGTGCAGTGCGTAGATAGCATGGCGTGACGTCATAGTGGACGACGATAGAGACAGGTGGAACCAGAGGTTCGGGCGAGACGCTGACGAGCTGTCATTGCTTCCCGTCGAGACCAGAGGTCAGATATGCTTACGGAGGCATTGGGATGCGACCAGATTCCGAGAAATATTGTGCTGAGGACACAGTTTTCCATTGAGCAAAAAGAGATTATGCAAGAGTACCAGCCTCCGTACAGTTCGGCATAGGCAAGATCGGAAGAGACCTTGAGCAGGATTCCTTTCAGGACATTGCTGCAATGATATTGCACCCAGGATCAGATGTGTGATGTGCATTCAGAGAGCCAGAGGCCGACGCCAGTGATATGCTGCTTATGAGTAGTCGTGAGGATTGACTGAGAGACGACCAGAGAAGTGCCAGAACGGAATCGTCCCCGTTAGCACACCTGATAGGGCTGATGAGCCGATTGATTGTGAGATAGGTAATCCGCAGAGAAGATAAGGACCCAGAGTCAGAGGACGCCAGACCGTGAGCAAGAGGCAAGTAGATATCTTGCGCTACTAGCTTTGGATGCACCGACTCCTTCTCGACCGCGAAGGAGGAACTACCGACGACGGTATTTATGATTTTGTGATTCGACTTTCACGTATCCGTCGTTTTGGATTTTGGTATTTTTGGGCGTTCTGTTTGCATGATTTAGTTTTGATGACTGAGTTTCATGATATTTGTTTCATGCACCCACTGGATATTTATATATTTTGCGCATAGTTATTTCATTCGAGGTATTGATTGTGAATTTACGCCCATCTTATACAGTGATTTGATTTACACTTCCAGCAGAGTTTTCATGCACCTTTAGTGTTTTGATATACGATTTTGGTACACGCCAGATGCACTAAATCGGGATTCTTCGTGCATGTCACATGCACCTGATTTTTTTTTTACTGTCAGGCACACACGTTGCCTACGACAGATGTTTCGTGCACACCAGTTGCACCTAGATGTTGTTTTGTACACCTGTTGGCACATATATGGATTTTGATTCCTTGCGCACCAGACGCACAGGATATTTTTATATATGCATTTTAGGGATTGATTTCTAGTAGAGCCGTACATTTTTATGATATTCGCTATGTATTGATGTTTTCGGAGCCCCGACAAATTGAAGTATTACTAAAATTGTTTTAATATTGGGGGTTTAAATTTAAATTCGGGGACTGAATTTCTTTAAGGGGGGTAGATTGTAACATTTCAAAAAGATAAAATATTAATTTTGGGAATTTTTATAATTTAATATTATTTTATTGAATATTTTAATATTTTGGTATTATTAAATACAAATAAATAGGAAAAATTTGAGAAAAATTATGGAAAAATAATGGAAAATTCTAAAATTGGGTAATTATTGGAATTATGGCATTTTTAGATTTTTATGATCATTTATATGCTAATTTAGTGCTAATCGCGATTAAAAATTGCTAATCGGATTTTTGGCGTTTTTGTGAAAAACATGCACACATCCTTTTTCCTACACTTGTGCATTTTCTTGCCATGGTTTGTTTTGGGATTACTATTTGAGTGAGAAGGGTTTTAAAAGGAAAAAGAAAAGAGAAAAGAATAAAGAATTGGTAGTGGGGGAGAGAGAGAGGTATGGGCTTCATTTGACCTAAGGACTTAGCCATTCTTCTTCATTTCATTTCCCTCCCTCTTCTCCTCTCTCCTGCTGCTGCTCCTCCCTCATTTCCCTCCCCTCTTCAAGCTCCAAAACACCTCTAAAAAACAACCCCAAAACCCAATCTCCATTTCATTAAATGTGTGCACAATCCCTAGATCTACACTTGGAGCTAAAGAAGCAAGGATTTTGGCCACTAGGGGCAACTCAAGAATTTTCTTGAGTTGCCAAATGAGATAATTTCTTGATCATTAGATTAGTTTTTGCATTACTTATACCCCTATGTTAAAAGTGAATCGATATCGGGTGGTGTTGTGGACTTAAAGGAAACCTAGTTAGGGTTTGAGGAAATTGTGAGTTGTAGTGTGAAATTGAGTTCAGTAGAGGCTACACCAACACCTTAGTTCTATAATTGAGACCCAACCCTGATGCTTAAACACAAAATACGGATTTTAGAAACCGATATCGGGGAAATTGTGAAATCTGTGCATGGTATTTTGAATCTGCTATCACCCGAGACATCCAAAACTAAAATTGTTTGGACAGTGACATGTGCAGGCACCCAGGAAGCTACCACCAAGACCCCAGCCCCTAACTCCTTTTCCCGGCCGCCAATTTTCCCCTTTTGGCCGCAATTTGCGGCCTGGACCTCACCATTTTGGCTCGTTTTGGTTTTGGTGTTTCCTTATCTGTAGATTAGGCCCCTGGTATACATAGAATTGTCTAATTGGACCTAGGTTGATATCTGGAACATATTTCCTATGTTGCTGTTTTGGATTCGTGTTTCCGTATTCCGTTTTTTTAAGTCTGAATTTGTGTCTTGTGTTTAACCTCGACTATTTGGCGTTTATACGACGATATAGAGGATTTATTGATGGTTTTGAAGGCGTGCCATAGGTTCTAACCTATAAGCCTCTTATCGTATCGTTTTGGGTTTCGTGTGCCGTTTTAGCTTTGATTTGGTTTTAATGCGCATATACGATATTTTGATGTGTAGGTACCCTATGAAGACTACGGGACGACAAGCAAAGGCGTGGTGACATCGAAAGATGGAGACGCAGAGTGAGTAGATTATATCTACTGGGGAAGTCGGGTGGATGGCGTATAGCACCCCCGCAGTCCGTAGTTGTTATTATTATGATAGTTAGGTGTATATTGGATAGTGTAGGGTTAGAAGTGACTAGTGTAGTTCATATTCGCGAACCCTAGAATAGAATTACACCTGCACGAACACCCTTGCATATTACCTATACTTACACGGTGTTAAATGATGATATTGGATGACTTTGGAGATGAGTCGATGATATTGGGCTTTGTGCCGCGAGATCGGTGATGTGATATGATTCGTATTTAGGATACGAAATGTGATTCTTGCGGGCTCGGGATGTGTGTTTACCCCCCCCCCCCCGCATTCATACTTTGTAGATGGCATCAGTTGTACTAGACTTAGATCAGTACCCCAGCTTATGTGATACGATAATAGTGATACCTGAGATGTGATGAGATAGTGTGATATTGACCCGTACCCAGCTATTGGGATGCCGTACGACGATTTACCGTACGAGCCTATATTGATGATAGATCCGTGCTCATGACTCGAGGATGTCAGATGATATACTGTATCGTACGCGATACTATTGAGGCGGGATCACCGACTTATATATATTTATATATATATCGACTCAGATGTTAGGCGGTTTCCTTACCTGTAGCTCAGCTTGTTAGTTCAGCTGTATAGTTTAGTGTAGTTGTTAGGTTAGATTAGACACCTACCTATTTCAAAACTAGCGGGTCGTGGGTATTTTAAAAGACAGGTCAAGGGATCTACGGACATTTCAAAAGGCGTATCTTTTCATAAAAACACCGTAGCCCCTATTTTCAAAACCCCATGATTCACGATATTTCAAAAGGCACCATTTGTAGGACTTATATTAGATTAATGCAGATTAGTTATAGTTGCGTCCTGTATTCAGCTCTCACTCCTTTTTTGTGGTTCGCTTTGCATCGTATTCTTATATTATGTTTCATACTCCATTGTTGATATCATGCTGTTAGGACACCAGCACCATTACCGATGTTGCGTATGTACCACGTACACTTACTTGCCGGCTCACACACATCTTCATCGGTAATTGCCATGTCACGTACACCTTAGAAAATACTATTGCTTGACATAACCTATTAGCTAATAGTTTGGGCATTGTAGTTATTACCTGCTACTTCATGCATACTGTTATTCATTGTTATGCCGCATTCATGGATTCTCATGCATATATTCACTATTTTACGTGTTACTGAGGTTTTGGATTTGGATTTCCGTGAGATTTTCTGGATTTGGAGGAAAACCGCAAAAACACAAATAAACATTTTCTCTCTTTTAAAATAAAAAGTGTGGTTTTTCCCATGATGTATGAGTCGTCCACCATGAGTTTGCTGATGGATTTGGAAACCCGATTCGAGGAGACGGATGAACCGTTTCGGGTACATGGTGGAACCGGTGTGGTACCCCGGGGCAAGAGGAATGTGGAGATGACGTTGAGCCTGGCAGGGGAGCACTACCGACCGGTGATTTTACCTGACGCGTCGGATATCCGGAGGATACCGTCGTGGTCTTGAGATTGATGGTAGGGGCCGGTCTGGACTGACGGCGCCCTAGATTTTTGTGATTGAGACATTGCGATTCGAGATATTGAGGTACAGAGACTCTGATACAGAGATATCGGGATATTTGGATTACGTTTTGTGCCGATGTTAGGCACTGTTTTATGCTGATTTCATTATGATACCTCGTTTTAAAAATACAAAGGAAATCTCACTAAATTATGAAGACAGTTTCTTCATTTACCTGTATTCTGTTCTCATGCATTCATACCTCATTCATTTGATATATTGCTACCTGAGGCACTGACACAGGCACATGAGATTATACTCGGGTTAGATATTTACCCTAGCCTTGTTATAGGCTGCATGTTTTATATTGAGGATTTTGTACTGATCGTTTTGACCTAGGATTATGTCTTGCACTCGGTTTCTGCTTGTAGATATTCTCTATTCACGAGTTGGCAACTCACCCCCGTTGTGCCACAGTTCTTGCAGGTTTTGCCGTACAGGTTCCATTGCGGCATTTCTGGCACACTACTTTCTTGCGGGTGAATTGCTTTTGGTAGGTGGATTCTTTTGTATCAAGAACCACCATTGTATTTATTTTATTCATTGTATCTAGAATTTCCATCAACCAAAACTTGTTTATTGTTTCAGACTCAGACTTTAGTGATGTTTTATTTGACCTTAGAGTCGCGCTTAGTAGTATTGCGGTTTTCATGCTTACTGTGTTTCTTTTGGATTTGATCCTCGCCTTTCGGCGTTGTATATTATTGTTGCTTGCGTGGTTGTGACCGTCGATTGACGAAGAGCTAGTTCCCGCTTGGGGATGCCTTTTATCATTGTATATATGTTGTGCTTGTTGTACCCCGTTCGGGGCCAGTATTTACAAAAGAAACTCTGCCGAAATTTTTAGAAAAGACTTTACCTTTTAAAAATGCACATTCGGCTTAGTTATTTAAAGACATTGACTTCAAACATATTTTCCTTCACTTCTTTAAACCAGTTTTCTTTACTTATTCTTTAAATGGTTTTAGATTTCTGGGCTTTTGGCTTACTTGGATCAGATGGAGTCCTATAGACTTCATATGGTTCAAGGGCCGGTCACGTGCTCTTTCGGGTCGTGACAGGTTCTCCATGAAAGACCTGGGTGATGCCTCATACATCCTGGGGATCCGGATCCATCGTGATAGACCTAAGAGGATATTAGGACTTTCACAGTCCAGGTAGATCGACACCATACTGAAAATATTCAGTATGGAAGATTCCAAGCGCTGTAACCTACCGGCTTGTCACGGAATCACCCTCTCTAAAGAGATGTCTCCCAAGACTGATTTGGAGAGGGATCGCATGTCTATTATACCCTACGCTTCTTCGGTAGGCTCTATAATGTATGCGATGTTGTGTACCAGACCGGATGTAGCTTATGCACTGAGTGTGGTGAGCCGGTATCAGTCAAACCCTGGGGAGAAACACTGGATAGCGGTAAAGAACATTCTCAAGTACCTGAGAAGGACTAAGGAGATGTTCTTGGTGTATAGCGGAAAAGACCTCCAGATCGAGGCCTTTGCTGACTCCAGCTTCCAGAGTGACAAGGATGATTCCAAGTCCATGTCGGGTTTTGTCTTTACCCTCAATGGAGGGGCGGTGTGTTGGAAGAGTTTCAAACAGGAAACCGTTGCAGACTCGACGATGGAAGCGGAATACATCGCTGCATCTGATGCCGCAAAAGAAGCTGTCTGGATAAGGAAGTTCTTGAAAAAACTTCAGGTTGTTCCGTCCATTGTTGATCCAATACCTCTGTATTGCGACAACAACGGGGCTATAGATTTAGTGAAGGAACCCAGGTCCCATCAGAGATCCAGACACATCTTGAGGCGGTATCACCTGATCAGGGAGATCGTGGATCGCCAGGAGATCGAGGTTCGGAGGGTCGCTTCAGAAGATAACACTGCAGATCCATTCACCAAGGCCTTGCCCCAGACTCAGTTCGAGCGGCTGATCGAGAAGATAGGTCTTCGATACGCCAGTACATGGCCTTAGTGCAAGTGGGAGATTGTTAGTGTATATGCCCTAGATGCCATTACTGTATCATACTAGTTTGTATATTACTTAATGGAAGCTTGGGATATTCACCTTGTATAAACAATCTTGCTCAATATAGTAGTATGCTACTTGGTTTGTTTCTACTTCAATGTGTACATGTGTTTATTTTAGTATATCACCTATACACATTAGTGGAGCCCTTAGGATCATTGCTTGATTACCAGCGTTGTGATGGCAGTCACACTAGTAGGGGCTGGGTAATCTATAAGCACATCCTTATACAGGTCCCTAGTCGCAGGAGTATCGAGACAGGGTATCGATACTCCGGAGTAGACTAGCGTATGCGCTTCTCATCCCTGTGTGGGAGATGGTCTGTCCCACAGCCATCAGTACGTCGTACTGGAGATAGTATACGGGTGCTCGTTAGGTTACGAGTACACTGGACAGGGCTCGTAGGGAACTGACCGGTTGGTATTATACCTATCGTCAGTTATTAGTTCCCAGGTGACATGAGTACAGCTTAGTCCGCTGACTTGACACTGTCATTTCGCCTCGAGTGTGTTCCCACTGTACTTTGATTACTACCCTACCACGGCTCAAAGGAGTCGTGCAAACAGGTAGTGGTTGGGTACAGTCCCGAAGCACTTGGAGGCAGTGACGGTTAGACAGGATTCGTCTCTCCCGGTATTGGGGGTTGACATCGCGCTGTGTCTAGGAGAGCCATTACACGAGAAGTCCCTGGCCAGGGCAATCGAGATATACTGGTAGGCTTCCAGTGTTATCTCTGGGTGTTTTGGGCTTCACTCCGACATGACTTGTACCCCTATTAGGGGACTGACGTTTACCGCCCCCCTAGGCCCGCCATGCGATGTATCAGACGAACAGACCGGACTGTACGGAGATTGTCACATTCAGGCTCAAAAGGAGTTCAGATGGGTTTCACCTCGTCAGTCTTCTTGTCGGCATCTACCTGGGGACCGTTACTCACAGCTAGTGCCGCTTGCGGTCTGTGGTTAAACCCACTGCCAGCGTAGTGTCGAGTCTTTAGAGTCCCACACAGAAAGCTATTCGCCTTTATGAAAAAGAGTAGAGGTCCCATGGTTTTGCGGCAGGTCGCATGGTTTTGCGACAGGGTTCGGTCACATCTGTGCATTTATGCACATACAGTGTCCGGACAATTTACACTAGCGGGCTTTGGTTTAAGCCAGATCCTAGTGTACGTATTGGGATTGGATTTATCCAGTATGTATTCGTGTTCCTTGGAACGCGGATGCGGGTGTGTATGCACAGTTGACGGAGAGACAGAGGCAGAGGATTCTCATTAGGGTTGTTGACCGTTGACTGTTGACCATTGACTTTTTGCTCAACCCTAATGAGAATATGATATATGATTAACAATAATATTAATTAAGTATTGTGGTGATATGGTTGTTGAGGGGTTGACTTTGTTGACTTGTTGACTTTGTTGACCGGTTGACTGGGTTGGACTAGTTGACCATCATGATGACAATGGCTATCATTTCATGGCAACGACTTTTTACTTGCTTGTTTCTATTGTGAGAAATGAGTGCATGAAATGATATGGCTATTGTAGCTTAAACCATTTACACAATACTTGATTACTATTTTGTGATGATGGTTATGGATTATGAGAGCCAAGAGAGAAAATTCTTCTATCATTTTATCATTCTCATTCTCTCTCTTGTTCTTGAGCTCTCATCTCCTTCCTCTTGCTCTCCCTCTCTTAGTCTATGGTTCACTTGTCTCATGTGTTGAGAACCAAGAACCATAGAGAAAATCCCAACACACTCTTCTCTACTCACTCTAGTTCACAAGGTTTGGCAAACCAAGTGAACTAGTTTCTTCAAAGACCGAAGAAGAAGCCAAAGGTAGAAGCTTTCGAGGTGGATCTATCTTCAACGCAAGGAAACGACGGAGTGAAGCCGATCCGGACATCCATCGAGGCTTGAAGACGAAGGAGATTAAGAAAGAAAGGTATAAGTCCATGTTACCACCTCTAGAAAAATTGTTTTTCACCAAATTTCGCATGCCCTAAAGTACCGGGAGAGGTAGCATGGACTTACACAGCCAACAAGAGAGATTGGAATCTCAAGCTTCACGAGGCATTGTGGGCATATCGTACCACGCACCGTACTCCAACTCAGTCCACTCCATACTCGTTGCTCTTCGGAGTGGAGGCGGTCCTCCCCCTCGAAGTCGAAGTTCCAAGCTTAAGAATGGCCGTTCAGCATGAGTTGACGGAGGAGGAAAACATGCTCCTTCGACTTGAAGAACTTGATGCCCTCGAAGAAAAGAGGCTTGCGGTGCAGCAAAGTCTGGAGCTATACCGAGCCCAAATGTCACGGGCCTATGACAAGATAACCCGTCTCCGCGCTTTCAAGAAAGGTGAATTGGTGTTGGTCCTCAAAAGACCGATCATCCCCAATCGACATGCCAAGGGAAAATTCGAGCCAAACTGGGAAGGACTATACGTCATCGAGAAAGTGTTCGACGGAGGATCCTACCAACTAATAAGTGCCGAGGGAGAAAGGCCCATGCCACCCATCAATGGCCGATATCTCAAGAAATACTACACGTGAATGCTGCAAGTCGCAGGAGAATTGAGCACATCAGCCCTATGGTCTGGATCAGACATCCTGCAAAACCGTATACAATCCACGGGCGTAAATGACCCCTATTTCTCCCAAATCCCACCGGTGAGACTACTTTTAAAGTCCCACCAGCGGCCAAAAAAAAAGAGAGAGAAAAAGAAAGAAAAAAGAATAAGAAATAAACTGTATGTCCACAAGCAAAACGGGCACGGATGAAAACCCGAAAGGGCTCCATGAGTAAAAACAGCAGGACTACCGGCGAGTCTGTGAAAACCCGAAAGGGCGCAAACTCGTGAAAAGAGATGAAATACACTCGCAAAGTCCTCTCGACCTTCTGAGGAGAAAACCCCTGCGTGAGATCCTTACGATTCACAAAGGAGCAACACACTTAGGAATCCTCACGATTCCTAAGGAGAAATACACCTGCGGGATCCTTACGACTCATAGGGAGAAAATGCTTTTATGGGACCCTCACGGCCCATAAAATTGAAAAGTCTTAGGTGACAGGGATCTAAACCTGTCTCCTAAGCCATCGCCCCCCAACCCCAAAGTGGCGAATGATGAGTCGCTCCTGGTACCACATTCCAGTGCAGCGATGCAGACGCCAACCAAATTCCAAATCCAATATCCCAACGGCGAGTGATGAGTCGCTCCTGGTACCATATTCCAGTGCAGCGATGCAGACGCCAACAAATCCCTGAAATCTTTCCATCCCTACGGTCTGGATCATACATCCTGCAAAACCGTATACAATCCACGGACGTAAAACAATCCCGATCTCTCCAAAAAAAGAGAGAAAAAGAAGAAGGAGAAGAAAAAAAAGAACGATATGTCCACAAGCAAAACAGGCACGGATGAAAACCCGAAAGGGCTCCGTGAGTAAAAACAGCAGGACTGCCGGCGAGTTTGTGAAAACCTGAAAGGGCGCAAACTCGTGAAAAGGAGATGAAATGCATTCTCAAAGTCCTCTCGACTTTGAGAGGAGAAAATTCCCGCGTGAGATCCTTACGACTCACAAAGGAGCAACACACTTAGGAATCCTCACGATTCCTAAGGAGAAAACATACCTACGAGATCCTTTCGACTCGTAGGGAGAAAATGCTTTTATGGGACCCTTACGGCCCATAAAATTGAAAAGTCTTAGGTGATAGGGATCTAAACCTGCCTCCTAAGCCATCAATTCCCAAATCCTCTCGGGGCAAATGATGAGTTGCTCCTGGCATTATTCCAGGGCAGCAATACAGATGCCAAACAAAACCCAAAATCCCAAAATTCTCTCAATGACAGATGATGATTCGCTCCTGGTACCATATTCCAGTATAGAGATGCTGATGTTAACCCAATTCAAAATCAACAAGTCAACTTCCACTCCGACACCGCAGAAAGCGGAGCGAGTCAGAATCCAATCTCGACACCGCAAGAAGCGGAGAAAGTCAAGTCTACCCCTGACACTGCAAGAAGCAGAGCAAGTCAAATCAAGTACCGACCCTCCAAGTCGTAAAAAGGGCAGAATCGACCGTCCAAGTCGCAAAATGGGCAGCATCGACCGTCCAAGTCGCAAAAAGGGCAGCATCGACCGTCCAAGTTGCAAAAAGGGCAGAACCGACCGTCCACGTCGCTAAAAAGGGCAGAACCGATCGTCCAAGTCGCTAAAATGGCAGCATCGACCGTTCAAGTCGCAAAAAGGGCAGCATCGACCGTCCACGTCGAAAAAAGGGCAGCATCGACCGTCCAAGTCGCAAAAATGGCAGTACCGACCGTCCAAGTCGCTAAAATGGCAGCACCGACCGTCCATGTCGCAAAAAGGGCAGAACCGACCGTCCAAGTCGCTAAAATGGCAGCATCGACCGTCCACGTCGCTAAAATGGCAGCATCGACCGTCCAAGTCGCTAAAATGGCAGCATCGACCGTCCAAGTCGCAAAAAGGGCAGCGCAGGATTCCTACAAAGCGGGAACCAGATCACTCCGGGCCAGGGAAAACGTCTATCACGGACACTCCGTCTCGGAGACATGTCAAGCAACGACCGTCCATGTCGTAAAAAGGGCAGTTCCAGCTTCCCAAAAAGCGGGAACCAAATCAAGTCACCTCCACGTGAAAGAAGATCCATTAATTTCATGCACACGACCCACATATGTGGTGTGCATTTATTGATGGGGGGCAATTTGTTGGGGTAAAAATTTACACCCCGGTTGACCAAGTCAAAATCAAAGTCAACCCCAAGCCAAGTGGGCCCAAGCCCAGATCCAGTGGGCCATGCCCGGGTCGAACCCGAACATGAAGCGGCCGGCCTCCCCCCATGCCAAGATAAAAATTTTGTAATAAATAATTTTGTTGCATTTCTTTTATTTTATTTATGGATAAATGTAAGAAATATAGGCATAAAGCCAAATTTTTGTAAAGCCCATGGCTTATGTGCAAAAAGAAATGGCACATGAGCCATGAAATATGCAAAATGCCATTTTGTGAAGCCCAATGGGCTATGTGTAAAGTGTATAGCCTATAAAGGCAAAGATAATGAAATATCTCAAGAACTTTTCTCTCTCCAAAAAAGTTTCAGATCTGAGCTCTTTCTTCCATCTTCAAGGTTCCAAAACCTTCTTCCTTCTTTTGAATTAAATCAAGAGTTTTATTCTTCCTTTTTCAAAACTAAATAGTTTTCCACCACAAAATCCATTAAGGGGAACTCAGATCTGCCATCAGATCTCAAAAAGAAAAGATTTTTAAATCTCACATCTCTTTATCTCCAAGATCCGGCCAGCAAAGGAAGAAGAAGGACCCATTTCCTTAACCCAAAGCATCTTAGGAGTTTAACTCCACCCTATTATCTCTTTAGAGAATTTCCGGGGCTTAAAACCCCCCCATTTTTCCTCGCTGGTGCGCTAGCGCTCGAGCGCAAAGCACCCGCATGCCGACACATGGCGCGCTTGCGCTCCAGCGCTCTGCGCTCCAGCGCAAAGCGCCCGCGTGCCGGCACGTGGCGCGCTTGCGCTCCAGCGCTCTGCGCTCGAGCTCAAAGCGCCCGCGTGCCGGCACGTGGCGGGCTTGCGCTCCAGCGCTCTGCGCTCGAGCGCAAAGCGCCCGCGTGCCGGCACATGGCGCGCTTGCGCTCCAGCGCTCTGCGCTGGAGCGCAAAGCGCCCGCGTGCCGGCACGTGGCGGGCTTGCTCTCCAGCGCTCTGCGCTCGAGCGCAAAGCGCCCTCGTGCCGACACGTGGCGCGTTGCGCTCAAGCGCAAAGCGCCCACGTGCCGACACGTGGCGCGCTTGCGCTCATGCGCCCAGGCGCTGGCCCCACGCATCCTTTGGATGTCTTTTTCCCCTTTATTTATATATGCATGTATATATATACAAATATACACATACACATACTCCACGACACTGTCTCTGTTAGAAAAAAATTTCTAACGAGGCGCTGCCCCGCACCCCGCATGGGGGCTGCTAGCCCCCTTGACCCCCAACCCGCTATCCGGGTAGCGGGACCCCCGTAAAAACTCTGCGTGGCTCCTGATATATTTAAACCCCCCTCCAAAACACAACACACGTACACTGCACATTGAGTTCGCATGACCATTTTAACCTGTTAATCGGAGGTTCCCTCGCCCCAAAGGTGAGGGGTAATTAACGGCAGCTTAGTCCGCGGCTGCCGGAGATTTGGATCCCCACAATCAATAAACCCCGGCCTACCCTAGGCAGGGGGGTCTGTAGTATACGCCTGACAAGCGCGCGCGTATTCCAATTTCAATGGGGTGACGAAAAACACCCTACAAGCACATATTAGCAAAACAGTCGTTAAATATCAGATTACCTGTGTTAGACTTTAAAATCAGCACTATAAGGGAAATTGACTGCATTTCATAGCATGGAATCATTCCTATATATCGCA
Organism: Agapanthus africanus; assembly: GCA_030015575.1. Taxonomy (NCBI): domain Eukaryota; kingdom Viridiplantae; phylum Streptophyta; class Magnoliopsida; order Asparagales; family Amaryllidaceae; genus Agapanthus; species Agapanthus africanus. The sequence continues at coordinate 385,207,423 of JASDDO010000012.1, read as the reverse complement.
ACTTGTGTTTCGAAGTCTGTGCAGGAAATTACAGAAGATCGGTCAAATTTACAAACGAAGACGGTTAAAAAGACACCAGCTCATGGATTTGGAATCTGGCAATGATCTAAGAAGCATTTAGAGATTTAACATATCAGAAAGTACCCTTTAAGACATCAGGAAGCAACACTGAAAAGATGAAGCCACAAGCCATCAACTTGGCCGCGGAACCGCGGTCGGAGCCGCCTTGCGCCGCGGTTCCGCGGCGGCTTGTCCACGTCACCACCCCAAATTAGCTTCATAATTCTCACATCAGCTTCCACACTTCAGAAAGACATTACATTCTCTAGAAAGCCCCAGAACATTCTGCCAGATCAGCAAGCCCTAGGGTTCCTAACTAAACACCCCAAGCTTCCACAACAAGTTTCACCTAAACTCCATTAAGGATCTAGAACCTTCCCCCTAACCTCCTAACTTAGGGTAGAAGCTAATCCCCTAACTAACTACTTCTAGAAGCCTCTTCCTCTAACTAACTTTTGGAAGAAAATTCAAAATTCAAATTCCTAAAGCTAGGGTTTGGGAAACCTATAAAAAGACCCCTATGCTCACTTGTTGAAGGTTGCTCATTGTTGGCTAAATTCTAGTTCAATCTTCATCTTCCCCAATTTCCACCCACAAGTCTAGTGACAAGACTTGTGTTAAAACCCTAACCCTAATCCAATCCAAGATCAAGAATTCAAGATCCTTTGAGTGCAAGCCAAGCAAGTCTTCAACGATCCTTTGAAATGAAGCCGGACTTCAACGGAGTACGAGATCCAAGCAATCCAAGACTCAAGGAGCCGAGCGATGCTAGATTCGACGAGCGAAATTCCTACCTCTTGTAATTCTTGAGAGTTATAACTACTTGTTGATGTAATAACGGTGAAGATTCTTTAAACTTGCTTATTTTCAATTCGAGCATTATGATTCATTTCGATTCTTGAATATGTACTTTGTAATGATGCTTGAATAAAATTCCGCTCGTGGAGGAATCGAAACAATTGTAGAATGATGATGTTGATGAATTTTTAAACGTTTTCTTAAGTCTTAATACAATTGTAAATTCTTGAAAATTGATTGATCGATGATCTAGATCGATGCGAATGCGTTCTTGATTCCTTTCGCACGATCTAGAGATCAACAATTGATCATTCGACTTTCAAGAAGCTATCTAGTGAATGTGATTCATCGAAAGGACAAAGGATAGGATGAGGAACCCTAATTCTTCGCAAGATCCTTGATCCTCGATGAATTCTACATCGATTTAGCATCAACTTGTTAATGGATAAGAAATCGTATTCTTGAATCTTCATCACATCTACTATTGAATCGATTCCTACGAGCTATACTTCAAATCTTGAAACCTAAAGTGATTGGAATTCTATCGATACTTGATTCTTGATGTCTATCATTTTCTTGATTCTTGATTAGAATAGTGATACTTGAAACTCATCGATAAAAATCTTGAATCGTTTTTTGATTTTCTTTTCTATTAAAGTTTCGATTCAAACAAAATTAGATACGAACGAATCGCGCAATCCCTGCAGACGATCCGCACTTACTAACGCGCTACAATCCGACACCGTTATTGATTGTGGTCAAATATTTTTGGTTGTGATTCTATACATCAATTTCTAAACCGACAACGAAAAATAAAGATCAATCAAGCCACACAAGACTCTATGACGATCTCGGGTCTACAGGCTAACATGTACCAGTGTCACCAGAGGACTGCTATCCGACGATAGGTATACTACCACATAGGAGTCCTCGGCGAGTCCTGTTCATTGTACCCATTGTCTAATGAGCTCATGTGTACAATCTTTGATGTTACAGACCAATGGTTGTGGGATCAACCATCGCCCTCTGAGGGACAAGAAACGTACACACTAGTCTGCACTGGAATATCGATGCCCTGGTCTTGATATTCCCACGACTAGGAACTGATTAAATGATGTACTTGTGGACCACCCTGGCCCTACTAGTATCATCTCATCATAGTACTGGTAGTCAAGTACATATGCTAAGCGCTTTATCATTATGTGAGAGCTAGACATTATAAATACCAGTCTACATGTTAAGATAAAGGTAACCTGATAGTATACTATCATGTCGAGCAAAATGTCCTCTATATATATGTCCAAGCATCCACTATATCATCAATAATGGCCTCTATGGCATACATATTACTAACACATGCCACGTGTCCGACGCCGATTGGCGGACGTGACAGGTCGTCCCTGTCTTCTGAGCTCGAGGGACATCTCCAATGGTTGCGCGACACGTGGAGCGTCGACGGCTGGCGAGCACGAAGCGTCGTTTTGGTGGGAAACGATCTGAGTCGTTGGATACATTGCCAAAGTACTATAAATAGGGGTGGGATCCCCCCAGTGTCCACACTTTCGCCATCACTTCCCTATTGCTGCGAGAGATAGCTCAGCACTCTGTCTTTTAGATCGGATCTCTCACGCCCTTTCCTCAGAGGACTCCTTCTTTTTGAATCAGGTTAGATGTCTTCCTCTGAGAAGTCTGTTGAGATAGTTAGGGTAGAGTCTAGGGAGTCTTCTTCTGCTTCCTCTTCTACCCCATCCGAGTCGGATTCCCCTCGTAGAGATAGGGTTACCCGCACCGCTCGTGGTTAGGCGACGGGAAGGGTCCCCAAAGCTCACATCGGGAACGCTCGCGATGCGCCCTCCCTCCTAAGGAATGTGGATGAGCTCACCATGATCCGGGCTCGTTTCCACATTCCCCCTAGCTATTCGCTTCGTTTGGCTAGGGAGGACGAGAGGACGGATCAGGTGCAGGGCAAGGAGATTGCCTTGTACTTGGACGCATTCTGGGCTGGAATGCGTTTGCCCTTTCCCCTTGAAGTATGCGGGGCACTACGTTGCTTCCAACTTTCCCCGGGCCAGCTAGTGCCGAACTCATAGAGAATTCTTCTCGGGTTCCTGGTCCGGTTGAGACTTGAAAAAATCCTCTTCATCTTGACCCTTCTCCTTTCCTTTCTTTGTTATAAAAATCATCCCGACACCTATAAGGACGAGCCGCGCTGGGTGTACATTTCTTTTAAAAAACGCAAAGGAAGGGCGTCCGAGTCGGGGGTAGTAGTAGTTCCTTCTTCCATCCACGAATGGAAGGAGAAGTTCGTATTCATCGGGCCACCCGAGGGCGAGGATTGTCCTGTGCCTGTACAATGGCATAGGGCTGACTGCTCGTGGGTGAAGAGGCCGTCCTCTCCCGAGGTGAGGGCGGTGTCCATGTGGGAGCCGATCCAACGGGCCAACATTTTGCTGTCCGAGCAGGCCCTTAGCTAGGCCGGGCTCAACCCCGCTAGTTTCAGGGGTAAGTTAGGAGCTTGGATGATCTGTCTAGAGTTGAATATCTTTCTTTTGCTCTTTCCCGTGTTACAAACCCCTTTTGTGTATTTTCCTCTTTGCAGAGCAAATGGACCGATCTAAATTCCTGGCTTCCATAGCCGCTAAGAAAGGGAAAATTACCCGGGGCCGGCTAGGCCTTCCACCACGCCCCGAGCTTCGGAAACCAGCAGCGGGGAGATCCATAAGCATGCTCGGGAACCGGAGCCCCAGGCAAAGGAGGTGGACGATAAGGCCGACCCCCCCCCCCGAGATCCCCCTAAAGAGGTACAAGAGGACGGTATCTCGAACTTCGTCCTCCCCAATCTTCGTGCAGGAGAGGGATGTTTGTTTTGAGGTGCCCTCAGGGCTTTCTGTTGCTGATAGCTTACTGTCGAAGATGGAATGATCGGCCAGGGGAAAAATTCCCGGGGGGACCCTCAAGGCCCAAGTTGCCTCCATTGCTCAGGAGGCTGTACAGGTCAGCATCGGCTTTCCGTTGAGGTTTTCGTCAAGCGTTTTTTCCTCGGATCGGATGCTTTTTAACCCTTTCTTTTACTTTCCTCAGGTCCTCCAGCACTGCGCCCTCATCGCCAACATGGAGCACGAGGAGATTGCTCCGCCGATGCAGATGGCGGGTGAGTCATCCTCGCTGGAGGAGGATCTACGGCTGGATCTGCAGCAGGCGAAGGAGATGATCGCCGCCCCAGAAACCCGGATGGCCTCCGAGGAGGTGACGAACTCCAAATGCAAGGAGTCCATCCGCCTTCTGAAAGAATCCAACAAGGCCGTCCCGGCTATGTTGTAGGAGGCTAAGGTGCTAAACGCCACGATGAAGAAGTCACGGGACACCTGTAAGAGGGAAACCGAGGCGGTGAAGACTCCGACCTCTGGGCTGCAAAGTCGGTGGAGAGGTACAAGACGTCAGAACAGTTCTACGCTGACCTTGTCTAGGCCTCGGCCATTTTTTGGTACCAGGCCCTCGACATTGTCAAGGCGTTGATGCCAGGGTTTGCCGATGGCGAGCTTCGGCTTGAGTACCCTATCTCCGAGGATGAGCCGTAGAGGAAGGCCGCTGCGAGTGCCGCCGGGGGAGAAGCCGTCGGTGGGAGTGCTGGAGATAAGGCTCCTGGTGGGAGCTTCGACCCATAGGAAGTCACCCCGGCTCCCGGCACCGAAGCTCCCGGTGGGAGCGCCGACCCTAAAGCAGTCACCCGGCTCCCGACGCCGGCGCTGAGTAGGTCGAGATCCTCCCCGTTCCCAAGGCCTGAGCCTTCCTGCCTTCTTCTTTTTTCTTTTTGAATTCTTTAAGCTTTCGGGCAATTTTTGTATGGCTGAGGAGCCCATAGTACCTTGTAAAGACTTTTAAAGACTTTCTGATCGTGAATAAAGTTGTTTTTAATTTTTCTTCGTGGCAATGTTTTCTTGTGTGAGCTTGTTGGTGTTTTCCTTGTCCCACGAGTCAGGCCGTAGGTCGATGACCGGATTTCTAGATGGCGATCGGGCGTCGAGTGACAGCCAATTATTTGTCAAGTATAGAAAGGCCAGTGTTCTGGTGCCCCCGAAGTCGAGGTGACGATCGCTCACATAAGATACGTCGGCAGATTCCTTCGAGTAGAAAGGTGTAGATTTGCTCGTTTCTTCGAGTTTGAATTGGTTGGTGTTGGCCGAGAAGTAAAGCTGTTCGGAAGCACCTGAACGAGGGCTTCGATCCTTAGCGTAAATGGGTAGGAAGTTACCCGCTAAAGATGGACCGAGCAGGGAAGCTGCTCGGTGGCCTCTTGTCGAGAGCTTCGATCCTTAGCGTAGATGGGCAGGAAGTTACCCGCTAAGGATGGACCGAGCAGGGAAGCTGCTCAGTGGCCTCGTGGCGAGGGCTTCGATCCTTAGCGAAGATGGGTAGGAAGGTACCCGCTAAGGATGGACCGAGCAGGGAAGCTGCTCGGTGGCCTCTTGTCGAGGGCTTCGATCCTTAGCGTAGATGGGTAGAAAGTTACCCGCTAAGCATGGACCGAGCAGGGAAGCTGCTCGGTGGCCTCGTGGCGAGGGCTTCGATCCTTAGCAAAGATGGGTAGGAAGGTACCCACTAAGGATGGACCGAGCAGAGAAGCTGCTCGCTGGCCTCTTGTCGAGGGCTTCGGTAGGATGTAACCCGCTAAGGATGGACCGAGCAGGGAAGCTACTCGGTGGCCTCTTATCGAGAGCTTCGATCCTTAGCGTAGATGGATAGAATCTCCTTCAACTGTTGTCCTCCGTCGATCTGTCAAATATATGGTTAATTATCATACATAATAATAAAAATTTATATGTAACCAATAAAGTTGGGAGAAAATTTGGGTTACATGTTTTATATTCAGATAATTTATAGATAATATTGTGTCTAAGCTAAAATTAAGGATGAGGATAACATTAAGAATAAAAAAGAATGAATTGGCTTTTAGGAGTATTATACATTGAAAAATCTTAAAGTGCAACAACAACAGTTCATGGGTCCTATATAGGATTAATACATCAAGGCTTGCAGTTTATACATTACTAAGATCAAGAGCACATAGCAGTTTAATATAAAGCTATCGATCAGTGTTATTTGAAAACCTCTTGGTTCTGATTAGATTGTCTTATTATCAAAACTTGTACATGCCTAACGTTAATAGGAGTTTAGATGAATCGGATTATTTTAGATAATCGATCAAATGTTCACGAAATGGATGAATTTCATGCACCATAAAAGATAACATGCGCATCATATCATCCTAATATTTACAGAAGTGGAAATCCGTCTTCAATGGCAAGCCAAGCATCCTGCATTCATATGTAAATTGCTACCGTGAGAAGTTTTATCGCTTTCCCTAATGCCCTTTTAGATCAAACTATACAACTAGTAAGGCTAACCTTGGTACCTCGATGGAGGATTGTTTGGGGTGGGCGCTATCACGTCCATGCCATTTTAGTGCTATTTGTGAATGCTAGCCTCACATCAGGATCACAACACCATGGACCCTCATGTTTGACCCTATTGGCCACTATTGGATCTTGAATAGCATCAATACTATGTGCTTAAAATAGCACCCACCCACAGGCAACAGAAAGGAGGCAATCTTGAGAGATCTAGGATCGAGTATATCATGGACCCGTCAGTTTAGTAACAACCGCCATATAATCTATTAGCGGTGAACAACCAATTCGACGATGCGCTGATTATTTAGTGATAACTTTTGTGGCACAAAATTACTTAAGGATTAGTATAGCCAGGTTGGAGGGCAGACTCTCCGATTAAAAAAGTTGTTTGAAATCACCCTTGGTCTAAGAGAATCATATACTCATCATTCCCAGTCTTTAGTTTGCGCCAAGAGTGACCATTTAATACATATGAAAAAAAGGAATAATGAGGGAAACCAATTCAAAAATTCCGAGGTAGATGCCTCCCGGCCCTGAGGCAGATCGAATCGGAGTTTCCTTCGGTGGCCACCGACCTACAGTTATCCTTAAACTTCGGATAAAACCTAGAAAGCCAAACATGTCAACACAATGAAATACCCCTTTTGTGAAGGATTATGAATTTCAGTCAAAGAAATGGTTTTATTCACAGATAAGTCAAGCTCCGCAGCATTAGCCGATGAAAGAACGACTCCGATTTATCGCTCCGGCCAAGGAATTTAGTTTATCCTGAACCGACAGATCTAATTTCGATCGAATCACCAAAACTCCTCTTTATCACAGACCATCAGAAGTCGAATTATCATTCTCCACCCCTTTCGAATGAAAACGTTCGACTCTCATCCAATTCACAACACTCATTTTTCTAACCCCGTTCTATGCTCACTCATCTATAATATCTACATTGGAATTCCTAGCTCGGCTAATTTACTCATAGATAAGGAAGAAAACGACTTTTAGAAAAACAACTTTTAGAGAAAAAAATCATAGGTGAAAGATTGGTGATGACAATTTTGAATTGAATAAATAAGAAAAACTGCTTTTAGAAAATGGACATTATTCTTTAAAGAAACTGCAACCAAATTATTGGATACATTTTTTATTTTCAAATTGAAAGAAAGATGTAGATTATCTAATGATTTTTTTTTTCAGAATATTTTCCTTGAATTGAAATTGGAATCGCCACATACCTTCTTGTGTATTCTAATTATAATAGCAGAGACAAAGAAAACTAATAAATAAGCTTCGAGTGACAGGATACGACCTAAGCTCCACCAAACCTCAAATGTTTTATACTCTTTCCACATTTTATACTCTTTCCACATGCAAATTGACTTTGATATATAAAATTCCGTTTAAATTTAAGATAGGTATTTATTTAGTTATTATTAATGTTTTATATGAATATATTTTTTGATTAAAGTTTTATATGCATATGTTCACTGTCCATTTGAACAGTCACCACTCTATTTATTCAAAGTTTACTGAAATAAATGGACTTGGTCGTTACTTGCTTATTCGTATGCAACTTCCATTAAAAAATTAGATAGTTTGTTGAAATAATTCAAGACTTGAAAAAGAGAATGGATATTTAGTATTTTGTTAAGAATACAAAAATATGGGTCGGTTGTAATCAAGCCCCCGGCCCGCTCGGGAGTTGTCTAAAAATCCCTAATATTTTCAAATTGTTGGGAAAGGCCTACTGTTCTAAATCTTTGTGAGAAAGCCCTAGGCTGCATTTCATTTAGGCCTTTATTTTTTCAACTGTTTAGATATTACAGACAAGTGCTCCTATATTACATGCAACTAGTATAAGGTGGTTTTAATTGTGCCCAGTTTTTTTAACAAGTGCAAAAGGCCGGGGGTTTTACACAAGTTTGATGCAGGCCGGGTTTTTATTTTTTTGACAAATTACCCTAAAAATATATAACTTTCAAGTTTTAATCATCATCAAAACGTCGGAAGACTTATCAATATCACAATATCGGAGTTTTCGTATAGTGGCAAAGGTTTTATGACGGTATCAGAGTAGCTCAGATTCAAGTCATACCGTACGCGTATATGAATGAATTTCAAAGAGAGATCATAAAGTAGAACCCAAGTCACAGCAAACAGAAAGGAAACTAGACCTTGGAGAGCATATTAGAATAAAGATACATCATATATATCTCAGCTCCCATTACAATTTCAAAGCTTTGGTAAAGAAAATCAATAATAGAGAATTTATGACACAAATATCTCTACTTTCTATAACTACAACTCAAGGAGCGGCACTTGTCCTTTAAAAAAAATTCCAAAATAAAAGTAGAAAGATATCGAGGAAAGGCAATTCTTTAAAGGCAACCCTCTTAATTTTTGTGAGTCTTTGAATGTATGTGTTGCTCTGCAAATTTTGTTGAATGTCTGCTAACCTTTTTATTTTCCAAAGTATGTTCTGCGTACTTGAGTAACGAAAATAATGCCTTCCAATTGCTTAGAAGAGGAAATTGTTGTCATCCAAATGCTTGCGTTGAGGATGGAGGAGTTTGGTCTTCCAAGTGCTTGGAAGACAATCCATGTTTGTCACTCAAGTGCTTAGGGTACAAACATTTATGAGTAATACTTTTTCTACGGATGCGGTGTAATTCATGTAGGCTGCATAAATTCCCATTAGATATAAGGTGAGACATAGAGTACAAGTACCTAGATAGTGGATAATATGACCCACCAATAGGAATCCATGCAGCGTACATGGATTCCACCGCACCGGTTGGAAAAGTATTACTCAACATTTATGGTCATCCAAATGCTTGGGTAACAAACCCGGTTGGTCACCTAAGTGACTGAATTATTTTTCTCCATTATTGTCATCCCAGTGTCTGGGTAACTAAGCCTTGGGTGACAAACTATTCTTGTCACCCAAATGCACTTAAGTGATAGAAGATATGTCACGTCCCGCTTCCCAAAATATGAAATGCGAGTGGTGACTTGGCCATCCAAACTCTTACGGTCAGAGAATAATCCCGTCATAGTCATACTTCGGCTTCTCGTATTACTTGGTAGTTAGTAAACAGTACTAGAGTAAAGGAAATCACTGTTCACAATTTTATTATATTACAATAAAAGAGTTCGAGATAGATTTATTTTGCAGAAGGAAATAACTAACCAACGAAATACAATGTGCTTATAGTAAAAGGGCAGCGCTGATGTTGCGGTCTAGACCTCCGCAATCTCGAATGGCAGGTCATGCTCCTTGGCTGGGTCTACTTCGTCCTCTAAGCATACACACTCAGGTCGTCAGGATGACACATATAGTAATAAATATTGTAGGGTTCTTAGGCACGACAGCAAGGTTTCGGGTGGCATCGTCCATGCTATTTTCAAATTTTTGTCATGCTAAAGAACTTTAACCTAGGATGTTTAACTAGAGAATCATACGAAACAAATTGTAAACTACGTTACAACTAAGTGAATTAGAAATACAACCGTTGTAGACCGGTCTTTCACTTCAATAGCTCCTTGTAGTAGTCCCTTCGCTCCAAGTAGTGATCTTCCGGACTCTAGCATGGCTTCACAAGAAGAAAAGAATGGACTTGCTTGAAGTCTTCGATGCCGAAAATGATCTACGTCGAGGAGACACTAACCCAAGCTATTACTTCACTAATGAGAGATTAGTGAAGCTAACACCCTATACTAAAGTGCTAATCTAGTAGAGGATGATGAAGTAGCATTTTTTCTCACTTTAGAATTGATTTTCTCACTATTATTTCTCACTTGCACAAAAGCTAGAGAGCCCTTGAGCTTGAAGAAGAAGATGAAGAGAGATAATGTTGTATGAGTGAATGACAACCATGGGTGAGAAAATATCTAATATTACTCATGTAGAGACTTAACCATGAGATTAGATAATGGTTGGGTTAACAAATATCTAGTGTAAGACAAAACTAGTGGACTAAGTCAATGGATCTCCAAGCTTCATGAAGCATCATGCCATGTGACAAATTTCCAACTAATAATTGAATTACAATAAATAAATAAACCCTATATTATCTTTATCAAGGTATAACTCTCATACACCCATATTGCATGTATCATCAACCATGACACATAATAAAACACAATTAATATATATGACATATATATTAACTGTGCACATGTGAGTAAAATAAATGCTTAAGTGAGATAATATTAGTTAATGTAAATTAATATATCAAATATATAATTATACATTAAATCATTAAATCAACTCTTGTTTAATAATCCGGTTATTTCTCATATGACCGACTAATATTATTTGTATCAACTTATCGAATCAACACTTGATTCGATAACCCGGTTATATAACATATAACCGACCGATACTGTATTGACTTATCGAATCAACATTTGATTCGATAACCCGGCTATATCACATATAACCGATCGATACCTTATATCACGAGAATAGAATGCGGTATCGCATACTCGTATTAATCTCGGTCCCGCACATATCACATATGTGCTCCTACTTCGTTTTGCCTGAGCCTGTTAAAGCTCTGTGTAGGACTCTAAAGACTCATCAATACGCCGGCAGTAGGTGATGATCACATCAAGCACCCATAAGCCGTCAGCGGTACTAGCTGGATGTAACGACTACCCGGGTATTGAACGATCAGAAGATCAGCAAGCAATCCCGCTCTAACTCCAGCAAAAGAATGTCAGTAACATTACCATACAGTCCGGTCTCTTCTTCTGATATATAGCATATCCAGTATAGGGGTGGTAAATGTCAGACCCCAATAACCGATAAGTCGTGCCGATGTGAGGATCATAACGGGTCGAGAAACTACTGATAACACTTATCAGTAAATTTCCGTATCAGCCCTGGCTAGGGACTTTCCTGTTATGGCCAATCGAGCACAGCGCAACATCAAACCCCAATACCGGGAGAGGCGAATCCCCTCCTATCGCTCATTGCCTCCATATGATTCGGGACTGTACCCAAAAGCCACAGTTTTGCATGTTCTTTTGAACGTGGTAAGGTGGAAATCAAAGTACAGTGGGAATCATACAAGACTCTATGACAATCTCGGGTCCACAGACTAACCTGTACCAGTGTCACCAGAGAACTGCTATCTGACGAAAGGTATAATACCAACTAGGAGTTCACGGCGAGTCTGTTCAGTGTACCCAGTCTCCACTGAGCACCCGTATACCATCTTTGATGTCAAACACCAATGGATGTGCGATCTTCCATCGCCCATCATATGGGTCAAGATGCGTATACGCTAGTCTATTCTGGAATATCGATGCCCTGTCTCGATATACCATCGACTAGGAACTGTTTTAGGGTGTACTTGTGGACTACCCTTGGCCCCACTAGTATGATCTCCATCATAGTCCTGGCAGCCAAGTACATAATCTAACGGCTTTATCAACATGTGAGAGCAAGACAACATCACGTATACAAGTCAATATGTTAAGATAAAGAGCAACCAGATAGCATACTATCATGTCGAGCAAGAAATTCCTCTCTCTATATATCCAAGCATCCATTATAATATACATCACATGTACAATAATGGCCTCTATGGCATACATATAACTAACAATCTCCCACATGCACTAAGGCCAGTTGTTGTAGTATCTCATACCCAACATCCCGAAGAGTCTCTCAAATTGTATATGGGGAATGGCCTTGGTGAGTGGATCCATCGTGTTGTCCTTCGTGTCAACTCTCCTGATCTCGATCTCCCGTCGATCAACTATCTCCCGGATCAGGTGATACCGCCTCAGAATATGCCTGGATCGCTAATGGGACCTGGTTTCCTTGGCCAAAGCCGCTGCTCCATTGTTATCGCAATACAAAGGTATTGGACGCTCAATGGATGGAATCATACCAAGCTCATTTATGAACATCTTTATCCAGACAGCCTCTTTGGCAGCATCGTTGGCAGCGATATATTCAGCCTTCATCGTCGAGTCTGTCACGGTTTACTGTTTGGAACTCTTCCAACAAACCGCCCCTCCATTATGGGTAAAGACAAATCCCAAGACCGACTTAGAGTCGTCCTTATCACTTTGGAAGCTCGAATCGGTAAAGGACTCCACTTGGAGTTCACCGTTACCATACACCAAGAACATCTCTTTAGTCCTTCTCAAGTACTTGAGAATTTCTTCACAGCTGTCGAGTGACTCTCTCCTGGATCTGCTTGATACCTACTCACTACACTTAGTGAGTATGCTACATCGGGTCTGGTACATAACATCACATAAATGATAGAGCCTACTGCCGAAGCATAGGGTATCCCTAGCATGCGAGCTCTCTCCAAATCAGTCTTGGGAGATATCTTTTTGGAGAGAGTGAGTCCTGAGATCGTGGGTAAAAACCCACGCTTGGATTCTTCCATACTAAACCTCTTTAGTATGGTGTCAATGTACCTGGATTGCGACAATCCCAGTATCCATTTAGATCTATCTCTATAGATCTAAATCCCCAAGATATAGGAGGCATCCCCTAGATCTTTCATTGAGTATCTTTGTGATAAGAAGAGCTTGACCGATTGCAGCATAGGAACATCATTTCCTATCAAGAGTATATCATCCACGTACAATACGAGGAAGACAACCTTACTCTCTGCCACCTTCTTGTATCTACAAGGTTCATCTACGTTTTTGACGTAGTCAAACTCTTTGACAACGACATCAAAACAGATGTTCCAACTCCGCGATACCTACTCTAACCCGTAAATAGATTTAAGCAGCTTGCACACCTTTCCGCTGCTCCTACTGTCTACGAAGCCCTCTGGCTGAGTCATGTACACGCACTCTTCTAAATCACCATTTAGAAAGGCGGTCTTAACATCCATTTTCCAGATTTCGTAGTCATGGTATGCAGCGATGGAAAGCAGGATCCGGATAGACATAATCATAGCTAGTGGAGAAAATGTTTCATCATAGTCCACACCTGGTTTTTGACGAAAACCTTTTGCAACAAATCTAGTTTTGAAAGTCTCAACTTTTCCATCTACACCAAGTTTCTTCTTAAAGATCCATTTTCTCCCAATGGGTTTTACCCCTTCAGGAGCAACTTCCAAAGTCTATACTTTGTTGGTGTATATGGATTCCATCTCAGATCGCATTGCATCCAGCCATTTCATAGAGTCCCCACCCATGAAGGCCTGCTCGAAGCTAGTTGGGTCATCATCTACCATGATGCAATCCTCGCTCCCACCGTCTATGAGAAAACCATAGCATCTCTTAGGTGGATTAGGAACCCCACCAGATCGGCAGAGAGGCTGAGGTTCGTCGGGAACTATCGAATCCTCCGGTTCCACTAAATTTTCAGTTGCAGTTTGTGCTGCTGGAACTTCTTCCAGCTCTGCCTCTTCGCCTCTAATTTCTTTTGCAAGAAATTTCTTTTCTAAAAAGGTTGCATATTGAGAAACAAACACCTTTTGTTCCTCAGCATGGTAGAATATATATCCTTGTGTATTCTTTGGAAATCCCACAAACTTGCAAAGGACTGAACGTGCCTCGAGTTTGTCCGGATTTTGCCTTTTGACATAGGCCGGACAACCCCATATCTTAACTCGTTTAAAATAGGTCTCTTTCCACTCCATATCTCATATGGTGTGGCAGGTACAAATTTAGATGGAACTTGATTCAATAGGTATGCTGTTGTCTCCAGCGCATAATCCCAAAAGGAAATAGGTAACTCAGCAGTGCTCATCATAGAGCGCACCATATCTAATAGGGTGCGATTACTCCGCTCCGATACACCGTTGTGCTGTGGTGTATACGGATGAGTAAGCTGAGAGAGAATCCTATTCTCTTTTAGATAGTAACGGAATTCCGTGCTCAAGTATTCTCCTCCCCGATCAGATCATAGGATTTTAATACTTTTACCCGTTTGGTTCTCTACTTCGTGCTTATATTCTTTGAATTTCTCAAAAGGTTCAGACTTGTGTTTCAATAGGAACACATGTCCATATCTTGAGAGATCCTCAGTGAATGTAATGAAGTACGAGGAACCATTCCTGGCATGTGTAGACATGGGACCACATACATCACTATGTATCAGTCCCAAGAGTTCCGTAACTCATTCTCCGTGTCCAATAAACGTAGTTTTGGTCATCTTTCTTTTGAGATATGACTGGCAAGTGTCATAAGTTAAAAATTCGAACGGATTCAAATATCCATTTTTAAGTAACATAGCTAGTCGTATCGCATTAATATGACATAGTCTACAATACCACAAGAAGAGTTCGTTCATTTCTGAACTCTTTCTCTTGTGTGCGTTTTGTATGTTGAGAACTGTTGTAACATTTCAGAAAAATAAAATATTATTTTTGGGAATTTAAATAATTAAAATAATAAATATTATGAATATTTTAATTATGTGGTATAATTATATACCGATAATTTGGAAATGTTGGAAAATTAAATTGAATGGTGATTTTTGGAGGGATTTATGTGATTTAGGCAAATTATAAATTTTTATAATTAATTTTATATTAGTTTATTTCTAAACTTGATTAATGTTCACTAATCATGCATTTATCTTGATTAGGCTTCATGACATGCACAATATCACATTTTCTAAAAATACTTGTTACATTTTTATGAACCATGATTTCAAGTCTTCATGGTGTTTTTGCAATTCTTTTACAAAACAAAACCATAAAGGAAAAGATAAGAAAAGAAAAAGGAAATAGAATATAGAATAAACAAAAGAGTATCGGCTAGAGAAAGAAGAGAGAGAGAGATGAGGGGTTCATTGACCATGGCCTCATTTGTTCATTTCATTTTCTTCACTCATCTTCCTCTTCACCTATGTCTGCCCTCTTCTTCCACCTCCTTCACCTCCTCACTACACCTACATTTCCACATCAAAACACCTCATTCCCTTCACTAAAATCATGCACAATCTCACTACAAGCAAGGTGAACCAAGCAAGTTAGGATTTTGAGCACTTGGGGCAACTCAAGAATTTTCTTGAGTTGGCAAATGAGGTAATTCTTTCACATTTAGTATAGAATTTGAATTCCTATAGCCTCTAGACTAGCTTAGAATCCTTTTAGTATGGTTTAATGAACTTTGAAAATTCCAAGGTGAGATTTTGAGGAATTCTTCAGTTGTGAAGGTGCCTGTGAGTGTATTAGTGACTACAAAACCCCCATAGTGCTAAACATGGACCTAACATGAGACTAAAACCCCATAACCCAAACTTAGAAATCCACGATATGGAATTTGAGTAGGAATTGTGATGTTGTTACGAGATCTGCTTTGATCCAGGGCACCTGAAAAATATTTAGCGAAGACTAAGAGATGTGCAGACACCCTAGAAGCTATCCTCAAGACCCTAGGCCCCATCTCCTCTTCATGGCCGCAAATAAATCCTTCATGGCCGCAATTTACGACTTGGGCAGGTTAGAATTGGTTCGTGCTTAGTCCATAGCTCCATTTTCAGTAAATTAGACCTACCCCATAAGCAAAATTGGCTAATTTCACCTAGGGAAAAATCTGGAAGTGTTTTTCATAGTTTCTGATTTCGGTTTGTGAATTTTGTGAGCTTGAACTTTGGTATTTGTGTTTACCTCGATCACTTGACGTTTGTACATCGATATCGGGTGTTGTTTGGTTGATTTACGTGAGTAGACTATAGGTTTTAACCTATGTATGATTCGCGTGTCGTTTTGGATTTGAATCGGATATTAATGCGATACGATACGCTGTGACATGTAGGTACCTCCGCGTGAACTTCGGGACGACAAGCAAGGGCGTGGCGACATCGATTTCGGTAAGCAAAGATCAAGGTGAGTATATATATATCTACGGGGGAAGTCGGGTGGAGGGCGTATAGCACCCCCGCAGTTTCGTAATGTAGTATACGAATATATATATATATATATATATATATATATAATATGTGTATTGTGAGACTAAATGATTATCAAGATAGGCTTTAGGAGTTCTTAGGTTAGTTTAGTGTAATTGGAAGTAACGTAGTTTAGCTTCTTAGTCGCGAAACCCTAGAGTAAAGATTGGCACACGCGCGCGCACGCACACACACATACATTGATTTTCTTGTGTGTATCTGGGGATATATATATATATATATCTATATATATATATATATGTGAGTATGTATATATATATAGGTATACATATACACGGATGATGATGATAGTACATGATACTTGGAGATGGGTCGATGTGATTGTGCATGATGCCGTGAGATCGGTGATGTGATTTGGGTCGTTTGATGAGACACGACATGATATTATAGCGGATCGTTGGGCGATGTGTTTTCATACACACGCGGATATATATATGTTGATGGCATCGAAACGTACTAGACTTTAGATCAGTATCCCTAATTCAGAGTATGATGATAATGATACCAGATAAGTAATGTGTTATATGTGATATTGACCCGTACCCCAATTTGGGATGCCGTACGACGGATTTTTACCATACGATGTATAAATATGATGATTGATCCGCACTCTCGACTCGAGAATGTTGTATAATATATTTTATCGTACGTGACAATATTGAGGCGGGATCATCGACTACTAGATATATCGACTCTGACTTAGCTGGATTTCGTTGCCCTTTTGATTTAGTCTCTTAGTTTAGTCCTGTAGTTATCAGGTAGATGTTAGATTGCGCTCGAGTCATACTTATTTTCAAAATTAACGAATCGTGAGTATTTTAAAGACAGGCGTAGGGATACTACGGATTTGTCAAAGGATGCATCTTTTCTCAAAGACCCCGTAGTCCTATATTTACTAAAACCACGATTCAAGCGATTTTAGATACCAAAAAATTTATGACTCGTATATAGGAATGTATATTTCTTTATTGTTGCATTTACTATTCATTTGCCATATATTCCTGCTGTTCGTATCACATTGCATGCTTATATGCGTTTTCGTTAGTTATTATGAAACCTGTTGTCAGGACACCAACACCATTACCGATGACGCGTATGCCCCACGTACACTTATTTGCCGGCTTACGCACATCATCATCTGTAATTTTCATGTCACATACAAATTAGAAAACACTACTTCATTGGTATAAACTGCTAGTTAGAGTTTCGACATAGTACTAGTACACTTGCTTATATATGCTAGTTTAATTATTGCATTCCTTGCTTGATATCCGATGCATTCATATACATGTTCCCCTCCGAACGCGGAGATGCGACCGCGTAGGTCCGTCTTGCCTGAATTCGGGGCAGATGCTAATTGGTGCTATCCGTCCACCTCTCCGAAGATGCCAAGTTTATTTATGACACCATGTATCGAAGGTTTAAATCGATGCGGCCGATGTAGCAGACTTTGTCAGATTCCCCCTCATTTGAGGGGTTTTTGATGTAGGGACGCTCTTCCCTGCAGGCGCAAGCCCCTGCAGTTAATTACGCTACCGCATCACGGTAACCACTTTCTCCTTTTCCAGATGGTCACTTCATGTCGTGTGTGTTTGTTTTGTTTTTGGTTGCCCGTGGATTGTATATGGAGACTAATTTATGTTGTCGCCCGTAGGACGTGGATTACTCCAAATCCGTATCTTCTTAGATTTGCGTTTGGGGGTTGGGTTTAAGGATACATTAGTCTTATTTGAGACTAAGATCAACTTAAACATTTGTTAAGGATACGTTAGTATAATTTCAGACTAAGATCAACTTAACGGGATCGTTTAGATCCGACAAGAGAGCATTTGGGCTCTATTGTTTAGTTTAGGGACATTGCGGTCGATTAGTTTAAGGATATTACGGTCCATAGGTTAGTTTAAGGACATCTCGGTCCAATGTTAGTTTAAGGACATCTCGGTCCAAGGTTAAGGACATCTCGGTCCAAGGTTAAGGACCCCACAGTCCGAGATTAAGGACATCATAGTCCGTGGGTTTAAAGGGGACCCCACAGTCCGAGGTTAAAGACGTCATAGTCTATGTAATGTATGGTTATCGGGACCCGTCACCTCTCTTAAAACTTTGAAGGATTACAACGACAAATATCAGAGGGGTAAAGAAATGTACCCTTGAACCAATGTTGATTAGGAAATCAATGGTCCAATTTGGGACTAAGATTAATTAATTGGATTATAAGCACCTGGGCTCAGTTAAATCTGAATCGAGGACTTATGGCCAGTCTTGGGCTAAGTCCAATCAAGTTAAAATGTTTAACATTTATTTTGGGCCGTTAAGCATTTTTTTTGAGCTCGGCCCTTTTAACAATGCTGAGCATTGATTTAGCTTCTGGCAATGTTTGTCTTTTACTGAGTGCTAAGCATTCATCATAGCTCTGGGGCTTATTAAAGAACAATTTATGTTCTGTCAGCGCATACGTGAGGAGCACGTGGTGCGCTTGGCTCCAGTCAAAGAGCGCAGTGCGCTTCTGCCGAGTAGCGCACACGTGAGGGACATGTGTTGCGCTTGGCGCTAAGCGCCAGATGATGGGCGCATTGTGCCAGTTTATGAGCGCATTGCGCTATTAATTTAGTGGCGCACATGTGAGTGACACGTGGTGCGCCTGGCGCTGAGCGCCAGCCTATGAGCGCAGTGCGCTATTTTAAAGAGCGCAAAGCGCTAACTGTTAGATGGCGCCTACGTGAAGGACACGTGGCGCGCTTGGCACTGAGTGCCAGTCCAAGACCGCAGAAGCGCAGTTAAAGAGCGCAAAGCGCATCTGATCAATTTTATGATCTGAGAAATAAATTCTCTTTTATAAGAGACATTGTCTCAAGATTCTAGAAACAAAAGTTCTTATTTTGTAAGATATGTCTTCAATCTCTTATGTTGATGAAAGGCTTTGCCTTTATGGATCTCTGATCCTCAAGAGAATTAAATTATTCTCCCTCCCCTTTTATAATAAGATGTTTATGATCTCTTTTAGATCTATAAAGAAGTAAATTCTTCTTCTATTTTATGATGAGGTCTTTTGATCCCTTAGTAAAAGACCTTCGTCTTGTAGATCTATGATATGTGAGAAAGAATTAAATTCTTCTTTTTTAATTATGAAATGATTTCATCTATGTTCTTTTTACCTTGAAAAAATGAAGTTCTTCTATCGAGAGCTTGGCTCTTCTTTCTAAGATTTTCTCAAAGCTTATGAGGGGGTTCCTCTCTATGCTTCTGTATATTTTAGACTTGAAGTCTAGGGGCCTTCATATAGGGCAAGCTGATCAGTTCAATCAGTTAAGGAGATATTTTCTCTAATTGACTTGGGGAATTTTCCATCGTTGGATCTTTGATCCAAAGGCTTCTGATTTACAGAAGGAAATCTTCTTGTTTTTAATAAGATTGGTAAATCTTTCCATACAGAATTTATTCTGTGTTTTGGTGAGTTTTAATCACCATTGGATCATTGATCCAACGGTGCTCTGATTTACAGAGCACAATCTTGTTGTTTGGCAAGATTTTGAGGAATCTTTCCTTAACAGGTTTTAATTCTGATTAATTAATGATTTATCATTATTATTAGATCTTTGATCTGACAGTGGGGAGCTTTTAGTTCCAGCGATAGCGCACCCGTGCTTTGCACGTGGTGCGCTGCTTAGGGGGCAGCGCACTTAGCATTAGCGCATCCGTGCTTTGCACGTGGTGCGCTGCTTAGAGCGCAGCGCACCTAGTGCTAGCGCACACGTGCTTTGCACGTGGTGCGCTGCTTAGGGCGCAACGCACTTAGCGCTAGCGCATTCGTGCTTTGCACGTGGTGCGCTGCTTAGAGCGTAGCGCACATAGCGCTAGCGCACATATGCTTTGCACGTGGTGCGCTACTTAGGGCGCAGCGCACTTGGCGCTGCTTCTGAGGCGCTGCTTCTGAAGCGTTGCTTCATTTCAAAATTTGAATTTTAAACAGATCTTTTCTCTGATTGGGGAAAAAATGCCCCCCCCCCCACCGTTGCGCTCATGTGGCCCACATGTGAGTGCAGCGGTGGCAACATCTGTGACCTTGGATCAACTCAGAAGTTGAAACGGCTATTTATGCCTATAAATAGGACCCTTGTCCCTTTAGATGACTTTGTTCATCTTTTTTCTTCTGAGAATTTTTATTCTCTTGCAGAGCATAGCTCTTTATTTTAAGAACTTTCTTAAGGACAAGACTCTGTAAAAAATTTTGGTAAGATTTGAACTTTATTAATAGAGTTTTGCTCTTCTCAGATCATAGATCTTAAAATATTTTTAGGGTTTTACCCATTAACAGAGCTTTGCTCTTCATAGATCTCAGATCTAAAGAAAACCTTTTTTTAGGGTTTCTCATCAGAGCTTTGCTCTTCCGAGATCTTAAGAAATCCTTTTCAGGGTTTCTTAACCCATTAACAAAGCTTTGCTCTTTTCAAATCACATAGATTTATCAATCATTCATCAAGAACTCTGAAGAGTTTGTTTGTGGATCTTAAGGATCAAGGAATTTTATTCCATTAAAAAAATTTATTTTAAATCTTTCTGATGGTTATTTCATCATTTCTTCAGAGCAAGGCTCTTAAGGAATTTTTATTCCTTCATCATTAGAGTTGACAGATGTCACTCTGTCACAGAGCACTGCTCTCAAGGGGAGGTTTACTCCTTAGCCTGAGGGATTTCTAATTAAATGAGAATCAATTGTGGATTTCCTCATTAAATTGACAGTCTCATCAAATGATGATACTGTTTTGTTAATGATGAACTGTCATCTAGATTTTGTGGGTCCTCTTTTGGTCCCCTTTTTACTGCATTGCAGTGCGGTACGAATTTTAAAGTACCAAGTGTCAGAATTTTAAATTATAGCACTGACGGTTGACTTTTGTTCTTTTCCGCGCAGGTGACATGTCTTTCAACGCTTCCTTCCCCTTCGTCCGCTCAGAAGGAAGATTCCCGGAAGCGCCCGTAGACCGAGAGGTTATTGCGCTGATTAAAGACCATGACCCGGAGTATAAGAATCTTCATCTATGGGGTAGATGGTACGATCAAATTATCAGAGGCCGCCGGAGCTTTTCTTGTGCGACACCCTCGGAGCCCATCTCTGCGATCCATTATGCAGATGCACCCCCGATAAGCTACACTGTAGAGGAAGTAAATTGGACTTCAGAAGGTCTCCTTCGGCCTTCTATAGCCGCAATACCCGTGCAGCCGCCGGTAGCTTTGGATACTTTAGGGCGGCACATATGCCAGGGTGAATCGCGCCCTTGGGGACAACCTTACAACATAGGACTAACTCCCCGTCACCCGGTCGGATACCTGCAGTGGGCTTGATATATTCTATCGGCAAAGAAATCAGAGCTGCTGAAGCTTGGACTGTACCCTTCGATCTACGCTTCTTTGTTCCAGTATTCCGCCCCTCCGACATGGTGGATCAAGGCGTTTCTCGAGCAATGGAACATCCCGACCAACATCTTCCTCTAATTGGATAGAGAAGTCTCCATTTCTCTGGAGGAATTTGCCGAGGTCTCCGGTTTACCCGTTAGGGGAGAGTGTAAGTCTACGTTAGCGCCCCGGCCGTCTACAGACGCCAAATGCGGAATAAAACTTTTAAACTGGCGCTATCGTATACTTTAACCCGGATCTGCCATTATTGCTAAACTAACAAACTGTAAAGAGTGTAGAAAAGGTATACCGAACGATCCGAGTCCTTCGTTCTTTAACCATCATCCCACGCTCCGTTTCGGCTGCTCCGATCGCGTCGATCTCCGATATCCTCGTCGAGGTGACACCACATCACCGATTCTTTAAACGGGCTCCCGCCTCTGACTTGAGGCAACTCGATCATCAAGTTTGCCAAAAGAGACGACCAAGAATGATGTAGAGAATGAGTAGATGACTTTGTCTCACTTCGTCCAAATCCGTGGACGATCGGTTAATGAAGTTGCCGTGGAAATCGGGTGATGGAATGAAATGAACTGTAAAATTCCATACACCCCGAATACTATCATAATCTTTTCTAACCAAAATAAAACATCAAGAGAAGTGAGAGAGAGGAGAGAGAGGGCCGGCCATATATAGCAAGTGGGAGGTGACCGTAGGAGAGGGGGGGTGACCACAAGAGAAAGCTTCTCACTTCAAAATATCTTAACCAAAAACAAGAATCATTAAAACAAAGCATGACTCACATAAACACATCATCAATTCATTAATGCAACCATTAATGTCAAGATGACTCATAAGCCACTTCATCACTTCTAGAACCTTCTAGAATGATGACTCACTCCATCCAAGAAAAGATAAATCCGTCTTTAACCGAATGTTAAAAGACGGCTGATAGAAAACTGGAAACTGGCAACTTCCAAAAGTGATCCTGAAACGAATTTCAGGACAACCCCGAAACTGTATAAATACACCCGCATTTGTATTACGACCGAATACAAATGCAACTGAGACAAAGATATTATACCTACTCAATATAATACTCGGATCCGGCTTAAACCAAAGCCGACCAGTATTATCTGCCCGAAAAATAACACGTGCGTAAACGCACGTGCATTTTCCGAACCCTGCCATAAAACCATACGGCCTCTACAACGTTTCGCCCGAACTTGGGAAACTGTCTGTGGGGGACTCTAATGACTCGTCAGTACCCTGGCAGTAGGTTTAACCACAAACCGTCAGCGGCACTAGCTATGCGTAACGGCTGCCTATGGACTGACCTCAAGGGAGGCTGAGGAGCGAACTCAAGGGAGACCGATGAGCGAACTCCTCCGAAAACCCTACTGAGCCTAACAGTGACAATGTATATACAGTCCGGTCCGTTCGTCAATGAGTATCACATATCTGCCTAGGGGGCTAGTAACGTCAGACCCCCAATAGCAGTATAAGTCGTGTCGGAGTGAAGCCCAATAACACCCTGAGATACTACTGGAGTACCTACCAGTAAATCTCCTACCATGGCCATGGATTTGTGTAATGGCTCTCCTAGACACAGCACGATCTCGCCCCCAATACCGGGAGAGACGAATCCCCTGCCGATCCGCTCACGTGCCTCCATGTGGCTCGGGACTGTACCCAAAAGCTACCTGTTTGCACGACTCCTTTGAGCCGTGGTAGGGTAGAAATCAAAGCACAGTGGGAACTCACACGAGACAAATGACGACCTCAGGTCGATGAACTAACCTGTACACATGTCACCAGGGAACTGCTATCTGACGGTAGATATAATACTAAGTAACAGATTCCCGGCGAGTCCTGTCCGGTGTACTCATAACCCAATGAGCACCTGTATACATCTTAGGTGATCCAACTGACACCAGTGGCTTGTGAGACCGGCCACCGCCCCTCGTCGGGGTCTCGACTGTACACACTAGTCTACTCCGGAGTATCGATGCGCTGTCTCGAAACTCCCACGACTAGGGACCACAATTAAGGATATGCGTATAAACTACCCAACTCTCACGTATATGATCGCCATCATACTGTTGGTAGTAAAGCAAGATCCTAAGGGCTCTATCAAAGTGTAACATGCAATCAGTCACCTGAACATGTACACGACTGATAAAGGCAAACCAGATAGCATACTATCATCTCGAGTAAGACTGTCCTACCGGTATAGGTCCTCCGCAATCATTGCAATCACGTACCTGCGATCCAATAATTGACTATGAGGGCACTATCTCCAACAATCTCCCACTTGCACTTAAGGCTAATTATTGCGATGTTGCGTACTCACAGCCCGTGTGAAACCAACACCCAACTCCTCTACTAATCAGTTTCACAAAGCCCGTTTGTAAAACTATTGTGTTCGAGAAATAGCCTCAGTGAGTGGATCCGCCTAGAAGTTTCTTTCTATATCTCTCTAAATCTCAAGTTTGCGGAGAAAGCCATCTCCCGAATCGAGTAATACCTGTCTTAGGATATGTCTGGATATCTGATGGGACCTTGTTCATAAATGAACTCCAAATCCAAACTTCTTAGACTGTATCGATCACTGAACCTAATCAGTATCGGGCACCAAGCCACCCACAGTATTCTCTTGGACCACCTGTCCATAATACTGTCCCTCTTCGTCAGAGGGAAAAACTATAACTCTGACAATCACTCTGTCAACCATGTCACCTTTGAAGCTTGGAATGATAACCGTCTCCCGAAGGAGGCTGCCGTCATCAAATCCGTAGAACATGTACTTATGTTCTAAAACTGCTTCCTTATGTTTCTCCAGGATTGGATTAATACAAACTTATTGCATCTAGTGCAAAACCAACATTTGGTGTGGTACTTGACATCTCATGATTGACTCAATTGCCTAAGCAAGTGATCTGCCAATCATGCGCATCCCTCTCCCCTTTAGTCTGTAAGACACCTTTAGAGAGGGTGACTCCATCACCTGCAGGTACACCACCATGCTAGGAGTCATCTATTCCAAAAACCATTAGAATATCTGTCAAAGTATCCACATTGGGAAACTACCCAAATCCAGATCTAGAATTTACCAGAATGTCAAATATTATATCCATATCCTGTCTGGAGAAACAACTGTGTGACGACCAAAGTTCAACCGATCGTAGTATAGTAATTTTACTTCCTACTCTGTGTATGTCATCCAGATACTATGACATCACACTGCTACTACCTCCTTAACTGATCCATCCCCTATTCTGATTGAAGTCAAACCTATGACTGTCACATCAAAATTAGATGATCTATCTCCGATATAACTGCTCAAGTCTATAAATAAATATAAGCTACTTGCCCACTATGCTTCCGCTGCTCCCACTGACTACGACAAACCTCCTACCGGGTCTCATATCCTGGAACAACAGTAGTGTCAAGTCTTGGTAGATAAGAACCTCCCTGTCACCGTCTCTGAGGCTACCGAAGTACCTCTCGGGCGTCTGAGGTTACCTAACATACCTGCGGAGTGGCTATTGGAATGTCAAACCTGATTGAATGTATAGGTCCTATTAAATTTTCCGTAATCGTTTGCGGTTCTGGAATCACTTCCAGTTCTACCATACTCCCACTACTGTTTTCTGAAAAAGATCCATTTTTACTAAAACTGTGGCGAGTCAAGAACAATATCACTATTGATCTTCCAAATGGTAGAATATCAACCCTCGTCATAGCCAGGGTCAACCCACAAACAGCCATTACAGAAACGTGCCCTGAGTTATCCAGAGTCTGGTTTTAAGCATAAGCTGGACAACTCCCCGTACCTTAATATCTTTTAAGGTACGAACTATTCTATATCCAATATAGAAACTTTGGCACTTATTTAATTGGAACCATATTCAAATCATGCAGCTGTCTCCAGTGCATATCAACTTAATGGAAAGAGGCTAATCAGCATTGCTCAACTTAGGAATCCATCCAATTATGAGTAACGTGAAAGAGAAACACGTTTCTCAAAATCATCACTATCATCTGAATACCAATCACAAGAATCTACATCTTCGATCTCTTTGAAGAATCCCGATACTTGTGATACTTGGTTCTCTACTTTATTCTTATACCCACAACTTCTCAAAACTTAGACCTTGTATTTCTACGAAACACTTGTCTAAATACTAGAGAAGTTATAAGTAAATAGAACATAGTACGAGGACCTACCCCTTTGTCCTGATGGACACTGGACAACATATAATACTCTGTATCAGTCCGCTGAGTTTAAACAACTCAAAACCTGTGCGTCGTAGGTTGAAAACTGTACCCTGGCGATTTCCTCAAATATCACCAATTACAACGAATTCCGATATAATGAGGATGATCACCTAATTCCCAATATCTTACTCCGACTCATCATATGTAAAACCATACAGATATGAGAATGAAACCTGGTAAATACATACCCTTGGAGTAAGTGTCTAATCGGGAAAACAGGTTTTCTTTAACAATGCACTGAAACATGAAAATGTTTCGTAGGGGTATCCTGGTATTCTTAGCAATGCCTCTTCCATAATCCAATTCATGACTTCAACCGTATATTTTATTGCCATCTCTCCAAATCCCTTTATTTGTCTTTAGTCGTTACCTTCTTTACACCATCGTTAGGCTAAATGGTTTTCTTCCTTCCCTACCGTTCGGCACCAGCCTATGGTTTGGAAGAAGACTATCCAGTAAGCATAATAGGTGTACCCTCCTAAACCAAGGAGTACTCGCATCTCGAGAGAAGGTGATGATAAAAGACAACTGAATAATACCTTATTCTTTTAAAGGTGAAATAGGAGTGGCGATGAAGTATGTGGTTTTGGTCGTGAATGATATCAGTCGCAATTTACTTTGCCCTCTTTCTAATCCCTTTATTTTGTCTTTACATATTACCTTCTGCACACCCTACTTAGGCTAATTGGTTTTCTTCATTCCCTACCTTTCGGCACCAGCCTATGGTTTGGAATAAGACTATCCAATAAGCGTAATGGGTGTACTCTCCTAAACCAAGGAGCTCTCGCAACCTGAGAGAAGGTGATAATAAAAGACAACTGAATAAACCAATTCTATTTCTCCTGAACCTTGATCCATCCTCGAAGGAGTCCCTTCGAGTTCGTATATAACCATACGATGGATCTATCCAATGGAAGTGGATATCCGTAGCAATACGGGTGTTCTGAGAAATGCAAAGGGTAAAAGAAGGAGTGGCAATGACTTATGCAACTCAGACAATCCAAAAGCCAGTATTTTAAGAAGGTTCGGTCAACCTGGTCACTGAGTCATAGTCTAGGGTCGGTCAAAGGTCGCTGCCAAAGAGAGAGAGAAAAGAAATACTCTGCGTGCACTCTAACCTAGATCAGAATGGTTATCACTTTATCTAATCCGGAAACCTCCCACTGTCCTGTCAAATTCTTCTCCAAACCTAAAGAAGAATCAATCGGGATCACCCGAAGAGTAAACCAACTCATCAGTGGGAATCGGGATCCAACTCTCATTGCATGATAACGTGATGGAATGCATCCACGTTACTCATACTCCAGATGGTATGCGCATACTTGGCAAGTTTCAGTTTCTTTAGAAACTCCCGATATGATTTATGCCCCATGCTCTTATGACCTTGACGTATGCCAACAAATCATAAGTCACATGTCAAGTTCTGCCCGTCATTATCTTGTTAATTTAAACCCACCCGTACATACCCTTGACGTATGCCAACAAGGTAATACGACTGTCCCAAACCAACTCATCTATCTATACAACAAATGAATACCCAGCAGCTACCAAACACTATGCCTTGACGTATGCCAACAAACATAGCTTGAATACTACTGACCATCCATAAGAAACGACGGAGGGCTACGGCTGGTTTTTGGCAAAAAACCTTTAACGTAGTGAACTTGATATCGCTGAAGGAACCTGATAGCTTTTTAAAATATAGTGGCGAAAACCTTTTGCTAAAGAGGTCACTCCCGGTAAAGGGATCTCGGCTCTTTCCTCGTGGAATGAGGTGCAGGATATTCCACTGAATACCGCTATGCAAAGCAACTTGTAATCGACTATAGTGAAGTTATTACGCTGACGCAAACTTCTGCCCAAGGGGTCAGTCCCGGTGAAGGGATATCGGCCCTTGCCCCGTCGAATGAGGTGCAGGATATTCCACTGAATACCGCTATGCATAACAAAAGGAAACGTCTTTGTAACAACACTTTTTAAAATTGTTCCAACAACTGTAAACAGGTTTGTTTTACTTTGCATTGATCAGAATCAACACAGTCCCATCATTTAATCACACCAGAAAAGAACGAAAATAAAATGTACGTATATGCCATCCGCATTCGTCACTGGGTCCCGTCATCACCCGTTAGGTTACTTAACTAACGACAGAGCGGGGACTGGACTAGCGCGGGTGTAAAACATATACAACATCTAATAGTATATAAACCAATATACAATAATCGCTCCAGGCGTGATAATATGCAACATTACAGAAAAGTAATAAGCATCACAGAACAATACAGATAATCTGGGATCCCCGAGTTTCACAGAGCCGCTGCTGAAACTCGACGTTCCCCTGTCGTGTGGATAGCCTGTGCAATGAAACCTAGACCCCTACAGGTGCGGCAAGTTACCTGCCAAAACCTGAAGCGAGGCAGCCCCCTACAGCATAGTGAATGGACCACCCAGCACTCCACGGAATCCGGTAATCTTGGGCACCCCTCCTTGGGTCAACCTGTACCCCCAACGAGTGCGGCGAATAGTCTACCAATTTTAGAGTGGGACCCTTCTGCCTCTCAAAGCCATGAGATGCGGACCCGTTGCCCTCCCGAACCCGGCTATCCGTGCACTCTGTCTCGGGGCAAAACCTAGTACAGTAATGAAAAATAGTAAAATAGGTACATCGACCGTAACCTGGTCGTGCCCCAAAAGAATATTATACAACAGGCAGTGACGGCTGTCCACAAGTTGGACGCTCGCCCCGCAATATCAAATGTACAAACAAACTCAAACTGTACTACCATTGCACACTGCTATCCACCACGACAAATCCGCAACTTCATAGCACAACACAGAACATCAACGCGAATGTCATGTTCGCAAACCCGTCTAAAAGAACTATAGCAATCAGACGCGATTTACCGATCAAATGACATTCCCGGTCGGAGATATAATGTAAGCACTGTAAACTAACATGTTTAAATTTCGATCGACCAAATATCAAGAAGTGGGCCCCATGACTTACTGGTGAACAGTAACAAAACCTTGGTCAAAACGATATCTACCAAAAAACCACAAAATCCAACAGAGAACCCACTGAGAAAATTTGATGCAGTGATTCTTTAGGATGGCCGCGGATCCGCGGCCAAACCATGGGTTTGGCCGCGCTTCCGCGGCTATACAGTGGAATCACTTGCTCAAATTTTGTCGTGTGCCTTAGAAAACCCTGCACGGATTTTCAAGACATGCAGAATTAATTTTTGAGACCATTTAAAAACAACAGAAACTGTCAAGCAAGGACTTTGCAATTTTCGATTTCCGGTCGGATCGATGTTTTAAACGCTTTAGCATAAGTTAGCATAGCAAAATGGTGAGGCTCTGATACCACTGTAAGTCTACGTTAGCGCCCCGGCCGTCTACAGACGCCAAATGCGGAATAAAACTTTTAAACTGGCGCTATCGTATACTTTAACCCGGATCTGCCATTATTGCTAAACTAACAAACTGTAAATAGTGTAGAAAAGGTATACCGAACGATCCGAGTCCTTCGTTCTTTAACCATCATCCCACGCTCCGTTGCGGCTGCTCCGATCGCGTCGATCTCCGATATCCTCGTCGAGGTGACACCACATCACCGATTCTTTAAACGGGCTCCCGCCTCTGACTTGAGGCAACTCGATCGTCAAGTTTGCCAAAAGAGACGACCAAGAATGATGTAGAGAATGAGTAGATGACTTTGTCTCACTTCGTCCAAATCCGTGGACGATCGGTTAATGATGTTGCCGTGGAAATCGGGTGATGGAATGAAATGAACTGTAAAATTCCATACACCCCGAATACTATCATAATCTTTTCTAACCAAAATGAAACATCAAGAGAAGTGAGAGAGAGGAGAGAGAGGGCCGGCCATATATAGCAAGAGGGAGGTGACCGTAGAAGAGGGGGGGTGACCACAAGAGAAAGCTTCTCACTTCAAAATATCTTAACCAAAAACAAGAATCATTAAAACAAAGCATGACTCACATAAACACATCATCAATTCATTAATGCAACCATTAATGTCAAGATGACTCATAAGCCACTTCATCACTTCTAGAACCTTCTAGAATGATGACTCACTCCATCCAAGAAAAGATAAATCCGTCTTTAACCGAATGTTAAAAGACGGCTGATAGAAAACTGGAAACTGGCAACTTCCAAAAGTGATCCTGAAACGAATTTCATGACAACCCCGAAACTGTATAAATACACCCGCATTTGTATTACGACCGAATACAAATGCAACTGAGATAAAGATATTATACCTACTCAATATAATACTCGGATCCGGCTTAAACCAAAGCCGACCAGTATTATATGCCCGAAAAATAACACGTGCGTAAACGCACGTGCATTTTCCGAACCCTGCCATAAAACTATACGGCCTCTACAACGTTTCGCCCGAACTTGGAAAACTGTCTGTGGGGGACTCTAATGACTCGTCAGTACCCTGGCAGTGGGTTTAACCACAAACCGTCAGCGGCACTAGCTATGCGTAACGGCTGCCCATGGACTGACCTCAAGGGAGGCTGAGGAGCGAACTCAAGGGAGACCGATGAGCGAACTCCTCCGAAAACCCTAGTGAGCCTAACAGTGACAATGTATATACAGTCCGGTCCGTTTGTCAATGAGTATCGCATATCTGCCTAGGGGGCTAGTAACGTCTTACCCCCAATAGCAGTATAAGTCGTGTCGGAGTGAAGCCCAATAACACCCTGAGATACTACTGGAGTACCTACCAGTAAATCTCCTACCATGGCCATGGATTTGTGTAATGGCTCTCCTAGACACAGCACGATCTCACCCCCAATACCGGGAGAGACGAATCCCCTGCCGATCCGCTCACGTGCCTCCATGTGGCTCGGGACTGTACCCAAAAGCTACCTGTTTGCACGACTCCTTTGAGCCGTGGTAGGGTAGAAATCAAAGCACAGTGGGAACTCACACGAGACAAATGACGACCTCAGGTCGACGAACTAACCTGTACACATGTCACCAGGGAACTGCTATCTGACGGTAGATATAATACTAACTAGCAGATTCCCGGCGATTCCTGTCCGGTGTACTCATAACCCAATGAGCACCTGTATACATCTTAGGCGATCCAAATGACACCAGTGGCTTGTGAGACCGGCCACCGCCCCTCGTCGGGGTCTCGACTGTACACACTAGTCTACTCCGGAGTATCGATGCCCTGTCTCGAAACTCCCACGACTAGGGACAACAATTAAGGATATGCGTATAAACTACCCCACTCTCACGTATATGATCGCCATCATACTGTTGGTAGTAAAGCAAGATCCTAAGGGCTCTATCAAAGTGTAACATGCAATCAGTCACCTGAACATGTACACAACTGATAAAGGCAAACCAGATAGCATACTATCATCTCGAGTAAGACTGTCCTACCGGTATAGGTCCTCCGCAATCATTGCAATCACGTACCTGCGATCCAATAATTGACTATGAGGGCACTATCTCCAACTGAGAGCACTACGAGAAGCTGCTTCCCCCGGATGAGTATATTTTTGCCACCAGATCAGGGGTAATGGGTCTTACCCCTGATAATGCCATTCAGCACCAGTTCCCAAGTTTGATAAAGGTGTTGAAGATGTATGAGAGCCTCTTTCTCGAATCCGGAGGCCGCGGGGTTACTTTTACGGATTTTATCGCTCGTTTTCTCTGTGCGGAAGTTTTATCGTGCCAAGGTGAAAAGTTTGCCAAACTTGATGATCCTTTCGGCTTTGGCTTGGATCGCCGGCCAATATTGGAAGCTGATCAAAAGGATTTCTTTCTTCCAAATATCGCGATCGTCCCTTTTTAAGCAATTGCTGCTCCGAGCATCGATGAGGAAACATTTTTTCTAGGGTTTCTCGGTTTATGGTTGAGCTGGTTTGCACTTCCCATGCACCTTCGTTATATGAGGTCGTCCGTCTTCTACCCAGCGCATCGAATGGTTGCCGAGATACAAGTCGTGTACGTCGATGTACAACACCCCACGACTTGCGGGGAGGCGGAATAATGAAAAACGATCTTGGTTTAAGCGTAAACATCGACTAACCTAGAATCTTTGCATAAACAATAACTAACAAGAAACCATAGAAGAGTTAACTACTATGATAAGTGATTATACCTAAAGAACCGACTCCTTCGTCTTGTCGTTCTCCACGTCCTCTCCGGCCTTCTCTAAGTAGTAGAAGATCCACCCGAGAGCTTTACTACAAGCTTCACCTCTAACTTGAGGTAACTAGGTTTCTTAAATCGCTAATCTAAATAATCTAGATGATATAGAGAATGGTTAAGGATTAAGTAGTCCACTCTAATCCTTGGTCTCAACACATGAGATGGGAGGATTAGGGTTTGAAGAGAGAGAGCTTGAGGAGAGAGAAAGTGAGCAAGAGAATGAGATGAGATAATGATCTATCATAATATATATCAAGCATTATCATTTATCCAATAAAAGAAAATAAAGGATTAATCATCATGCTTAATAAATACAAGAGGGTGATTCATCTCCATGTGTCATTAAGCATTTATGATGCATTAATGACATGGATGAATCACTCAAATGACTCACTAATCTCATTTAATGCATATGCCACCTTAACCCCCAAGTCACCATCTTCTAGAACGCGCAATTATGAGAACGCCCCTCCTATCCGTGAAAACACGGAAAAACTTTAGACTGTATAAATCCAATAACCGGATACTAGAAACTGGCTTAAACCAAAGCCGGCTAGTAAAAACTGTCCGGATGTCGTACGTGCGTAAACACACGTATGCGTCCGAACCCTTGTCGTAAAACCATACGACCTCTATATCGTTTCGCCTGGAGTAGGGAAACTCTCTGTGTAAGACTCTAGAGACTCGACTACTGCGCTGGCAGTGGGTTTAACCACAGACCGCAAGCGGCACTAGCTGTACGTAACGGTCCCCAGGTAGATGTCGATAAGAAGGCCGATGAGGAAACCCATCCGAACTCCTACTGAGTCTGATGTGACAATCTCCGTACAGTCCGGTTTGTTCGTCTAAGACTATCGCATATCAGGCCTAGGGGGCGGCAAGCGTCAGTCCCCTAATAGCGGTATAAGTCGTGTCGGAGCGAAGCCTATTACACCCTGAGAAACTACTGGAACCTTCCAGCAAATCTATCTTGCCCTGGCCAGGGACTTTGCGTAATGGCTCTCTGACACAGCGCGATATCAACCCCCATACCGGGAGAGACGAATCCTGTCTAACCGCCACTGCCTCCAAGTGCTCGGGACTGCACCCAACTGCTACCTGTTAGCACGACTCCTTTGAGCCGTGGTAGGGTAGCAATCTAAGAACAGTGGGACACACTCGAGACGAAGTAGCAGTGTCAAGTTTGCGGACTATGCTGTACTCATGTCACCTGGGAACTGTTAACTGACGACTGGTATAAAACCAACCTACAGTTCCCTGTGAGTCCTGTCCGGTGTACCCGTAACCTAACGAGCACCTGCATACTATCTCCAGTACAACGTACTGACAGCTGTGGGACATACCATCTCCCCAACTGGGATGAGAAGCGTACACACTAGTCTACTCCGGAGTATCGATGCCCTGTCTCGAAAATCCTACGACTAGGGACCTGAATAAGGATGTGCTTGTAGACTACCCAGCCTCCACTAGTGTGACTGCCATCACAACGCTGGTAGTCAAGCAAGATCCTAAGAGCTCTATCAATACGTATACTCACATATCAAGATAGAAAAAACCAAGTAGCATACTACCATGTTTAGCAAGACTGTTATATACATGTGAATATCCCAAGCTTCCATTAAGTAATATACAAACAAGTATGATACAATAATGGCCCCTAGGGCATATACACTAACAAGTGGCCATTAGGATTGCTGGGCTAGCCCACCTGTATCACGGCCTTAGCCTGGCAGCGGATACTACTGATCCAGGGGTGAAGCCCACCAACTTTCCAATGCATTATTTCACCTCATGGCTTTAGTTGCACGTGCTCGGGGTCTTCGGTATCCACAGAAGACCTTCCTTTTATGACAGATGCAAGTTCCCTCGGATAATGTGGCTAGTCGACGCATCCATCGTAATTCCATCACCGCAGGAAGCTAGGGGTTTGCTCCTTCGTCCACGCACGGTTGGAGATGGTATGTCCTTCACCGACAAAATTTTGACCGTCGGCCAGGAATCCATTAAGACGGTGCTGCCCTTACAGGACATCTTTAAAGATGGGGCCTCTGTGTTGAATGCTCGGGAACTTCTTCATTTGTACTACATCCGGCCGGGCTTTCTCGTATTTAGGCAAAATGATGCGGCGTTATTCATGAGATACAACCCGCATCGTTTCACCCAGGAGCTGAGCTATAATCAGGGCGTCCCACTCGAGGCTTTCTTGGCAGAACCAGCTGCTACCGAAGAGGGAATGCGAAGCACGCTGCATCATTTTATGCGCCTAAACACAGGGTCCAACTTTTTCATTAGTGAACCGAGCTGCGTTCCTAAGTCCCTGAATGTGTATACGGCGTGGTACCAACATTCGATCGGCGCCGTCATTAGGGAGGAGAAGCGACTGCTGCTTAATCGTAAGGGCACCGCTCCGGCTGGCAATCCAAGTGTTCCTATGAAGCGACGGACCATTGTCCGCC
Organism: Agapanthus africanus; assembly: GCA_030015575.1. NCBI lineage: Eukaryota > Viridiplantae > Streptophyta > Magnoliopsida > Asparagales > Amaryllidaceae > Agapanthus > Agapanthus africanus. The sequence goes on along the minus strand of JASDDO010000012.1, from coordinate 385,172,921 downwards.
CTCCCTTAAGAGAAGTTACTGCGGTCGAGGTCCCGAGTGATGTTCCTGAGCTACCGATACCCCGTGCTCCTGTGAAAGAGGTGACTATAGCGTCTCCCGAGTCTGGCGTGGGTTCAGATATCAGGACTTGTCGTCCGAAGGTGCCCACCAAGCGTAAGCTTGTGCTAGCAGAAGAGGAAGAAGAAGTCGATTCTCTCTGCCGACGTCGTACTTGGCCAGGAGCCTCATGCTCCTATTGTGAGGGCCTGAGTGAGTATAGGACCAACGAAGGCCTATTCGTAGCGCCGGATGATACCGACCTCGAGGCTGCTATTGCAGTTTCCGAACAATTAGCAAGCCATAAAGCAGGACTGGCCATCCTTGCACAATCAAGTAAACCTCAGCTGTATCTTTTGTCATTGCATTATATTTTTATTATCATGTTTTGACTGACAATTTTCCTTCTTTAACAGGCATTTCCACTAAAGAGGCTCTCGCGGCTTCCCTTAGGACCTTTGAGGAGGAGGAGAGGATTCGCGCTTCGCTGGGCGTTGGTATATTTTGGCTCATTGTGCCTTCATTCGCCTTTCTTATGGATAATCTGACTCCTTTTTCATCTGATCCCAGGGATTACCTCGACTCAGGTCATGCCCAGTATAGTGCCAATCCCGCCGGGTGATGCGGAGATGCTTCCGGGGCTAGTTATCGAAGTCCCGGTCTCCTCAGCATTGCCAAAAGAGGCTTTATTCAAGCAACCGATGACGGATGCCGTAACGGTTCCAGAGGTAGCTCCTGGCATGGATGATGACGTCCCGTTGACGGAGGTCTTGAGAAGATCGGCTCTTACGGCCCGAGCGGAAAGGAAGCGCAGAATGCGTGAAGCAAGGGAACGTAGCGCCGCAATGGCCGCGGGTGCAGGCTCGAATGCTGCTATCCCTGCCTTTGCTCCATCAGAGAGTGCTTCGGTCGCCCTGTTTACCGCTCACAGACGGGAAACACGTGCGGCTCGGGGAGAAATTGAAAGACCGACCCAAGGTAACGTAACACTGAGTCCTTTCGTCAAAGTTTTAATCTTCATATTCTCATATATCCTATCTTGCAGGGCCGAGTCTTGATGAGGAAGTGGTGGGTGAGATGGCGGCAACCACCGAGCCTGAGGTAGCTACTCTTTCTCAAGAGTTTGGAACTGCCCCCATTGCCACTCTTTCCCCTTAAGGTTCCTTGCCGTTGCTGGGCGCTGCGAGTATCACGACGATTCTCGTGGAGTCGGGGGATGAAGCTACGGGTGGTGAAACCGTCCCGATGGAGGAGGGTGAAGCAGTCGCTGCATCAAGTGACGCTCTTGTCGTGGTTCCGACCGGCGACTCACCAGGTAGATTTTGGGTCATTGCTTTCCTTTTTATTCTGCAATCCCTTTCAATCTCTTCTGACAGTACTTCTCTTGTTTCTGATGCAGGTGTGGTGAGCGTTGAGGTTGTGCCACCCGAGGAGGCATCACCAATTGCTGCTTTGCCGGTGGCCACCCCTTTGCCTTCTCTCGTATCCTCCCAAATGATGGAAGGCACGAATTTATGACTTATCGGTTTTATTGTAAGCGATACATTTTATGTACTGACATTGCATTATTATACTATTGCAGGAGTTCTTTTTGATCATCTGTATCAGGTGTTGCACCAACATTTCTCCTTCCAGTCGGAGATTGCTTCATCTAATGGCGCTCGTGAGTACAGTCTCTAGCTGATGTCTTCCCTTTTCTTTTACGGGCCGCCAAATCGTTTCTAATTCTTCTTTGTTCTGACAGCAGCACTACAGATTGAAGGAGGAGACGAAAGAACAGTTGCACCACCGGTACTCCCGGCGTTTCTGTAACACCTTAGGTCGTGTTTAGAGGTTAATTATAGTTTACCAGATAGTTTTTGGTAAAAAGTTTACCAAATTAAGTTTCTGATATTTTATTCTAATTAATGAATATTTTATTAGGATTTTAGTAGGCACACACACACTTGTGCATGTTATCTAGGGTTAGATTTGTGGTTAAACCATGATTAGCTAGCAAGAAGGGTTAACCAATTTGTATTAAGTGTTTTGGGGATTTAATTGGGTTTTATTATTGTGTGTTTTATTATTTGAATTTCTTTTTTTTTTATTTGTTTGTTGACTTGGTGTATGAGAGAGGGAGTATGGGCATGGCTTGAGCCATGCTCATTAAATGAAGAGAGAGGGAGAGAGAGGGGGGTTTTGACTTGGGGTCTCATTTCTCTCATCATTCTCAATTCCCCCAACTCCCACACACACACACTCAGCTGAGAGAGAGAGAGAGGCAGCAGCTGCAGAGGCAGCATCATCATCAGCAGCAGCAGGCATCAGCAACAGCAGCAGCAGGCAGTGGCAGCAGCAGCAACACCATCAGCAGCCCCCAGCAGTTGCAGCAGCACTCCCATCTCCTCCACCTCCTTTCTCCTTGCACCTAGGGTCTTGTAAGGTATAGAATCCGAGCCCAATTTCATGTTTGATTAGCGTATGCGTAGTTTAGCTTCGGTTTGTGTAAAAAGTGCGTTTTTGTGCTCGAAATGGTGTCTTGTGTGAACTTATGGGTTAGTGCTGTTAGTATTGGTCAACCTAGCCTAATTAGGTGTTATTAAGGCCATGTGAACCTAGTTAGACCCCAGATTTCACCAAAATACCATAGGATTTCAAATTGTGCAAATTTAGTGTTTTTAAGTGAACTTTTGGGATTTCTGTGATCTGCTATAGGACCGGTTAGTTCAGGTTGAAATTGAGGAAACTGGAGCACCCTAGATATACCCTGACCTCACCACCAGAGTCCGAGACCCCTACCCCAATGCGAGGCCGCCAATTATCTCTTTCTGGCCGCAATTTGCGGCCAGAAGGGGGAAGTTTTGAGTGTTGTTTGGATGGGTAGGATTCTGTGATGATTTCTAGGCCAGTGGTATGTATAGTTTTGTAATTTGTTAGCCTGGGTTGAATCTGGAGCATTATATCGTATTTCTAGTACGTTTGGTTCGCGCGATACGCGCGATACGCGAGAGGGTTCCGTGATGCAGCGTATCGCGGCGTATCGGGGTTAGTTTTAGACGCGTGCACACGTTTAGCGTATCGTACTCACTCGTGTTTAGTTTGCGACGCGAGCGTATCGTTTGACTTCGATATCACGTTTTGCGAGTTAATTGCTTATATTTGGGTTCTTGTGTAATTCCAGGTTCGCAGGCGGATACGTCAGGCGAAGCTAAGAAAGGAAAGCAGGTGGTCGGCTACGAGTAGCGCACGACCAGGTGAGTAGATTTAACATCTACGGGGAAATCGTCCGTATGGCGTTAAGCGTCATGGCGAGTCAGGATATTAGATTGTAGGTGTTCATATAGACTGCAGTAGCATACCTTATTGTCGCATATAGAAAAGACAGCATGCGACACTGCACTGTCACTAACGGTTCAAGTCGCACGAGCACGATTGATATGCTACACTCACACCGTTAGTGATTGCCATGACACCCACATTATAGGATTGCTATAAATCATATATCATACTGATTCTACCCTATTGATGTTGTCATGATTTGCCGCATAACAGCATATGTTATATCCATAGTTAGGCACATATGCATCACATGCACACTGTATATTCATACCAGTGCACCCATATATTGATATCTTCATACCTGCGCACATGCGCACTGTATATTCATACCAGTGCACACATATATTGATATATTCATACCTGCGCACATGCACACTGTATATTCATACCAGTGCACACATATATTGATATATTCATACCTGCGCACATGCACACTGTATATTCATACCAGTGCACACATATATTGATATATTCATACCTGCGCACATGCACACTGTATATTCATACCAGTGCACACATATATTGATATATTCATACCTGCGCACATGCACACTGTATATTCATACCCACACATATATTGATATATTCATACCTTCGCACATGCACACTGTATATTCATACCAGTGCACCCATATATTGATATCTTCATACCTGCGCACATGCACACTGTATATTCATACCAGTGCACCTATATATTGATATCTTCATACATGCGCACATCCACACTGTATATTCATACCAGTGCACACATATATTGTTATCTTCATACTTGCTTAGATTACGCATTGAGATATTTTGTTTCCATGTTAATTCTGGATTTGGGAAACCGTGGATATTTCAAAGAGTATAGTTAATTATTTAAAAAACCCGGTTTTCCTTGATATGATATTTCAGTGCGTCCACCATGTGTTTTCTCGGTACTAGAGTGATATATGTTAACCCGAATTGAGGAGTTGGATGAGGCCGATTACGGGTACATGGTGGACCCGGTATGGTACCCCGGGGCGAGAACGGTTTCGCTGTGCAGTAGACGGTGAGCCTGGCAGAGGGACTACTACCTACCGGTGATTGGTTGGACGTGGTGGTTATCCGGAGGATACCGACCAGAGTCTATGGATGGATACGGGACGACTCGTACTGCCGGGGCCGAGGGCCGATACCGCAGACAGAGCCCATGGGCATATCCGGACTGACGGATGCCCTATACAGAAGGATTTGCTTGTCGATGCTTGGCACGAGTATTTCTTGATATTTTGGGTGCCGATGTTGGGCACTCACGGTTATATGAGATTTACAGGATTGGAAGACCGAGGAGGATGACGACGCCTGAGTAGTAATGGGATTTGGGTACATTGATGGGTACCGATTATACTTTCCACGATGACATTTCCGTGTAGATGTTATATTTCCCATGCTCAGTATGTAGTAACTGATATCTCATCCTGTATCTATTATACCTGATATAGTACACATTGCTATACCTGATCATTGCATACCCTGTTCATTCTATATAGGGTTTTTAGACACATTGCTATACCTGATCATTGCACACCCCGTTCATTCTATATAGGGTTGTTAGATCACATTGCTATACCTGATCATTGCATACCATGTTCATTCTATATAGGGTTGTTAGATTGCATTGCTATACCTGATCATTTCACACCCCGTTCATTCTATATAGGGTTGTTAGATTGCATTGCTATACCTGATCATTGCATACCCTGTTTATTCTATATAGGGTTGTTAGATTGCATTATTGTTATTCTTGCTCATCATATGGAGATGTTATTAGATCGCATTTGTTGCATGATTGAGCATCCAGTTCATCATATAGATGTTATCTGTTGATATAGGTTAGAGTATCGTAGCGCGTGCATACTCGCGATTACCTTTATATGTTATCTTCTATTCACGAGTTGGCAACTCACCCCCGTTGTGCCACAGTGTTTGCAGGTTGCCCTTTGGAGTAGTCGCGGCAGGCTGCATTCTTACATCTTTTGACACAGATACCCCTACAGTTGGTGTACTAGCTCTTTTGCTGATAGGTGGGTTTTGTGCGGTATCTGGTTATCTTTCAGTTATGTATATTATTGTATCTAGTACTCTCCATCTACCACTTATGTATTGACTTAGTGACCAGTTGTGAGGACGATGTATATTATTTTGGATTCTGGCGTCGAGCTCGCTGTGAGCCGACTTTACTTATGCAGTTTATTCTATCTGTGATGTTTCCCACTTGTTGCTCATTTTTCTTCGCTACGGAGTCGTATATTGTTATCTTAGTAATTGGTTCTATAAATTGCTTAATCACTCTATACTTTTACTGGTTTGATTTCTGGGTTTTCGGCTTACTTAGTCGCGTTACGCCTGTAGATGTTACGTGGTTAAGTGCCGGTCACGGGCCAAACTTCGGGTCGTGACAAAGTTGGTATCAGAGCGTAGGTTTTACCTTCGGAGTGTAGGATGACCCTGGTATGATGCAGTAGGTAGCTGCAGCAGAGTGGCGTAGCGTGCGTATGTTCCGCGGCATACTCACGACACGGTACTCCGCCTAAGCGACCTTAGGACTTATTGATTGCAATTCCTTTATGATTGTATACATCCTTGTGATTCGATTTTCGTATCCTCATCGAATCCTACCTTCCTTCCAGCCACTATGCCGCCAAGGACTACTAGGGTGCAGAGAGAGGCCGGGAGAGCCGAGGTTCGAGTTGATTTATCTGAGATGAGGACCGATCCGAGTAGTACCCATGTTGTACCAGGACAGGTTGTTTCTGTTACGACAGATCAGATCGCTAGACTAGTGGCAGAGATGCAGAGCTTGCGCCAGACGATGAGCTCATTGGTAGAGGTCGTTCGAGCGCAGCGACAGATGGTTACCACCCCTGTTACCCAGTTGTTCCTTGCGATCATCATGCAGTATTCCGTCCCCTACACAGCACTGGTGGAGGCAGCCCCAGTTTACGAGACACGTCTTCCAGAGACCGTGAGAGTTCCGGAACAGTTGCGGAATCGTACTAGTGTACCAGCCCAGAGCAGCGGCTTAGGACGAGGACAGTCGTTTGGCTCCCATCCCAGGCAGGACAGCATTCAGTGCGTAGGTGTTTACGATGCGGAAGCCTTCAACACCTCATCAGGAAGTGTTCCTTCATAGCACGTCAGGGTCGTCTTTTGAGACGTCGTGGACGCGAAGGGTTTGCACAGAAGGGTCAGGCTAGTAGAGGAGGAGTTCGATCAGTCGCAGATGAAGGACATGCCCAAGTTTTCGCTCCGACTCATCCGGATGCTCCGGCACCCAATGCTGTGGTTTCAGGTACTCTTTCAGCATGTTCATTTGTTGCACTCGTATGTTTACACACTTCGTGCCGAGTTTAGGGCGAGAGTCGCGCTGGGTAGATTAGCCGTTTGTTGTGTTACTTCCGTCAGTGATCCTTCTGTTGTGCAACACGTACTTCGGTCTTACGCCCATCGGATAGGAGATAGAGATTCGTCTGTCATCTTGAACTCCCTAAAGATGTTGGATTTGGCAATCTCCTGGGCACGGACTGGTTAGCTACGTGTTAGGTCTTGTTGTTCCGGGCAAGTCAACTCTTGTTGTGCAGGTGGATAGTGGTGCCGTCTCTTACAGCTTGAATTCAGCCCTGTTCGCTAGTCGGCTCCGAGGAGATGTCGTGGATTCTTGGCGTTTTCGTGATGCTGTAGCCACAGTTGGTTTGTTGGACCGGCTTTCTTTCATGCGAGAATTTTCAGACGTCGTTCCAGGATGAGCCGGTGAAGCTTAAGGAGCTAAGGATCTGCTGCGGAGTTGTTGTTGAGGAAGTCTGTGCGTCTGGGTGTTTCGCATTTAGGAAGCTCCTATTTCTGTCATCCAGAAGGAAAACGACAGCGTGAGGATGTGTTGATTGATCGTCTTTGAATTAGCTTACGGTGCGGATAAGTATCATGTACCTCGCATTGACGATCTCTTCGATCAGCACCAGAGTGCGAGACCTTGTCTAAGTGGGTTGGGATCTGGTCATCATTGTTGCGGGTCCGAAGTGATGATATTCCGAAGACTGCCTTGTGCGTGCTACGGGCTTTGTGTGTTTTGGGTGTGTCATTGGACTCACCAATGCTCTAGCAGCATTCGTAGGTGTGATGAACCGGTTTTCTTCGGGCCGATCCTCGACTAGTTATTGTTGTGTTATTTACGACAAACCTGGTCTTTTTAGTGTGTCGTGAGGGATAGGAGTAGCACTCGAGGATTGTTTTATGGATACTGGGAGAGCCCCAGTGGTTTGCTAGATTCTCGGAGTGTTCACTTCAAGCTTGTTCGTGTTGACTCCTAGGTCTTGTAGTTGCGGAGGTGAATTGGTATGGTGTCGAGGAAGATCATGGCCGTACAGCTTAGGCCCAAATTTGTGAGCAGGACGGAGGTCCGCATATTTTTTGGCTTGGCAGGTGTTACCGCCGTCTCATGCCGGACTGTTAGTGTAATGCTGCCCCGTTGACTAAACTGACCGGAGTGGAGGTTTCTTTTCTGTAGACTGAGGCTTGTGTGCGGAGTTTCAGCAGTTGAAGACTCGGTTAACAACTGCATCAGCTCCTTCTTTGCTTTTGGTTCGGGCGACTTTGTGGTTTAACTGTGATGTTTCGAGAGTAGGACTCGAAGGTGTACTGAGGTGACACCATGGAGTTATCGCTTTTGCTTCCTTACATTGGAGGAAGTACGAGAAGGATATCCTACTCATGATCTGGAGATGCCGCGATGGTTTGCGCTGGAGATCAGAGACACCACTTGTTTGAGAGTCGTGTCAGATTTTCGTGGACCACCAGAGTTAAAGGTACATCTTCCTGTGGTGGAATTTGATTATTTTGATAATCCTCCGCAGATTCACAGTTCTTGTGCGATCGTTGAGTACGGCATAAGTGTGTCTCTTCGGAGGAGACAGCTTGCTCATGTCCGCGCCCGACCACTTTTGCTTAAATCTCTTTCGCGAGGCACTGGCCGCCGACGTTCGTTCGTCAGGGATATTGGAGCCTACCCGGCTGGGTAATGTTTTGGAATCCTTGACTTGTGGCAAGGGTGTGCTAGGCTCGAGAGACACTTGTATACCTAATATTATAGGGAAGAGACGAGGAATCCTAGGGCAGGCACATCGGTCAACTCTCTCTACTCATTCAAGCCCCACCAACTGTTAACATGACTTGTAAGGTAGTTACGGGTGGGCAGGGATAGAAAGAGAAGTCTTGGGATTCGTTTCAAGGTGTCTGTCTTGTTGTGTGCTTGAGTTGGGCAACTGAGACCGGCTGGAGAGTTACAACCTTTAACCGTTCCGAAGAGGGAACGAGAGCAGATCTTCCCAAAATTCGTTATGGTGTCCACCCAGGAGTTGTCAGGATGTGACTCCATTCGGATGTTGTCATCCGGTGGTACTCAGTTTGCTCAGTTGTTATTGTTAAGTTATGCGTGTGTAGAATTTGTTGTCGACAGTTGGGGATCGTCGTTTACCATCGATAAGGGTTCTCCTTTGATAGCAGTTATCAGGAGACACTCCAATTGGTAACCTTTAGGATTAGAGGCTAGGTCATGGCGATCACCAGTCTGTTTTTCCTAACTCCGTGTTATAGGATTATTGGACCTCAGCTAATTTAGAAATTTCGGAAATGACTCGGTTGTTTTGGGTCAGGATGAGAACGGTCTATTGCGGATAGAGATCAGATGCTGACCAAGAGGGTCGCAGATTCGAGCTCGCAATGGCAAATCATGTATTCCCACGGAAATTTCCGATAAATGGCATGTTGAGTTTTGGGAAGCTTTTCAGGTTAGTAAGTCTTTTAGGATCCCTAAAGCGAGTTGGTTCGTTGCCTTAAGTTGGGCACTTCCACCCAGATTATCGAATATTCACCCCGTATTTCCTATGTCGATACTTTGCAATTACCTTCATGACCTTCCTCATTGGATTCAGCGCCAGACCATTTAGTTCAAGCATGATCCTTCGTTCACCAAATAGCCAGTCGTAATGTTGGACCGGCAGGTGAAGAAGCTTCGATCGAAGGTCTTGCCATCAGTGAAGGTATTTTGGTGCATCCCAAATGGTAAGGAGATCACTTGGGAGGCTGAGGGCGAGATGCGGAAGAAGTTCCCTCATCTCTCTGAAGGTATGCGTAGCTTTGTATTTTAAAATTCGGGGACGAATTATCTTTAAGGAGGGAAGATTGTAACACCTTAGGTCGTGTTTAGAGGTTAATTATAGTTTACCAGATAGTTTTTGGTAAAAAGTTTACCAAATTAAGTTTCTGATATTTTATTCTAATTAATGAATATTTTATTAGGATTTTAGTAGGCACACACACACTTGTGCATGTTATATAGGGTTAGATTTGTGGTTAAACCATGATTAGCTAGAATGAAGGGTTAACCAATTTGTATTAAGTGTTTTGGGGATTTAATTGGGTTTTATTATTGTGTGTTTTATTATTTGAATTTCTTTTTTTTTATTTGTTTGTTGACTTGGTGTATGAGAGAGGGAGTATGGGCATGGCTTGAGCCATGCTCATTAAATGAAGAGAGAGGGAGAGAGAGAGGGGGGTTTTGACTTAGGGTCTCATTTCTCTCATCATTCTCAATTCCCCCAACTCCCACACACACACACTCAGCTGAGAGAGAGAGAGAGAGGCAGCAGCTGCAGAGGCAGCATCATCATCATCAGCAGCAGGCATCAACAACAGCAGCAGCAGGCAGTGGCAGCAGCAGCAACACCATCAGCAGCCCCCAGCAGTTGCAGCAGCACTCCCATCTCCTCCACCTCCTTTCTCCTTGCACCTAGGGTCTTGTAAGGTATAGAATCCGAGCCCAATTTCATGTTTGATTAGCGTATGCGTAGTTTAGCTTCGGTTTGTGTAAAAAGTGCGTTTTTGTGCTCGAAATGGTGTCTTGTGTGAACTTATGGGTTAGTGCTGTTAGTATTGGTTAACCTAGCCTAATTAAATGTTATTAAGGCCATGTGAACCTAGTTAGACCCCAGATTTCACCAAAATACCATAGGATTTCAAATTGTGCAAATTTAGTGTTTTTAGGTGAACTTTTGGGATTTCTGTGATCTGCTATAGGCCCGGTTAGTCCAGGTTGAAATTGAGGAAACTGGAGCACCCTAGATATACCCTGACCTCACCACCAGAGCCCGAGACCCCCACCCCAATGCGAGGCCGCCAATTATCTCTTTCTGGACGCAATTTGCAGCCAGAAGGGGGAAGTTTTGAGTGTTGTTTGGATGGGTAGGAGTCTGTGATGATTTCTAGGCCAGTGGTATGTATAGTTTTGTAATTTGTTAGCCTGGGTAGAATCTGGAGCGTTATATCGTATTTCTAGTACGTTTGGTTCGCGCGATACGCGCGATACGCGAGAGGGTTCCGTGATGCAGCGTATCGCGGCGTATCGGGGTTAGTTTTAGACGCGTGCACACGTTTAGCGTATCGTACTCACTCGCGTTTAGTTTGCGACGCGAGCGTATCGTTTGACTTCGATATCACGTTTTGCGAGTTAATTGCTTATATTTGGGTTCTTGTGTAATTCCAGGTTCGCAGGCGGGTACGTCAGGCGAAGCTAAGAAAGGAAAGCAGGTGGTCGGCTACGAGTAGCGCACGACCAGGTGAGTAGATTTAACATTTACGGGGAAATCTTCCGTATGGCGTTAAGCGTCAGGGCGAGTCAGGATATTAGATTGTAGGTGTTCATATAGACTGTAGTAGCATACCTTATTGTCGCATATAGAAAAGACAGCATGGGACACTGCACTGTCACTAACGGTTCAAGTCGCACGAGCACGATTGATATGCTACACTCACACCGTTAGTGATTGCCATGACACCCACATTATAGGATTGCTATAAATCATATATCATACTGATTCTACCCTATTGATGTTGTCATGATTTGCCGCATAACAGCATATGTTATATCCATAGTTAGGCACATATGCATCACATGCACACTGTATATTCATACCAGTGCACACATATATTGATATATTCATACCTGCGCACATGCACACTGTATATTCATACCAGTGCACACATATATTGATATATTCATACCTGCGCACATGCACACTGTATATTCATACCAGTGCACACATATATTGATATATTCATACCTGCACACATGCACACTGTATATTCATACCAGTGCACACATATATTGATATATTCATACCTGCGCACATGCACACTGTATATTCATACCAGTGCACCCATATATTGATATCTTCATACCTGCGCACATGCACACTGTATATTCATACCAGTGCACCCATATATTGATATCTTCATACATGCGCACATGCACACTGTATATTCATACCAGTGCACACATATATTGTTATCTTCATACTTGCTTAGATTACGCATTGAGATATGTTGTTTCCATGTTAATTCTGGATTTGGGAAACCGTGGATATTTCAAAGAGTATAGTTAATTATTTAAAAAACCCGGTTTTCCTTGATATGATATTTCAGTGCGTCCACCATGTGTTTTCTCGGTACTAGAGTGATATATGTTAACCCGAATCGAGGAGTTGGATGAGGCCGATTACGGGTACATGGTGGACCCGGTATGGTACCCCGGGGCGAGAACGGTTTCGCTGTGCAGTAGACGGTAAGCCTGGCAGAGGGACTACTAGCTACCGGTGATTGGTTGGACCTGGTGGTTATCCGGAGGATACCGACCAGAGTCTATGGATGGATACGGGACGACTCGTACTGCCGGGGCCGAGGGCCGATACCGCAGACAGAGCCCGTTGGCATATCCGGACTGACGGATGCCCTATACAGGAGGATTTGCGTGTCGATGCTTGGCACGAGTATTTCTTGATATTTTGGGTGCCGATGTTGGGCACTCACGGTTATATGAGATTTACAGGATTGGAGGACCGAGGAGGATGACGACGCCTGAGTAGTAATGGGATTTAGGTACATTGATGGGTACCGATTATACTTTCCACGATGACATTTCCGTGTAGATGTTATATTTCCCATGCTCAGTATGTAGTAACTGATATCTCATCCTGTATCTATTATACCTGATATAGTACACATTGTTATACCTGATCATTGCATACCCTGTTCATTCTATATAGGGTTGTTAGACACATTGCTATACCTGATCATTGCACACCCCGTTCATTCTATATAGGGTTGTTAGATCACATTGCTATACCTGATCATTGCATACCCTGTTCATTCTATATAAGGTTGTTAGATTGCATTGCTATACCTGATCATTTCACACCCCGTTCATTCTATATAGGGTTGTTAGATTGCATTGCTATACCTGATCATTGCATACCCTGTTTATTCTATATAGGGTTGTTAGATTGCATTATTGTTATTCTTGCTCATCATATGGAGATGTTATTAGATCGCATTTGTTGCATGATTGAGCATCCAGTTCATCATATAGATGTTATCTGTTGATATAGGTTAGAGTATCGTAGCGCGTGTATACTCGCGATTACCTTTATATGTTATCTTCTATTCACGAGTTGGCAACTCACCCCCGTTGTGCCACAGTGTTTGCAGGTTGCCCTTTGGAGTAGTCGCGGCAGGCTGCATTCTTACATCTTTTGACACAGATACCCCTACAGTTGGTGTACTAGCTCTTTTGCTGATTGGTGGGTTTTGTGCGGTATCTGGTTATCTTTCAGTTATGTATATTATTGTATCTAGTACTCTCCATCTACCACTTATGTATTGACTTAGTGACCAGTTGTGAGGACGATGTATATTATTTTGGATTCTGGCGTCGAGCTCGCTGTGAGCCGACTTTACTTATGCAGTTTATTCTATCTGTGATGTTTCCCACTTGTTGCTCATTTTTCTTCGCTACGGCGTCGTATATTGTTATCTTAGTAATTGGTTCTATAAATTGCTTAATCACTCTATACTTTTACTGGTTTGATTTCTGGGTTTTCGGCTTACTTAGTTGCGTTACGCCTGTAGACGTTATGTGGTTAAATGCCGGTCACGGGCCAAACTTCGGGTCGTGACAGTTTCCACCTGCTGGAGCCGGTATAGTAAGCTCCATTGTTCATGAACCTTCTCTATTGCTTGAACCATTACTTGACTGTGATTTTTTTTGCAGCGGTGATACCGACTTCAGCTCCGCTCGAATCTCGAGTCATATATAGGATTCCTAGGCACTCTAAGGAGGTCCCATAAGGCATCAACCATGCCAAATTCAAAAATTCCGGTGCCGAGAAACCCTAATATAGATCGTTGACTAGAGTTTAAACGAAACTACGAGCTAGTTAACAACTTAACTGCTAAAGTGAATGGAAATAAAACCTTTGTAGATCCGGTCCTCTACTTCCTTAGCTCCATGATGATTTCCCTCCTCTACGATCATCGGATCCCGGACTCTAGCGATGGTTTCGTCGAAGAAATGATGGGGCTAGGTCGTCGACTTCGATGCCGAAGATGATCTACGTCGAGGCAACTCAAGATCAAGCTCCAACTTCACCAAGTCATGAAACTTGTGAAGAAAACACCCTATACTACTTGGCAAGTGGTAGAGGATGAATAAATAGGAACTGGGTTCACTTTGGATTTGGATTTCTCACTTGGAATCATCACTTAGACATTTTCAAGAAAAGGTTTTCTTTCTTTCTCTTCATGAAGAAGATGAAGAAGAAGAATGAAAAAGAATTATGAATGAATTCCAAAAAGAAAAATGAAGTGATGGTTATCATAATGCTAACATGGTTAAGTGTAGAGAGTAAACTAGGGTTAGGTGAATGGTTAGGTTAAGCAAAAGAAACAAAATGGTCAAAACTTCATGAAGCTTCAAGTAAATCCAAAGAAAGCCACCATTTTATTTCATGCCAAATAAATAAATAAATAAATGAATAAATAAATAAATAAAAACCCTAACCATTTACTTAACCAAGGTTTAAATCAAACATATACCCAAGTTTGCATGTGTCATCAAACATGATACAATCAAGTGCACAAAAATATATCACATATACAATGTGCACATCAAGTGAGAAAATCCATTTTAAGTGAAAAAATACTAGTTAATGTAAAGTAATATATCAAATATATAATTATACATTAAATCAACACTTGATTTAACGATCCGGTCATATCGCATATGACCGACTAATATCCAATGTATCGACTTATCGAATCAATCCTCGATTCGATAACTAGGTTATATCGCATACAACCAATCGATACATTCATCGAGAGAATAGAATACGGTATCACATACACGCATTATTCTCGGTCCCGTACATATCTCATATGCGCTCCTATTTCGTTTCGCTTGAGCCAGGAAACCTCTGTGTAGGACTCTAAAGACTCGTCAATACGCCGGCAGCAGATGATGATCATATCAAACACCCACAAGCCGCAAGCGGTCTGCTAAATGTAACGGCCACCCGGGTATTGAGCGATCAGAAGATCAACGAGCAAGCCCGCTCACACTCCTGTGAATCCAACCAGTAACACTTATCGTACAGTCCGGTCTGTTCGTCTGATATGTCGCATATCTTGCCTAGGGTTGGTAAACGTCAGACCCCAATAGCTCGATAAGTCGTGTCGATATGAGGTCTATAACAGTTTGAAAAACTACTGGTAACACTTACCTGTAAATCTCTGCAACCCTGGCCAGGGATTTCCGGTTATAGCCAATCGAACATAGCACAACATCAACTCCCTATACCGGGAGAGACGAATCCCTTCCTATCGCTCATTGCCTCCATGTGATTCGGGACTGTACACAAAAACCACCGTTTTGCACGCCCTCTTGGACGTGGTAAGGTGGAAATCAAAGCACAGTGGGAATCACACAAGACTCTATGACGATCTCGGGTCTACAGACTAACCTGTACCTGTGTCACCAGAGAACTGCCATCTGACGTAAGGTATAATACCATCTGGGAGTTCTCGGCGAGTCCGTCCAGTATACCCAGTCTCTACTGAGCACCCGTATATTATCTCTGATGTCAAACACCAATGGATATGGGATCATCCGTCGCCCATCTGTATGGGTCGAGAAGGTATACGCTAGTCTACTCTGGTATATCGATGCCCCGTCTCGATACACCCATGACTAGGGACCTTGACGGTTGTACTTATGGACTACCATGTCCCCACTAGTATGATCCGCATCGTAGTCCAGGTAGTCAAGTACACATCCTAAGGGCTTTACCAACATGTAACAGAGAGACAATCAGTGTACACGTTAAGGTAAAGAGTAACCAGATAGCATACTATCATGTCGAGCAAGAAAGTCCACCCTATATATGTCCCAGCATCCACTACAATATACATCTTATGTACAGTAATGGCCTCTAGGGCATACATATAACTAACAATCTCCCACTTGCACTAGGGCTATCTGTAGCAGTGGTTGTAGTATCTCATACTCAACCATCCCATAAAAGTCTTTCTCTGGGAAAAGGCCTTTGTGAGTGGATCCGCCGTGTTGTCCTCTTAGTCTACTCTCCTAATCTCAATCACCTTGGAGATCAGCCATCTCCATGATCAGGTGATACTGTCTTAGAATATGTCTGGATCACTGGGGACGGACGTTCCTTGGCATAAGCCACAACTCCATTGTCACATAATGGGAGGTACGAAGTTCATCTCATGAAATAATATACATCCAGACTGCCTCTTTGGTAGCATCTTAAGTAGCGATGTATCCAGCCTTTATCGTCTAGTATGCCATGGTATCTAGCTTGGAACTCTTCCAACATACCGTCCCTTTACTGAGGGTAAAGACAATGCCTGTGACTGACATTCAGTCGTCCTTATCACCCTGGAACCTTTCCAGTGATTCTTCCCAGGATCAATTGATATCATCTCACTGCAACTAGTGAGTATTTTAATATCCAATTAGATCTATCTCATAGATCCAAAACCCAGAATTTAGTAGGTATCCCTTTGATCCTATATGGAGAATCATTGTGATAAGCGGAGATTGACCGAGCGTAGCATAGGAAACTTCTTCCCTATCAAGAGTATGTCATCCACGTACTCTACGAGGATCACTACCATACTCCCTACTACCTTTTTGTATATTCAAGGTTCATCTACCATTTTGATGATGTCAAACTGTTTGACCAACTCATCAAAACAGATGTTCCAACTCCGCGATGCCTGCTTCATCACATAAAACATCTTGCATACGTTTCCGCTGCACCCACTATTTACGAAGCCCTCTGGCTGTGTACTTATAGACGTTCTCTTCTAAATCAGTATTTAGAAAAGCAGTCATAACACCCAACCACCAGATATCGTAGTCATGGTATGTAGCCGTGGCAAGTAGGATCCGGATAGACTTAAGCACAGATACTTGAAAAGGTTTCATCATTATCCACACCCGGTCAATGATGCAAACTTTTAACAAGTCTAGCTTTGAAAGTCTCAACTTTTCCATCTACCCCAAGTAATCTTCTCAAGATATACTTGCTCCTGATGGGGATTTAACCCTTCAGATAAAGCAACTAAAGTCCATACTTTGTTGGTGTATAAGGATTCCATCTCAGATCGCTAAGCATCCAGCCATTCTTACAGAGTACCACTCCTGATGGCCAGCTCGAAACTAGTTGGGTCATCATCTCATGATGCATTCATCGCTCCCACTGTCATAGAGAAACCGAAGTATCTCTCAGGCGGATGAGGAACCCTACCAGATCGGCGGAGAGGCTGAGGTTCGTCGGGGACTATTGAATCCTTTGGTTCTGTCAAATCACCAGCTGCAGTTTGTATAGCTGGAACCTTTCCAGTTCTACATAACTGACCTTGCCTCGAGCTTGTCTGGATTTTGCTTTAAGACATAGGCTGGACAACCCCAAATCTTAACTTACTTAAGAGATAGGCTCTTCCCATGCCATATCTCATATGGAGTGGTAGGCACTGATTTGATTCGAACCCAATTCAATAGGTATGCAGCTTCTCAAGTGCATAACCCCCAAAAGGAAAAAGGCAACTTAGTAGTACTCATCATAGAGCACACCATATCACATAGGGTGCTATTTCTCTGCCCCGATATACCATCGTGCTATGGTGTATACGGAGGAGTAATGCTGAGAGAGAATCTCATTCTCCTTTAGAATAGTCCAGGAATTCCGTGCTCAAGTATTCTCCTCCCTGACCACATCAAAGGACATAATACTTATACCCGTATTTTGGTTCTCTACTTTAAATCATATTCTGTGAATGTCTCAAAAGGTTCGGACTTGTGTTTCAACAGGAACATATGTCTAAATCTCGAGAGATCATCAGAGAATTTAATGAAGTATAAAGAACCAGTCCTGGCATGTGTAGACAGGGGACCTTACATACATCATCATATAGCAGTCCTAAGAGTTTATTAACTCTTTCTCTGTTTCCAATAAATAGAGCTATGGTCATCTTATCTTGGTGACATGACTGGCAAGTTTCACAAGATGTAAATTCAAACTGATTTAAATATGCATCTAAATGTAACTTCAGCCAGTCGGGTCGCATTGATATAACCTAGTCAACAATGCCTCAAGAAGGAATCGTTCATTTCTGAACTCTTCCTCTTGTGTGTGTTCTGTATACTAAGAACTGTAGTTTAATTTAGAACGTTAATGCTTTTAGTTAACGTGCGTGAACTGATCAACTTTTGAAATAGGAAATGTTCAAAACATTATCCAACAATACAAAATTATATCCTTTCTTTAATAAATAAAGAGACTGATATGATTTTGTATATCAGGTTCGGTATCTAATAGCATTTGTTCAGAATCAATGTATAGGTAATACAGGGTGACAGTGACCAACAGACTTGGCTGCAACACTTGCCCCATTTTCTGCCTCATGAAACTTATCACCCGTTCTCAGTTCTTTACCTTTCTATAGCCCTATGTAACAGATTACATATCTGGGATCCTGATCCGGTATCAGATACCCAGGACGCAAAGGATACTGAGAAACAGTTCTGTATAATGAACACACCCGAAGGAGATGCATCATATGCACTTTCTTCGTTTGGGCGGCTTAGGAATTCTGGTATTCCCTATTTCCTGCTCGGTCTTATAACAATTATAAGTTGGAGCGGGACCAACATTCCCCAGCTCAGTATAACAAGAGGGTTCGGTCAATATATCCGTTTTATTATCTTGATTAAGGCGTGACATGGTCGCTACCTGGAAAGAGAGAGAAGAAAACACTCAGCGTATGCTCTTGCAAGATCAGATTGATTATTATTTTATCTAATCAGGATGGCTCCCACTGTTTTTATCAAATCTTCCTTCAAACCTAAAAGGAAAGACTAGCCGGGATTAATTACACGCTACAAGTTCGCCAATCTTTCAGCCAGGCCAGTGTCGGTACTTTGAGGGAGGTTCCCCGTGCTTTCGCACGGACCTAATTACAGTAAACCTCGTTTTCCCAGAGGCGTAACCCCGTTGACACCTTTCTAGACACCTACTTGATCGGCTAATTGTAATGTGTAAAACTCTCCCAGGAGTAACTCATACTCGCAGCGGGTATCGGGATCCAACTATCTCATAGAAGGTATGCAATCTCATTGCAAATTTCAACACTTGAAATTCCCGATAATATTTTGCCCCTAGCGTGCTATGACCTTGACGCATGCCAAACAACCCATAGCCCGCTAGTTAAGTTCAACCCGTACATTTCTTGATTGAATTAAACCCACCCGCACGACCCTTGACGCATGCCAAACAACGCCGTACGAATACCCTAATCAAATCGCATCGTATGCTAGCAGATAAGCATTAGTTAGCTACCGTACACTACGCCTTGACGCATGCCAAACTACCGCAGCACGAATACTAACTAGTACTTATCTGAAATGACGGAGGGCTACGACAGGTTTTTCTTAAAACCTATTGCGTAATGAACTTGATATCGTTGTAGAATCAGATGATTTTAAAATGGATTGTTTTTTAGGCTTTTCTAGTTTTGCTAAAGGGGTCACTCCCGGTGAAGGGATCGTCGGCCCTTTCCTCGTCGAATGAGGTGCGGGATATATCATATATATCACTGTGCAAAGCAGAAACTATAGAAGAAATCAAAAGACAAACCGAGTGTGTAGCATCTGCCAGTTATTGCTAAAGGGGTCACTCCTGGTGAAGGGATCTCGGCCATTTCCTCATCGAATAAGGTGCAGGATGTTCTACAAGGAACACCGCGATGCAAAGCAAGAACTGTAGCTACCTGTTTTATTTTTGAAATTCGATTCCACTACATCTTAGGTTTCTTTTCTTTCATTAATCACATTAATGAAGTCCCATCATTTAAGTTACCTAAACATCACAGATAAATACGACGTACATTTATGCCATCCGCATTCGCCTCGATGTCCCCTCGTGCACCGTTAGGTTAGGTAACTAACGGCAGAGCGGGACAGGGCTAGCGCGGGTGTAAAACATAAGTAACGTCTATATAATATATCTTATATACTATATACAATATCCATCACAGAACATCAAATGATCACATCACAAATATCGCAGCAGAAGAATCTTATGAAATATTGGATATACTAGGACGTCCGTGTTTTCAATACGAGCCGGTATAAAACAAGGATTCCACGGTTGCGATGAATAGCCAAACCCACACCCCAAGACCCCTACGAGAGCGGCAGTCAACCCTACCAATTCTAGAGTTAGGAGACCCGGACTCGACTCCTCGAGTTGGTCTCCCACTGGACCCCAGAACCTGGTTACTTGTGCCCTCCTCCTTGGGTCTATCCTAGTGCGGAAAAGTAAATAATATACAAACGGTGACATCTTCCGCAACGTGGAAGTGCCCCAATAAAAGAATATTACATACAAGTTTTTACATGAATGAAAATGAAAAACACTCATCTCACATAAAAAAAACCTGGCTATTCAAACACGACGATCCAATATAACATATCCAACAACACATAACATCACATGTCATCAACGTAAGTAAACATGCATATCCCAATTGTCGTTGGCATATAGCAACGAAACCGGCGATATCACATATTACACTTACGGTCGCAGAAAAGAAAGTGTAAAACTACAACAGTTGGAATCAGCAATCTCCTCAGACATCGCATGCGTGACCAAATGAATTTCTTAGACATCGCATGCCTAACATTTATAAACCCCGCATTTTAGTCTCATTATCGAAAACACTTTTCAATATCAAGTCGGGCAATTCAACAAGATTCCCGACATCCTGATCGAATGCTCGTCGCAAACTTCAGTAGACGGCCGCACCCCCGATGCCGTCGACGAAGTGCACCAAGGCGGAACACCTCTGCCGCGAGTACCCGAATGGATACTTTCGGCGACGGGGTTCTCCTACAGTCACTTGGTCGGGGCTATGGGGTGTAGCAGACTATTAAGTTTATCCGGCGAGTATCCGCGTACGCTACATGATTGCGACGGACTTTTGATCGCATCAAAATTCCGTGGGAACCGATCAAGTGAGACTAAAGTGCTATGTTTATAACATTCATATCAGTTATCTCACAACTACTTGTGGATTCCAAGTATTGTATCACATTCCAGATAAATAGAAAATATTAAACTTTCCGATCGAACAATCAAACACACAAGTTTTCCCGAAACAGATCAACACATGATATAAGTTTTAAAACATTCACTTCATGCCTCAGTACCAACGGTCCAGCTATAGAAGGGTCAAGCCAACGCCTCACATGTGGCACGCCGTACAACCCCAAACCCTAAGGTTCAAAGGGCAGTTCAAGACGGTCACATAATCGAGTTAAGTTTGTTGTCTTCTAGAGGGTCCATCGCGTTACTTGCACTACTTAGAACGTTCTTAAAACTACGGAAAGATCCATCACTTGGAAATTTCCCGGCAGAGGAAAAAGTGGGTATTTATATCCGCTCGAACTTTTTAACAGTTTCTAAAATATCCGGAAAAACATAAACGAAGTTAAATTATCCGATCAAATTAACGAGTCTCCAATAAAACCCTAGAATACTCAACATTTGAGTGGAATTAAAAAATTCCCAGAAAAAATTGCCAAGAAAGGACCTAAGAATAAATATATGAAATTTCAGGGACTAAGTCCAAATTTTGGCCGTGGAACCGCCCCAAAACCCATGTTTTCGCCGCAGTTCCGCGGTCAAATTATTGATTTAGTGGACCGTACTTCACAGTAATACTTAGTTTTTCCTGCTTAATTTTTTGAGAATTTTTAATTCACAAATATCCACTGTTTGAAAAATTGTACAGAGAGGGTTGAAATCGGGGGATATCGTGTTCGATCGGACTTCTAGCTTCGTCTACACATCGCCTAAAGCTCTAGCTAGGCTCTGATACCACTGTAGGGTTCCTAGGCACTCTAAGGAGGTCCCACAAGGCATCAACCATGCCAAATTCAAAAAATTCCGGTGCCGAGAAACCCTAATATAGATCGTTGACTAGAGTTTAAGCGAAACTACGAGCTAGTTAACAACTTAACTGCTAAAGTGAACGGAAATACAACCTTTGTAGATCCGGTCCTCTGCTTCCTTATCTCCATGATGATGTCCCTCCGCTGCGATCATCGGATCCCGGACTCTAGCGATGGTTTCATCGAAGAAATGATCGGGCTAGGTCGTCGACTTCGATGCCGAAGATGATCTACGTCGAGGCAACTCAAGATCAAGCTACAACTTCACCAAGTCATGAAACTTGTGAAGAAAACACCCTATACTACTTGGCAAGTGGTAGAGGATGAATAAATAGGAAGTGGGTTCACTTTGGATTTGGATTTATCACTTGGAATCATCACTAAGACATTTTCAAGAAAAGGTTTTCTTTCTTTCTCTTCATGAAGAAGATGAAGAAGAAGAATGAAAAAGAATTATGAATGAATTACAAAAAGAAAAATGAAGTGATGGTTATCATAATGCAACCATGGTTAAGTGTAGAGAATAAACTAGGGTTAGGTGAATGGCTAGGTTAAGCAAAAGAAACAAAATGGTCAAAACTTCATGAAGCTTCAAGTAAATCCAAAGAAAGCCACCATTTTATTTCATGCCAAATAAATTAATAAATAAATGAATAAATAAATAAATAAAAACCCTAACCATTTACTTAACCAAGGTTTAAATCAAACATACACCCAAGTTTGCATGTATCATCAAACATGATACAATCAAGTGCACAAAAATATATCACATATACAATGTGCACATCAAGTGAGAAAATCCATTTAAAGTGAACAAATACTAGTTAATGTAAAGTAATATATCAAATATATAATTATACATTAAATCATTAAATCAACACTTGATTTAACGATCCGGTCATCTCGCATATGGCCGACTAATATCCAATGTATCGACTTATCAAATCAATTCTCGATTCGATAACTAGGTTATATCGCATACAACCAATCGATACATTCATCGCGAGAATAGAATACGGTATCACATACACGCATTATTCTCGGTCCCGTACATATCTCATATGCACTCCTATTTCGTTTCGCTTGAGCCAGGAAACCTCTGTGTAGTACTCTAAAGACTCATCAATACGCCGGCAGCAGATGATGATTATATCAAACACCCACAAGCCGCAAGCGGTCTGCTAAACGTAACGGCCACCCGGGTATTGAGCGATCAGAAGATCAACGAGCAAGACCGCTCACACTCCTGTGAATCCAACCAGTAACACTTACCGTAAAGTCCGGTCAGTTCGTCTGATATGTCGCATATCTTGCCTTGGGGCGGTAAACGTCAGACCCCAATAGCTCGATAAGTCGTGTCGATATGAGGTCTATAACAGTTCGAGAAACTACTGGTAACACTTACCATTAAATCTCTACAACCCTGGCCAGGGATTTCCGGTTATAGCCAATCGAACACAGCACAACATCAACTCCCTATACCGGGAGAGACGAATCCCCTCCTATCGCTCATTGCCTCCATGTGATTCATGACTGTACCCAAAACCCACCTTTTTGCACGCCCTCTTGGACGTGGTAAGGTGGAAATCAAAGCACAGTGGGAATCATACAAGACACTATGACGATCTCGGGTCTACAGACTAACCTGTACCAGTGTCACCAGAGCACTGCCATCTGACGTAAGTTATAATACCATCTGGGAGTTCTCGGTGAGTCCGTCCAGTGTACCCAGTCTCTACTGAGCACCCGTATATCATCTCTGATGTCAAACACCAATGGATATGGGATCATCCATCGCCCATCTGTATGGGTCGAGAAGGTCTACGCTAGTCTACTCTGGTATATCGATGCCCCGTCTCGATACACCTACGACTAGGGACCTTGAAGGATGTACTTATGGACTACCATGTCCCCACTAGTATGATCCACAACATAGTCTAGGTAGTCAAGTACACATCCTAAGGGCTTTACCAATATGTAACAGAGAGACAATCAGTGTACCCGTTAAGGTAAAGAGTAACCAGATAGCATACTATCATGTCGAGCAAGAAAGTCCTCCCTATATGTCCCATTATCCACTATAATATACATCCTATGTACAGTAATGGCCTCTAGGGCATACATATAACTAACATCATAATGCCAGCAGGCCCTTTTCTCGACGTCCATCTTCAAAAGGCGCTGTGAATAGTCTGCGCATGTTGAGCGATTACATCGAGGATTTTGACGCAGAGGCTCCTACATTTGCTGCAGATTTTGCTGCGGAGGTTAATCATATGCTGGCGACGCTCATGAACTGTTAGTTATATGTATGCACTAGAGGCCATTGCTATACATAGGATGTATATTGTAGTGGATGCTGGGACATATATAGGGAGGACTTTCTTGCTCGACATGATAGTATGCTATCTGGTTACTCTTTACCTTAACGTGTATACTGATTGTCTCTCTGTTACATGTTGGTAAAGCCCTTAGGATGTGTACTTGACTACCTGGACTATGATGCGGATCATACTAGTGGGGACATGGTAGTCCATAAGAACATCCTTCAAGGTCCCTAGTCGTGGGTGTATCGAGACAGGGCAACGATATACCATAGTAGACTAGCGTATACCTTCTCGACTCATACAGATGGGCGATGGATGATCCCATATCCATTGGTGTTTGACATCAGAGATGATATAAGGGTGCTCATTAGAGACTCGGTACACTGGACGGACTCGCCGAGAACTCCCAGATGGTATTATACCTCACGTCAGATGGCAGTTCTCTGGTGACACTGGTACAGAGTAGTCTGTTGACCCGAGATCGTCATAGAGTCTTGTGTGATTCCCACTGTGCTTTGATTTCCACCTTACTACGTCCAAGAGGGCGTGCAAAACGTTGGCTTTTGGGTGCAGTCCCGAATCATATGGAGGCAATGAGCAATAGGAGGGGATTCGTCTCTCCCGGTATAGGGAGTTGATGTTACACTGTGTTCGATTGGCTATAACCGGAAATCCCTGGCCAGGGTTACTGAGATTTACTGGTAAGTGTTACCTGTAGTTTCTTAAACTGCTATAGACCTCATATCGACACGACTTATCGAGCTACTGGGGTCTGACATTTACCATCCCTAGGCGAGATATGCGACATATCAGACGATCGGACCGGACTGTACGGTAAGTGTTACTGGTTGGATTCACAGGAGTGTGAGCGGGCTTGCTCATCGATCTTCTGATCGCTCATTACCCGGGTGGCCGTTACGTTTAGCAGACCGCTTGCGGCTTGTGGGTGTTTGATATGATCATCACCTGCTGCCGGCGTATTGACGAGTCTTTAGAGTCCTACACAGAGGTTTCCTGGCTCAAGCGAAATGAAATAGGAGCACATATGAGATATGTGCGGGACCGAGAATAATACCAGTATGTGATACTGTATTCGATTCTCGCGATTTGTAACATTGATCGGTTATATGTGTTATAGCCGGGTTATCGGATCAAGTGTTGATTCGATAAGTTGTTACTATTGATATTAGTCGGTTATATGCGATATGACCGGGTCGTTAAATCAAGTGTTGATTTAATGATTTAATGTATAATTATATATTTGATATATCACTTTACATTAACTAATATAGGTTCACTTTAAAAAGGATTTTCTCACTTGATGTGCACATTGTGTATGTGATATACTTTTGTGCATTTGATTGTATCATGTTTGATGATACATGATAGTTTGGTGTATTGTTTAAACGATGGTTGGTCAATGGTTAGGGTTTCTTTTGCTTCATTTACTTATTCATTTATTTATTTATTCATTTTTGAAAGAAATAAAATGGTGGCCAATTTTGGATTATCCTTGAAGCTTCATGAAGCTTTGAAATGGTTGACCATTTTGTTTCTTTCTCTAACCCTAACCATTTAACCTAACCTTAGTTAATTCTCTACACCTAACTATGGTTGAGATTATGATAAGTATCTTTTTATTTTCTATTTTGAAAATTCTAAACATATCATATTCTTCTTCTTCTTCATCTTCAAAGAAGAAGAAAAGCTTGCAACCATCAATGGTGACATGAGCAAATGAGTGAGAAATCCAATTCTAAAGTGAACCCACTTCATATTTCTTCATCCTCTACCTCTTGCCAAGTAGTATAGGGTGTTTTCTTCACATGTTTCATGACTTGGTGAAGTGGTGCTTGATCTTGTGATGCCTCGACGTAGATCATCTTCGGCATCGTAGTCGATGACCTAGCCCGCCCATTTCTTCGATGAAGCCGACGCTAGAGCTCGGGATCCGATGATCGCAGCGAGGAGACTTCATCACGGAGCCATGGAGGTAGAGGACCGGATCTACAAAGGTTGTATTTCCGTTCACTTAGTTAAGTTGTTAACTAGCTCGTAGTTTCGCCTTAAAATTCTAGTAAACGATCCGTATTAGGGTTTCTCGGCACCGTAAAATTTGAAATTGGCATGGTTGATGCCTTGTGAGACTTCATTAGTGTGCCTAGGAACCCTACAGAGGTATCAGAGCCATGCTAGAGCCTTAGGCAATGCGTAGACGGAGTTAGAAGTCCGATCGAACCGAAACCCTAACTCCAAAATGCTCTCTGGACTTTTTTCAAAATCTGGGTTTTTTCCAGATTAAAAATGCTTAAAAAATTCAGCAGGAAATTCTAAGAATTACGGTGCAAAAATTACCTAATGATGTGTCTAAATCGCGGCGGAACCGCGGCATTAGCCGCCTATTGCGGCGGTTCCGCGCCCATTAATTCTCTTCAGTCAACCATTTTTGCACAGTAACTTCTTTATTTAAATGCTGAGTTTTATAGGAATTTTTAATATTTACTCAAGAGTTGAGTTTTCTCGGTTGTATTGGGAGTTCGTAGATTCGATCGGATTATCAAACTTTGTCTAAGTGTTTTCCGGATAATTTGTTGAATATGTTAAAAAGTTCGACCGGATATAAATACCCAATTTTTCCCCTGTCAGGAAATTTCCAAGTGTTGGATCTTTCCGTGGTTTAATAACGTTCTAAGTAGTGCAAGTAACTCGATGGACCCTCTAGAAGACAACAAACCTTAACTCGATTATGTGACCGTCTTGAACTGCCCTTTGAACCTTCGAGTTTGGGGCAGTACGGCTTGCCACATGTGAGGCGTTGGCTTGACCCTTCTACGGCTGGACCGTTGGTACTGAGGCACGAAGTGAATGTTTTTAAACCTATTTCATGTGTTGAGCTGTATCGGGAAAACTTGGGTGTTTGAATGTTCGATCGGAAAGTTTAACATTTTCTGTTTATCTGGAATGGGATACAATATTTGGAATCCACAAGCAGTTATGCGATAACTCATTTGAATGTTATAAACATAGCACTTTAGTCTCATTTGATCGGTTGCCACGGAATTTTGATGTGATCAAAAGTCCGTCGCAATCACGTAGCGTACGCGGATACTCGCCGGATAAACTTAATAGACGGCCTCGCCCCATAGCCCCGACCAAGTGACTGTAGGAGAACCCCGTCGCTGAAAGCATCCGTCCGGGTGCTCGTGGCAGTGGTGTTCCGCCTTGGTGCACTTCGTCGACGGTATCGGCGGTGCGGCCGTCTACTAAAGTTTGCGACGAGCATTCGATCAGGATGTCGGGAATCCTGTTGAATTGCCCGACTTGATATTAAAAAGTGTTTTCGGTAAAGTGGCTAAAATGCGGGGTTTATAATTGTTAGGCATGCGATGTCTAAGGTATTCATTTGGTCAGGCATGCGATGTCTGAGGAGGTTGCGGATTCCAACTGTTGTAGTTTTACACTTTCTTTTCTGTGACCGTATGTGTAATATGTGATATCGCCGTTTTCGTTGCTATATGTCAACGACAATTAGGATGCGCATATTTACTTACGTTGATGACATGTGATGTTATGTGTTGTTGGATATGTTATATTGGATCGTCGTGTTTGAATAGCCGAGTTTTTTTTTTATGTGAGATGAGTGTTTTTTTCATTTTCATTCATGTAAAAAAACTTGTATGTAATATTCTTTTATTGGGGCACTTCCAGGTTGCGGAAAATGTCACCGTTTGTATATTATTTACTTTTCCGCACTAGGATAGACCTAAGGAGGAGGGCACAAGTAACCGGGTTCTGGAGTCCAGTGGGAGACCAACTCGAGGAGTCGAGTCCGGGTCTCCTAACTCTAGAATTGGTAGGGTTGCTTGCCGCTCTCGTAGGGGTCTTGGGGTGTGGGTTTGGCTATTCATCGCGACCGTGGAATCCGTGTTTTATACTGGCTCGTATTGAAAACACGGACGTCCTAGTATATCCAATGTTTCATATGATTCTTCTGCTGCGATATCTGTGATGTGATCATTTGATATGTTCTGTGATAGATACAGTATACAGTATATATGATATATTATATAGACGTTACTTATGTTTTGCACCCGCACTAGCCCTGCCCTGCTCTGTCGTTAGTTACCTAACCTAACGGTGCACGAGGGGACATCGAGGCGAATACGGATGGCATAAGTGTACGTCGTATTTATCTGTGATGTTTAGGTACTTAAATAATGGGACTTCATTATTGTGATTAATAAAATAAAAGAAACCTAAAGATGTTGTGGAATCGAATTTCAAAATAAAACAGGTAGCTACAGTTCTTGCTTTGCACAGCGGTATATGTGATATATCCTGCACCTTATTCGATGAGGAAAGGACCGAGATCCCTTCACCGGGAGTGACTCCTTTAGCAATAACTGGCAGATGCTACAACCCTCGGTTTGTCTTTTGATTGCTTCTATAATTTCTGCTTTGCACAGTGATATATATGATATATCCCGCACCTCATTCGACGAGGAAAGGTCCGACGATCCCTTCACCGAGAGTGACCCCTTTAGCAAAACTAGAAAAGCCTCAAAAACACTCCATTTTAAAATCATTTGATTCTACAACGATATCAAGTTCATTACGCAATAGGTTTTTAGAAAAACCTGTCGTAGCCCTCCGTCATTTCAGATAAGTCCTACTTAGTATTCGTGCTACGTTTGTTGACCTCCGTCAAGGCGTATTGTGCGGTAGCTAACTGGTATTTATCTGCCTATGCATATGATGCAGATTGGATTAGGGTAGTCGTGCGACCTTGTTGACCTCCGTCAAGGGTCGTACGGGTGGGTTTAATTCAATCAAGAAATGACGGGTTGAACTTGACTAGTAGCCTATGGTTTGTTGACCTCCGTCAAGGTCATAGGGTGTTAGGGGCAAAATTATCGGGAATTTCAAGTGTTGAAATTTGCAATGAGATTGCATACCTTCTATAAGATAGTTGGATCCCGATACCCGCTGCGAGTAATTGTTACTCCTGGGAGAGTTTTACACATTACAATTAGCCGATCAAGTAGGTGTCTAGAAAGGTGTCAACGGGGTTACGCCTCTGGGAAAACGAGGTTTACATTAATTAGGTTCGTGCGAAAACACGGGGGACCTCCCTCAAAGTACCGACACTGGCCTGGCTGAAAGATTGGCGAACTTGTAGTCTGTAATTAATCCGGGCTAGTCTTTCCTTTTAGGGTTTGAAGGAAGATTTGATAAAAACAGTGGGGAGCCATCCTGATTAGATAAAATAAATAACCAATCTGATCTTGCAAGAGCGCACGCTGAGTGTTTTCTTCTCTCTCTCTCCTGATAGCGACCATATCACGCCTTAATCAAGATAATAAAACGGATTATTGACCGAACCCGCTTGTTATACTGAGCTGGGGAACGTTGGTCCTGCTCCAACTTATAATTGTTATAAGACAGAGCAGGAAATTGGGGAATACCAGATTTCCCGTGCCGCCCAAACGAGGAAAGTGTATATGATGCATCTTCTTCGGGTGTGTTCGTTACACGGAACTGTTTCTCAATATCCTCTACGTCCTGGGTATTTGATACCAGATCAGGATACCAGATATGTAATCTGTTATATAGGGCTACAGATAGGTAGAGAACTGAGAACGGGTGATAAGTTTCATGAGGCAGAAAATGGGGCAAGTGTTGCAACCAAGTCTGTCGGTCACTGTCACCCTGTATTTTCAATACATTGATTCTGAACGAATGTTATTAGATACCGAACCTGATATACAAAATCATATCAGTCTCTTTATTAGTAAAGAAATGATAAAATTTTGTATTGTTGGATAATGTTTTGAACATTTCCTATATCAAAAGTTGATCGGTTCAGGCACGTTATCTAAAAGCATTGATGTTCTAAATCAAACTACGGTTCTTAGTATATAGAACACACACAAGAGGAAGAGTTCAGAAATGAACGAATCCTTCTTGAGGCATTGTAGACTAGGTCATATCAGTGCGACCCGACTAGCTGAAGTTACATGTAGATGCATATTTAAATCAGTTTGAATTTCCATCTTGTGAAACTTGCCAGTCATGTCACAAAGATATAATGACACCAGCTCTGTTTATTGGAAACAGAGAAAGAGTTAGTGAACTCTTGGGATGATACATGTTGATGTATAAAGGTCCCCTATATACACATGCCAAGACCGGTTCTTTGTACTTCATTGCATTCTCTGATGATCTCTCAAGATTCAGACATATGTTCCTGTTGAAACACAAGTCCGAACCTTTTGAGATATTCACAGAATATGATTTAGAAGTAGATAACCAAAATAAGGTTATAAGTATTATGTCCTATGATGAGATCAAGGAGGAGAATACTTGAGCACGGAATTCTTGGATTTTTCTAAAGGAGAATGAGATTCTCTCTCAGAATTACTCCTCCGTATACACCATAGCACGATGGTATATCGGGGCGGAGCAGATACACCCTATTTGATATGGTGTGCTCTATGATGAGTACTACTGAGTAACCTTTTTCCTTTTGGGAGTTATGCACTTGAGAAGCTGCATACCTATTGAATAGGGTTCAAATCAAATCAGTTGCCTACTACTCCATATGAGATATGGAAAGGGAAGAGCCCATATCTTAAGTTAGTTAAGATTTGGGGTTGTCCGGCCTATGTCTAAAAGCAAAATCCGGACAAGCTCGAGGCAAGGTCTGTTATGTAGAACTGGAAATGATCCATCTATACAAACTGCAGCTGATGATTTGACAGAACCAAAGGATTCAGTAGCGTCCAACGAACCTCAGCCTCTCCGCCGATCTAGTACGGTTTCTCACCCACCTGAGAGATACTTCGGTTTCTCTATGACAGTGGGAGCGAGAATTGCATCATGAGATGATGACCCAACTAGTTTCGAGCAGGCCATCAAGAGTAGGACTCTGTAAGAATGGCTGGATGCTTAGCGATCTGAGATGGAATCCTTATACACCAACAAAGTATGGACTTTGGCTACAATATCTAAAAGGTTAAATCCCCATCAGGAGCAAGTATATCTTGAGAAGATTACTTGGTGTAGATGGAAAAGCTGAGACTTTCAAAGCTAGACTTGTTAAAAGTTTGCATCATTTACCAGGCGTGGATTATGATGAAACCTTTTTCAAGTAGCTATGCTTAAGTCCATCCAGATCCTACTTGCCACGGCTACATACCATGACTACGATATCTGGCGGTTGGGTGCCATGACTGCTTTTCTAAATGAGGTTTTAGAAGAGTGCGTCTATAAGTACACAGCCAGAAGGCTTCGTAGACAGTGGGAGCAGCGGAAACGCGAGCAAGATGTTTTATGTGATAAAGCAGGCATCGCGGAGTTGGAACGTCTGTTTTGATGTGTTAGTCAAAGAGTTTGACATCATTAAAATGGTAGATGAACCTTGTATATACAAAAAGGTAGTAGGGAGTATGGTGGTGATCCTCGTAGAGCACGTGGATGACATACTCTTGATAGGGAAGGAGTTTCCTATGCTACGCTCAGTCAATCTCCGCTTATCACAATGATTCTCCATATAGGATCAAAATGATACCTACTAAATCCTGGATTTTGGATCTATAAGATAGATCTAATTGGATATTAGGACACTCGCTAGCTGTAGTGAGATGGTATCAATTGATCCTGGGGAGAATCACTGGAAGGGTTCCAGGGTGATAAAGACAACTGAATGTCAATCACAGGCATTGTCTTTACCCTCCGTAAAGGGACGGTATGTTGGAAGAGTTCCAAGCTAGATACCGTGACAAACTAGACGATAAAGGTTGGATACATCGCTACTTAAGATGCTACCAAAGAGGCTGTCTGGGTGTATATTTGTTCATGAGATGAACTTAGTTCCTCCCATTGTGTGACAATGGAGTTGTGGCTTATGCTAAGGAACGTCCGTCCCATCAGTGATCCAGACATATTCTAAGGCAGTATCACCTGATCATGGAGATGGTTGATCTCCAGGGTGATCGAGGTTAGGCGAGCAGACTCAGAGGACAACACGGCGGATCCACTCACGAAGGCCTATTCCCAGAGAGAGAATTTTATGGGATGGTTGAGTATGAGATGCTACAACCACTGCTATCAGATGGCCCTAGTGCAAGTGGGAGATTGTTAGTTATATGTATGCCCTAGAGGCCATTGCTATACATAGGATGTATATTGTAGTGGATGCTGGGACATATATAGGGAGGACTTTCTTGCTCGACATGATAGTATGCTATCTGGTTACTCTTTACCTTAACGTGTATACTGATTGTCTCTCTGTTACATGTTGGTAAAGCCCTTAGGATGTGTACTTGACTACCTGGACTATGATGCGGATCATACTAGTGGGGACATGGTATTCCATAAGTACATCCTTTAAGGTCCCTAGTCGTGGGTGTATCGAGACGGGGCATCGATATACCAGAGTAGACTAGCGTATACCTTCTCGACCCATACAGATGGGCGATGGATGATCCCATATCCATTGGTGTTTGACATCAGAGATGATATACGGGTGCTCAGTAGAAACTGGGTACACTGGACGGACTCGCCGAGAACTCCCAGATGGTATTATAGCTCACGTCAGATGGCAGTTCTCTGGTGGCACTGGTACAGAGTAGTTTGTTGACCCGAGATCGTCATAGAGTCTTGTGTGATTTCCACTGTGCTTTGATTTCCACCTTACCACGTCCAAGAGGGCGTACAAAACGGTGGCTTTTGGGTGCAGTCCCGAATCATATGGAGGCAATGAGCGATAGAAGGGGATTCGTCTCTCCCGGTATAGGGAGTTGATGTTGCACTGTGTTCGATTGGCTATAACCGGAAATCCCTGGCCAGGGTTGCTGAGATTTACTGGTAAGTGTTACCTTTAGTTTCTCGAATTGTTATAGACCTCATATCGACACGACTTATCGAGCTACTGGGGTCTGACGTTTACCACCCCTAGGCGAGATATACGACATATCAGACGATCAGACCGGACTGTACGGTAAGTGTTACTGGTTGGATTCACAGGAGTGTGAGCGGGCTTGCTCGTCGATCTTCTGATCGCTCAATACCCGGGTGGCCGTTACGTTTAGCAGACCGCTTGCGGCTTGTGGGTGTTTGATATGATCATCACCTGCTGCCGGCGTATTGACGAGTCTTTAGAGTCCTACACAGAGGTTTCCTGGTTCAAGCGAAACGAAATAGGAGCACATATGAGATATGTGCGAAACTGAGTTAATACCAGTATGTGATACTGTATTCGATTCTCGCGATTTGTAACATTGGTCGGTTATATGTGTTATAGCCGGGTTATCGGATCAAGTGTTGATTCGATAAGTTTTTACTATTGATATTAGTCGGTTATATGCGATATGACCGGGTCGTTAAATCAAGTGTTGATTTAATGATTTAATGTATAATTATATATTTGATATATCACTTTACATTAACTAATATAGGTTCACTTTAAAAAGGATTTTCTCACTTGATGTGCACATTGTGTATGTGATATACTTTTGTGCATTTGATTGTATCATGTTGGATGATACATGATAGTTTGGTGTATGGTTTAAACCATGGTTGGTCAATGGTTAGGGTTTCTTTTGCTTCATTTACTTATTCATTTATTTATTTATTCATTTTTGAAAGAAATAAAATGGTGGCCAATTTTGGATTATCCTTGAAGCTTCATGAAGCTTTGAAATGGTTGACCATTTTGTTTCTTTCTCTAACCCTAACCATTTAACCTAACCTTAGTTAATTCTCTACACCTAACTATGGTTGAGATTATGATAAGTATCTTTTTATTTTCTATTTTGAAAATTCTAAACATATCATATTCTTTCTTCTTCTTCTTCTTCATCTTCAAAGAAGAAGAAAAGCTTGCAACCATCAATGGTGACTTGAGCAAATGAGTGAGAAATCCAATTCTAAAGTGAACCCACTTCCTATTTCTTCATCCTCTACCTCTTGCCAAGTAGTATAGGGTTTTTTCTTCACAAGTTTCATGACTTGGTGAAGTGGGAGCTTGATCTTGTGATGCCTCGACGTAGATCATCTTCGGCATCGTAGTCGATGACCTAGCCCGTCCATTTCTTCGATGAAGCCGACGCTAGAGCTCGGGATCCGATGATCGCAGCGAGGAGACTTCATCACGGAGCCATGGAGGTGGAGGACCGGATCTACAAAGGTTGTATTTCCGTTCACTTAGTTAAGTTGTTAACTAGCTCGTAGTTTCGCCTTAAAATTCTAGTTAACGATCCGTATTAGGGTTTCTCGGCACCGTAAAATTTGAAATTGGCATGGTTGATACCTTTTGAGACTTCAATAGTGTGCCTAGGAACCCTACATGAACTTTCATAGTGAGAGCGTCGTTGAGTCTTAGGTTAATCACTGCAGGAAAATTGAGGCCTGTCTGCATGAGCTCGAATTCGGACGTCTTGCTCCAGAGGTCTTGGCTATGAACTCTCAACTGGCTGCGTGGGTCGAACAGAGCATTCTCTACTTCCGCCATCTTGAACAAGAAGCGGCCTTAAAGCGTAAGGAGTGTGAAGAGATTTCAAGCGAATCTGCTCGACTGCATGCTCAGGTTGATGCCAATGCTGTGTAGTTGAAAGCTATCTTTGAGGGTCTTCTACGATGTATTTCCGAAGGGATAACGCTGAGGCAGAAGCTCGACCTCATCGAGCGGGATGCACAGAGTCGTGGGGCAGCTCAGCGGGTCGTTGACGAGCAACTTTCATCTTACTTGCAACAACGGGCTCAAGTCGAAGCGGAGTTGGCCGGGCAGCTAACCGTGAAATAGGGCTGAGGGGAGTGCGCGAGCAACTGATTGGCCTATTGAAAATGCTTCCCTCGCAATAGTTGCTTTTTATATCATATGAAATTTTTGAATAGAATGTATCCATTTTTTTTATCCTTTCATATGATGTAACTAGTACTCAATTGAACATGTAAATAAAAGATACATTTTTTCGTACTATCTTGTGTTGTCTCTTGCTTTCTTCTCTTTTCTTTGTTGCTGGCATGTCACCTTAGTAAGCGTAGCCCATAGATGATAGAGAGCATTCCGTCTTGAATTCTTCGAGAGGTAGTGATGGCTTAGGAAACAGGTTCAGGTCTGCTGCCTAAGACTTTTCAACTTTATGTTAGTTGTATGTATGCCCTAGAGGCCAGTATTGTACATATGATGTATATTATATTGGATGCTTGGACATATATAAAGAGGACTTTCTTGCTCGATATGATAGTATACTATCTGGTTCCTCTTTATCTTAACATGTATACTTGTCTCTTGATACTGTCTTATAGTTACATGTTGGTAAACCTCTTAGGATGTTTACTTGACTACCTGGACTATGATGCAGATCATAATAGTGGGGACAGAGTAGTCCATAAGTAAATCCTTTAATGTTCCTAGTCGTGGGTGTATCGAGACAGGGCATCGATATGCAAGAGTAGACTAGTGTATACGCTTCTCGACCCATGAGATGGGCGATGGATGATCCCATATCCATTGGTGTTTGACATCAGAGATGGTATACGGGTGCTCAGTGGAGACTGGGTACACTGGACGGACTCGCCGAGAACTCCCAAATGGTATAATACCTCACGTCAGATGGCAGTTCTCTGGTGTCACTTGTGCAAGATAGTCTGTAGAACCGAGATCGTCATAGAGTCTTGTGTGATTCCCACTGTGCTTTGATTTCGACCTTACCACGCCCAAGAGGGCGTGCAAAACGGCGGTTTTTGGGTACAGTCCCGAGTCACATGAAGACAATGACCGATAGGAGGGGTTTCGTCTCTCCCGGTATTGGGGGTTGATGTTGCTCTGTGCTCGATTGGCCATAACAGGGAAGTCCCTGGCCAGGGATGATTTAGAGATTTTCTGGTAAGTGTTATCGGTAGTTTCTCGAAACGTTATGAGTCTCACATCGGCACGACTTATCGGTTATTGGGGTTTGACGTTTACTACCCCTAGACTTGATATGTGACATATCAGACGAGGAGACCGGACTGTACGGGAAGTGTTACCATTAAGCTTTTACAGGAGTTAGAGCGGGCTTGCTTGCTGATCTTCTGATCGCACAATACCCGGGTAGCCGTTACGTCCAGCTAGTACCGCTGACGGCTTGTGGGTGCTTGATGTGATCATCACCTAATACCGGCGTATTGACGAGTCTTCAGAGTCCTACATAGAGGTTTTACTGGCTCAGGCAAAACGAAATAGGAGCACGTATGTGATATGTGCGGGGCCGAGAATAATGCGTGTATGTGATACCGTATTCTATTCTCACGACTTTTTGTATCGGTCGGTTATATGAGATATAGCCGGGTTATCGAATCGAGTGTTGATTCGATAAGTTGATACATTGGATGTTAGTTGGTTATATATGACATGACCGGATTATTAAGTCAAGTGTTAATTTAATAATTTAGTGTATAATTGTATATATGATATACTATTTACATTAACTAACATTTGTTCACTTAAGGATTTTTCTCACATGTGCACAACTTTAATATATATGTGATATATATTAAAATGTGTTTTCTTTATGTATCATGGTTGTTGATACACATAACATGGGTGTGCAAGACATAAACCATTCTATTTTAAATTGTGGTTAATAATTATATAGGGTAATTACAAATTAGTGGAGCTTTTTTCACAAGCATGAAGCTTGTAGAAGCTTCTGGATGCTTTTGACAAAGTCCACTAACTTTGTTTTACTTTAGATTTTTATTAACCTAACCATTTAGGATTAGGCATGGTAATGTGTCTACATGAGTTAGTATATGATACTCACTCACCATGGTTAGCTCACTCACTTGATCATTATCCTCATCTTTTCTTTTGTTCATCTTCTTGTTCTTCTTTGAGCAAAAGAAAAGCATGCTAGGGTTTCAAAAAGAGAGTGAAAGATTGTGAGAAAAAAAATTCTAAAGAGAACCCACTTCCTATTTCTCCATCCTCTACTAGACTAGCACATTAGTTTAGGGTGTTTGCTTCACTAATTCTCTAGTTAGTGAAGTAGTAGCTTGAGTTGATATTCCCTCAACGTAGATCATCTTCGGCCTCAAAGACTTCAAGCAAGGACGCTTCTTTCGCCTCGTGAAGCCATGCAAGAGCCCGGGAGAACCATGTTATTTAATGGCATATACGTTCTCAATCAAACTACAGTCCTTAATATACAAAACACACACAAGAGGAAGAGTTCAGAAATGAACGAATCCTTCTTGTGGCATTGTAGACTTGGTCATATAAATGCGATACGGCTAGCTAAGTTACATAAGGATGGATATTTGAAACCGTTCGAATTTTCATCTTATGACACTTGCCAGTCATGTATCAAAGGAAAGATGACCAAAACTCCGTTTACGGGACACGGAGAAAGAGTTACGGAACTCTTGAAACTGATACATAGCGATGTATGTGGTCCCATATCTACACATGCCAGGGATGGTTCTTTGTACTTCATTACATTCACTGACGATCTCTCAAGATACAGACATGTGTTCTTGATAAAACACAAGTCTGAAGCTTTTGAGAAATTTAGAGAATATAAACAAGAAGTCGAGAACCAAACCGGGAAAAGTATTAAAATCCTTCGATCTGATCGAGGAGTTGAATACTTGAGCAATGAATTCCTGGACTTCCTAAAAGAGAATGGGATTCTCTCTCAGCTGACTCCTCCATATACACAACAGCACAACGGTGTATCAGAACGGAGGAACCGCACCCTATTAGATATGGTGCGCTCTATGATGAGCGCAGCTGAGTTACCTATTTCCTTCTGGGGGTATGCGCTAGCGACAGCCATACATCTATTGAATATGGCCCCCACCAAATCTGTGCCTACCACTCCATATGAGATATGGAAAGGGAAGAGACCATGTCTTAACTATTTTAAGATATGCGGTTGTCCAGCCTATGTCAAACGAAAAAATTCGGACAAACTCGAGGCACGGTCTGTTCTATGCAAATTTGTAGGATATCCCAAGAATTCACAAGGGTATATCTTCTACCACACTGAGGAACAAAGGGTGTTTGTTTCTCGGCATGCTACCTTTTTAGAAAAGGAATTTCTTGCAAAAGAGATTAGTGGTCATCAGGTAGAACTGGAAGAGGTTCCAGCTACAAAAGCTGCTACAGAAGATCTGGTGGAACCAGAGGATTCGGTAGTTCCCGATGAACCCCAGCCACTCTGCCGATCTAGTAGGGTTCCTCACCCACCTAAGAGAGACTACGGTTTTCTCAGGGATGGTGGGAGCGAGGATTGCATCATGGTTGATGATGACCCAACTAGCTTCTAGCAGGCCATCACGAGTGGGGACTCAGTGAAATGGCTGGATGCAATGCGGTCCGAGATGGAATCCATGTACACCAATAAAGTATGGACTTTGGAAGATGCTCCTGAAGGGGTAAAACCCATTGGGAGAAAGTGGATCTTCAAGAAAAAACTTGGTGTAGATGGGAAAGTGGAGACTTTCAAAGCTAGACTTGTTGCAAAGGGTTTTCGTCAAAGACCAGATGTGGACTATGACGAAACCTTTTCTCCAGTGGCTATGCTAAAATCCATCCGGATCATTCTTCCCATCGCTGCATATCATGACTACGAAATCTGGCAAATGGATGTTAAGATCGCCTTTCTAAACGGTGATTTAGAAGAGAGCGTGTACATGACTCAGCCAGAGGGCTTCGTAGCTAGTGAGAGCAGCGGGAAGGTGTGCAAGCTGCTTAAATCCATTTATGGATTAAAGCAAGCATCGCGGAGTTGGAACATCTGCTTTGACGTCGTTATCAAAGAGTTTGATTTCGTCAAAAACGTAGATGAACCTTGTATCTACAAGAAGGTGGCAGAGAGTAAGGTTTTCTTCCTCGTATTGTACGTGGACGACATACTCTTGATAGGAAATGACATTCCTATGCTGCAATCGGTCAAGCTCTTCTTATCACAAAGATTCTCAATGAAAGATTTAGGTGAAGCCTCCTGCATACTGGGAATTATGATCTATAGAGATAGATCTAAAAGGATATTGGGATTGTCCCAATCCAGGTACATTGACACCGTACTAAAGAGGTTTAGTATGGAAGAATCCAAGCGTGGGAACTTACCTACGATCTCAGGGCTCACTCTTTCCAAACAGATGTCTCCCAAGACTGATTTGGAAAGAGCTCGCATGCAAGGGATACCCTATGCTTCGGCTGTAGGCTCTATCATGTACGCAATGCTATGTACCAGACCCGATGTAGCACACTCACTAAGTGTAGTGAGTAGGTATCAAGCTGATCCTGGAGAGAGTCACTGGACAGCTGTGAAGAGCATTCTCAAGTACTTACGAAGGACTAAAGAAATGCTCCTGGTGTATGGTAACGGAGAACTCCAAGTGGAGTCCTTTACCGATTCGAGCTTCCAGAGTGATAAGGACGACTCTAAGTCGCACTCGGGATTTGTCTTTACCCTTTACGGAGGGGCGGTTAGCTGGAAGAGTTCCAAGCAGGAAACCGTGGAAGACTCGACAATGGAGGCTGAATACATCGCTGCCAACGATACTGCCAAAGAGGCTGTCTGGATCAAGAAGTTCATTATTGAACTTGGAGTGGTTCCATCCATTGAGCATTCAATACCTTTGTATTGTGATAACAATGGAGCGGTGGCTTTGGCTCCCATCAGCGATCCAGGCATATTCTGAGGCGGTATCACCTGATCCGGGAGATAGTAGATCGTCGGGAGATCGAGGTCAGGAGGGTTGAAACGAAGAACAACACTGCGTATCCACTCACGAAGGCCATTCCCAAGATACAGTTTGAGAGACTCTTCGGGATGCTTGATATGCGATACTACAGTAGCGGGCCCTAGTGCAAGTGGGAGATTGTTAGTTGTATGTATGCCCTAAAGGCCAGTATTGTACATATGATGTATATTATATTGGATGCTTGGACATATATAGAGAGGACTTTCTTGCTCGATATGATAGTGTGCTATCCGGTTGCTCTTTATCTTAACATGTATACTTCTCTCTTGATACTGTCTTATAGTTACATGTTGGTAAAGCCCTTAGGATGGGTACTTGACTACCTGGACTATGATGCAGATCATACTAGTGGGGACAGAGTAGTCCATAAGTACATCCTTTAATGTTCCTAGTCGTGGGTGTATCGAGACAGGGCATCGATATGCCAGAGTCGACTAGCGTATACGCTTCTTGACCCATGAGATGGGCGATGGATGATCCCATATCCATTGGTGTTTGACATCAGAGATGGTATACGGGTGCTCAGTGGAGACTGGATACACTGGACGGACTCGCCGAGAACTCCCAGATGGTATTATACCTCACGTCAGATGGAAGTTCTCTGGTGACACTTGTGCAAGATAGTCTGTAGACCCGAGATTGTCATAGAGTCTTGTGTGATTCCCTCTGTGCTTTGATTTCAACCTTACCACGTCCAAGAGGGCGTGCAAAACGGTTGTTTTTGGGTACAGTCCCGAGTCACATGAAGACAATGAGCGATAGGAGGGGTTTCTTCTCTCCCGGTATTGGAGGTTGATGTTGCGCTGTGCTCAATTAACCATAACAGGGAAGTCCCTGGCCAGGGATGATTTAGAGATTTACTGGTAAGTGTTACCAGTAGTTTCTCGACCCGTTATGAGCCTCACATCGGCACGACTTATCGGTTATTGGGGTCTGACGTTTACCACCCCTAGACTTGATATGCGACATATCAGACGAGGAGACCGGACTGTACGGGAAGTGTTACCGTTTGGCTTTTACAGGAGTTGGAGCGGGCTTGCTTGCTGATCTTCTGATCGCTCAATACCCGGGTAGCCGTTACGTCCAGCTAGTACCGCTAACGGCTTGTGGGTGCTTGATGTGATCATCATCTACTGCCGGCGTATTGACGAGTCTTTAGAGTCCTACATAGAGGTTTTACTGGCTCAGGCAAAATGAAATAGGAGCACGTATGTGATATGTGCGGGGCCGAGAATAATGCGTGTATGTGATATCGTATTCTATTCTCACGACTTTTTGTATCGGTCGGTTATATGAGATATAGCCGGGTTATCGAATCAAGTGTTGATTCGATAAGTCGATACATTGGATATTAGTGGGTTATATATGATATGACCGGATTATTAAGTCAAGTGTTGATTTAATAATTTAGTGTATAATTGTATATATGATATATTAATTTACATTAACTAACATTTGTTCACTTAAGGATTTTTCTCACATGTGCACAACTTTAATATATATGTGATATATATTAAAATGTGTTTTCTTTATGTATCATGGTTGTTGATACACATAACATGGGTGTGCAAGACATACACAATTCTATTTTAAATGGTGGTTAATAATTATATAAGGTAATTACAAATTAGTGGAGCTT
Source organism: Agapanthus africanus (assembly GCA_030015575.1). Taxonomy (NCBI): domain Eukaryota; kingdom Viridiplantae; phylum Streptophyta; class Magnoliopsida; order Asparagales; family Amaryllidaceae; genus Agapanthus; species Agapanthus africanus. The sequence goes on along the minus strand of JASDDO010000012.1, from coordinate 385,131,451 downwards.
TTGTCACAAGCATGAAGCTTGTAGAAGCTTATGGATGCTTTGACAAAGTCCACGAACATTGTTTTACTTTAGATTTTTATTAACCTAACCATTTAGGATTAGCAATGGTAATGTCTCTACATTAGTTATTATATGATACTCACCCACCATGGTTAGCTCACTCACTTGATCATTATCCTCATCTTTTCTTTTGTTAAGTTTCTTCTTCTTCTTTGAGCAAAAGAAAAGCATGCTAGGGTTTCAAAAAGAGAGTGAAAGATTGTGAGAAAATAAATTCTAAAGAGAACCCACTTTCTATTTCTCCATCCTCTACTAGACTAGCACTTTAGTTTAGGGTGTTTGCTTCACTAATTCTCTAGTTAGTGAAGTAGTAGCTTGAGTTGATATTCCCTCGACGTAGATCATTTTCGGCCTCGAAGACTTCAAGCAAGGATGCTTCTTTCGCCACGTGATGCCATGCAAGAGCCCGGGAGAACTATGATCGCAGCGAAGGGACTACAACAAGGATCTTTAGAAGTGAAGGACCGATCTACAAAGGTTGTATTTCGTATTCACTTAGTGGTAAATATAATTTACTTGCATGTGAAAACCTAATTATCTAGCAAAGATCTTGTTTAGGGTTATTCGGCACGGCTAAAATTTTAAACGGGTATGGTTGATGCATTATAGAACCTTATTAGAGTGCCTAATAACCCTACACTTTATGAGCCGTGAGGGTCTCATAAATACTTTTCTCCCTGCGAGTCGAGAGGATCTCGTAGGTGTATTTACTCCTTAGGAATCGTGAGGATTCCTAAGTGCGTTTTCTCTTGAGAGTCGTAAGGATCTCACAAGAGAGTTTTCTTCCTTACAAGTCGAGAGGACCCGTAAGTGATTGATGGGGTTGACATTATCCGCATTTCACGGAGTCAGGGGTTGCTCTGGATGCTTCCCACGGGGTCAGGATTGACATAGCCGTGTTCCACAAGGACCAGGATCCGCTCTGGACGCTTTCCACGGGGTTAGGATTGACATAAGCCGTGTTCCACGAAACTAGGATTTGCTCTGGATGCTTCCCACGTGGTCAGGATTGACATAGCCGTGTTCTGCAAGGACCAGGATCCGCTCTGGACGCTTCCCACGGGGTCAGGATTGACATAAGCCGTGTTCCATGAAACCAGGATTTGCTCTGGATGCTTCCCACGGGGTCAGGATTGACATAGCCGTATTCCGCAAGGACCAGGATCAGCTCTGGATGTAGGGTTACTAGGCACACGCATAAGGGTCTACGAGGCATCAACCATGCCCGATTTCAAATTTAGCCGTGCCGAACAACCTAAAGTCGGATCTTTAAACTAGAGTTTAGGCGAAAACAAGCATGTTAAACACTTTAACACTAAGTGAGAGGGATTACAACCATTGTAGATCCGGTCCTTCACTTCTTAAGCTCCGTGTTGAGGTCCCTTCGCTGCGATCATCGTGTTCCGGACTCTCGAGAGGCTCCACGAAGAGAAAGATGCAATCTTGCTCCGATCTTCGATAACAAAGATGATCTACCTTGAAGTTTCATTAACACAAGCTCTCACTCACTAAATGAAATGAACACCCTCATCTAAATGGCAAGGGTAGATGAGGATGATGAAGTAGGATTTTTGCTCTCATTTGTTTTCTTATTCTCACTCATTTTCATCACTAAGGAAAAACCTAGAAAGCTTTTCCATGAAAAGAAAAAGGAAGAAGAAGAAGCCTTAATCCTTTTGTGATGAATAATGATAGTTATGATAAGGTTAGAAATGCAACCATGGTTCAAGTAACCATTGTAGAGAATTAACCAAGGTTAAAGGGTTGGGTTGGGTTAAGGACATATCTTCACAAAATATCCTTTCCAAAACAAAAAATGAAAGTTTCTAGAAACTTCTAGAAGAGCTTAACCCAAATCAAACCCTAACCATGTTTAATCTCCATTAAACATGTTGCATTAATAACCATATCATGTTACAATATTATATATCACATATATAATATTTATTGTAACAAAATAAAATAATACAATTAACATATATCGCATATATATCAATGTATTACCCGAGTGAGAAAAAGAATCTTTTAGTGAGCTAATATTAGTTAATGTAATTTAATATATCATATATATTATTATACATTAAATTATCGAATCAACACTTGATCCGAAAATCCGGCTATATCGCATATAACGACTAATATCTCATTTACCGATTCATCGAATCAACACATGATCCGATGACCCGGATGATATCAAATATCGCGAGAATAAAATACGGTATCTCATATCGCATTATCCTCGGTCCTGCACATATCACATATGTGCTCCTACTCCGTTTTTCCTGAGTCAAGAAATCTCTGTGTAGGACTCTAAAGAATCGTCAATACGCCGGCAGTAGGTGATGATCATATCAAACACCCACAAGCTGCAAGCGGTCAGCTAAACATCATAGCCACCAAGGTATTGAGCGCTCAGAAGATCAACAAGCAAGCCTGTACTTTCTCCTGTGAATCCAAACAGTAACACTTCCGTACAGTCCAGTCTCGTCGTCTGATATGTCGCATATCTCGCCTAGGGTTGGTATACATCAGACCTTAGTAGGTTGATAAGTCGTGTCGATATGAGATCTATAACAGTTTGCAAAACTACTAATAACACTTACCAGTAAATCTCAGCAACTCTGGCCAGGGATTTCCAGTTATAGCCAATCGAACACAGCGCAACATCAACTCCCTATACCGGGAGAGACGAATCCCTTCCTATCGCTCATTGCCTCCATGTGATTCGTGATTGTACCCAAAAGCCACCTTTTTGCACGCCCTCTTGGACGTGGTATGATGGAAATCAAAGAACAGTGGGAACCACACAAGACTCTATGACGATCTCGGGTCAACATACTACTCTGTACCAGTGTCACCGGAGAACTGCCATCTGACGTGAGGTATAATACCATCTGGGAGTTCTCGGCGAGTCCGTCCAGTGTACCCAGTCTCTACTGAGTACCCGTACACCATCCTTGATGTCAAACACCGATGGATATGGGATCATCCATCGCCCATCATATGTGTTAAGACGCGTATACGCTAGTCTACTCTGGTGTATCGATGCCCTGTCTCGATACACCCTCGACTAGGAACAGTTATAGGATGTACTCGTCGACCACCGTGGCCCCACTAGTATGATCTCATCATAGTCCCAGTAGTCGAGTACAGATCCTAAGGGCTTTATCAACATGTAACATAGAGACAATCAGAGTACATGTTAAGATAAAGTACAACCAGACAGTATACTATCATGTCGAGCAAGAAAGTCCTCCCTATATATGTCCAAGCATCCATTACAATATACATCATATGTACAGTAATGACCTCTAGGGCATACATATAACTAACAATCTCCCACTTGCACTAGGGCCATCAGTTGTGGTATCACATACCCAACTATTAGCCGTGGTTGAAGTATCTCATACTCAACCATCCCTTAAAAGTCTCTACCGGGAAAAAGGCCTTTGTGAGTGGATCCGCGCTGTCGTCCTCTGTGTCTACTCTCCTAACCTTGATCTCTCTGGAGATCAACCCTCTCCATGATCAGGTGATACTGCCTAAGAATTATATCTGGATTTCTGATGGGACGGGGGGTTCCTTGGCAAAAGCCACAACTCCATTGTCACACAATGGTTGGAACGAACTTCATCACATAAATTTATATATCCAGACTGCCTCTTTGGTGGCATCTTTGGTAATGATGTATCTTGCTTTTAATCTTCTAGTAAGTCACGGTATCTAGCTTGGAACTCTTCCAATATACCGTCCCTCCATTGAGGGTAAAGACAATGCCTGTGACGGACATTCAGTCGTCCTTATCACCCTGGAACCTTTCCAGTGATTCTCCCCATGATCGATTGATACCATCTCACTACAACTAGTGAGTATCTTAACATCCAATTAGATCTATCTCATAGATCAAAACCCAGGATTTTGGAGGTATCACTTTGATCCTATTTGGAGAATCCTTATGATAAGCAGAGATTAACCGAGCGTAGCATAGGAAACTCCTTCCCTATCAAGAGTATGTCATCCACATACTCTACGAGGATCACCACCATACTCCCTACTACCTTTTTGTATATACAAGGTTCATCTACCATTTTGATGAAGTCAAACTCTTTGACTACCACATCAAAACAGATGTTCCATCTCCGCGATGCCTGTTTTATCGCATAAAACATCTTGCACACGTTTCCGCTGCTCCCACTATCTACGAAGCCCTCTGGCTGTGTACTTATAGACGCTTTCTTCCAAAATATCATTTAGAAAAGCAGTCATGACACCCAACCACCAGATATCGTAGTCATGGTATGTAGCAGTGGCAAGTAGGATATGGATTGACTTAAGTATAGCTTTGAAAGTCTCAACTTTTCCATGTACACCAAGCAATCTTCTCAAGATATACTTGCTCCTGATGGGGATTTAACCCTTCAGATAAAGCAACCAAAGTCCATACTTTGTTGGTGTATAAGAATTCCATCTCAGATCGCTAAGCATCCAGCCATTCTTACAGAGTCCCACTCCTGATGGCCAGCTCGAAACTAGTTAGGTCATCATCTCATAATGCAATCCTCACTCCCATTGTCATAGAGAAACCGAAGTATCTCTTAGGTTGGTGAGGAACCCTACTAGATCGGCGGAGAGGCTGAGGTTCATTGGAAACTATTGAATCCTTTGGTTCTACCAAATCATCTGCTGTAGTTTGTATAGCTGGAACTCTTTCCAGTTCTCCCTCATGACCATTAATTTCTTCACAAGAAATTCCCTTTCACAAAGGTGGCATGTTGAGAAACAAAACATATTTTGTTCCTCGGTTAGGTAGAAGATATTCCCTTGCGTATGCTTGGGATATCCAACAAACTTCCACAGATCTTACTTTGCCTCGAGCTTGTCCGGATTTTGCTTTTAAGACATAGGCCGGACAACCCAAAATCTTAACAAACTTAAGATATAGGCTCTTCCCATTCCATATCACATATGAAGTGGTAGGCAACTGATTTGATTTAAACCCTATTCAATAGGTATGCAGCTTCTCAAGTGCATAACTCCCAAAAGGAAATAGGAAACTCAGTAGTACTCATCATAGAGCACACCATATCACATAAGGTGTTATTGCTCCGGCCCGATATACTATCGTGCTATGGTGTATACGGAGGAGTAATGCTTTGAGAGAATCTCATTCTCCTTTAGAATCGTCCAGGAATTCCGTGCTCAAGTATTCTCCTCCGTGATCACATCAAAGGACATAATACTTATACCCGTTTTGGTTCTCTACTTCTAACTCATATTCTGTGAATATCTCAAAAGCTTCGGACTTGTGTTTCAACAAGAACATATGTCTGAATCTTGAGAGATCATCAGAGAATGTAATGAAGTACAAAGAACCTGTCTTGGCATGTGTAGACAGGGGACTTTACATACATCATCATGTATCAATCCCAAGAGTTTACTAACTCTTTCTCTGTTTCTAATAAAAAGAGTTGTGGTCATCTTATCTTTGTGACATGACCGGCAAGTTTCACAAGATATAAATTCAAACAGATTTAAATATGCATCTAAATGTAACTTCAGCTAGTCGGGTCGCATTGATATGACCTAGTCTACAGTGCCTCAAAAAGGATTCGTTCATTTCTGAACTTTTCCTCTTGTTTGTGTTCTATATACTAAGAACTGTAGTTTGATTTAGAATGTCTATGCTTTTAGATAACGTGCCTGAACCAATCAAATCTTGATATAGGAAATGTTCAAAACATTATCCAACAATAAAAAATTATATCCTTCTTTACTAATAAAGAGACTGATATGATGTTATACATCAGGTTCGGTTTCTAATAACATTCGTTCAGAATCAATGTATTCTGGAAATACAGGGTGATAGTGACCAACAGACTTGGCTGCAACACTTGCACCATTTCTATCTCATGAAATATATCACCCGTTCTCAGTTCTCTACCTATCTGTAGCCCATGTAACAGATTACATATGCAGGATCTTGATCCGGTATCATATACCCAGGACGTAAAGGATACTGAGAAACAGTTCTCGGTAATGAACACACCCGAAGAAGATGCATCAGCATGCACTTTCTTCGTTTGGGCGTCACGGGAATTCTGGTATTCCCCAATTTCCTGCTCTGTCTTATAACAATTATAAGTTGGAGCGGGACCAACGTTCCCCAGCTCAGTATAACAAGCGGGTTCGGTCAATATATCCGTATTATTATCTTGATTAAGGCGTGATATGGTCGCTATGTGGAGAGAGAGAGAAAAAAACACTCAGCGTATGCTCTTGCAAGATTCGATTATTATCTAATATATCTAATCAGGATGTCTCCCACTGTTTTAGTCAAATCTTCCTTCAAACCCTAAAAGGAAAGACTAGCCGGGATTAATTACACGCTACAAGTTCTCCAATCTTTCAGCCAGGCCAGCGCCGGTACTTTGAGGGAGGTTCCCCGCGCTTTCGCACGAACTTAATTAAAGTAAACCTCGTTTTCCCAGGGGCGTAACCCCGTTGACACCTTTCTAGACACCTACTTGATCGGCTAATTGTAATGTGTAAAACTCACCCAGGAGTAACTCTTACTCGCAGCGGGTATCGGGATCCAACTATCTCATAGAAGGTATGTAATCTCATTGCAAATTTCAACACTTGAAATTCCCAATAATATTTTACCCCTAGCGTCCTATGACCTTGACGGAGGTCAGCAAACCATAGGCTGCTAGTCAAGTTCTACCCGTTATTTACTGATTGAATTAAACCCACCCGCACGACCATTGACGGAGGTCAACAAGGCCGCACGACCACCCTAAAACAATCTGCATCATATGCATAAGCAGATAAATACTAGTTAGCTACCGCACACTACGCCTCGACGGAGGTCAACAAACGTAGCAAGAATACTAAGTAGGACTTATCTGAAATGACGGAGGGCTACGACAGGTTTATAAGAAAACCTTTTGCGTAATGAACATGATATCATTGTAGAATCGAGTGATTTTAAATGGAGTGTTTTCGAGGCTTTTCTAGTTTTGCTAAAGAGGTCACTCCCGGTGAAGGGATCGTCGGCTCTTTCCTCATCGAATAAGGTGCAGGATATTTCACAAATATCACTATGCAGGGCAAGAACTATAGAAGCAATCAAAAACAAACCGAGTTTGTAGCATCTGCTAGTTTCACTAAAGAGGTCACTCCTGGTGAAAGGATCTCGGCTCTTTTCTTTTCGAATAAGGTGCTGGATGTTCTACAAGGAACACCGCTATGCAAAGCAAGAACTAGAGCTACCAGTTTTTAAACAAGTTTCTACAACATCTTTAGGTTTCTTTTATTTCATTAATCTTATTAATGAAGTCCCATTTTATTATGCTTCACAAGCATCAGATATGAAACGAAATCAACAATATATAATATATATCTCATATATATAATATAAACATTCGTCTTAGGCAGTAATATGATCTCATCACAGAACATTGCAGCAGAAGAATATATATGAAATCTTGGATATACTAGGAGGTCCGTGTTTTCAATACGAGCCTGTATAAAACACAGATTCCACTGTCGCGATGAATAGCCAAACCCACATCCCTAGACCCCTACAAGAGCAGCAAGCAACACTGCCAATTCTAGGGTTAGGAGACCCAGTCTCGACTCCTCGAGATGGTCTCCCACTGGACCCTAGAACCCGGTTACCTATGCTCCCCGCCTTGGGTCTACCTAATGCGGAAAAGTAAATAATATACAATGGTGACATCATCCTCAGCCCCGAAGTGCCCCAATAAAAGAATATTACATACAAATGAATTTTACATGGATGAAAAAGAAAAACTCCCATTTCACATAAAACCCCCGACTATTTAGACACGACGATCCAATATAACATATCACAGCAACACATAATATCTTATATCATCAACGTAAGCAAGTATGCGTATCCCGATTGTCGTTGATGTATAGCAACGAAGCCGGCGATACACCACATACTACGCTTACGTTCACAGGAAAAAAAGTGTAAAACTACAACAGTTGGAATCCGCAACCTCTTTAGACATCGCATGTCTAACCAAATGAATTCCTTAGACATCGCATGCCTAATAATTATAAACCCCGCATTTTAGTCTCATTATTGAAACTATTTTCAATATCAAGTCGGGTAATTCAACAAGATTTCCGACATCCTGATCGAATGCTCGTCGTAAACTTTAGTAGACGGCTGCACCCCCGATGCCGTCGACGAAATGCACTAAGACGGAACACCGTTGCCGCGAGCACCCGAACGGATGCTTTTGGCGACGGGGTTCTCCTACAGTCACTTGGTCGGGGCTATGGGGCGTGTCTGTCTATTAAGCTTACCCGGTGAGTATCCGCGTATGCTACGTGATTGCGACGGACTTTTGATCACATCAAAATTCCGTGGCAACCGATCAATTGAGACTAAACTGCTATGTTTATAATATTCAAATTAGTTATCTCATAACTACATGTGGATCCCAAATATTGTATCACATTCCAGATAAATAGACAATGTTAAACTTTCCGATCGAATAATCAAACACCCAAGTTTTCCCAAATAGTTCTCAACACTTGAAATTAGTTTAAGAACATCCATCACATGCCACAGTACCAATGGTCCAGCCGTAGAAGGGTCAAGCCAACGCCTCACATGTGGCACGCCGTACTGCCCCAAACCCTAATGTTTAGAGGCGGTTCAGACGGTCACATAATCGATTTAAGGTTTGTTGTCTTCTAGAGCTTTAGGCGAAGTCTAGGCGAAGTTTAATGTCCGATCGAACTCCGAATACCCGTAAAATCCATGTTTCTGGAATTTTTTTCAAAAGTTGACATTTTTCATATTAAAAATACTAAGAAAATAAAACAGGTAAATATAAGAATTACTGTGAAGTACGGACCACGAACTCGATCATGTGACCGCGGAACCGCGGCCAAACCACGCGTTTGGCGGCGGTTCCGCGGCCAAACTTTGGAGTTGGGGCCTGATACTTCAGGTCTTAATTCTTGGAAACTTTTTCATAGTTTTGGGAATTTTTAATTCTACTCAAGTGTTGAGTTTTCTGGGATGTATTGGGAACTCGTTGATTCGATCGGAAAGTTTAATTTCGTTTAAGTTTTTCCGGGTAATTTACAACGTGTTAAAAAGTTCGAACGGATATCAATAACTCATTTTTTCCCATGTCGGAAATTTTCAAGTGTTGGATTTTTTCACGAGTTTGAAACTTCCGGAAAATCATGCAAGCATATCTGTGGACCCTCTAGAAGAACACAAACCTTAACTCGATTATGTGACCGTCTGAACCGCCTCTAAACCTTAGGGTTTGGGGCAGTACGGCGTTGCCACATGTGAGGCGTTGGTTTGACCCTTCTACTGCTGGACCATCAGTTGAACTCCGCTCAAGTGTTGAGCTATTTGGGAAATCATGGGTGTTTGTTTATTCGATCGGAAAGTTTAACATTGTCTATTTATCTGGAATGTGATACAATATTTGGAATCCACAAGTAGTTATGGGATAACTAATTTGAATGTTATAAATCTAGCAGTTTCGTCTTATTTGATCGGTTGCCACGGGATTTTAATGTGATCAAAACTCAGTTGCAATCACGTAGCGTACCCGGATACTCGCCGGGTAAACTTAATAGATAGCCACGCCCCATATCCCCGACCAAGTGACTGTAGGAGAACCCCGTCGCTAAAAGCATCCGTTCGGGTGCTCGCGGCAGCGGTGTTCCGCCTTAGTGCACTTCGTCGACGGCATCCGGGGGTGCGGCCGTCTACTAAAGTTTGCGACGAGCATTCGTTCACGATGTCGGGAATCTTGTTGAATTTCCCGACTATATATATTGAAAAGTGTTTTCGATATTGGGACAAAAATGCGGGGTTTATAATTGTTAGGCATGCGATGTTTAAGGAATTAATTTGGTTAGGCATGCGATGTCTAAGGAGGTTGCGGATTCCAACTGTTGTATTTTTACATTTTCTTTTCTGCAACCGTATGTGTAATATATGGTGTATCGCCGGTTTCGTTGCGATACATCAACGACAATTGGGATACGCATATTTACTTACGTTGATGATATGAGATATTATGTGTTGCTGTGATATGTTATATTGGATCGTCGCGTTCTGAATAGCCGGGGGTTTTATTTGAGATGGGAGTTTTTCTTTTTCATTCATGCAAAATTCATTGTATGTAATATTCATTTATTGGGGCACTTCCGGGCTGAGGATGATGTCACCATTGTATATTATTTACTTTTTCGCATTAGGATAGACCCAAGGCAGGGAGCATAAGTAACCGGGTTCTAGGGTCTAGTGGGAGACAATCTCGAGGAGTCGAGACCGGGTATCGTAACTCTAGAACTGGCAGGGTTACTTGCCGCTCTCGTAGGGGTCTAGGGATGTGGGTTTGGCTATTCATCACTGTTGGAGATAGTGCCCTCAGAGTCAATTATTGGATCACAGGCACGTGATTGCAATGATTGAGGGAGGACCTATCCCGGTAGGACAGTCTTACTCGAGATGATAGTATGCTATCTGGTTTATCTTTATCATCGTGTACTGCTTTAGGTGACCTGACATGTCGCTATTACACGTTGATAGAGCCCCTAGGATTCTTGCTTGACTGCCAGCAGTATGATGGCGATCATATACGTGGGAGCTGGTAGTCTATAAGCACAACCTTAAAAGGTCCCTAGTCGTAGGAGTTTCGAGACAGGGCATCGATACTCCATTAGTAGACTAGTGTATACAGTCGAGACCCCGACGAGGGGCGGTGGCCGGTCTCACAAGCCACTGGTGTCAATTGGTTCACCTAAGATGTATACAGGTGCTCATTGGGTTATGAGTACACCGGACAGGACTCGCCGGGAACCTGCTAGTTGGTCTTATACCATATGTCTGATAGCAGTTCCCTGGTGACATGTGTACAGGTTAGTTCATCGACCTGAGATCGTCATTTGTCTCGTGTGAGTTCCCACTGTGCTTTGATTACTACCCTACCACGGCTCAAAGGAGTCGTGCAAACAGGTTTTAGTTGGGTACAGTCCCGAGCCACATGGAGGCAGTGAGCGGATCTGCAGGGGTTCGTCTCTCCCGGTATTGGGGGTGAGGTCACGCTGTGTCTAGGAGAGCCATTACACAAAGCCTTCGGCCGAGGCAGGAGATTTACTGGTAGGTATTCCAGTAGTATCTCAGGGTGTTCTGGGCTACACTCCGACACGACTTGTACCGCTTTTGGGGGTCTGACTTTAACCAACCCCCTAGGCCCGCCATGCGATACTCATAGACGAACGGACCGGACTGTACGGATATTGTCACTGACAGGCTCAGTAGGGTGTCAGGATGAGTTCGCTCATCGACGTCCCTTTTGGTCAATAGCTGGTGGCCCGTCACGTATTGGCTAATACCTCTGACGTGCTAGTGGTTAAATCCACAGCCATAGTATTGACGAGTCTTTAGAGTCCACCACACTTTCAGTTACTCAAGCTTTCGGGCGAAACGCTGTAGAGGCCGTATGGAGATATGGCAGGGTCCGATCAGATACGTGCGGTATTGCACAGATCAGGATCGGACAGTTTTGTACTAGTAGCCGTATAGTTATATGGCAGGGTTCGATCTAATACGTGCGGTATTGCACGGATCAGGATCGGACGGATATTACTAGCCGGCTTTGGCTTAAGCCGGATCCTAGTTTAGTACAGTGTAGATTTTGTCTCATTGCATTTGTATCCGGTTGGAATACAGATGCGGGTGTGTATGCACAGTATCGGGGTTTTCCTGTAATTTATTACGGGACCAGTTTTCTGGAGTTGCCAGTTTGCATTCCGTTCCGGCCGGTTTTCCTTTGTTCTTTCCCTGCCGGACTTTTCCGATGGAGGGGGTAATTTGCAGTTTTGCAAATTACATTTGTGGAGGGGGTTTCTTGCATTATGAGGCATTATGATGGTTTAAGCATCTTTTCTTTTTCCTTCATAATGGTTAGCATTTATTGTGATTGGATTTGAAAAGGATTAGATTAGAAATGAGATGAGTGTTGATGTGAAAACTTGCTTTTGATGTGGTCACCTCTTTGATCTCCTACACTCACCTCCCTTGTTGAAACCCACCCTTTTCTTGTGTGGCCGGCCACTTGAGGGAGAAGAGGGAATTCATTTTGTAGAGTGATATCTTCATCTCATTTCATTTTTCCTTTGCTAGAAAAATGATTCTACACATCTCTCCATAGTTCATTCTTTGATTCCTCCATCATGGCAACAACAAAACCCCAAAGAGACAAGCATCTTCTACACTACATTCTACAGCATTTCTTGGGCATGTCGACTTGCCGGCTTCATGCCCGAGTTGCCTCGGTATTGAGGCGGGAGCCCGTAAAAGACACTAGCGATGTGGTGCCCTTCCGGCCAGGAGGCGACAATTTGGAGACTAGTTTTTCCGCGGGAGATTGGGACGATGTCGAGAAGACCGGAGGACTCGGATCACTCGGTATGCTTCTCATCCCATCTCTTGTTAGCTAGTATAGGTTAATGGTTAACGATCCGGGTTTTCATTGTCCGCGGTAGCGCCAGTTTAAAAGATAAGAAAAATTTTTATTCCGCATTTTGGCCTCGGATAGAAGGCCGGGGCGCTGCCGTGGCGCAACATGGTATCAGAGCCACGCCATTAACCTTACCTAGATTGTTCTAATGTGTTTTGCATTTCCGATCGACCAAAATTCCAAAAACCGCGTTTTTGCATGCATCAGTTTTCTGTTGAATTTTTTCTTGCTCAAAAAATTTTTCAGGTTGTAGAAAACTGATGTACAAGATATTCTAAGACTTCTGTACAAATTCGACAGTGTCAGTCGATTAGTGGAGCGCGGAACCACGGCCAAACCCCCCTTGGGCCGCGGTTCCGCCGCACTCTACTGTCCTCACTTTGTCCAATTTATACAGTGGCCTTATGGGCTTATTTTAGGGGTTTTGGGATATTAAATTTGGGCCCAGTTTCTCTGTATGTGCTACAGTATTTCTTGGGGGCCCACTTGTTAATAGTTTGATCGATCAGATATTTTAAACACATTATTTCACAGTATTTACATTATATCTGCGACCGTGAATGTCACTTGATCGGTAAATCCGGTCTAACTGCTATAGCCCGGTTAGACGGATTTGCGAACGTGACTTTCACGTTGATGTTCTATGTTTATGCTGTGATGTTGCGGATCAGTCGTAGGGGATAGCCTGGATGCAATGTTAGTACAGTTTTGTTTTATATGTACATTTGATATTGCGGGGCGAGCGTCCGACATGTGGACTGCCGTCACTGCCTGTTTGTATTATTCTTTTGGGGCACGACCTGGTTGCGGTCGATGTACCCGGTGTATGTATATTTACTTTCTGTACTAGGATTACCCCGCGGAGGGGTGCATGGATAGCCGGGTTCTAGAGGGCAACGGGCCCGCATCTCATGGCATTGAGACGGAGGGGGCTTCACTCTAGGATTGGCGGGCTATTCGCCGCACTCGTAGGGGGTACAGGTTGACCCAGGAGGGGTGCCCAAGTTACCGGATTCCGTGAAGTGCTGGGTGGTCCATTCACGGTACTGAAGGGGGCTGCCTCGCTTCAGGTTTTGGCGGGTGACTTGCCGCGCCCGTAGGGGTCTAGGATTTCATTGCACAGGCTATCCACACGACCAGGGGAACGTCGGGTTTCAGCAGCGGCTCTGTGAAACCCGGGGCTTCCAGATATCTGTATTGTTCTGTGATGCTGTACATTTCTGTGATGTTGCATTTTATCACGCCTTGAGCGAATATAATATATTGGTATATATATTAGTAGATGTTGTATATGTTTTACATCCGCGCTAGTCCAGTCCCCGCTCTGTCGTTAGTTAAGTAACCTAACGGGTGATGACGGGACCCAGTGGCGAATGCGGATGGCATATACGTACATCAGTATATTTTCGTTCTTTGTGGTGTGATCAATTGATGGGACTGCGTTGATTCGGATCAATGCAAGATAAACAAACCTATTCTGATGTTGTTGGAACATTTTTCAAAAAGCTGTTATTGCAAGGACGTTGACTTTTGTTTTGCATCGTGGTATTCATTTCGAATATCCTGCTCCTCAGTCGACGAGGCAAGGGCCGAGATCCCTTCACCAGGAGTGACCCCTTGGACAGAAGTTTGCGTCAGGGCATTAACTTCACTATAGCCGATTACTTTTGCTTTGCATCGTGGTATTCAGTTGGAATATCCTGCAACTCATTCTACGGGGAAAGAGCCGAGATACCTTCACCGGGAGTGACCTCTTTAGTGAAGGTTTTCGTCACTATATTTTTATAAAAAGTTATCCAGTTCCTTCAACGATATCAAGTTCATTACGTTAAAGGTTTTTCGCCAAAAACCAGTCGTAGCCCTCCATCATTTCAGATTAGTATTGCTTAGTATTCGCGCTACGTTTGTCGTTGCTATTCGCCGAGGCGTAGTGTGTGGTAGCTTTGTTGTGCTATTCTGTCGCATGGATATGTGGATTGGTTAGGACAGTCGTACGACTTTGTTGATTATTCGTCAAGGGTCGTGCGGGTGGGTTTAACGCAATCAAGATAATGACGGGTTGAACTTGACTAGGACCTTTTGATTTGTTGATTATTCGTCAAGGTCACTTGGGTCCTAGGGGTAAAAATCACATCGGGAGTTTCAAAAGAACTGAAACTTGCCAGGCATGCGCATACCTTCTGGAGTGTGGTGACGTGAGTGGATTCCGTCACGTTATCATGCGATGATAGTTGGATCCCGATTCCCTCTGATGAGTTGGTTTACTCCTCGGGTGATCCCGACTAATTCTTATTTCAGGTTTGGAGGAGAATTTGAGGTACAGTGGGAGGTATCCTGATTAGATAAAGTGACAACCATTCTGATCTAGGTTAGAGTGCACGCTGAGTGTTTCTTTTCTCTCTCTCTCTTTGGCAGCGACCATTGACCCGACCCTGGACTATGACACAGTGACCAAGTTGACCGAACCTTCTTAACACAGGCTTTTGGATTGTCAGAGTTGCAGACCTCATTGCCACTCCTACTTTTACCCTTTTCTCCAGGACACCCCGTATTACTACGAACGTCCACTTCCATTGGACAAAACCATCGTATGGTTATATACGAACTCGAAGGATTTCGAGGATGGTTTCTGGTTCTGGAGAAAACGAATAGGATTATTCAGTTGTCTTTTCTTTTCACCTTCTCTCATTGCGAGTACTCCTTGGTTTAGGAGATAGTACACCTATTACGCAAATTGGATAGTCTTCTTCCAAACCTTAGGCTGGTGCCGACCGGTAGGGAATGAAGAAAACCAATTAGCATAACGATGGTGTACAGAAGGTATTAAGTTAAGACAAAGCAAGGGATTAGTAAGAGGGCAAAGTAAATTGCGACTGCTATTCACGACCGAACCAAGTATTTCTTCGCCAATCCTAAATCACCTTTGTATTTCTCAAGGACACTCCGTATCACTACGAAGATCCACAGTTTATTTGGATACTCCATAGTATGGTTATATACGAACTCGAAAGGAATTTGTTCCAGTTCGGGGATGGATTCTGGTTCAGGAGAAATAGGAATAAAGTTTATTCGGTTGTCTTTTATCTTCACCTTCTCTCGCTTTGCGAGTGCTCTTAGGACTAGGACAGTACACCCATTATGCTTACTGGATAGTCTTCTTCCAAACCATAGGCTGGTGCCGAACGGTAGGGAAGGAAGAAAACCATTTGGCCTAAACGGTGTGCAGAAGGTAATGACTAAAGACATATAAAGGGATTTGGAGAAGTGGCAAAGAATTATACGGTTACAGTTGTGAATCTGGATAATGGAAAAGGCATTACTAGGAATACCAGGATACCCCAACGAAACATTTCAATGTTTCAGTTTCACTGTGTAATGTTAAAAGAAAACTGATTTCCCGATTAGATACTTACTCCAGGGTATGTATTTACCAGGTTTGATTCTCACATCTGTATGGTTTTACAGATGATGAGTGGGAGTAAGTTATTGGGAATTAGGTGATCATCCTCATTGTATCGAGATTCGTTGGAATTGGTGATATTTAAGGAAGCCACCTGGGTTGTTTGCCGGTCGGCAAATATTTGGTTTTGAATATCCGCTGTTGTGCACCAATTTCAAATTGATATATCTGTACGTCTATTTTCATAGAGTGAGATATAACTTTTGATATTATGTCGTCGACATTTACCTGTATCAGTGGATGGTTAGGTAAGGAGCATTAAACAGTGGTGTAATTCTTCTTAGCCATAAGTACAGTTTTCAACCTACGACGCACAGTGAAAGAGTTGTTAGACTCAGCGGACTTATACAGAGTATTATATGTTGTCCAGTGTCCATTAGGACAGAGGGGTTGGTCCTCATACTATATTCTGTTTACTTTTAACTTCTCTAGTTCTTAGACATGTGTTTCGTAGGAACACAGGGTCTAAGTTTTGAGGAGTTATAGGTATTTGAATAGAGTAGAGAACCAGGTGTAGCAATTATCGAGATTCTTCAAAGTAATCGAAGATGTAGATACTTGTGTATGGTGTTCAGTTGATAATAATGATTAAGAGAACTGGCTTCTCTTTCAGGTTACTCATAATTGGAAACATTCCTAAGTTGAGTAACGCTGATCGGCCTCCTTCCATTTAGTTGACATGCACTGGAGACAGCTGCATGATTTGAATCTGGTTCAATTAAATCAGTGTCTCTGTTTCTATATTAGATATAGAACAGTTCATATCTTGACATTGTTAAGGTACGGGGAGTTGTCCGGCTTATGCTTAAAACCAGACACTGGACAACTCAAGGCACGTTTCTGTAATGGCTGTTTGTGGGTTGACCCAAGCTATGACGATGGTTGACTTTCTACCATCTGGAAGATCAATAGTAATATTGTTCTAGACTCGCCACAGTTTTAATAAAAATGGATTTTTCAGAAAACAGTAGTGGGAGTATGGTAGAACTGGAAGTGATTCCAGAACCGCAAACGATTACTGAAGATTTGATAAGGAACCTAAAGATTCAATCTGGTTTGGCATTCTATTGGCCACTCCGCAGATACGGTGGGTAACTTCAGGCACCCGAGAGGTACTCCGGTAGCCTCAAGGACGGTGACAGGGAAGTTCTTGTTTACCCACACTTGCCATTGCTGTTGTTCCAGGATGCGAGACCCGGCAGGAGGATGAGTATAGCGTCGTTCTAAACTTGCTTTAGAAATGCACGTCTATATGACTCTGCCAGAGGGTTGTCGTAGTCAGTGGGAGCAGCGGAAGCAATGGTGGACATCAGGCTTATGTCTATTTATAGACTAAATCAGATGTAGCGGAGATAGATCATCTATTTCTGATGTGACAGTCATAGGTTTGACGTCATCAGAATAGGGGATGGATCTGTTGAGAAGGTAGTAGGAAGTGATATTCCTTTACTACGATCGGTTATACTTTGGTCGTCACACAATGTTTTCTCCATATAGGATTTGGACATTATGTCAGACATACTGGTTACTAGATCTATTGTTTTAGATCTATATTTGGGTGGTTTCCCAATCTGGGTACCTTGACAGCATTCTATGAGTATTTAGAATGGACGACTCCTGGCACGGTAGTGTACCTGCAGGTGATGGAGTCACCCTCTCTAAAGGTGTCTTACAGACTAAAGGGTAGAGGGATACGCATGATTGACAGATCACTTGCTTAGGCAATTGAGTCAATCATGAGATGTCAAGTACCACACCAGATGTTGTTCTTGCAGTAGATGCAATAAGTTGATATTGATCCAATCCTGGAGAAACAGTCGGAAGCAGTTTTAGAACATAAGTTAATTTTCTAGGGATATGATAACGGCAGCCTCCTTTAGGAGACGGTTATCATTCCAGGCTTCCAAGGTGACCTGGATGGCAGAGTGGCTGTCAGAGTTATAGTTTTCCCTCTGACGAGGGGCAGTATATTGGACATGTGGTCCAGGTGGATACTGAGGGAAGGCATGGCGCAGGATACTGATTAAGTTCAGTTGACGATACAGTCTAAGAAGTTTGGATTTGGAGTTCATTTATGAGCTAGGTCCCATCAGACATCCAGACATTCTAAGATAGGTATTGCTCATTTCGGGAGATGGCTTTCTCCGCGAACTTGAGATATAGAGAGACATAGAAAGAAACATCACAGCGGATCCACTCACTGAGGCTATTCCTCGAACGCAATAGTTTCGCAAACGAGCTTTGTGAGACTGACTAGTAGAGGAGTTGGGTGTTCGGTATCACACGGGCTGTGAGTATGCGGCATCCCAATAATTAGCCTTGAGTGCAAGTGGGAGATTGTTGGAGATAGTGCCCTCAGAGTCAATTATTGGATCACAGGCACGTGATTGCAATGATTGAGGGAGGACCTATCCCGGTAGGACAGTCTTACTCGAGATGATAGTATGCTATCTGGTTTATCTTTATCATCGTGTACTGCTTTAGGTGACCTGACATGTCGCTATTACACGTTGATAGAGCCCCTAGGATTCTTGCTTGACTGCCAGTAGTATGATGGCGATCATATACGTGGGAGCTGGTAGTCTATAAGCACATCCTTAAAAGGTCCCTAGTCGTAGGAGTTTCGAGACAGGGCATCGATACTCCATTAGTAGACTAGTGTATACAGTCGAGACCCCGACGAGGGGCGGTGGCCGGTCTCACAAGCCACTGGTGTCAGTTGGTTCACCTAAGATGTATACAGGTGCTCATTGGGTTATGAGTACACCGGACATGACTCGCCGGGAACCTGCTAGTTGGTCTTATACCAGATGTCAGATAGCAGTTCCCTGGTGACATGTGTACAGGTTAGTTCATCGACCTGAGATCGTCATTTGTCTCGTGTGAGTTCCCAGTGTGCTTTCATTACTACCCTACCATGGCTCAAAGGAGTCGTGCAAACAGGTTTTAGTTGGGTACAGTCCCGAGCCACATGGAGGCAGTGAGCGGATCTGCAGGGGTTAGTCTCTCCCGGTATTGGGGGTGAGGTCGCGCTGTGTCTAGGAGAGCCATTACACAAAGCCCTCGGCCGAGGCAGGAGATTTACTGGTAGGTATTCCTGTAGTATCTCAGGGTGTTCTGGGCTACACTCCGACACGACTTGTACCGCTTTTGGGGGTCTGACTTTTACCAACCCCCTAGGCCTGCCATGCGATACTCATAGACGAACGGACCGGACTGTACGGATATTGTCACTGACAGGCTCAGTAGGGTGTCAGGATGAGTTCTCTCATCGACGTCCCTTTTGGTCAATAGCTGGTGGCCCGTCACGTATTGGCTAATACCTCTGACGTGCTAGTGGTTAAATCCACAGCCATAGTATTGACGAGTCTTTAGAGTCCACTACACTTTCAGTTACTCAAGCTTTCGGGCGAAACGCTGTAGAGGCCGTATGGAGATATGGCAGGGTCCGATCAGATACGTGCGGTATTGCACGGATCAGGATCGGACAGTTTTGTACTAGTAGCCGTATAGTTATATGGCAGGGTTCGATCTAATACGTGCGGTATTTCACGGATCAGGATCGGACGGATATTACTAGCCGGCTTTGGCTTAAGCCGGATCCTAGTTTAGTACAGTGTAGATTTTGTCTCATTGCATTTGTATCCGGTCGGAATACAGATGCGGGTGTGTATGCACAGTATCGAGGTTTTCCTGTAATTTATTACGGGACCAGTTTTCTGGAGTTGCCAGTTTACATTCCGTTCCGGCCGGTTTTCCTTTGTTCTTTCCCGGCCGGACTTTTCCGATGGAGGGGGTAATTTGCAGTTTTGCAAATTACATTTGTGGAGGGGGTTTCTTGCATTATGAGGCATTATGATGGTTTAAGCATCTTTTCTTTTTCCTTCATAATGGTTAGCATTTATTGTGATTGGATTTGAAAAGGATTAGATTAGAAATGAGATGAGTGTTGATGTGAAAACTTGCTTTTGATGTGGTCACCTCTTTGATCTCCTACACTCACCTCCCTTGTTGAAACCCACCCTTTTCTTGTGTGGCCGGCCAATTGAGGGAGAAGAGGGAATTCATTTTGTAGAGTGATATCTTCATCTCATTTCATTTTTCCTTTGCTAGAAAAATGATTCTATACATCTCTCCATAGTTCATTCTTTGATTCCTCCATCATGGCAACAACAAAACCTCAAAGAGACAAGCATCTTCTACACTACATTCTACAGCATTTCTTGGGCATGTCGACTTGCCGGCTTCATGCCCGAGTTGCCTCGGTATTGAGGCGGGAGCCCGTAAAAGACGCAGGCGATGTGGTGCCCTTCCGGCGAGGAGGCGACGATTTGGAGACTAGTTTTTCCGCGGGAGATTGGGACGATGTCGAGAAGACCGGAGGACTCGGATCACTCGGTATACTTCTCTTCCCATCTCTTGTTAGCTAGTATAGGTTAATGGTTAACGATCCGGGTTTTCATTGTCCGCGGTAGCGCCAGTTTAAAAGATAAGAAAAATTTTTATTCCGTATTTTGGCCTCGAATAGACGGTCGGGGCGCTGCCGTGGCGCAACAATCACGACCGTGGAATCCGTGTTTTATACAGGCTCGTATTAAAACACGGACATCCTAGAATATCCAATATTTCATATATGTTCTTCGGCTGCAATGTTCTGTGATGAGATCATATTACTGCCTGAGATGAATGTTTATATTATATATATGAGATATATGTTATATTGCAGATTTCGTTTCAAATGTGATGCTTATGAAGCATAATTAAAATGGGACTTTATTAATGAGATTAATGAAACTAAAAGAAACCTAAAGATGTTGTAGAAACTTGTTTAAAAACTGGTTGCTCTAGTTCTTGCTTTGTATAGCGGTGTTCCTTGTAGAACATCCAGCACCTTATTCGATAAGGAAAGAGCCGAGATCCCTTCACCGGGAGTGACCTCTTTAGCGAAACTAGCAGATGCTGCATACTCGGTTTGTCTTTTGATTGCTTCTATAATTTTTGCTTTGCAAATTGATATATGTGAAATATCCTGCACCTTATTCAATGATGAAAGAGCCGAGATCCTTCACCGGGAGTGACCTCTTTAGCAAAACTAGAAAAGGCCGAAAAAACATTCCATTCAAAATCACTCGATTCTACGACGATATCAAGTTCATTAAGCAAAGGGTTTTCTTAAAAAAACCTGTCGTAGCCCTCCGTCATTTCAGATAAGTATTACTTAGTATTCGTGCTGCGTTAGTTTGGCATGCGTTAAGGCATAGTGTACGGTAGCTAACTAATGCTTATCTGCTAGCATACGATGCGATTTTATTAGGGTATTCGTACGGCGTTGTTTGGCATGCGCCAAGGGTCGTACGATTAGGTTTAATTCAATCATGAAATGTACGGGTTGAACTTGACTAGCGGACTATGGGTTGTTTGGCATGCGCCAAGGTCATAGCACGCTAGGGATAAAATATTATTGAGAATTTCAAGTGTTAGAATTTGCAATAAGATTGCATACCTTCTATGAGATAGTTGGATCCCGATACCCGCTGCGAGTAAGAGTTACTCCTGGGAGAGTTTTACACATTATAATTAGCCGATCAAGTGGGTGTCTAGAAAGGTGTTAACGGGGCTGCGCCCCTGGGAAAACGATGTTTATTTTAATTAGGTCCGTGCGAAAGCGCGGGGAACCTCCCTCAAAGTAGCGGCACTGTTCTGGCTGAAGGATTGGCGAACTTGTAGAGTGTAATTAAACCCGGCTAGTCTTTCCTTTTAGGGTTTGAAGGAAGATTTGACTAAAACAGTGGGAGACATCCTGATTAGATATATTAATAACCAATCTAATCTTGCAAGAGTATACGCTGAGTGTTTTCTTCTCTCTCTCTCTAGGTAGCGATCATTTCACGCCTTAAATCAAGATAATAATACGGATGTATTGACCGCACCCGCTTGTTATACTGCGCTAGGGAATGTTGGTCCCGCTCCAACTTATAATTGTTATAAGACAGAGCAGGAAATAGGAGATTACCAGAATTCCCGTGCCATCCAAACGAAGAAAGTGCATGCTGATGCATCTTCTTCGGGTGTGTTCATTACCAAGAACTGTTTCTCAGTATCCTTTACGTCCTGGGTGTGAGATACCGGATCAGGATCCCGCAAATGTAATTTGTTACACGGGCTACAGACAGGTAGAGAACTGAGAACGGGTGATAAGTTTCAAGAGTTGGAAATGATACAAGTGTTGCAGCCAAGTCTGTTGGCAGTTATCACCCTGTATTACCAGAATACATTGATTCTGAACAAATGTTATTAGATACCGAACCTGATATACAACATCATATCAATCTCATTATTAGTAAAGAAGGATATAATTTTGTACTGTTGGATAATGTTTTGAACATTTCCTATATCAAGAGTTGATCGGTTCAGGCACGTTATCTAAAAGCATAGATTTTCTAAATCAAACCACAGTTCTTAACGTAAAGAACACACACAAGAGGAAGAGTTCAGAAATGAACGAATCATTCTTTAGGCATTATAGACTAGGTCATATTAATGCGACCCGACTAGCTGAAGTTACATTAAGATGCATATTTAAATTAGTTTGAATTTACATCTTGTGAAACTTGCCGGTCATGTCACAAAAATAAGATGACCACAACTCTGTTTATTGGAAACAGAGAAAGAGTTAGTGAACTCTTTGGATTGATACATGGTGATGTATGTAAGGTCCCCTGTCTACACATGCCAAACCGGTTCTTTGTACTTCATTACATTCACTGATAATCTCTCAAGAATCAGACATATGTTCCTGTTGAAACACAAGTCCGAAGCGTTTGAGATATTCACAGAATATAAGTTAGAAGTAGAGAACCAAAAACGGGTATAAGTATTATGTCCTTTGATAAGATCAAGGAGGAGAATGCTTGAGCACGGAATTCGTGGACTATTCTAAAGGAGAATGAGATTCTCTCTCAGCATTACTCCTCCGTATACACCACAGCACGTCGGTGTATCGGGACGGAGCAATGACACCCTATTTGATATGGTGTACTCTATAATGAGTACTACTGAGTTTCCTATTTTCCTTTTGGGAGTTATGCACTTGTGAAGCTGCATACCTATTGAATAGGGTTCCAATCAAATCAGTTGCCTACCACTCCATATGTGATACGGTATGGGAAGAGCCCATATCTTAAGTATGTTAAGATTTGGGGTTGTCCGTCCTATGTCTAAAAGCATAATCCAGACAAGCTCAAGGCAAAGTCAGTTCTGTGGAAGTTTGTTGGATATCCCAAGCATTCGCAAGGGAATATCTTTTACCAAACCGTGGAACAAAAGATGTTTTTTTTCTCAGCATGCCACCTTTTTGAAAGGGAATTTCTTGTGAAGAAATTAGTGGTCATGATGTAGAACTGGAAAAAGTTCCAGTTATACAAACTGCAGCTGATGATTTGGTAGAACCAAAAGATTCAATAGTTTCCAACGAATCTCATCCTCTCCGCCGATCTAGTAGGGTTGCTCACCCACCTGAGAGATACTTCGGTTTTCTCTATGACAGTGGGAGCGAGGATTGCATCATGAGATGATGACCCAACTTGTTTCGAGCTGGCCATCATGACTGTGACTCTGTAAGAATGGCTGGATGCTTAGCGATCTGAGATGGAATCCTTATACACCAACAAAGTATGGACTTTGGTTGCTTTATCTGAAGGGTTAAATCCCCATCAGGAGCAAGTATATCTTGAGAAGATTACTTGGTGTACGTGAAAAAGTTGAGACTTTCAAAGCTATGCTTAAGTCCATCCAGATCCTACTTGCCACGGCTACATACCATGACTACGATATCTGGCAGTTGGGTGTCATGACTGCTTTTTCTAAATGATGATTTGGAAGAGAGCGTCTGTAAGTACACAGCCAGAGGGCTTTGTAGACAGTGGGAGCAGTGGAAACATGTGCAAGATGTTTTATATGATAAATCAGGCATCGCGGAGTTGGAACGTCTGTTTTGATGTGGTAGTTAAAGCGTTTGACTTCATCAAAATGGTAGATAAACCTTGTATATACAAAAGGGTAGTAGGGAGTATGGTGGTGATCCTCGTATAGTACGTAGATGACATACTCTTGATAGAGAAGGAGTTTCCTATGCTACGCTTGGTCAATCTCCTCTTATCATAAAGATTCTCCATATATGATCAAGGTGATACCTCCTAAATCCTGGGTGATGGATCTATGAGATATATCTAATTGGATGTTAGGATTCTCACTAGTTGCAGTGAGATGGTATCAATCGATCCTGAGGAGAATCACTGGAAAGGTTCCAGGGTGATAAGAATGACTGAATGTCAGCCGCAGGCATTGTCTTTACCCTCAGTGGAAGGACGGTATGTTGGAAGAGTTCCAAGCTAGATAACGTGACTTACTAGACGATTAAAGGCAAGATATATCGTTACCAAGGATGCTACCAAAGAGGCAGTCTGGATATATTTTAGTTCATGAGATGAACTTCGTTCCTGCCATTGTGTGACAATGGAGTTGTGGCTTATGCCAAGTAACCCCCGTCCCATCAGAGATCCAGACTTATTCTTAGGCAGTATCGCCTGATCATGGAGATGGTTTATCTCCAGGTAGATCGAGGTTAGGAGAGTAGACACAGAAGACAACAGCGCGGATCCACTCACAAAGGCCTATTTCCGAGTAGAGACTTTTATGGGATGGTTGAGTATGAGATACTTCAACCACAAGCTGATTGTTGGGTATGCGATACCACAACAGATGGCCCTAGTGCAAGTGGGAGATTGTTAGTTATATATATGCCCTAGAGGCCATTACTGTACATACGTTGTATATTGTAGTGGATGCTTGGGCATATATAGGGAGGACTTTCTTGCTCGACATGATAGTATGCTATCTGGTTACTCTTTATCTTAACATGTACTCTGATTGTCTCTATGTCACATGTTGATAAAACCCTTAGGATGAGTACTTGACTACCAGGACTATGATGCAGATCATACTAGCGAGGACAGTGTAGTCGCCAAGTACATCCTTCAAATGTTCCTAGTCGTGGGAGTACCGAGACAGGTGATTGAATTTTTTTCTTGATTGGATGTGAAAATATCAATTCAAATAGTCCCCGATTTCGGCGCCATTTGAGTGATAGTAAAATGCGAGACTGAGTAAGTAAATAAAATCGATAAGAGTCTCTTTGTGTCGGTAATTAGAAAATTGAATAAAGTTCACAATCAAAAAATTATATTTGACCGCAATCAACTACGGTGTCAGTTGTAGATCGTAAGCGAGTGCGGATCGTCCACAGGGATTGTGCGATTCGTTTTTATATTTGATTTGTTTGAATCGAAAAGTTAATCGAAAAGAAAAGAAAACATGATTCAAGAATTAATCAATTGATTCAGGTGTCACGAGTTTAATCAAGAATCAAGAAACTGATAAACAATCAAGAATTGGGTTTCGATAATTTTTCCAACCAAAATGTCAAGAATCTAAATGAGGCTCGTAGGAATCGATCGGATCTATAGACGTGATGTAATCTCAAGATTTCGTGTTCTTGTCCTTCGAAGGATTGATACTAGATCGATGATGGTCGACGAAAGTTAGGGCTTTCTTGATGAAACTAGGGTTTCATCGTTTAACCCTTGTTCTTTCGTTGATTATCATTCACATTCTAGCCTCTAGCAATTTCAAGAAATGATCGTAACTCCCCAATCTCGAGCGATATCAATCAAGAAAGCATCGCAACGAATTGGGTCGTCGATTCTTGATCTTGCTAGGGTTTACAAAACTCGTAGGATTCAAGAATCGATTTAAGATATATTACATCATCATTCTATTGATCGTCTCGACTCCTCGACGAGCGGAGTATTACTCAAACATCACAACAAGAATTATAACTAGAAATTTAGATTGAATCATGATGCAAGAATTTAAAGAAAACAAGACAAAAGAATATCACCTTTTATTTATATCAATAATTTGATTAAAATCGCTCAAGAACTATAAGAGGAAGAACTAAATTGTTGAATTGGCGTCGCTCGGCTTCGTGAGTCGCGGATCGGCTTGGACCACTTGCTCCGTTGAAGATCGGCTCGGCTCATAAAAGGTTGCAAGGCTTCTTGCTTGATGGGTACTCTGGATCTTGGCTTTTGATTGGAATTAGGGTTAGGGTTTCACACAAGTCCTCTCACTAGACTTGTGGAAGAAGAAGATGAAGAGGGTAAAAATGGCTCCAGTTTGATACTAGAATTGGGTAAAGATGATTAGTTCATAACCCTAGGTCTAGGCTTCTATTTATAGACTTCCCAAACCCTAGGCCATTGTGAAGTTCCCTCCAAAAGTTTGTTGAGGAGCTTCTAGAAAGAGTTTGTTAGGCTTAGCTTAGGGTTTAAGCTAGGGTTTAAGAAGAAGTTTCTAGAATGATAGGCTAGTTTAGTGTTGATCCCAAAGCTTGCTGATCTGGCAGAAGTATCTGGAGTCTTCTGGAACTTGGAGTGTCTTTCTGAACTGTAGGAGATGAGATAGGAGTTTTGGTGCGAAGATGAAGTGGTGACGTCATCAAGTCGCCGCGGAACCGCGGCGCAAGCCGGCTCTGGCCGCGGTTCCGCGGCCATGTTGGCTCATTGGGGCTTCAAACTTCCTGTGTTGATTTTTGATGTCTTCAAGTACATTCTCTGATATGTTGAATTCCTAAATCCCCTTTACATTAATACCAGATTCCAAATCATTGAGTTGTCTTCATGTTTGATCAGCACCATGTTATTTTTGGCCTTTCTTCTGGATTTTCCTGCACAGATCTCAAAACAAGTGTTGCGCAATATAGGGATGATGCGATGCCATGAATTGCAGTCAATTTCCTTTATAATGTCGGTTTAATAGTCTAATACATGCAATCTGATATTTTGCGACAGTTTTGCTAATATGTAAAATATGAATGCCGAACACTTCTATATGAATGCAAATGATGAGGAAATTTCCGGCTAAAATATGCAATATTTTCGACTAATCAAATTCCACCAAACTTAATTTCGATCGTCTCGAGTGAAATTTTTTATTAAAAAGAGAAGGAGAAAATAAAGAAAGAGAAAAACTAACTAGTACACTTTCGTAGGCAACACGATTGCACTGAGCACGTGCAACAAGCCTTTAAACCTCTAGGTGTCCCTAGTAGGAGGAGTGTTGTCTCCTGAGGGTTTTCAGCGGATTACACCCACAAAATCCAATAATAAAAGAAAGATCATGAATATTACATTTAAAAACAAGAATTGTGAAAGAAAAGCCTTGAACTAAGCTAGCTTTTCGGTTGTCATGAGCCCTATCTTAATGGTCATGAAAAGATGTCAGAAATCACGTCCTCCCTCAATAAAACATCGTCTTATTTTTCATTCCTATCTTTCTTCCAAACATCGATCATATAACCCTGCATGTGTGTAAAGGACATCCCTACACCCGGAGAATTCAATTCAAGCTATCATACTCTTGCCCATCAGCCTCAGTACTTTTTAATTAATGAATATTTAGATGAGATTGCTCACACACTTTCATGCGACCGTTAATACTTCTTGAGGTACTAACCGACCGATTACTCCTGTGCTTGCTTACTTGGACCACCTTAGGCATAGCAGTGACTCCCAGACCAGTTGGCCTTAGGGCACTAGGTGAAGAGGCACCCTCGCTATACATTTTTTATTACCCTTGGTGATAACAAAACCAGTGTCCATTTTTCTCACCACTTTATATTTTTTTATTCATTTTTTCTTTTTATTTCCTTCATACTTTTGGCTTTAAGACAAGTGTATTTCAAGGTATCCTCTACTCTCCCAGGCTTCAAGACGTGTGTAAGTGCGAATAGCAGGGTAGCAACGTTCAAAATGTTTGGCTTCCAGGATAGAAACTATTTTTCAGACTTATTTTTATCCTCAGATTAGTGATGTCCTTCATCTTACTAACCCTTGGGACAACTGCTCATAACTACTTATTACTAGTTCGTATAAGAAAACTTCTAATTTTCTTAGTTTTCTTAAATTTTTCTAATCTTATGGATGTAATTGTTCACTATCCAAACTTTCATTATCTTATTTATATACAAAAAAGTGTAAATATTAAAAATATTTTTATACTTGAAAATTTTTAAATTTTTTATGGGTTTTGAAAAATTTTAAATTTTTTTTAGATTTTTAAAAGAA
Source organism: Agapanthus africanus (assembly GCA_030015575.1). Classification (NCBI taxonomy): domain Eukaryota; kingdom Viridiplantae; phylum Streptophyta; class Magnoliopsida; order Asparagales; family Amaryllidaceae; genus Agapanthus; species Agapanthus africanus. The sequence goes on along the minus strand of JASDDO010000012.1, from coordinate 385,103,210 downwards.
ATGTTTTGTGCTTATGCAAATGATATGCTAATGATGCAAAAATAAGAACAAACCTCCCCCAAACTTGTTTTCAACAGTGTCCTCACTGTTGCCAACTGCTATATCTACAAAACCTGTAAGTCTGGGAAGAATTATTAGTGGGGGCAAAATATATAACTGAAGAACTTCCCCCAAACTTATTCTTTTCACTCACCATCAAAAAAAAAATGATGCAATGATATACTGGACATGAAGGTGAGACGGAGGAATTTTAATCCAAATAAACTGGCTCTTGTAAGAACAAGAGCTCCTCCGTGGGGTCAGTGGAAAAATACGGCTTTAATCTATGTCCATTTACTTTGAAAAAAGTTCCGTTTTTAACATTTTCTACTTCTACTGCCCTGTGCGGGTATACAGACCGCACAACAAAAGGTCCCTTCCATCGAGATCGGAGCTTACCCGCGTGAAGGTGTAATCGTGAATCATAAAGAAGGACTTGTTGACCAGGTGAAAATGTTTTCCTCAAAATATTTTTATTGTGAAAAACCTTAGTCCTATTCTTTGTGATTACAGCGTTATCATAAGCTTCATCGCGGAGTTCGCATAGCTCATTAAGTTGCAGCTTCCGAAAGTTGCAAGTAAGGTTTAGATCAAAATTTATTTCTTTAATGGTCCACAATGCTTTATGCTCTATCTCGACAGGTAAGTGACATGCTTTTCCAAACACTATCCTATATGGAGACATCCCTGTTGGAGATAGTGCCCTCATAGTCAATTATTGGATCACATGTACGTGATTGCAATGATTGCGGAGGACCTATACCGGTAGGACAGTCTTACTCGAGATGATAGTATGCTATCTGGTTTGCCTTTATCAGTCGTGTACATGATCAGGTGACTGATTACATGTTGCACTTTGATAGAGCCCTTAGGATCTTGCTTTACCACCAACAGTATGATGGCGATCATATACGTGAGAGTTGGGTGGTTTATACGCATATCCTTAATTGTGGTCCTTAGTCGTGGGAGTTTCGAGACAGGGCATCGATACTCCGGAGTAAACTAGTGTGTACAGTCGAGACCCCGACGAGGGGCGGTGGCCGGTCTCACAAGCCACTGGTGTCAGTTGGATCACCTAAGATGTACACAGGTGCTCATTGGGTTATGAGTACACCGGACAGGTCTCGCCGGGAATCTGCTAGTTAGTATTATATCTACTGTCAGTTAGCAGTTCCCTGGTGACATGTGTACAGGTTAGTTCATCGACCTGAGGTCGTCATTTGTCTCGAGTGAGTTCCCACTGTGCTTTGATTTCTACCCTACCACGGCTCAAAGGAGTCATGCAAACAGGTAGCTTTTGGGTACAGTCCCGAGCCATATGGAGGCACGTGAGCGGATCGGCAGGGGATTCGTCTCTCCCGGTATTGGGGGCGAGATCGTGCTGTGTCTAGGAGAGCCATTACACAAAGTCCTTGGCCATGGCAGGAGATTTACTGGTAGGTACTCCAGTAGTATCTCAGGGTGTTATTGGGCTTCACTCCGACACGACTTATACTGCTATTGGGGGTCTGACGTTAATAGCCCCCTAGGCAGATATGCGATACTCATAGACGAACGGACCGGACTGTATATACATTGTCACTGTTAGGCTCAGTAGGGTTTTCCGGATGAGTGCGCTCATCGGCATCCCTTGAGGTCAGTCCATGGGCAGCCGTTACGCATTGCTAGTGCCGCTGACGGTTTGTGGTTAAACCCACTGCCAGGGTACTGACGAGTCATTAGAGTCCCACACAGACAGTTTCCCAAGTTCGGGCGAAACGTTGTAGAGGCCGTATGGTTTTATGGCAGGGTTCGGAAAATGCACGTGCGTTTACGCACGTGTTATTTTTCGGGCAGATAATACTGGTCGGCTTTGGTTTAAGCCGGATCCGAGTATTATATTGAGTAGGTATAATATCTTTGTCTCAGTTGCATTTGTATTCGGTCGTAATACAAATGCGGGTATATTTATACAGTTTCGGGGTTATCCTGAAAGTCGTTTCTGGATCACTTTTGGAAGTTGCCAGTTTTCAGTTTTCTATCAGCCGTCTTTTAACATTCGGTTAAATACGGATTTATCTTTTCTTGGAGATGAGAGAGTCTTGCTTCTAGAAGGTTCTAGATGATGACTAGGCTTCATGACTCATTAGTGCATTAATGGTTTTTTGATGATGTGTTTAATGACTCATGCTTTGATATTAATGGTTTTGTTTTCCTTACGATATTTGTTCATAATATCTTTTGCTTGTGGTCACCCTCTTTCTCCTACGGTCACCCCCCCTCTTGCTATAAGAGGCCGGCCCCCTCTCTCTCTCCTAACACTCTCTCACTTGAGTTTTTTTATGGTTGTAAAAAGATATGATAGTATTTGGGGTGCATGGAATTTTACAGTTCATTTCATTCCATCACCCGATTCCCTCGGCAACTTCAGTAACCGATCGTCCACGGATTTGGACGAAGTGAGACAAAGTCATCTACTCATTCTCTACATCATTCTTGGTCGTCTCTTTTAGCAAACTTGACGATCGAGTTGCCTCAAGTCAGAGGCGGGAGCCCGTTTAAAGAATCGTCGATGTGGTGCCACCTCGACGAGGATATCGGAGATCGACGAGATCGGAGCAGCCGCAACGGAGCGTGGGATGATGGTTGAAGAACGAAGGACTCGGATCGTTCGGTATAACCTTTCTACACTCTTTACAGTTTATTAGTTTAGCAATAATGGCAGATCCGGGTTAAAGTATACGATAGCGCCAGTTAAAAAGTTTTTGTTCCGCATTTGGCGTCTGTAGACAGCCGGGGCGCTAGCGTAGACTTACAATCCCTAGGTCGGTTTTATATGCAGTTCGGAATGCCCAAAGAGCATCCGTCAGTTTGGTCGACCAGTCTTTTCTATTTTTAGCAACAGTTTTCTCCAGGATAAGTTTGATTTGTCTGTTTGAGATTTCAGCCCGCCCTCTTATTTGGGGATGATAGGGTGTAGAAAGTCGGTGGTTGATTGAGTATTTTAGCATCAGAGTCTCGAAAGACCTGTTGCAGAAATGTGTCCCATTATCGCTAATAATAGCACGTAGGTGTCCAAATCGCGAAAAGATATTCTCTTTTAAGAACTTAATGACAACTTTCTTGTCATTAGTGCGACATGGAATGGCTTCTACCCACTTTGAGACATAATCAACCGCCAGCAGTATGTACAAATTCCCAAAGGAGTTGGGAAAAGGACCCATAAAATCAATGCCCCAAACATCGAATATTTCAACAACCAAGATGGGTTGCGGAGGCATTTCATTCCTCTGGGAGATTCTACCCGTATACTGATATTGTGTACAGGTTTTGCAATGGTCAAATGCGTCCTTGAATAAGGTCGGCCAATAAAATCCACATTGCAAAACCTTCTCCGCTGTCTTTCTAGGACCGAAGTGACCCCCACAGGCCTGATCATGACAAAAAGAAAGAACACTCTTGAACTCTTTATTCGGGACACACCGGCGGATGATCTGATCAGGACAATATTTAAACAAATAGGGCTCATCCCAGTAATAGTGTTTTACTTGGGATAGAAAACGGTATTTGTCCTGTTTTGACCAATCGCTGGGTATCAATCCCGTGGCATGATAGTTCACAATATCCCTGAACCATGGTTCATTAGATACGCTCAAGAGTTGCTCATCAGGAAACGAGTCATTGATCGGCAGGGTCACAGGGGAAGAAATGATGCGCGAAAGATGGTCAGCTACTACGTTTTCACATCCTTTCTTATCTTTGATAACAAGATCAAATTCTTGTAAAAGAAGGATCCAACGTATTAGTCGACCTTTTGCATCTTTCTTCGCCAGAAGATGTTTTAAAGCGGAATGGTCAGTGTACACAACTATAGGTGATCCAATTAAGTAAGGCCTGAATTTTTCTAATGAAAATACAACCGCTAAAAGTTCTTTTTCTGTGGTTGTATAATTGATTTGCGCATCATTCAGGGTCTTGCTGGCATAGTAAATCACGTGTGGCATCTTTTCGATGTGCTGTCAGACTGCACCTACTGCAAAGTCGGATGCATCACACATCAGCTCAAAGGGGTAGTCCCAGTTTGGTGATGATAAAAAGGGGGCTGAAGTGAGTGAGTGTTTAAGTGAGTCGAAAGCTGTCTCGCATTCCGAGTCAAAATGGAAGGTCGTATCCTTGGCCAGGAGAAGAGTTAAAGGTCTAGCAATTTTGCTAAAGTCCTTAATGAATCTCCTATAAAAGCCCGCATGGCCAAGGAAAGAGCGAATATCTTTAACGCTTTTGGGATGAGGGAGATTTTGAATGACATCTATCTTAGCTCTGTCAACCTCAATGCCTTTCTGTGAAATGACATGTCCAAGAAGAATTCCTTCTTGGACCATAAAATGGCATTTTTCCCAGTTCAAAGTCAAGTTCTTCTCTTTGCAACGAGTAAGAACAGCGTCAAGATTTGCTAGGTAATCGGAAAAAGAGTCTCCAAAAATCGAGAAGTCGTCCATAAAGATCTCCAAAAAATTCTCTACCATATCAGAGAATATCCCCATCATACACCGCTGAAAGGTAGCGGGAGCATTGCATAACCCGAAGGGCATGCGACTGTAAGCAAAGGTACCAAAAGGACAAGTAAAAGTGGTTTTATCTTGATCCTTTTTGGCGATGGGGACCTGATTATAGCCTGAGTATCCGTCCATAAAACAATAATACTCTCGTCCCGCTAAGCGTTCCAGCATTTGATCGATGAATGGTAGAGGAAAGTGGTCTTTCCTCGTGGCAGCGTTGAGTTTTCTATAATCGATACATACACGCCACCCAGTTTGGGCGCGTGTCTGAATCGACTCATTCGCCTCATTGGTTATAACAGTGATGCCGGATTTCTTAGGAACGACATGTATAGGACTCACCCATTAGCTATCGGAAATGGGGTATATAATACCATTATCTAAGCATTTGACGATCTCTTTCATGACCGCTTCCTTCATGACGGGATTCAACCGTCTCCGTGGTTCTCGGGTTGGTCTGGCATCATCCATCACATGTATATGATGTTCAACTATCAAGGGACTAATCCCTTTGATGTCCGCCATACTCCAACCAAACGCCTCTTTGTTAGATCTCAATACCGATAAAAGTGCATTCTCTTGCTCTAATGCTAGAGAAGCAGAAATTATAACCGGTAAAGACTCCTTCTCACCTAAAAAAGCATATTTCAGATGAGAGGGTAAAATTTTGAGATCTAATTCAGGCGGAGAAATGATAGAAGGAGGGATCATTGAGTGATTTTTGGATTTACAAAGAAGCTCAGAGCCTGTGAAAGATACAGACTCGGGTGGAGAAAAGTCAGAAGTGCAGGACTCAAGTGTAGAAAAAGTGTCCTCACTAAGATCTTGTGTAAAGTCAAACAGAGATGTGGTAATGTCATCGAGATCAGTAAAGCAAAGTTCCTCAGCTCCACAACTATCGGGAAGGATCTCATGGACAGAGCACACATCTAAAATATGAGCAGAGGGTTCTGATGGCTGACTTCCAACTTTGTAGATATTTAGCTCAATGGTCATATTTCCAAATGATAAGTTCATTGAACCGTTTCTACAGTTTATAACAGCGTTGGAAGTGGCAAGGAAAGGACGACCTAGTATCACCGGAATTTGGCCCCGGGGGTTTGCTACAGGATGTGTGTCAAGCACAATGAAGTCTACAGGGAAAACAAATTCCCCGACCTTTATCAACACATTCTCTAATTCACCCCTTGGTTTGGTGATTGAGCGGTCTGCCATCTGGAGAGTGCAGTGAGCAGGTTTCAGCTCTCCAATCCCTAGTTGCTCATAGAAAGAATAAGGGAGTAGGTTAACACTTGCGCCAAGGACTAAAAGAGCACGATTTATGTTTTTACCCCCAATAGAAATCGATATTGTAGGACATCCTGGGTCCTTACGTTTCTTTGGTAGCTGGGGAATAAAAGCAGTGCTGATATTATTAGCTATAAAGACCTTCTTCGGCACTTGGGTCTTCCTCTTCCTAGTGCACAAGACCTTAAGAATTTTCGCATAAGCGGGGGCTTGTTGAATTGCATTTAGGAGAGGGATATTGATGTTAACCTGTTTGAACATTTCTATAATTTTCTCCATATGAGAACTCGTTCTATTCCCCTTAACCTGTTCGGGTAAGGAGCTTTCGCAATAAGCGCAGGGTCCATCATAGGAAAAGGAAGAGGGGGTAGACGAGATCCCAAAAGAGGTGTGGGGACCGTCTGTGGAGAACTATAAGGGTTGGGAGAAGGTGTCGAGCCTAGTGGGAAATGGAGAATAGGCTCTCGAGAAGGTGGTATGGTAGAAAAAGAAGGATCAGAAGGAGAAGTGTGTGTGTGGAAAGGTCTCAGCCGGGGTGTTGATATGATTTTCAGTATCATCAATACCTTTCCCGACATGATTGTTCAGCACTCTTCCCGATCTCAACGTTGTGATGGCATTTACATTGTAATGCCCAGGATTCTGTAGGGGTTGAGAGGGAAGTTTCCCTTTTTCTCTCGCACTCATTTCGGCTTTGAGGCGTGCGATTTCAGCTTCCATCGATCTGATACTCTCAGCTTGAGACACTGAGTTTTTCTTTATCTCACTGACGGAAGATCTAACCTCAGTCGAAACCTCTATGAAATTTGATAAAAGTGATTTCATGGTTTGAGTGAATTGAGAGAATTCGTCAGAACAGGACTGCATAGGATTAGACTATGCAGGATTGTTGCCCTGGTTTTGGAAATTTTATGACTGATAGGGGTGCTGAGTGAGTTGAAGGGGTTGCTGTTGTGGTGGAGGAAGAGCCCTTTGAAATTGATTCGTGTTTGGAACCGTGTTTTGAGATTGGTTTTGGATCCAAGCGAAATTCGGGTGATTCCTCCAACCCTGATTGTACGTGGAAGAATATGGATCGTTTCCAGGTCTTTGAAATGCGGCTTTAGAATGCTCGTGACCTTGAAACGCAGAGTTTAATGGACATTCTTCCGTTAAATGAGACGGATCAGAACAGCACCCACAGACAGTTTTGGGGAGTGACATTGTGTTTAGGGAGGCTGCAGAAAATTTATGTTCCATAGCGTCGAGCTTCTTTTGCATTGCTGCCATCTCAGCTCGAACACCTATGGACACATCTATTTTTTGTATGCCACCCCTATTCAATGGTTGGGTTCCACTCTCCCACTGTAGTGATTTTTCAGCGAACTCTTCTAAATACTTCCAAGCTTCCCCATCATCCTTGGTTATAAAAGTACCTTGACCCACGTTTTCAAGGCTCTGTTTAGTGCTTGAGTTAATGCCCACATAAATGATTCGGCAAAGTTCCCATCTCGGGATGCCGTGATGAGGACATTGAACCAATAGATCCTTGAAACGTTCAAAGCATTTAGAGAATGGTTCAGTAGGGAGCTGGGCAAATTGATTCAGTTCGCCACGGATTCGAGCTGTCTTTTGGATTGGGTAAAATTTCTTAAGGAATGCAGCGACGAATTCTTCCCAATCGTAATAGAGTGTGCGGTAGTGTTATATAGCCACTTCTCGGCTATATCGCACAATGTAAATGGAAGAAGTCGTAGACGCATCGCATCCACTGAAAGTTATGACGTACCCATAATTGCGCAGACTTTTTCAAATTTGGTAATGAAAACGTAAGCGTCCTCAGTCTCGAGTCCGTGGAATTTGGGTAAAAGATTGATATACTGGGGCTTAATCTCAAAGTTATCCCCATTGGCTGGTGGTGTGGATAAGCAGGTCGAAAGAGGACCTCGCAGTGGATAGCACCTCTCCTGGAGAGAGATGCGGGGTGGATTCTGCGCACCAACGGACGGCGGCAGATTAGGGTTAAAGAAGTTTGATGGAGTCGGATCCATCGGTGTGGGTGTGGTAGTGGGTAAAGAAGAAGTAAATGGAGAAATATCGACTTCTGAGTCGATAAAGGGTACGCGGACTAAACGGGCACTAGAATCCCGTGTCCAGCCTATCTTGTACTAAAAAGGGTTAGTAAAAGTGGCAGCGTTGACTTATAATTAGGGGTAATGAATGAATGCGGTGTTTGCTTTGAAAAAGGGATGGATTTTTGAAAAAATGATGCGACACAACAAATGCAACACACAAACCCTAGAATCTAGTGGTCACCTAGGTCCGGCTCTAGACCGCTCCTAACTGCCAAAAGACAAGTCGCGGGATAGAATCCTCCACTGCCTCTTTGTTCCCCTGTGGCCAGGTAAGTTCCAGGTAAGTGGGAAGGTACTCCACTACGTAAGTAGTGGGCCTAATTAATAACCACTAGTCTTCGACACACTTTCCTAGGCACCACAAGAAAACGTGGATAAGCAATGAATTACCCACGGCCTTCTTCTGTCCTAATTGAGCGCGACAGTCCTTAGAGTCATTTCTAGATTTCTTTTAGTTAATGTGGGTCAATGCGGATGCAAGTTTTGTGGTTTTCGGGGCCTAGGAAGGGTAATGAAATCCCCACCTAATTTGGATTTGGCCATGCCCCTTAGTATCCGTATTTATAATGCAATCAACCAAGAAACAAAATCACGCACAAATTTAATTTTGCAATTTGCGAGCTGCGATTATTTGCAAAGAATCCTGCAGCAAAGTATTAGTTGGAGCTAAAAAGAGGAGAGAGGAGAAGGTAAGAAATCACCTGAGAGAAAAATTTTGCAGAGAACCCTCAAGGCCACCGCGGTTCCGCCGCAATAGGAGGTTAATGCCGCCCTTCCGCGGTCTCTTGATGAGATCACTCCACCAAACTTTTTCAGGGAGCTTCTGTAGAGTCCCTCAGCTCTCTGGTATTTTCCAAAAATTTTTCCAAATTCCCAGCAAGCTCCAGATCTCCTTGCAATGAAACACAACAAATTGTTTAGGGTTTGCACGAATTTTGATCTAAAAAATCTCAATGAAATAAATCTTTCAATTCAAACTTTGATATAAAACGAATTAGCGCGCGATCCCCGGCAACGGCGCCATTTTGATTGAATTATTTTCTTGATTAGATGTGAAAATATCAATTCAAATAGTCCCCGATTTCGGCGCCATTTGATTGATAGTAAAATGCGAGACTGAGTAAGTAAATCAAATCGATAAGAGTCTCTTTGTGTCGGTAATTATAAAATTGAATAAAGTTCACAATCAAAAAATTATATTTGACCGCAATCAACTACGGTGTCAGCTGTAGATCGTAAGCGAGTGCGGATCGTCCACAGGGATTGTGCGATTCATTTTTATATTTGATTTGTTTGAATCGAAAAGTTAATCGAAAAGAAAAGAAAACATGATTCAAGAATTTATCAATTGATTCAGGTGTCACGAGTTTAATCAAGAATCAAGAAACTGATAAACAATCAAGAATTGGGTTTCGATCATATTTCCAACCAAAATGTCAAGAATCTAAATGAGGCTCGTAGGAATCGATCGGATCTATAGACGTTATGTAATCGCAAGATTTCGTGTTCTTGTCCTTCGAAGGATTGATACTAGATCGATGATGGTCGACGAGAGTTAGGGCTTTCTTGATGAAACTAGGGTTTCATCGTTTAACCCTTGTTCTTTCGTTGATTATCATTCACATTCTAGCCTCTAGCAATTTCAATAAATGATCGTAACTCCCCAATCTCGAGCGATATCAATCAAGAAAGCATCGCAACGAATTGGGTCGTCGATTCTTGATCTTGCTAGGGTTTACAAAACTCGTAGGATTCAAGAATCGATTTAAGATATATTACATCATCATTCTATTGATCGTCTCGACTCCTCGACGAGCGGAGTATTACTCAAACATCACAACAAGAATTATAACTAGAAATTTAGATTGAATCATTATGCAAGAATTTAAAGAAAACAAGACAAAAGAATATCACCTTTTATTTATATCAACAATTTGATTACAATCGCTCAAGAACTACAAGAGGAAGAACTAAATTGTTGAATTGGCGTCGCTCGGCTTCGTGAGTCGTGGATCGGCTTGGACCACTTGCTCCGTTGAAGATCGGCTCGGCTCGTAAAAGGTTGCAAGGCTTCTTGCTTGATGGGTACTCGGAATCTTGGCTTTTGATTGGAATTAGGGTTAGGGTTTCACACAAGTCCTCTCACTAGACTTGTGGAAGAAGAAGATGAAGAGGGTAAAAATGGCTCTAGTTTGATACTAGAATTGGGTAAAGATGATTAGATTCATAACCCTAGGTCTAGGCTTCTATTTATAGACTTCCCAAAGCCTGGGCCTTTGTGAAGTTCCCTCCAAAAGTTTGTTGAGGATCTTCTAGAAAGAGTTTGTTAGGCTTAGCTTAGGGTTTAAGCTAGGGTTTAAGAAGAAGTTTCTAGAATGATAGGCTAGTTTAGTGTTCATCCCAAAGCTTGCTGATCTGGCAGAAGTATCTGGAGTCTTCTGGAATTTGGAGTGTCTTTCTGAACTGTAAGAGATGAGATAGGAGTTTTTGTGCAAAGATGAAGTGGCGACGTCATCAAGTCGCCGCGGAACCGCGGCGCAAGCCGGCTCTGGCCGCGGTTCCGCGGCCATGTTGGCTCATTGGGGCTTCAAACTTCCTGTGTTGATTTTTGATGTCTTCAAGTACATTCTCTGATATGTTGAATTCTTGAATCCCCTTTACATTAATACTAGATTCCAATTCATTGAGTTGTCGTCATGTTTGATCAGCACCATGTAATTTTTGGCCTTTCTTATGGATTTTCCTGCACAGATCTCAAAACAAGTGTTGCACAATATAGGGATGATGCGATGCCATGAAATGCAGTCAATTTCCTTTATAATGTCGGTTTAATAGTCTAATACATGCAATCTGATATTTTGTGACAGTTTTGCTAATATGCAAAATATGAATGCCGAACACTTCTATATGAATGCAAATGATGAGGAAATTGCCGGCTAAAATATGCAATATTTTCGACTAATCAACAGGGCATCGATACTCCAGAGTAGACTAGCGTATGCGCTTCTTGACTCATATGATGGGCGATGGATGATCTCATATCCATTGGTGTTTGACATCAGAGAAGGTATACGGGTGCTCAGTGGAGACTGGGTACACTGGACGGACTCGCCGAGAACTCCCAGATGGTATTATACCTCACGTCAGATGGAAGTTCTTTGGTGACACTGGTACAAATTAGTCTGTTGACCCGAGATTGTCATAGAGTCTTGTGTGATTTGTAAGTCCATGCTACCTCTCCCGGTACTTTCGGGCAAGCGGAATTTGGTGAAAAACAATTTTTCTAGAGGTGGTAACACGGACTCAAAACCGGATATTTGTTAAACATCTAACTAACAACCTAACTAGGAGTTGTTAACTACTCGGTTAGGGGGTTATACCTTTCTTTCTTGATCTCCTTCGTCTTCAAGCCTCGATGGTTGTCCGGATCGCATCCACTCCGTCGTCTCCTTGTGCCGAAGATAGATCCACCTCGAAAGCTTCCACCTTTGGCTTCTTCTTCGATCTTTGAAGAAACTAGTTCACTTGGTTTGCTAAACCTTGTGAACTAGAATGAGTAGAGAAGAGTGTGTTGGGATTTTCTCTATGGTTCTTGGTTCTCAACACATGAGACAAGTGAACCATAGACTAAGGGAGGGAGAGTAAGAGGAAGGAGATGAGAGCTCAAGAACAAGAGAGAGAATGAGAATGATAGAATGAGAGAAGACTTTTCTCTCTTGGCTCTCATAATCCATAACCAACATCACAAAATAGTAATCAAGTATTGTGTAAATGGTTTAAGCTACAATAGCCATATCATTTCATGCACTCATTTCTCACAAGAGAAACAAGCAAGTAAAAAGTCTTTGCCATGAAATGATAGCCATTGTCATCATGATGGTCAACTAGTCCAATCTAGTCAACCGGTCAACAAAGTCAACAAGTCAACAAAGTCAACCCCTCAACAACCATGTCACCACAATACTTAATTAATATTATTGTTAATCATATATCATATTCTCATTAGGGTTGAGCAAAAAGTCAACGGTCAACAGTCAACAGTCAACAACCCTAATGAGAATCCCCTGTCTCTGTCTCTCCGTCAACTGTGCATACACACCCGCATCCGCGTTCCGAGGAACACGAATACATACTGGATAAATCCAATCTCAATACGTACACTAGGATCTGGCTTAAACCAAAGCCCGCTAGTGTAAACTGTCCGGACACTGTATGTGCATAAGTGCACGGATGTGACCGAACCCTGTCGCAAAACCATGCGACCTGCCGCAAGACCATGCGACCTCTACTCTTTTGCCTAAAGGCGAATAGCTTTCTGTGTGGGACTCTAATGACTCGACACTACGCTGACAGTGGGTTTAACCACAGACCGCAAGCGGCACTAGCTGTGCGTAACGGTCCCTAGGTAGATGTCGACAAGAAGACTGACGAGGTGAAACCCATCTGAACTCCTACTGAGCCTGAATGTGACATTCTCCGTACAGTCCGGTCTGTTCGTCTGATACATCGCATGGCAGGCCTAGGGGGCGGTAAACGTCAGTCCCCTAATAGCGGTACAAGTCGTGTCGGAGTGAAGCCCAAAACACCCTAAGATAACACTGGAAGCCTACCAGTATATCTCGATTGCCCTGGCCAGGGACTACTCGTGTAATGGCTCTCCTAGACACAGCGCGATGTGAACCCCCAATACCGGGAGAGGCGAATCCTGTCTAACCGTCACTGCCTCCAAGTGCTTCGGGACTGTACCCAACCACTACCTGTTTGCACGACTCCTTTAAGCCGTGATGGGTAGTAATCAAAGTGCAGTGGGAACACACACGAGGCGAAGTGACAGTGTCAAGTCAGCGGAAAAAGCTGTACTCATGTCACCTGGGAACTGATAACTGACGATAGGTATAATACCAACCGGTCAGTTCCCAACGAGTCCTGTCCAGTGTACTCATAACCTAACGAGCACCCGTATACTATCTCCAGTACGACGTACTGATGGCTGTGGGACAGACCATCTCCCACACTGGGATGAGAAGCGCATACGCTAGTCTACTCCGGAGTATCGATGCGCTGTTTCGATAGTCCTGCGACTAGGGACCTGTATAAGGATGTGCTTATAGATTATCCAGCCCCCACTAGTGTGACTGCCATCACAACGCTGGTAATCAAGCAAAGATCCTAAGGGCTCCACTAATGTGTATAGGTGATATACTAAAATAAACACATGTACACATTGAAGTAGAAACAAACCAAGTAGCATACTACTATATTGAGCAAGATTGTTTATACAAGGTGAATATCCCAAGCTTCCATTAAGCAATATACAAACTAGTATGATAAAGTAATGGCCTCTAGGGCATATACACTAACAATCTCCCACTTGCACTAAGGCCATGTACTGGCGTATCGAAGACCTATCATCTCGATCAACCGCTCGAACTGAGTCAGGGGCAAGGCCTTGGTGAATGGATCTGCACTGTTATCTTCTGAAGCGACCCTCCGAACCTCGATCTCCTGGCGATCCACGATCTCCCTGATTCGGTGATACCGCCTCAAGATGTGTCTGGATCTCTGTTGGGACCTGGGTTCCTTCGATAAAGCTATAGCCCCGTTGTTGTCGCAATACAGAGGTATTGGATCAACAATGGACGGAACCACCTGAAGTTCTTTCCAGAACTTCCTTATCCAGAAAGCTTCTTTTGCGGCATCAGATGCAGCGATGTATTCCGCTTCCATCGTCGAGTCTGCAACGGTTTCCTGTTTGGAACTCTTCCAACACACCGCCCCTCCATTGAGGGTAAAAACAAAACCCGACATGGACTTGGAATCATCCTTGTCACTCTGGAAGCTAGAGTCAGCAAAGGCCTCGATCTGGAGGTCTTTTCCGCCATACACCAAGAACATCTCCTTAGTCCTTCTCAGGTACTTGAGAATGTTCTTTACCGCTATCCAGTGTTTCTCCCCAAGGTTTGACTGATACCGGCTTACTACACTCAGTGCATAAGCTACATCCGGTCTGGTACACAACATCGCATACATTATAGAGCCTACCACAGAAGCGTAGGGTATAATAGACATGCGATCCCTCTCCAAATCAGTCTTGGGAGACATCTCTTTATAGAGGGTGATCCCGTGACAAGCCGGTAGGTTACCGCGCTTGGAATCTTCCATACTGAATCTTTTCAGTATAGTGTCGATGTACCTGGACTGTGAAAGTCCTAATATCCTCTTGGATCTATCGCGATGGATCCGGATCCCCAGGATGTATGAGGCATCACCCAGGTCTTTCATGGAGAACCTGTGTGACAAGAACCCCTTGACAGATTGTAGCATAGGAATGTCATTTCCTATTAAGAGAATGTCATCCACGTATAAAACGAGGAATACTACAGTTCTCGCTACAAATCTACTATAGATGCATGGTTCATCTGGATTTTTGATAAAGCCAAATTCCTTGACCGTCTCATCAAAACAGATGTTCCAACTCCGTGATGCCTGCTTTAGTCCATAGATGGACTTAAGCAACTTGCACACCTTTCCGCTGCTCCCACTCTGAATGAAACCCTCTGGTTGGTCCATATAGACACACTCCTCTAAATTTCCATTTAGAAAAGCTGTCTTTACGTCCATCTGCCAAATCTCATAATCGTGGAAGGCAGCTATGGCAAGAAGGATCCGAATGGATTTCCGCATAGCTACTGGAGAAAAGGTCTCGTCATAGTCCAAACCAGGTCTTTGACGAAAACCCTTTGCTACCAGTCTAGCTTTATAGGTCTCAACCTGTCCATCTACACCAATCTTCCTTTTGAAGATCCACTTGCATCCTACGGGTTTTACCCCGTCTGGAGCAACGTCCAACGTCCATACTTTGTTGGTGTACATGGACTCCATTTCGGTCCGCATTGCATCCAGCCATTTTACCGAGTCGACGCTCTGAACGGCTTGCTGGAAGCTAGTAGGCTCATCATAATCTATGATGCAATCCTCTCTATCCCCGTCTATGAGAAAACCGTAGTATCTCTCGGGCGGATGAGACTGCCTACTACTTCTGCGGAGCGGCATAGGAATGTCCTGTTCTTTTGAACCCTCTGGTTCCACTAAGCTTTCAGTAATAGTCTGTGGTTCTGGAATTTCTTCCAGTTCTACTGCGCTCCCACTTATTTCCTTTTCTAAGAACTGGTGTTCTAGAAAGTGGGTATGACGAGAAACAAGAACTTTTTGTTCCTCTTCGCAGTAGAAGAAATATCCCTTAGAATTCTTTGGATATCCCACAAACTTGCACTGTACTGAGCGTGCCTCGAGCTTGTCCGCATGCTGCTTTTTAACAAAAACTGGACTTCCCCATGTCTTAATGTGCTTAAGATAGGGTCTCTTCCCACACCACATTTTATATGGTGTAGTAGGCACTGTCTTAGTTGGAACTCGGTTCAAAAGGTATGCAGCTGATTCTAGCGCATACCCCCAGAATGATCGCGGTAACTCAGCGTTACTCATCATGGACCGTACCATATACAATAGGGTTCGGTTCCGTCTCTCCGATACACCGTTATGTTGCGGAGTGTATGGAGGAGTAAGCTGAGAGAGAATTCCGTTCTCTTTTAAATAATCCAGGAACTCGGCACTTAAGTATTCTCTACCTCGATCCAATCTTAGAATCTTGATACTTTTGCCGGTTTGTTTTTCTACTTCATTCTTATATTCCTGGAACTTTCCAAAGGCTTCGGACTTATGTTTCATTAAGAAGACATAACCGTACCTTGAAAAGTCATCCGTAAAAGTAATGAAGTAAGAATAACCGCTTCGCGCATGTGTATACATTGGACCGCACACGTTGCTGTGTACGAGTCCTAAGAGCTCGCTCGCTCTTACTCCGTGTCCAGTGAACGGAGTCTTTATCATCTTTCCTTTGAGACAGGATTGACAAGTGGTATACGATTGATATTCGAACGGATTCAAATATCCTTCTGTATGTAACTTCGTCAACCTTCTCTCATTGATGTGACCCAGTCTACAATGCCATAAGAAAGTCTGATTTATTTCCGGAGACTTTCTTTTGTGTGTATTCTGGACATTGAAAATCTGTGGTTGGTTTAATACGTATATACCATTGCTCAATATACCTGACCCAATCAAAACTTGATTAAGGTGAATGTTCACAACATTACTTACAAACGCAAATTCATAACCTTCTTTAGAAATTAAAGATACAGAAATGATATTACAAGTTGCGTTGGGTACAAAAAAGCAATTACGCAAAACCAAAACTTGTCCATCTGACATTCCCAGGTGATAGTCCCCCACGGCCTTAGCATCCATGCTAGCACCGTTTGCAACTCTGAGGGTCATGTCACCTGCCTTCAAAACCCTACGGTTTCTCAACGCCTGCAAAGAATTACAGATATGAGATCCTGATCCGGTATCCAATACCCAGGAAGTAGAGTTTATTGAAAGACAGTTTTCAATAACATACACACCTGAAGCTGAAGCCGCAACCTGCTTCAATTCCTGTGTCCTGGCTTTCCAAGCCCTGCAATCATTCTTCCAGTGACCTTCTTATGACAATAGAAGCATTCTTCTTTATCCACAAGCTGCCCCGCTTTCTTTTTGCTTTTGCTTTTCCCTTCGTATCCACTTTACTAACACCGCCCCTTGGTTTGGCGGGGGCTTTCTTCTTCTTTCCCTTGGCTTTCGCCTTGGACCTGGAAGAGGAAGATCCTCCTACAAACAAAGTGGATGTTTCCCTACCTTTCTGTAGGGTGCCCTCTGCACTCCTCAGCATGTTGAGGAGTTCTGAAAGTTCAACTTCTTTTTCTTGTAAGTTGAAGTTCAGGATAAACTAGGCGTAAGTGGAAGGAAGGGACTGGAGAATCAAGTCCGTATAGAGCTCATTCTCCAACGCGGTTCCAAGTTCCGCGAGCTCCTCAATGAAGCCAATCATCTTAAACACGTGTTCCACTACCGATGATCCGATGGCCAACCTTGCCGAAAATAAATTCTTCGACACTTCGTATCTTGCGATACGAGATTGCTCTCCATACAGTTCTTTTGTATGGAGAAGTATGGATTCAAGGTCCATATTCTCGTGCCTCCTCTGATGTTCGTTGTCCATCGAGGCAAGTACGAGGCACTTGGCCTTCGCGCTATCAATCTCCCAGGTCTTACGGATTTCCTTATCCGCGACGCAGGAGGTGGGACTTGGGATAGAGGGAGCTTTGGTGGTAAGAAGATACCCCAGCTTGTCCTAAGTGATTGCCATTTTAACATTCCTGAGCCAATCTTTGTAGTTTGGCCATGTCAGTATGTTTTTATCTAGAAGTAACTTAAGTCCAGTCATGTCGATTGGTCGCTGCAATTAGGAGAGAGAAGAAGAAACACTCAACATGATGCTCTTGCAAGTTTAGAGTCGTTTTTAGTTTGTCTAAACAGGACGGTTCCCACTGTTTCTCGAATCCCTCCTCAAACCAAAAAGGAAGAATTAGTCAGGATCAATCTCACCGTACAATACTTGCTTAACCGTTCGGCCAGGCTGGTGTCGGAACTTCGAGTGAGGTTTTCCAACGCTTTCGCGAAGTTCCTTAATTTAAGAACCTCTTTTCCCTGAGGGCGTAGCCCCGCTTACACCTTTCTAGACACCTACTAGGTTTATAGCATTGATCGTTAAGGGAGAAATTTCCCGAGGAGTAGCATATACTCACAGTAGGATCGGGATCCAAATATCATCGCGTGACGAAACTGAAGGAATCCTACCAGAATCATCACACTCCAAATGGTATGCAACACTAGCAAGTTTCAGTACTTATGAAACTCCCGATGTGGATTTTTGCCCCATGCTCTTATGACCTTGACTTTGGCCAAAATATCATAAGTCACATGTCAAGTTCTTCCCGTCACTATCCAGGTTAATTTGGATCCACCCGTACCTACCCTTGACTTTGGCCAAAATGGCAGTACGACTGTCCCAAACCAACGCATCTATCTATGCTACACATGAATACCCAATAGCTACCAATCACTATGCCTTGACTTTGGCCAACATACATAGCTTGAATACTATTGAATATTTATGTGAAACGACGGAAGGCTACGAATGGTTTTGGCGAAACTGTGAACGTAGTGAACTTGATATGGTCGATGGAACGAGATAGCTTTTAGAAGGAGTGGCTCAAACTCCGCATTTAAAAGTTTGTTTTGAAAAGAACCGAGTGGTTTTTCGAAAGTGTTCCAACGACTTTTACTTGGTTTATTTTCTTGCATTAGTTCTTTTAATGCGTGATATTCTTGCATTAGTTATTTTAATGCGTCCCATCATTTAGTCCTACCATTGCAGAAAACAACCAAAATATGACGTACGCTTATGCCATTCGCATTCGCCACGGGGCCCCGTCATTACCCATTAGGTTACTTAACTAACGAAAGAGCGGGGGCTGGGCTAGCGCGGCTGTAAAACATAAGCAAAGCCTAAATAATATCATATATAGATATATTGCAATGATAGACATTTCAGATCACAAATGAACACATTGGATATACTAGGAACCCGCAATTCGTACGAGCCTGTAACGAAAAGCAGATTACACGGTCGCGGTGAATAGCCAATACCCCACACAAGACCCCTACGGGTGCGGCAAACTACCCGCCAAGTACCCGAAGCGAAGCAACCTCCCTCATCCCCGTGAGTAGGCCACTCGGCACTTCGGCATACCCGGTAGTTTGTGCACCCCCTCCATGGGTCTATCCTAGGAGGAAAAACAATAAAAAGAAATTATACAATGACGGCTACAACCCCGACCCGGTTGTGCGGCCATACAAAAAATTATTACATCAATTTACAAATTTACATGAATTGAAAGAAAAGAAAACTCTCGTCTCACAACCCCTGGCTATTCACCCGCGACAATCCAATGAATTCATATACACATTCCAGCAACATTACAGATCACAGATTTGTATAACCCCCACTAATCGACATATAGCGATTAGCAGACGTTCAATACAAATATCACATCACAGAAAAACTCGTCAGCTTAAGTCTTTTAGAAGTTCGATCAAAAATACGGATCTATAGGCCCCAAATACAAAATTTTCGTTCTGGAAAATCTGGGCAGAAAATACATATTCCAAATATCCCAAAACAACCCCAGAAATACACTGCACCAAAATTGGACCCAGTCCGAGTCAACTCGGCCGCGGAACCGCGGCGGGAGCGTGCTCCCGCCGCGTTTCCGCGGTGCTTTGAACCATTCGTGGGACCAAATTTGGTGGTTATTCTATAAAAAGGCTGAGCCGATTTTTAAGATGAAATTTATCAACTTTTGAGCAGAATAAAAATCGGCAGAAACTTGGCAATTTTTGGTTCGTTTTTCAACTTTTCTTTGATCGATCTTCTAGCTACTTTGCTAACATGTTAGATAGAGTTTAACTAGGCTCTGATACCACTGTAAGTCCATGCTACCTCTCCCGGTACTTTCGGGCAAGCGGAATTTGGTGAAAAACAATTTTTCTAGAGGTGGTAACATGGACTCAAAACCGGATCTTTGTTAAATATCTAACTAACAACCTAACTAGGAGTTGTTAACTACTCGGTTAGGGGGTTATACCTTTCTTTCTTGTCACGCCCCGAATGAGCACGTGACTGGCACTTGAACCATATGAAGCCTATAGGACTCCATCTGATCCAAGTAAGCCAAAAGCCCAGAAATCTAAAACCATTTTGAAGAATAAGTAAAGAAAACCGGTTTAAAGAAGTGAGGGAATACAGGTTTAAAACCAAGGTTTTTAAATAACTAAGCCGAATGTGCATTTTAAAAACGGTACAGTCTTTTCTAGAAATTTCGGCAGAGTTTCCTTTGTAAAACTGGCCCCGAATGGGGTAAAACGATAATAACAAGATATAACATGATAAAGGCATCCCCAAGCGGGAGCTAGCTCTTCGTCAATCGACGGTCACAACCACGCAAGATATGATAATATACAACGCCAAGTGGCGAGGATCAAAACCAAAAGAAAACTCAAAAGTAGCAAGAAAACCGCAATACTACTAAGCGCGACTCTAAGGTCGAATAATACAACACTGTCTCTGAGTCTGAAAGAATATACAAGTTTTGGTTGATGGACAATTTCTAGATACAATGAAATAAATAAATACAAAGGTGATTCCTGATACAAAAGAATCCACCTACCAAAGCAATTCACCCGCAAGAAGGCAGTGTGCCAGAAATGCCGCAATAGAACCTGTACGGCAGAGCCTGCAAGAACTGTGGCACAACGGGGGTGAGTTGCCAACTCGTGAATAGAAACATCTACGAGGATAAATCGAATGCAAGACATAATCCTAAGTCAACGATCAGTAAAATATCCACAAGAGTACATCTGAGTGTAATAAGGTGGTAAGGTAACATCTAATCATGTATATAGTGCCAGGTACTCAGGTAACAACATGTCATCAGTGTAAGGTAAGTCTGCATGAAGTATCAATGAAGAAATATCAATAATATCAATACACATATATTAGCGTCCCATACCACTAATATTGGTGTAAGATAAATGTAAATCCAGTCTGTATATCTGTGGAACCCGTCCACCTGTCACCCACTGACAGCAAGCATCATGTATGCAATGTGAGGATATAAATAAAATCATGGAAAACCCATCATGAAACCCGTGCCAAGCATCGGCACGTAAATCCTCATCCATATGGGGCTCCGTCTGCGGATATCGGCCCTCGGCCCCGGCAGTATGAGTCAACCCATGTCCATCTCTGGCTCCGTCTGCGGATATCGGCCCGTCGGCCCCAGCAGTTTGCCCATCTCTCGGCTCCAGGCGGTATCCCCCGGATATCCGCCGAGCTCAGGTAAAATCACCGGTAGGTACTCGCCCGCCTCCAGGCTCAATCGGCATAACCCATCGATCATCTTGCCGAGGGGAACCATACCGGGCCCACCACGAACCCGCAAACGGTACATCACCTCCTCGAATCGGGTTTCAAGCACACGTCTCAGCACCGAGAAAACGCGTGGTGGACGCACCGAAATATCATATCACGAGGTACCGGGTTTTCATAAAATGCCTCTTTTCTTAAATAACCCCACGGTCCTCAAAACCAGAAATCACATGAAAATCCAACATCAAGCAGTAAATCCAATGCGATGTACTATGCAATCAATCCATGATATATGCGACATGTAAAGAGAGTAATCATATCGGAAATCATGCAACATGGAATAGGAATGCGCATATGTCGAATGAAGCATCATATCACAAATGCAATAGTACTACGGTGTAGTGACATGGCAATTATCGATGATGAAGTGTGTGAGCCGGCAAGTAGTGTACGTGAAACATACGCATCATCGATAATGGTGCTGGTGTCCTAACAGCATGATAATAGCATGGTAATGAACATATGCCAGCAATGCGGATAACATGAATATGAGGAAATCTAGTAATCAACAGCACAGTAAAGTATCTACTATGCAAACTACATCTAAGTATCCTGTCAATCAGGAGGGGTAGGTGTAGAAACCACCTAAAACTGAGTCAATGTATATATATGTAGACATATAGTCGGTGATCCCGCCTCAATGTCATATCGTAAGATATCCTCTAGCTCTGAGTGCGGATCTATCATCAATCACAGTGTAAGTACATGTGAAAAGCAAGGGTATATGTATAGGTGTAATTCTATCCTAGGGTTCGCGACTATGAACTACACTAGTCACTTATAACCCTACATATCCAAAATACACCTAATATCACAATACTATATAATAAGCTATCTACGGACTGCGGGGGTGCTATACGCCATCCACCCGACTTTCCCCCGTAGATGTAATCTACTCACCTTGCATCACCAATTGCGGACGTCACCACGTATGCTTGTCGTCCGAAGTCTTCATGGGTACCTACACATCAAAATATCGTATATGCGCATTAAAACCAAATCCAATCTAAAACGGCGCATAAACTCCAAAACGATACGATAAGGGGGCCTATAGGTGAGAACCTATGGCACGCCTTCAAAACCATCCATAATCCTCTATATTGTCGTATAAACGACAATAGTCGAGGCAAAACACATTCCACCATTTCAGAATCCAAAAATACGGAATACGGAAACACGAATCCAAAACGACAATATAGGATATATGTCCCAGATTTCACCCTAGACAGAATCTGTCAAAACTAGAAGTACCCAGGGCCAAGAATTGATGAAATGGGGCCAGGCACGCAAAACGAGGAGATTCCTCTCAGGTCTGGCCGCAAATTGCGGCCAGAATGGAGTTTTTGGCGGCCGGGAAGAAGAGACAGGGGCTAGGGTTTTGGGTGTTGCCTCTATGTTGCCTGCACATCTCAATTTCCACTCAATATTATTTTAGGGTTCTCGGGGTGTTAGCAGATTCCAATAACAGTGGCAGATTCCAGGTTTTTCCCCCGATATTGGTTTCTAAAATCCGTATTCTGGTGTTTGCTTCAGGTTTTGGGTTTCAATTCAAACACTAGGGTGTTGGTATAATCTTAACTGAGCTCAATTTCATAATGCAACACCAATTCACTCAAACCCTAACTAGGTTTCTCTCAAATCCATAATATCACACAATATCGATTCTAAACTAAACATGGGGTATAAGTAATGCATAAACCAAACTAATGATCCAGAAAATACCTCATTTGGCAACTCAAGAATTTTCTTGAGTTGCCCTCTAGTGGCCAAATCCATGCTTCTTTAGCTCCATGTGTAGATCTAGGGATTTTGGACATTTCTAGTGAAAGGAGTTTGGGGTTTTGGTGTAGTTTTAGAGATGATTCATGGCTTGAGTAGGGGAGGGAGATGGAGGAAAGGGCAGCAGCAGCAAGAGGAGAAGGAAGAGGGAAGAAAATGATGGGAGAATGGCTAAGGGTGCTAGTCAAAAGTCCACTTCTCTTTTTCACCTACCCTCATCATTACTTTTTCTTTTCTTTTCCTTTTCTTTTAAAACCCAACCCTTCTCACAAGAATAGTAAGCCCAAATGAAAACCATGGCAAGAAAAGTGCACAAGTGTAGAAAAAGTGATATGTGCAAGTTTTGCACAAAATTGCCAAAAAACCCAATTAGCGATTTTAATCGCGATTAGCACTAAATTAGTGTCAAAATGATCACAACAACTTTAAAATGTCATAATTTCAATAATTAACCCATTTTAGAATTTTCTATAATTTTTCTAACATTTTTCCTATTTATTTGCATTTAAAAATAGATTTAATATTAAAATAATCAATAAAATAATATTAAATTATAAAAATTCCCAAAATTAATATTTCATATTTTTGAAGATGTTACAATCTACCCCCCTTAAAGAAATTCGGTCCCCGAATTTAAATTTAAACCCCCACTACTAAAACAATCTCAGTAGTAATCCAATTTGTCGGGGCTCCGAAAATATCAACACAAAGAACGTCACAGCGCAATGCATGCGCAAGGGTACTGAGCAGATAACTCAAAAACAAAACTCCGTCAAGCATCCCGCAATCATCGGAGTCGATGTAAAAACACAATGTCAAATCCGATACAAAACCGATATGATATGGATCGAAACTACACATGTAGACACCCAATCTATACACGTAAAAAGCTGATGTAAAACATGCAAAAGTATATCCAGGTCTCGTCTACTGACTAGTCCTGCTCAGCATGAAAGCAAAAACCCAACATCATAAAAGGTACTGCTCCAAAGGGAATAAATCTCAAAAATGTACGTAACACAATCCTGTGCGTCTGGTGCGCACGGAAATCAAAAATCCAATATGTGCTAAACAGGTGCACAAAACAACATCTAGGTGCAACTGGTGTGCACGAAACCTCTGTCATGGGCAACGTATGTGCCTGACAGCCAAGGTCCGGTGCATCTAACATGCACGAAGAAATCTCGATTTAGTGCATCGGGTGCGCACCAAAATCGTATCTAAAAACATGCGCCCAACATGCGCGAAAATCCAAATCTGTGCATCCATCGTGCACGAATGAAAATCTAAACCCTGCGCACTCAACATGCACGGAATCACGAAATCCAATAACAAACATCGAATAGGTGTAAAGCACATCAAAAGCACGGAGTGCAAAAGTCCACCATCCATATCAGGGTCAAAATCAACGACATAATGCGGCTCAAATCAAAATCAAGTGTACCGCAAAGAAAAATCCCATAACCGTGTGCATCAGCGTGCACAAATCAAATCATAACACCAAAATGCATGAAAACCATGCTGGAAGCATAAATCAAATCACTGAATACTGTAGGCATGAAATCTCAATCAATACCTCAATGTAATAACTCTGCGCAAAATATATAAATATCCAGTGGGTGTATGAAACCAATATCATGAAACTCAGTCACCAAAACTAAATCATGCAAACAGAACACCCAAAATACCGAAATCCAAAATGACGGATACGTGATAATCGAATCACAAAATCACAAATCACAAATACCGTCTTCGGTAGTTCCTCCTTCAAGGTCGAGAAGGAGTCGGTGCAATCCACAGCTAGCAGCGCAGGACATCTACCTGCCTCTTGCTCACGATCTGGCGTTCTCTGACTCTCTGGATCCTTATCTTCTCTGCGGATTACCTATCACGCGGTCAATCGGCTCATCGGCCCTGTCAGGTGTGCTAACGGGGACGATTCCGTTCTGGCACTTCTCTGGTCACCTCTCGGTCAAACCTCACGACCACTCGTAAGGCAGCATATCACTGGCGTCGACCTCTGGCTCTCTGAAAGCACGTCACACATCCGATCCTGGGTGCAACATCATTGCAGCAACGCCCTGGAAGGAATCCTGCTCAAGGTCTCTTCCAACCATGCCTATGCCGATCTGTACAGAGGCTAGCTCTCCTGCCTAACCTCTTCTCGCTCAAAGGGCATCTGTGTCCTCAGCACAATATTTCTCCAGAAACTGGTCACATCGCAACGTCTCTGTAAGCATCTCAGGTCTCTAGTCTCGACGGAAAGCAATGACAGCTCGTCGGGGTCTCACACGAACCTCTTGTTCCGACTATCTCCCTCGTTGTCCACTATGACGTCACGCCAAGCTACTATGCACTGCACTGTCTCGGCCACGGTCAATCTGAAGTCTCTCACACGGACTCCAAATCTCGTACTCTGTAGCTTCATCATTCTGTAGCAGATGTCAAGCCGAACTGGTCCTCGGGAACACGTCTCAACCACCGGAGGAATACTCATCACTCGTCCATCCTTGATCAATTCGCAACGCATCTGGTTAAGTTCCTCTATCCGAACTTGGTCAACTACCTCGTCGACAATGCTGAACTCTGCCCTGCTGGGTGTGCACAAAATGACCACTCTGGGTCTAAGTCTTCTCGTATCGTACTCCAGAAAAGTCCTACCGAGATTCCTTTCTCAAATCTCAATCCTGCCGAAGTGCCCGGAAGTCATCATCCAATGCTGAAACTCAAGCTCATTCCGGAACGGCTGCATACTTATCACGCTTCTTTCTGGAAGATATATCCATAAACTACGCCTCTGGGTGCGTATCACATCTCTAATATCAGTGGAGTGGAACATCATCTCGTCGAAACCTCGTACGAACTCTTTTCTTCACTCTGCTCAAATGTCGACTGATTCGAACTCGTCTCATCGTGGCTACACGACTGTGCTCCAACGGCTATCCTCGCATCTGGAGTCTCCCAAGCAGTGTCCCATCACAATGTCCGAAAAATGTCGAACCATCCGATCGACTCGTCAGATCCTCATAATCCCCCAAGAGCTCACATCTCGGGTACAGTTTAATAGTATCGAGTACATGCCACAGCGTCGGTGGTCCAGCCGTAGAAGGGCAAACCCAAGCCTCACTAATGGCGCCGCGGAACCGCCGTAAACCCTAAGGTTCAAAGGCTGTCACACGGTCATTAAGTCGAGTTAGGGTTTCATTCTTCTAGAGGGTCCATAGAATCACCTGCATGTCTTTCCGTATACTTTAAACTTGGAAAATGGCTCCTGACATTCGATCGTCTCAATCGACTCTCAACGAACCTGCGTGAAGTCGTCTCTATCTGAAATCAATCCACCTGATGTCCTCGCATCGGGGTAAGCGAACTCACCACACGTCCTAGTCATTCATCCTCGGTGACTAGCGACTCGCTATCATCTCTCTAAGTACATGCTCATGCTGCAGTAGCTCCAATCATCTGGGCGATATCTCATCATTTGCAGCAACAACTGGCTCATACACCTGTACGCCGAACAATGCCTCAATCCTCCAGGAAAGGCAACACAATGGCGGCCGTCTCTGAATCAGCCTGCTCTAGATCTGAGTAAGACTCTCCACACTGGAAATCTTCAACTCATCTGGGCCCGCTCTGGCGCAAAATCGGACGAATCACCTTCGTCTCTCAAATCGAGTAGACTAGCTATCATCTGTCGCATATCTGCCTGAAAGCTCCGGCAATCTCAGCTCGTAAGCTTCGGAAGCGACATCCTGTCAATCTCAGCAACAGCTGGTCCATCTATCTGCACGGTAGGCGACATCACAATCCCTGAGGTATACTGTACATCAACAGTCCTCTCTCAACTGGCAGCTCTAACAAAGGCACGATCAACCGGTGCAAACCAAGCACTCGCCTCCACTAGAGGTCACAAACACCAACACTAACTCGAGACGTTCCCATGTCACCAGAAAACACAACGGTCGGCCCTCGTACCAAACGAGCTCACACCGGCCGTAACCCTAGCAGCAGCCCAAACTGCGCTCAAACATGGTGACAGGAATCTCAATCGAGTATCAAAGAGAACACATCAAAGGCAAGAAAGGAAACAACAGATCCAAAGTGGATACATGATCATAGGAAGGAACAGCATCAATGAAGGTATGATCATGAAACTAATAGAATCGGGGATCTCAAATGGATGTATAATCCTGGATAGGAAGAGAATCACTGATCTCAAAACAAATGTCCATCCTAAGGTTCCTTAAGTGGAGTGGCGTGTCGTAAGTATGCCGCGGAACATACCAACGGTACGTCACTCTACTTTAGTCACCTAATCCATCAACCAAGGGTCATCCTAAAACGACGAAAGTTCGGGTTTACACCCCCTCGACCAAGCCTAAGTTCCATAAGGTCAAGCCTAAGTTCCGTAAATAAACAACTCCTTAGGCTCCACATAGTCAAACTTAAACTCGAACCAAGGTCAACCTAGCGCTCTGATACCAACTTTGTCACGCCCCGAATGAGCACGTGACTGGCACTTGAACCATATGAAGCCTATAGGACTCCATCTGATCCAAGTAAGCCAAAAGCCCAGAAATCTAAAACCATTTTGAAGAATAAGTAAAGAAAACCGGTTTAAAGAAGTGAGGGAATACAGGTTTGAAACCAAGGTTTTTAAATAACTAAGCCGAATGTGCATTTTAAAAACGGTACAGTCTTTTCTAGAAATTTCGGCAGAGTTTCCTTTGTAAAACTGGCCCCGAATGGGGTAAAACGATAATAACAAGATATAACATGATAAAGGCATCCCCAAGCGGGAGCTAGCTCTTCGTCAATCGACGGTCACAACCACGCAAGATATGATAATATACAACGCCAAGTGGCGAGGATCAAAACCAAAAGAAAACTCAAAAGTAGCAAGAAAACCGCAATACTACTAAGCGCGACTCTAAGGTCGAATAATACAACACTGTCTCTGAGTCTGAAAGAATATACAAGTTTTGGTTGATGGACAATTTCTAGATACAATGAAATAAATAAATACAAAGGTGATTCCTGATACAAAAGAATCCACCTACCAAAGCAATTCACCCGCAAGAAGGCAGTGTGCCAGAAATGCCGCAATAGAACCTGTACGGCAGAGCCTGCAAGAACTGTGGCACAACGGGGGTGAGTTGCCAACTCGTGAATAGAAACATCTACGAGGATAAATCGAATGCAAGACATAATCCTAAGTCAACGATCAGTAAAATATCCACAAGAGTACATCTGAGTGTAATAAGGTGGTAAGGTAACATCTAATCATGTATATAGTGCCAGGTACTCAGGTAACAACATGTCATCAGTGTAAGGTAAGTCTGCATGAAGTATCAATGAAGAAATATCAATAATATCAATACACATATATTAGCGTCCCATACCACTAATATTGGTGTAAGATAAATGTAAATCCAGTCTGTATATCTGTGGAACCCGTCCACCTGTCACCCACTGACAGCAAGCATCATGTATGCAATGTGAGGATATAAATAAAATCATGGAAAACCCATCATGAAACCCGTGCCAAGCATCGGCACGTAAATCCTCATCCATATGGGGCTCCGTCTGCGGATATCGGCCCTCGGCCCCGGCAGTATGAGTCAACCCATGTCCATCTCTGGCTCCGTCTGCGGATATCGGCCCGTCGGCCCCAGCAGTATGCCCATCTCTCGGCTCCAGGCGGTATCCCCTGGATATCCGCCGAGCTCAGGTAAAATCACCGGTAGGTACTCGCCCGCCTCCAGGCTCAATCGGCATAACCCATCGATCATCTCGCCGAGGGGAACCATACCGGGCCCACCACGAACCCGCAAACGGTACATCACCTCCTCGAATCGGGTTTCAAGCACACGTCTCAGCACCGAGAAAACGCGTGGTGGACGCACCGAAATATCATATCACGAGGTACCGGGTTTTCATAAAATGCCTCTTTTCTTAAATAACCCCACGGTCCTCAAAACCAGAAATCACATGAAAATCCAACATCAAGTAGTAAATCCAATGCGATGTACTATGCAATCAATCCATGATATATGCGACATGTAAAGAGAGTAATCATATCGGAAATCATGCAACATGGAATAGGAATGCGCATATGTCGAATGAAGCATCATATCACAAATGCAATAGTACTACGGTGTAGTGACATGGCAATTATCGATGATGAAGTGTGTGAGCCGGCAAGTAGTGTACGTGAAACATACGCATCATCGATAATGGTGCTGGTGTCCTAACAGCATGATAATAGCATGGTAATGAACATATGCCAGCAATGCGGATAACATGAATATGAGGAAATCTAGTAATCAACAGCACAGTAAAGTATCTACTATGCAAACTACATCTAAGTATCCTGTCAATCAGGAGGGGTAGGTGTAGAAACCACCTAAAACTGAGTCAATGTATATATATATGTAGACATATAGTCGGTGATCCCGCCTCAATGTCATATCGTAAGATATCCTCTAGCTCTGAGTGCGGATCTATCATCAATCACAGTGTAAGTACATGTGAAAAGCAAGGGTATATGTATAGGTGTAATTCTATCCTAGGGTTCGCGACTATGAACTACACTAGTCACTTATAACCCTACATATCCAAAATACACCTAATATCACAATACTATATAATAAGCTATCTACGGACTGCGGGGGTGCTATACGCCATCCACCCGACTTTCCCCCGTAGATGTAATCTACTCACCTTGCATCACCAATTGCGGACGTCACCACGTATGCTTGTCGTCCGAAGTCTTCATGGGTACCTACACATCAAAATATCGTATATGCGCATTAAAACCAAATCCAATCTAAAACGGCGCATAAACTCCAAAACAATACGATAAGGGGGCCTATAGGTGAGAACCTATGGCACGCCTTCAAAACCATCCATAATCCTCTATATTGTCGTATAAACGACAATAGTCGAGGCAAAACACATTCCACCATTTCAGAATCCAAAAATACGGAATACGGAAACACGAATCCAAAACGACAATATAGGATATATGTCCCAGATTTCACCCTAGACAGAATCTGTCAAAACTAGAAGTACCCAGGGCCAAGAATTGATGAAATGGGGCCAGGCACGCAAAACGAGGAGATTCCTCTCAGGTCTGGCCGCAAATTGCGGCCAGAATGGAGTTTTTGGCGGCCGGGAAGAAGAGACAGGGGCTAGGGTTTTGGGTGTTGCCTCTATGTTGCCTGCACATCTCAATTTCCACTCAATATTATTTTAGGGTTCTCGGGGTGTTAGCAGATTCCAATAACAGTGGCAGATTCCAGGTTTTTCCCCCGATATTGGTTTCTAAAATCCGTATTCTGGTGTTTGCTTCAGGTTTTGGGTTTCAATTCAAACACTAGGGTGTTGGTATAATCTTAACTGAGCTCAATTTCATAATGCAACACCAATTCACTCAAACCCTAACTAGGTTTCTCTCAAATCCATAATATCACACAATATCGATTCTAAACTAAACATGGGGTATAAGTAATGCATAAACCAAACTAATGATCCAGAAAATACCTCATTTGGCAACTCAAGAATTTTCTTGAGTTGCCCTCTAGTGGCCAAATCCATGCTTCTTTAGCTCCATGTGTAGATCTAGGGATTTTGGACATTTCTAGTGAAAGGAGTTTGGGGTTTTGGTGTAGTTTTAGAGATGATTCATGGCTTGAGGAGGGGAGGGAGATGGAGGAAAGGGCAGCAGCAGCAAGAGGAGAAGGAAGAGGGAAGAAAATGATGGGAGAATGGCTAAGGGTGCTAGTCAAAAGTCCACTTCTCTTTTTCACCTACCCTCATCATTACTTTTTCTTTTCTTTTCCTTTTCTTTTAAAACCCAACCCTTCTCACAAGAATAGTAAGCCCAAATGAAAACCATGGCAAGAAAAGTGCACAAGTGTAGAAAAAGTGATATGTGCAAGTTTTGCACAAAATTGCCAAAAAACCCAATTAGCGATTTTAATCGCGATTAGCACTAAATTAGTGTCAAAATGATCACAACAACTTTAAAATGTCATAATTTCAATAATTAACCCATTTTAGAATTTTCTATAATTTTTCATAATTTTTCTAACATTTTTCCTATTTATTTGCATTTAAAAATAGATTTAATATTAAAATAATCAATAAAATAATATTAAATTATAAAAATTCCCAAAATTAATATTTCATATTTTTGAAGATGTTACATTTCTTGATCTCCTTCGCCTTCAAGCCTCGATGGTTGTCCGGATCGCCTTCACTCCGTCGTCTCCTTGCGCCGAAAATAGATCCACCTCGAAAGCTTCCACCTTTGGCTTCTTCTTCGATCTTTGAAGAAACTAGTTCACTTGGTTTGCTAAACCTTGTGAACTAGAGTGAGTAGAGAAGAGTGTGTTGGGATTTTCTCTATGGTTCTTGGTTCTCAACACATGAGACAAGTGAACCATAGACTAAGGGAGGGAGAGCAAGAGGAAGGAGATGAGAGCTCAAGAACAAGAGAGAGAATGAGAATGATAGAATAAGAGAAGACTTTTCTCTCTTGGCTCTCATAATCCATAACCAACATCACAAAATAGTAATCAAGTATTGTGTAAATGGTTTAAGCTACAATAGCCATATCATTTCTTGCACTCTTTTCTCATAAGAGAAACAAGCAAGTAAAAAATCTTTGCCATGAAATGATAGCCATTGTCATCATGATGGTCGACTAGTCCAACCTAGTCAACCGGTCAACAAAGTCAACAAGTCAACAAAGTCAACCCCTCAACAACCATGTCACCACAATACTTAAGTAATATTATTGTTAATCATATATCATATTTTCATTAGGGTTGAGCAAAAAGTCAATGGTCAACAGTCAACGGTCAACAACCCTAATGAGAATCCCCTGCCTCTGTCTCTCCGTCAACTGTGCATACACACCCGCATCCGCGTTCCGAGGAACAAGAATACATACTGGATAAATCCAATCCCAATACGTACACTAGGATCTGGCTTAAACCAAAGCCCGCTAGTGTAAACTGTCCGGACACTGTATGTGCATAAGTGCACGGATGTGACCGACTGTCGCAAAACCATGCGACCTGCCGCAAGACCGTGCGACCTCTACTCTTTTGCCTAAAGGAGAATAGCTTTCTGTGTGGGACTCTAAAGACTCGACACTACGCTGGCAGTGGGTTTAACCACAGACCGCAAGCGGCACTAGCTGTGCGTTACGGTCCCCAGGTAGATGTCAACAAGAAGACTGACGAGGTGAAACCCATCTGAACTCCTACTGAGCCTGAATGTGACATTCTCCGTACAGTCCGGTCTGTTCGTCTGATACATCGCATGGCGGGCCTAGGGGGGCGGTAAACGTCAGTCCCCTAATAGCGGTACAAGTCGTGTCGGAGTGAAGCCCAAAACACCCTGAGATAACACTGGAAGACTACCAGTATATCTCGATTGCCCTGGCCAGGGACTACTCGTGTAATGGCTCTCCTAGACACAGCGCGATGTCAACCCCTAATACCGGGAGAGACGAATCCTGTCTAACCGTCACTGCTTCCAAGTGCTTCAGGACTGTACCCAACCACTACCTGTTTGCACGACTCCTTTGAGCCGTGGTAGGGTAGTAATCAAAGTGCAGTGGGAACACACTCGAGGCGAAGTGACAGTGTCAAGTCAGCGGACTAAGATGTACTCATGTCACCTGGGAACTGATAACTGACGATAGGTATAATACCAACCGGTCAGTTCCCAACGAGTCCTGTCCAGTGTACTCGTAACATAACGAGCACCCGTATACTATCTCCAGTATGACGTACTGATGGCTGTGGGACGGACCATCTCCCACACTGGGATGAGAAGCGCATACGCTAGTCTACTCCGGAGTATCGATGCCCTGTCTCGATAGTCCTGCGACTAGGGACCTGTATAAGGATGTGCTTATAGATTACCCAGCCCCCACTAGTGTACTGCCATCACAATGCTGGTAATCAAGCAAAGATCCTAAGGGCTCCACTAATGTGTATAGGTGATATACTAAAATAAACACATGTACACATTGAAGTAGAAACAAACCAACTAGCATACTACTATATTGAGCAAGATTGTTTATACAAGGTGAATATCCCAAGCTTCCCTTAAATAATATACAAACTAGTATGATACAGTAATGGCCTCTAGGGCATATACACTAACATGATTCCCACTGTGCTTTGATTTCCATCATACCACTTCCAAGAGGGCGTGTAAAAAGGTGGCTTTTGGGTACAGTCCCGAATCACATGGAGGCAATGAGCGATAGGAGGGGTTTCGTCTCTCCCGGTATATGGAGTTGATGTTGCGCTGTGTTCGATTGGCTATAACTGGAAATCCCTGGCCAGGGTTGCTGAGATTTTCTGGTAAGTGTTATCAGTAGATTCTCGAACTGTTATAGACCTCATATCGACACGACTTATCAAGCTACTGAGTCTGACGTTTACCACCGCTAGACGAGATATGCGACATATCAGACGAAGAGACCGGACTGTACGGGAGTGTTACTGATTGGATTCGCAGGAGAATGTACAGGCTTGCTTGTTGATCTTCTGATCGCTCAATACCTGGGCTGTTACGTTTAGCTAAACGATTGCAACTTGTGTGTGTTTGATATGATCATCACCTACTGCCGGCGTATTGGCGACTCTCTAGAGTCCTAAATAGAGGTTTCCTGGCTCAGGAAAAGCGGAGTAGGAGCACATATATGATATGTACGGGACCGAGAACAATACGTGTATGTGATACCGTATTAGATTCCCGTGATATGAGATATCGGCCGGGTATATGTGATATAGCCGGGTCATCGGATCTAGTGTTGATTCGATGAACTGATACAGATTATATTAGTCGGTTATTTATGAAATAGCCGGATTATCGGATCAAGTGTTGATTAGATAATTTAATGTATAATTATATATTTGATATATTAAATTACATTAACTAATAAAAGCTCACTAAAAGATTCTTTTTCTCACTCGGGTAATACATTGATATATATGCGATATATGTTAATTGTATTATTTTGTTACAATAAATATTGTATATGTGATATATAATATTGTAACATGTTAGGGTTATTAATGCAACATGTTTAGTGGAGATTAAACATGGTTAGGGTTTGATTTGGGTTAATCTTTTCTAGAAGTTTCTAGAACCTTTGGTTTTTGTTTCATGCAAAGATATTTTCTAAAGATATTTGTTATGATATTTGTTAACCAAACCCAACCCTTGACCATGGTGAAGTCTCTACATGGGTTAAGTTATCATACTTAACCCATGGTTGCATTTCTAACCTCACTACAATTCATTACTCATCACAAAAAGAGAAAGGTTCTTCTTCTTTCTTCTTCTTTCATGGAAAAGCTTACTTGCTTTTTCATTAGTGATGAAAATGAATGAGTTAAAGAAAACAAATGAGAGCTAAAATCCTACTTCATCATCCTAATCTATCCTAGCCATTTAGATTAGGGTGTTCACTTCATTTGTGAGTGAGAGCTTGTGTTTAAGAAATTTCAAGGTAGATCATCATAGTTATCGAAGATCGGAAGCAAGTTTGCATCATTCTTTTTGTGGAGCCTTTCTAGAGTCCGGGTACATGATGATCACAGAGAAGGGACCTCAACACGGAGTTTATGAAGCGAAGGACCGGACTACAAAGGTTGTAATCCCAAACTCTTAGATATGAAAGTGTTTAACATGCTTTGTTTCGCCTAATCTCTAGTTTAAAGATCTTGGTTAGGGTTGTTCGGCACGTCTAAATTTTAAATCGGGCATGGTTGATGCCTTGTAGACCCTTGTGAGTGTTCCTA
The DNA here is from genome assembly GCA_030015575.1 of Agapanthus africanus. Taxonomy (NCBI): domain Eukaryota; kingdom Viridiplantae; phylum Streptophyta; class Magnoliopsida; order Asparagales; family Amaryllidaceae; genus Agapanthus; species Agapanthus africanus. Next base: position 385,068,691 of record JASDDO010000012.1, on the reverse strand, counting down.
GTAACCCTACATAGGAATCATGAGGATCCCTAAGTGTGTTGCTCCCTTGTGAGTCGTAAGCATCTCACGCAGGTATTTTCTCCTTACAAGGTCGAGAGGACCTTGCAAGTGTCTTTTAACGAGATTGCGCCCTTTCGGGTTTTCACAAAACTCGCCGGTAGCCCTGCTGTTTTTACTCACGGAGCCCTTTCGGGTTTTCATCCGTGCTCATTTTGCTTATGGACATACCGTTTTCTTTTCTTTTTTGTGTCAGCCTTAGGATGCTGTGATCCGTAGTAGATTATCGACGTCTTGGTCGATAGCTAGTTTTAGGACATAGTGGTCCATTGTTAGTTTAAGGACGTTTCGGTCCGTCATTAGTTTTAGGACATTTCGGTCCGTAGCCGGTTACTACTTATAGATTTTGGGCTTAGGAAGATAGCGAGCGGGCATAGTCGTCGTCATCTATCGTTGACCTAGGCCGTGAGTCGTCAGGCGTAGTACTTTTTCAGAAAGCAACCATTTATTGGCTTGAAAGGACTTTCACCATGCATGCCCACGAGTAGATAGGCTCCACCCTGGTAAACTTTGTCTATTGTTAGTGTATATGCCCTAAAGGCCATTACTGTATCATACTAGTATGTATATTACTTGATGGAAGCTTGGGATATTCACAGTTGTATAGAAAATCTTTCTCGAAATAGTAGTATGCTACTTGGTTTGTCTCTGCTTTAATGTGCACATGTGTTTCTTTTATTATATCACCTATACGCATTAGTGGAGCTCTTAGGATCTTTGCTTGATTACCGGCGTTGTGATGGAGATCACACTCGTGGGGGCTGGGTAATCCACAAGCACATCCTTATATACGTCCCTAGTCGTGGGATTATCGAGACAGGGCATCGATACTCCGGAGTAGACTAGCGTATGCGCTTCTCATCCCATCACGGGAGACGGTCTGTCCCACAGCCGTCTGTACGTCGTACTTGAGATAGTATGCGGGTGCTCGTTAGGTTACGAGTACACCGGACAGGACTCGTCGGGAACTGATGGTTGGTATTATACCTATCGTCGGTTATCAGTTCCCAGATGACATGAGTACAGCTTAGTCCGCTGACTTGACACTGTCACTTCGCCTCGAGTGTGTTCCCACTGTTCTTTGATTACTACCCTACCACGGCTCTACTGAGTCGTGGAAACAGGTAGTAGTTGGGTGCAGTCCCGAAGCACTTGGAGGCAGTGACGGTTATACAGGATTCGTCTCTCCCGGTATTGGGGGTTGACATCGCGCTGTGTCTAGGAGAGCCATTACACATGTAGTCCCTGGCCAGGGCAAGCGAGATATACTGGTAGGTTTCCAGTGATATCTCAGGGTGTTCTAGGCTACACTCCGACACGACTTGTACCGCTATTAGGGGACCGACGTTCGCCACCCCCTAGGCCCGCCATGCGATGCATCAGACGAACAGACCGGACTGTACGGAGATTGTCACATACAGTCTCAGGAGGAGTTCGGATGGGTTTACCTCATCGGCCTTCTTATCGACATCTACCTGGGGACCGTTACGTACAGCTTGTGCCGCTTGCGGTCTGTGGTTAAACCCATTGCCAGCGTAGTGTCGAGTCTTTAGAGTCCCACACAGAGAGTTTCCCTGCACTGAGCGAAACGTGTAGAGGCCGTATGGTTTTACGGCAGGGCTGCGATCACCTACGTACACTTGTGTGCGTATGGTGTTCGGGCAGGCAATACTAGTGGGCTTTGGTTTAAGCCGGATCCTAGTATTGCACGGATGGATTTGTTTTGTCTTATGTGCATCCGCATTCTACGGAATGCGGATGCAGGTGTGTATGCACTGTTTTCCGGAGCGATGAAGGAGGATGTGCCTCATTAGGGTTTTGGCAGTTGGTTCGGCCAATACCGTTATGTGGCAGGCTCATTAGGGTTTTGACAGTTGATTCGGTCATAACCATTTTTAGGCGGACTCATTAGGGTTTTGGCAATTCGTTTGGTCAAAATCATTATAAGCCGCGGACATCATTTACTAATCCTTTTAGTGATAATTTTATGATGGCTAATTGCATTGACCATTTCACCTCTCTTTACTTTGTTAACCGGTTGACCGGTGTTGACCATTTGACCACCATGACCTCTCTTGACTTTGTTGACCGGTTGACCGGTGTTGACCATTGACCTTCATGAGAGGTCTACACTCTTCTTTTCATTTTCATTTTCTTTTTGATTATGATAATGGTCATTTCAATGTAGCCATCAACATTATCTTGATAGGATTAGTAATGATGATGTTTTGGGATTATTGAACCATGGTTCATTTTCTTTAGCTCATAATTCTTTTCTCATTCTCTCTCTTGCTCTTTCTCATGAGAAGAAAAGAAATCCACTATGGTTGCTAGCTCCTCTTTTTTCCTCCTCTTGATTCATCTTTTGATCTCATGTGTTGAGAGATAAAGATCCCACAAAGACAAACACCTCCATCTTTCTCTTCTACACAACCTTGGGTACCAAGACTAGCAATCTTGTTGCCCTAGTTACCTCGGCTCGAGGTGGAGCTCGGTGTACATCTCTTGGGTGGATCGTCTTCGACTCAAGGAGGCCGCGGAGCTGACCAATGTCCGGATCAACCCTCGGAGCAAGCAAGGAGAAGAACAACAAGAAGAGAAGGAGTTCAAGTTGAGGTATAACCCCTAACCGAGTAGATAAATCTCTAGTTAGGATGCTAGTGTGTTGTTTAGCAAAGATTCGGTTTTTACGGTCCATGTTACCAAGTCTAGAAAAAAATTTGTTTTACCATTTCCGCAACCCCGAAAGTACCGGGAGAGGTAACGTGGACCTAACAGTGGTATCAGAGCCTAACTAAACACACCCTAGCATGTTAGCAAAGTATTTACAATATCGACCGAACGAAAAAACCGCAAAACACCCCGGAAACCCTAAGTTTCTGCCGATTTTTTTTCTGCTCAAAAAATAATAAATCATGTCTTAAAAATCGGCTCAGGCTTTTTTAGAACACTGGAAAAAGACGATCCCCTAACTCGGTTAAAGCGCCGCGGAACCGCGGCATAAGCTTGCTTATGCCGCGGAACCGCGGCCGAGTTAACTCGGTTGGGGTTCTAGTTTCCTGTAGTGCTCTTATTTGAGTATTTTGGGATTTTTGGAATATGATTTTTCTTCCCAGATTTTCCAGAAAGAAAAATTTGTTTTTGGGGCTTAAAAATCCGTATTTTTGGTCGATGTTCTGTAAACTTTGGCTAATGGTTATATCTGTAATGTTATATGTGTATTGAACGTCTACTAATCGCTATATGTCGATTAGTGGGGGTTATACATATCTGTGATCTGTGTTTTCGATGGTTTGTGTATATGAACTTGTCGGATTGTCGCGGATGAATAGCCGGGGTGAATATGAGATGAGAGTTTCGTTTTCTTTCATTCATGTAAAATATTTGTAAATTGATGTAATATTATTTGTATGGCCGCACAATTGGGTCGGGGTTGTAGCCGTCATTGTATAATTCTTTTTACCGTTTTTGCTCCTAGGATAAACCCATGGAGGGGGTGCACAAACTACCGGGTATCTCGAAGTGCCGAGTGGCCTACTCACAGCATTGAGGGAGGTTGCTTCGCTTCGGGTACTTGGCGGGTAGTTTGCCGCACCCGTAGGGGTCTTGGGTGGGGTATTGGCTATTCATCGCGACCGTGTAATCCGTTTTTCGTTGCAGGCTCGAACGAATTGCGGGTTCCTAGTATATCCAAAGTGTTCATCTGTGATCTGGATTGGCTATCATTGCTATATATCTATATATGATAACTATTTAGGCGTTGCTTATGTTTTTCAGCCGTGCTAGCCCAGCCCCCGCTCTGTCGTTAGTTAAGTAACCTAACGGGTGATGACGGGGCCCCGTGGCGAATGCGAATGGCATAAGCGTACGTCATATTTTGGTTGTTTTCTGCAATGGTAAGATTAAATGATGGGACGCATTAAAAGAACTAATGCAAGAAAATAAACCTAAAAGACGTTGTTGGAACAATTTTTCAAAAAGCTGTTATTGCAAGGACGTTCACTTTTGTTTTGCATCGAGGTATTCGGTTATGAATGCCCAGCACCTCATTCGACGAGGCAAGGGCTGAGTTCCCCTCATCAGGAGTGACCTCTTGGACAAAAGTTTGCGTCAGGGTGATAACTTCACTATAGTCGATTATTCTTGCTTTGCATCGAGGTATTCATCTTATGAATGCCCAGCACATCACTCGACGAGGAAAGAGCCGAGATCCCTTCACAGGGAGTGGCCTCTTTAGCAAAAGTTTTTGTCACTATATTTTCAAAAAGTGTATCACGTTCCTTCAACGATATGAAGTTCATTACGTTAACGGGTTTTCTCCAAAACCCAGTCGTAGCCCTCCGTCGTTTCGGATTGATATTGCTTAGTATTCGTGCTCAGCCGAGGCGTAGTGTACGGTAGCTATGTAATATTTTTCCGTAGGATACAAAGTGATTGGTTAGGACAGTCGTGCGGTCATTTTGGCTCAGTCAAGGACTCGTACGGGCGGGTCTAATGCAGTTAAGATAATGACGGGTTGAACTTGACTAGGATCCTTTGATATGCTGGCTCAGTCAAGGTCACTTGGGTCCTAGGGGCAAAAACCACATCGGGAGTTTCAAAAGTACTGAAACTTGCTAGTGTTGCATACCATTTGGAGTGTGATGATTTTGGTAGGATTCCTTCAGTTTTGTCACGCGATGATATTTGGATCCCGATCCTACTATGAGTATATGCTACTCCTCGGGAACTTTCTCACTTAACGATAATACTATAAACCAAGTAGGTGTCTAGAAAGGTGTTAGCCGGGCTACGCCCACAGAGAAAAGAGGTTACTTAATTAAGGAACTTCGTGAAAGCGTTGGAAAACCTCCCTCGAAGTACCGACACTAGCCTGGCTGAACGGTTAAGCAAGTATTGTACGGTGAGATTGATCCCGACTAATTCTTCCTTTATGGTTTGAGGAGGGATTCGAGAGACAGTGGGAGCTATCCTGTTTAGATAAATTAAAAAAACCAATCTAAACTTGCAAGAGCGCACGCTGAGTGTTTCTTTTCTCTCTCTTTCCAGGTAGCAACCATTTCACGCCCTAATCAAGATAATAAAATGTATCGCTTGACCGATCCGAATTCTTATTCGGGGCTGGGGAACGTTGGTTCGGCTCTAACTTGTGACAACAGTCATAAGTATGAGCAGGGGAAAGGGGATTGTATGGATTCCCAGGATACCCAGTTGAAGAAGAAGCATGGTTTTTCATCTACTTCAGGTGTTCTTGTAATTGAGAACTGTTTTACGGTCAGCCCTACCTCCTGGGTACTTGATACCGGATCAGGATCTCATATCTGTAATTTATTGCAGGGATTGAGAAAAAGTAGGAAAGTTGCACCGGGTGATATGTCGCTCAGAGTAGCGAACGGAGCACAAGTTAATGCGGCAGCCGTCGGTGAATATCACCTAGTATTGCCAAATCGCAACACTATGATTTTGAACGATTGCTACTATGTACCTTCCATGGTTTGCAACATCATATCAGTTTCTTTACTCGAGAATGATGGATATAACTTTGTTCTTGATAGAAATATCATGAACATTTACCTTCATAAAGTACTGGTTGCAGAAGGTACACTGTGTAATGGTATCTACGTTCTAAATCAGAAAACAGTTCTCAATGTACAAAACACACGCAAGAGGAAGAATTCGGATACAAATGAATCCTACTTGTGGCATTGTAGACTTGGTCATATCGGAGAGAAAAGACTGAGTAAGTTGCATAAAGATGGACTCTTGGATGCGTTCGAGTTTTCATCTTATGAAACTTGTCAGTCTTGTCTCAAGGGGAAGATGACCAAATCTCCGTTCACCGGACATGGAGAAAGAGCAACAGAGCTCTTAGGACTCGTACATAGTGATGTATGTGGTCCGATGTCTATATATGCAAGGGGTGGGTTCTCGTACTTCATCACATTCACTGACGATCTCTCTAGGTTCGGATATGTGTATCTGATGAAACACAAATCTGAAGCTTTTGAGAAATTCAAGGATTTCAGAAACGAAGTAGAGAACCAGACTGGCAAAAGTATCAAGATCCTCCGGTCGGATAGAGGAGGGGAGTACATAAGCACGGAATTCCTAGATTACATAAAAGAGAATGGTATTCTCTCTCAGCTTACTCCTCCTTATACACCACAGCACAACGGTGTTTCGGAGCGGAGGAATCGTACCCTACTAGATATGGTTCGCTCCATGATGAGTAATGCCGAGTTACCTCTTTCATTTTGGGGACATGCGCTGTTGACAGCAGCATATCTATTGAACGATGTTCCGTCTTAATCTGTGCCTAAGACACCGTTCGAGATATGGAATGGCAAAAAGCCGTATCTTAAACGTATTAAGATATGGGGTTGTCCGGCCTATGTAAAAGTACAAAATCCGGACAAACTTCAGGCATGTTCAGTTCTATGTAAATTTGTGGGATATTCTAAGAACTCCACAGGATATCTGTTCTACCACACCGAGGAACAGAAGGTGTTTGTATCTCGCCACGCCACCTTTTTAGAGTGGAAATTTCTTGCAAAAGAAACAAGTGGGAGTTCGGTAGAACTGGAAGAAATTCAGCGACCACAAAATGAAACTGAAGATTTGACAGAACCTCAGAATTCAATAACCCCAGACGAACCTCAGTAACTCCGCAGATCTGGTAGGATTTCTCATCCGCCCGAGAGATACTACGGTTTTCTCATAGACGGGGATCGAGAGGATTGCATCTTGGAAGAAGATGACCCTGCCAGTTTCACGGAGGCCATTATCAGTAGGGACTCTGATAAGTGGCAGGAAGCAATGCAATCCGAAATGGAGTCCATGTACGCCAATAATGTGTGGACCTTGGATATTGCTCCACCTGGGGTAAAACCCGTTGGATGCAAATGGATCTACAACAGGAAACTTGGTGTAGATGGGCAGGTGGAAACCTATAAGGCTAGACTCATTGCAAAAGGTTTTCGTCAAAGACCTGGTTTGGACTATGACGAAACTTTTTCTCCGGTGGCTATGCTCAAATCCATTCGGATCCTACTTGCCATTGCTGCCTTCCATGACTATGAAATCTGGCAGATGGACGTTAAAATGGCTTTTCTAAACGGTTGTTTGGAAGAGTGCGTTTACATAGATCAGCCGGAAGGTTTCGTAAACAGTGGGAGCAGCGGGAAGGTGTGCAAGTTGCTTAAATCCATTTATGGATTAAAGCAGGCATCGCGGAGCTGGAACATTTGTTTTGATGAGGCAATCAAGGAATTTTATTTCATCAAGAACGAAGATGAACCCTGTGTCTATAAGAAGATTGTAGGACGAACTGTCGTATTCCTAGTCTTGTACGTGGACAACATTCTTTTGATAGGAAATGACATTCCTATGCTACAATCGGTCAAGCTATTTTTGTCACAACGGTTCTCCATGAAGGACCTGGGTGATGCCTCGTACATTCTGGCGGTCAAGATCTATAGAGATAGATCCAAGAGACTACTGGGACTTTCGCAGTCCAGGTACATAGAGACCGTACTAAAGAGATTTAGTATGGAGGATTCCAAGCGCGGTAACATACCCGCATTGCACGGAATTACCCTCTCCAAGAAGATGTCTCCTAAGACTGACGAGGAGAGGGTTCGCATGAGCACTATACACTACGCTTCGGCGGTAGGATCTATAATGTATGCGATGCTATGTACAAGACCAGATGTAGCTTACGCGCTAAGCGCGGTAAGCCGGTATCAGTCAGACCCAGGTGACGACCACTGGACAACAGTGAAGAACATTCTCAAGTACCTGAGAAGGACTAAGGAGATGTTCCTGGTTTACGGTAAAGGAGGCCTCAGGGTCGAGTCCTTTACCGATTCAAGCTTCCAGAGTGACAAAGATGACAGTAAGTCTGTCTCGGGTTTTATGTTTACCCTCAACGGAGGGGCGGTTTGTTGGAGGAGTTCCAAACAGGATACCGTCGCAGACTCGACGATGGAGGCTGAATACATTGCTGCAAGCGATGCCGCAAAAGAAGCGGTCTGGATGAAGAAGTTCATTAGTGAGCTTCAGGTGGTTCCGTCCATTGTTGACCCAATACCTTTGCATTGCGATAACAAAGGGGCTATAGCTTTAGCGAAGGAACCAAGGTCCCATCAGAAATCCAGACACATCTTAAGGTGGTATCACCTGATCAAGGAGATCATTGATCGCCAGGAGATCGAGGTGCGGAGAGTGGACACAAAGGAAAACACAGCGGACCCATTCACGAAGGCCTTACCCCAGACTCAGTTCGAGCGGCTGATCGAGATGATAGGTCTTCGATACGCCAGTACATGGCCTTAGTGCAAGTGGGAGATTGTTAGTGTATATGCCCTAGAGGCCATTACTGTATCATACTAGTATGTATATTACTTGATGGAAGCTTGGGATATTCACAGTTGTATAGACATTCTTGCTCGAAATAGTAGTATGCTACTTGGTTTGTCTCTGCTTTAATGTGTACATGTGTTTCTTTTATTATATCACCTATACGCATTAGTGGAGCCCTTAGGATATTTGCTTGATTTCCGGCGTTGTGATGGCGATCGCACTCGTGGGGGCTGGGTAATCCACAACCATATCCTTATACACGTCCCGAGTCGTGGGATTATCGAGACAGGGCATTGATACTCCGGAGTAAACTAGCGTATGCGCTTCTCATCCCAGCACGGGAGACGGTCTGTCCTACAGCCGTCAGTACGTCATACTTGAGATAGTATGCGGGTGCTCATTAGGTTACGAGTACACCGGACAAGACTTGTCGGGAACTGATGGTTGGTATTATACCTATCGTCAGTTATCAGTTCCCAGGTGACATGAGTACAGCTTAGTCCGCTGACTTGACACTGTCACTTCGCCTCGAGTGTGTTCCCACTGTTCTTTGATTACTACCCTACCACGGCTCTACTGAGTCGTGCAAACAGGTAGTAGTTGGGTGCAGTCCCGAAGCACTTGGAGGCAGTGACGGTTAGACAGGATTCGTCTCTCCTGGTATTGGGGGTTGACATCACGCTGTGTCTAGGAGAGCCATTACACATGTAGTCCCTGGCCAGGGCAAGCGAGATATACTGGTAGGTTTCCAGTGATATCTCAGGGTGTTCTAGGCTACACTCCGACACGACTTGTACCGCTATTAGGGGACTGACGTTCGCCACCCCCTAGGCCCGCCATGCGATGTATCAGACGAACAGACCGGACTGTATAGAGATTGTCACATACAGGCTCAGGAGGAGTTCGGATGGGTTTACCTCATCGGCCTTCTTATCGACATCTACCTGGGGACCGTTACGTACAGCTAGTGCCGCTTGCGGTCTGTGGTTAAACCCATTGCCAGCGTAGTGTCGAGTCTTTAGAGTCCCACACAGAGAGTTTCCCTGCACTGAGCGAAACGTGTAGAGGCCGTATGGTTTTACGGCAGGGCTGCGATCACCTACGTACACTTGTGTGCATATGGTGTTCGGGCAGGCAATACTAGTGGGCTTTGGTTTAAGCCGGATCCTAGTATTGCACGGATGGATTTGTTTTGTTTTCTGTGCATCCGCATTCTACGGAATGCGGATGCAGGTGTGTATGCACAGTTTTCCGGAGCGATGAAGGAGGAGGTGCCTCATTAGGGTTTTGGCAGTTGGTTCGGCCAAAACCGTTATGTGGCAGGCTCATTAGGGTTTTGACAGTTGATTCGGTCAAAACCATTTTGAGGCGGACTCATTAGGGTTTTGGCAATTCGTTGGGAAAATTTAACTTGAGCCGCGGACATCATTTACTAATCCTTTTAGTGATAATTTTATGATGGCTAATTGCATGACCATTTGACCTCTCTTGTCTTTGTTGACCGGTTGACCGGTGTTGACCATTTGACCACCATGACCTCTCTTGACTTTGTTGACCGGTTGACCGGTATTGACCATTGACCTTCATGAGAGGTCTACACTCTTCTTTTCATTTTCATTTTCTTTTTGATTATAATAATGGTCATTTCAATGTAGCCATCAACTTTATCTTGATAGGACTAGTAATGATGATGTTTTGGGATTATTGAACCATGGTTCATTTTCTTTAGCTCATAATTCTTTTCTCATTCTCTCTCTTGCTCTTTCTCATCAGAAGAAAAGAAATGCACCATGGTTGCTAGCTCCTCCTTTTTCCTCCTCTTGATTCATCTTTTGATCTCATGTGTTGAGAGATAAAGATCCCATAAAGACAAACACCTCCATCTTTCTCTTATACACAACCTAGGGTACCAAGACTAGCAATCTTGTTGTCCTAGTTACCTCGGCTCGAGGTGGAGCTCGGTGTACATCTCTCTGGTGAATCGTCTTCGACCCAAGGAGGCCGCGGAGGTGACCAAAGTCCGGATCAACCCTCGGAGCAAGCAAAGAGAAGAACAATAAGGAGAGAAGGAGTTCAAGTTGAGGTATAACCCCTAACCGAGTAGATAAATCTCTAGTTAGGATGCTAGTGTGTTGTTTAGCAAAGATCCGGTTTTTACGGTCCATGTTAGCAGGTCTAGAAATTTTTTTGTTTTACCGTTTCCTCAACCCCGAAAGTACCGGGAGAGGTAACGTGGACCTAACATCTATGATATACGGGCCTTCATAGTTTGGCTCGAATTTTCCCCGTTTGGCACGATTGGTGATCATAGGTCTTTTGACCACTAGCACGAGTTCGCCTTAGCGGAATGTCCTCAACCTAGACAGTCTCTGATATGAGCACGTCATCTTTTCTTTATAAGCATCTATATTTTGTTGCTCCATGAGACGGGTTTCTTCAAGGGCGTCGAGCTCCTCAAGCCGAAGGTGCGCATTTTCTTTGTTTGTTAGCTCGTATTGAACCGCCACTCACAGAGAGGGTAACTCTATCTCGAGGGGAAGTACTGCTTCTGTGCCGAATACTAATGCATACGGCGTTGTGTTTGTGATTGTTTTGAACGTAGTTCAATACGCCTAGAGAGCTTCATGCAGTCTCTCGTGCCAGTCCTTCTTATTTTTGGACACCGTCTTTTTCACGATCATCGTCAAGGTCTTGTTGAAAGCCTCAGCTAGACCGTTAGCTCGGGGATTGTAGACCGAAGAGTATCTCCAGTCTATATTATGCTGTTGTGCGAAGCGGCTGATCTTGTGGCTTCTATAGGCTGGCCCGTCATCAGAGATAATCCGTCGTGGAGTGCCGAACCGGTAAATGACGTGTGTCTTGAAGAAATAGAGGATATTCTCCGTCTTCACTTCTCTCAGTGGTACTGCTTCTGCCCATTTGGAGAAGTAATTAGTTGTAGCCAAAATGAATCGATGTCCTCTGGACGATGCTGGTTCGATGGAGCCGATTATGTCAGTTCCCCACATTTCGAACGGCCAGCTAGCCACCGTTGGATGTAGTGGATTCGGATGTTGATGGACAAAGTCCCTGTGAATCTGGCACGAATGGCACTGCTTCGCGTATTCAAGGCAGTCCTGGATCATCGTGGGCCAATAGTAGCCCATCCTTTTGATCTTCAGCTTCATCTTCGGCTCGGCTTGGTGAGAACCGCAGAGTCCGTCGTGAGTTTCTTGGATGACTCTCCTTGCCTCTTCAGGTCCCAGGCATCTTATCCACAGGGAGTCGAATGATCTTTTATACAGAGTATCATTGACAAAAGCGAAGGATAGAGCTCGTTTCATAAGCTGATGTCTTGATGACGCATCTTCAGGTGTTCGACGAGATTTGAAGTAGTCTATAAATACTTCTCTCCAATCCTTAGCCTTCTCCTGGTCTTTTATTCGTAGGGTCGCTTGCTCGATTGCTCCTTTTTCTTCGGAAGACTCCGGAGATATTTCTACCGGTGCAAGAACCCGACGGCTTTGCACAACGATCCTCACGTCATCGAGGTTCTCGTCAGCTAGTTCTTTAGCGAGCTTGGGTAATGCATGTGCTTTTCTTTTTTCCGCACGCGGTATACTTTCCAGGGTGTATGAGGGAATTTGAGTCAGTAGTTGCTATACTCTCTCACCGTACTTCACCAACTCCGGCTTGCATGTTTGATAGGCGCCGTTTATTTGGCTGACGACCAGCTGTGAGTCTCCATATATGAGGTGGTTTTCGATTCCTATGTCGACAGCGATCTCAAGACCCTCTATCAAAGCTTCATATTCGGCTTCATTGTTAGCGCATTATCCCTCCTTGTGGAGTCATGAAGATGAGGCCCACCCCGGATTTGATTATGGGGGTACTTTGTTTGCGTTTCTTCATGGAAGACGCTACGTCGAAGTAGAGTTCCCATCGGGTATCACTCATTCCTTTCTCCCCGTCAATTGTGTCAAACGCGTGCTCATCTGGCAATTCGCAGTTCAAAGGAGAGTCGGCATGTATCGGATGTTCAGCGAGGAAGTCGGCGATGGCCTGGACTTTCACTGCTTTGAGTGGTCTGTATGTCACCGAGAATTCCATCAAGAGTAGGGCCCATTTAGCGAGCCGTCCCGTTAATATAGCCTTTAACATCAAATATTTGAGAGGATCCACCTTCGATATGAGATGGACCTCATGTGCCAACGCGTAGTGTCTGAGCTTTGTTATCGCGAAGATCAATGCCAAGCAGTATTTTTTGATGGGGGAGTAATTGCTTTCTTCCCCCAGTAGAACTCGAATCAAGTAGTAGAGGGCTCTCTCTTTTCCTTGGTCGTTTTCTTGTGCCCACAACGCGCCTAAAGAACCTTCAAGGGCAATCGTGTATAGGATGAGAGGCTTTCCCGTGACCGGAGCGGTCAGCACCGGTGGATTTTGCAGATATTGCTTGATTTCTTCTAGTGCACTTTGGCATTTGTGATCCCAGACGAAAAGAGTTCCCTTCTTCATTAGGTGACTGTAAGGACGACATTTGCCATAGAGGTTAGCTATGAACCGCTGGATATACGCGAGCTTTCCTTGGAGAGACCGCAGTTGCTTGAGAGTCCTTGGGGGAGGCATTTCCATGGTCTCCTTGATCTTTGACGGGTCTATCTTGATGCCTCGGTGTCGGACCACGAATCCTATGAACTTGCCCGAGGAAACTCCGAACGCGCATTTAAGAGGGTCCATCTTCAAGTTGTATTTCCGAAGGCGCTGAAACACGACCTTCAGATGTTCTAGATGTTCCTCGTATGATTTGCTTTTAACTACGAGGTCATCGATATAGCATTCTACAATTTCATGTATGAGGTCATCGAAGATCTTCGTCGTGGCCCTCTGATAGGTGGCACCGGCGTTCTTTAGACCGAAAGGCATCACCTTGTAGCAGAATATGCCCAAAGGGGTCTGGAAAGCGGTATGCTTCTGGTCTTCGGGATGCATCTTTATCTGATTGTATCCTGATGAACCGTCCATGAAGGAGAAAACTTCGTGAGTGGACGTATTATCTATCATCAGCTCAGTGACCGGTACTGGAAAGTCGTCCTTTAGGCAAGCTTTGTTGAGATCCCGAAAGTCCACATATATGCGCACCGTCCCATTTTTCTTCATCACCGGGACGATGTTGGCGATCCAGTCAGGATATTGAACCTCTTGGATGAAACCGGAGTCGATTAGCTTCTTGACCTCAGCGTTGATGCTCATCTCAAGCTCGAGCCGCATTCTTCTCCGTGCTTGTTTAATCGGCTTGACGTCCGGAGATATCGCCAATTTGTGCACAGCAATCTCCGGATCTAATCTTGGCATCTCGGAATAGTTCCATGCGAAGCAATCTTTATACTGCATGAGCACGTCTTTAAGCGTAGCCTCCTTTTCTTCAGACAACAGTTCATTAACGAAAGTCGGTCGTGGGTCGTTTGCCGTTCCCAAGTCGATTTTTCTGAGGTCATCTGCAGTAGTATGTATCCCATCTTCCAGCTCTTTTGGCGCCGGTGGAAATTCCGAGATCAACTCATCTTCAATGTTTTCAAAGCACCGGGGGAGGTCATCCATATTCTCGGGTTCTTCTTCTGACAGCGTTATCACGTGATAGGTGCGAGATCGCTTCCAAGACCGATGTTGATCCGGCTCTACTATCGTGTCTTTCGGTTCAAGCTTCTGTGGCGGGGTTACCTTCCAACTGCTGGATAGAGCGAACCTGCCTAGTTGATACTGGTCCTCGACCCAGTCTTTGAATATGAAGCAGTCTTCGAGAGGATGTCCCATCGCTCGGTGATAGGAGCAATAGTCCGGGCGAGAGACATCGCCTGTTTGCACGGGTTGCTTGGACTCCGGGAGGGTAATCATCAGATGTTTTATGAAAAGATCAAGTATCTTTCTTGTCTTGTCTTAGGAAAAAGAATACGCTCGACCCATCTTCTTTATAAGATATGAATCCTGGTTGCTCGATTCTCGATCGCGCGGCTTGCTGGTCCCGCTTTGTCGCTGTCGAACGCTTTTTCCATTCTTGGATTTATTTCTGCTACTGCGTCGGGCCTTTTGCATGATGGGCTGGCGACAAAGAGCATTGTCATTCTACGCAGATTGCTGAAGGAGGCGCTGCGTCCTGACTTTCTCGTAAATAGCCATTTCGCGATTATGATCATCTCGAACCTTTTGACCTGCTTCCCTTATAAGCTTGTCCATCTGTTCTTCGAACGACGGACTTGGCATTTTCATGGTTGGAGCTCATTTTGGTTCAGGGTTAGCATCTTCCCACAGGGCATCTCCTTCTTCATCGAAGTCATGTATTACGTAGCGGCCGCGGAATCGCTCCCATTTCTTAGATCAGATATATCCATGCCCGATCGTTTCCATTCTCCCGTTGGGCAACTTTCGCTGAGTTCTAGGGACGCTCCAGATCCTGTTGTAGAACTGATCTTGTCGAGCAGTATGCTTGAGGGGTATGCCCTGACGCCTTAATAGCCTCTTCAATCCTTCTGTGTAGTATCTAGGCAGACGGATGGGCTGAAGTCGGTCAAGTGTAGAATCAGAATCATGCCAAATTTCATCCTCCACTTTGGTTTCCGTTGATCGATAAAAGAGGATCGCCTTTTCATCTTTTCTCCTGGGAGGGACGTAGAATGTCTGCAGTTCCTGCACACTATAGGAATTAAGTGCGTCGAGCTCTTTGTAATGTTCTCGCGGAACCATGGCGATTTGCAAACTTTGATTTTCATCAGTGAAGTCTTGTATCGACGGCCGAAGAGAGAATACGGCATTGACCTCATCTTCCGAGTCGCTGCCGAAGACCAGAATAGGAGTGGATGGTCCCGGCTTGTTGCATTGGGGCGGCCCTGAATAAACTATTTCTTCTTCCTCCTCAGTGTCACTCCCGAAGACTGGAATAGTAATGATAGCTTTGTTCTTGTCCTCCGGTTTGCGACATCTTTCTGTGTCTTCGAAATCTTGCAGGAAATACTTGGCATCCTCATATTTGTGGACTTCGTTCACAGAGAATGGGTTTAGTTCCCCCGTCACAGTGTACTCGAGACCATCTTTGAAGTACTTCATACATTGATGTTGTGTAGAAGGGATAATGTTGGACTCGTGTAACCAAGGCCGACCGAGTAAGGCGTTATAGCAGGTCTTAGTGTCAATGACGTGAAATTTGATGTACGTGATGAGTAGCCCAAATCGTAACGTCAATATCACAGACCCGAGCGTCCTTGATGACTGGGAGTCAAAACCGGAGATGGTGATTTTATCACGGGAGAGATGCTGAATGCTAATGCAGATTTCCTTCAACACTCTTACATTGAGGAGGTTAACGGAGGACCTATTGTCGACCCGGATCTTGCCTATCTTAATATCATGACAGTATCCAGAGACATAAATGGTACGGTTATGTTCGCACGTCCCGAGGAGGAGATCTTCATCACCGAAGGTGATATCGGCTGTGTGCACTTCTTTTAGTTCGTCCTTCATCTTTTCTTCGGCGAGGAAAGCTTGGAACTGCTCGGGCTTTTGTAGTGCCTCGATCAAAGAATCTCTCGACTCTTTAGATAGTAGAAGGGCATCTAGAATGCTGAGCTGCGAAGGTAGCTTTCTCAAGTGTGTCAGAACGTTGTAATCCACCTTGTTTTCCTTAGGCGGGTCCTTGGCTGCCATCTCTTCGACGACTCGATCATCGAGGGCGATATCTTGAGGGATGTTTTCTTTCCCCTTATCCTTTTTATTTGATCCCTTGTTCGCAGGTCTGAGATTCTTTTCAGGTAATGTGCGATTGCGCAGCTGGATGTTCTCGCAGCTCTTCGGTTCTTCCTCTTTCCCCGAGGTGGATTCTTTGAAGAGAAGGCCGAGAGCTATTTCTTCATCAGAATCGCTCCCGAAGGTGAGAACTTGCGATCCCCCAGCGTCGACCATGTGACAGTTGCCGGTTGTTCTTTTGCGCTCCTCGGTCGTATTTCTTTGTTCCCGACGAGTTTTGCGTTTCATCTGCTTAAAATGTTGTCGGTGAGCAACATATCCCTGCCACCAGATTTTAAAAGCGTTGCACTCTTCGGTGAGGTGCGCAATCTTTTGATGATACAAGCAGTAGCTAGGATGTACATCCACTTTATCAGGAGTGTTTCCTTCAGAGGGTGGCAGCTGCATTCCCATCGATATGGCTTTAGCGAACATTTTCCTTGTCTTGAACCTGCTTTTATTTGTCGCGGGCATGCTTCGGTCTGATTAGGGTGCTTCGACCCTTTCATCCAGTCATCGGCGTTTGTCTTTTTCAAATATGTCCATCTCGCGCTCTCGATCAGCTTTGCTTTTCAGAAGAGCTTCGTTCAGGAATGCATCAATCATTTCGTCCGATGGCCCTAGAAGTTCCGGCTCAGGATCTGCCCTCGGTTTCTCTGCGTAAGGAGCTTCTTCATTGTTTATCTATGAGTAAGAGACCACATGGCAGCTTACTACATAATCTTCAGGCTTATCCGACGAGTCGTCTCCATTGTCATCATCTCCGTCCTCAAGGACGTGGCTGAGAAATTCTTGGAGTGTGACTGGGGTTCGCGCCTTCTGGTTATATTCTTCCAGCGCGTCGATATATTTTTGCAGGTCCGTGCGCTTGTCATCAGGCTTCACGGGCTTTTTGGTCTTCTTCTTCTTTTTCGAAGACTTTGACGGCTGGGTGTGAGTACTTTGACTATCACCACCAATTTTTGGAGTTGGGCGCGGCTTCAACATTCCCTCGATGATCTCAGGTTCCAGCGGAATTTTCCATTTGATCGCCGGGCATGTTTGGAGATCCTTCAGCATTGGCTAAAAGAACGACCTCCCATGGAGCTTCTTGGACAAACGAGCACGGTGCCCCCGGTGTGTCTCCCCTTTTAGGAGCGTGCGGCTGAGGCAGGCTTACTTTCCAATTCTCGGACAGTGCGAACTTTCCCTGTTGGTATTGGTCTTCGATCCATCCTTTGAAGACGAAGCAATCTTTAATGGGATGGCTTACCGCTTGATGGTAGGGGAAATAATTGGGACTATTAGCCTCACCGGGTTGCAATGGGCGTTTTGGATTTGGCAAATTAATGAGCCTATTGCGCACCGCTAGCTCGAACAATCACCTCATTTTGTCCCGGGGAAACGAATAAGGGCGCTTTATTTTCTCATTATAGTATTGCCGTCTCTCATCTAGGCGATCGGTTAATTTTGGAACGCTGGGTTGCTGTTGAGCATTGGCGACGAAGGTTGCTTTCCCTTTCCCTTTTTTATTCCGTGGCTCCGGCTTCGAAGAGGAAGGCCTGTGGTCCATCTGGTCCATTTGGGCCAACTTATCAATCAAGGACTGGAAAGTGGTCGGCTTGAAAAACATCATAAATTGCGAGATGGTCGCTTGAGGGTCAAGAGTGCCGATGAACATGCCCACTACTGGCGCTTCCTCGATGCGCTGCTCGCATTTCGACCACAGATTCCGCCATCGTATTGCATATTGCACCCATGTTTCGCCTGGCTTCACCCTTGCGTTAATTAGTGCAGTAATCGGAGTACGCTTGCTAGCGCTTGCGAATGTTTGCGTGAACAACAGCTCCATCTCTGCAAATGTCTTGACAAAGTCGTTCGGGAGTTCAGAGTACCATTCGAACGCTGTCTCTGACAAGCTGCCAACGAATTGGCGGAGCAGTAATTTATCATCACCTCCCGTGTTGCCACACAACGCTCTGAATTGAGCGACGTGCTGATGCGGATTTCCTGTCCCCTTATATATGTGGAATTTGGGGATCGTATATCCTGGCAGGTACCTTATTTGGTCATACCAGCCTGGATAGGGTCGTCCAGTCTTAACTGTTAGTTATATGTATGCCCTGGAGGCTATTACTGTACATACGATGTATATTGTAGTGGATGAATGGACATATATAGGTAGGGCTTTCTTGCTCGACATGATAGTATGCTATCTAGTTGCACTTTATCTTAACATGTACTCTAATTGTCTCTATGTTACATGTTGATAAAGTCCTTAGGATGAGTACTTGACTACCAGGACTATGATGCAGATCATACTAGTGGGGACAGAGTAGTCGCTAAGTACATCCTTCAAATATTCCTAGTCATAGGTGTATCGAGATAGGGCATCGATATACCAGAGTAGACTAGCGTATCCGCTTCTTGACCCATATGATGGGCGATGGATGATCCCATATCCATTGGTGTTTGACATCAGAGAAGGTATACGGGTGCTCAGTGGAGACTGGGTACACTGGACAGACTCGCCGAGAACTCCCAGATGGTATTATACCTCACGTCAGATGGCAGTTCTCTGGTGACACTGGTACAGGTTAGTCTGTAGACCCGAGATCGTCATAGAGACTTGTGTGATTCCCACTGTACTTTGATTTCCACCTTACCATGTTCTTGAGAACGTGCAAGACGGTGGCTTTTGGGTACAGTCCCAAATCACATGGAGGCAATGAGCGATAGGAGGGGTTTCGTCTCTCCCGGTATAGGGAGTTGATGTTGCGCTGTGTTCTATTGGGTATAACTGGAAATCCCTAGCCATGGTTTCTGAGATTTACTGGTAAGTGTTATCATTAGTTTCTCGAACTGTTATGGACCTCATATCGACACGACTTATCAATCTACTGGGGTCTGACGTTTACCACCCCTAGGCGAGATATGCGACATATCAGACGAAGAGACCGGACTGTACGGGAGTGTTACTGATTGGATTCGCAAGAGAATGTACAGGCTTGCTTGTTGATCTTCTGATCGCTCAATACTTGGGTGGCGGTTACGTTTAGCTGACCGCTTGCAGCTTATGGGTGTTTGATATGATCATCACCTACTGCCGGCGTATTGACGATTCTTTAGAGTCCTACAGAGAGGTTTCCTGGCTCAGGCAAAACGGAGTAGGAGCACATATATGATATGTGCGGGACCGAGAACAATACGTGTATGTGATACCGTATTAAATTCTTGCGATATATGATATCGGCCGGGTATATGTGATATAGCCGGGTCATCGGATCAAGTGGTGATTCGATGAACTGATACAGATTATATTAGTCGGTTATTTGTGAAGTAGCCGGATTATCGGATCATGTGTTGATTCGATAATTTAATGTATAATTATATATTTGATATATTATATTACATTAACTAATATTAGCTCACTTAAAAATTCTTTTTCTCACTTGGATAATAAATTGATATATATGTGATATATGTTAATTGTATTATTTTATTTTGTTACAATAAATATTGTATATGTGATATATAATATTGTAACATGTTAGGGTTACAAATGCAACTTGTTTTGTGGAGTTTAAATATGGTTAGGGTTTGGATTATGTTTAAGCTTGGATGAAGCTTTGACTTTGACTATGATATTTTGTTTAGATATTTCCGTAACCCAACCCAAACCCTTTACCATAGTTAAATATCTAAAAGTGTTAAGTCATTATTCTTAATCCATGGTTGATTTGTAACCACACAATGATTTCATTATTCATCACAAATGAAATACTTCTTCTTCTTCCTCTTGTTGAAAAAGCTTTCTAGCTTTGTTTAAAGTGATGAAAATGGGTGAGAAATTGAAAATAAATGAGAGAAAAATTCCTACTTCATCATCCTCGTCTATTCTAGCCACTTAGATTAGGGTGTTTGCTTTGCTAATACTTGATTAGTGAAGCAAGAGCTTGGGTTTGAGTTTCTTCAAGGTAGATCATCATCGAAAAGGAAGACTTCTAGCAAGCATGCATCATTCGACTTGTGGAGCCTCTCTATAGTTCGGGAGTTCATGGATCGTGGCGAAGAGACTACTACTCGGAGCTTATGAAGCGAAGGAACGGACTACAAAGGTTGTAATCCCTTTCTCTTAGAAGTAAAGTTGTTTACTTGTTTATTGTTTCACCTAATCTCTAGTCTACGATCTTGGTTAGGGTTGTTCGACGCTTGAAATTTTTTATTTTGGCATGGTTGATGCCTTGTAAAACCTTGTTCTAGTGCATAATAACCCTACAGTGGTATCAGAGCCAAGCTAGAGCTTTAGGCGAAGCCTAGACGAAGTTTAAAGTTCGATCGAACCCCGAAACATCAATTTTAACCCCATCTCTGGAAATTTTTCAAAAGTTGAAATCTTTCATATTAAAAATACTCAGAAAATCATTCAGCGAATTCTAATAATTACTGTGAAGTATGAAGACCTAACTCCCTCAAGCGACCGCGGAACCGCGGCCAAACCATGCGTTTGGCGGCGGTTCCGCGGCCAACTTAGGGAGTCAGGGGTTTATACTTCAGGGTATTATTCTTGGGTACTTTTTCATGCTTCTGGGAATTTTTAATTCTACTCAAGTGTTGAGCTTTCTGGGAACTATAGGGAACTCGTTGATTCGATCGGAAAGTTTAAATTCATTTTGTTTTCCGGGTAATTTAGAACGTGTTAAAAAGTTCGAACGGATATCAATAACTCATTTTTCCCCTGTCGGAAAACTTTCAAGTGTTGGATTTTTTCACGAGTTTAAAACTTTCGGGAAATCATGCAAGCATATCTGTGGACCCTCTAGATAAACGTAACCTTAACTCGATTATGTGACCGTCAAAACTGCCACTTGAACCCTAGGGTTTGTGGTAGTTTTGCATTGCCACAAGTGAGGCGTTGGTTTGACCCTTCTACGGCTGGTTCATTGGGGCCGTGACATGTTCTGGGATTTTTGAACTCCGCTCAAGTGTTGAGCTATTTGGGAAATCTTGGGTGTTTGTTTAATTGATCGGAAAGTTTAACATTGTCTATTTATCTGGAATGCGATACAATATTTGGAATCCACAAGTAGTTATGAGATAACTAATTTGAATTTTATAAATCTAGCAGTCTAGTCTCAGATGATTGGTTGCCACGTGATTTTGATGCGATCAAAAGTCCGTCGCAATAACGTAGCGTAACCGGATTCTCGCCGGGAAAACTTAATAGATAGCCACACCCCATAGCCCCGACCAAGTGTGTAACACCTTAGAGTGTGTTTTGTAGCTAATTATATTTTAATGTGTGGTTTTTAAATAAAAGTTTACCAAATTAAGTTTTAAATAATTTATCCTATTTAATGTGTATTTTATTAGAATTTTGTTAGGCACACACACACTTGTGCATGACAACTAGGGTTTAGAGATGGGGTTAGACCATGTTTAGCAAGCATGATAGATTAATCCCCTCTCTTTAAGTGATAATTATTGTTTAGGTGTTTTGGGTTAAATAGTGATGGTTGTTAATAGTTTGGGTTTTAAGTGAAATGAAAATGAATTTAAAAGGGTTTTTTTTTCTTTATATGGTTGATTGGTTGACTTAGAGAGAGAGAGAGAGCATGGGCATCATGGCTTTGCCCATGCCTCATTTAATGAGGTGAGGGGGAGTGAGAAGAGAGGAGGGGTTAGCCTTGTTTAGCTCTCTCACTTCTCATTCTCTTTTCTCTCATTTCACTCACTCTCATACACACACACACACACACACTGCAACCTTCTGCATCAGCAGCAGCTGCCCCAGCAACACCAAATAGCAACAACAACAAAGACAACAACAGCAGCAACAACAACATCATCATCATCATCAGCACCAGAGGCAGCAGCAGCAGCACAAGTAGCAAGCAGCAGCAGCAGCTTCATCAACATCATCAACAACAACAACAACCACAGCAACATCAACTACAACAACATCATCACCCTCATCATCATCATCATCTGAAGCAGCAGCACACCAGAAGCAGCAGCAGTTGGAGGAACCCCAGCACCTGCAGATGCTCTTCATCCCTCACGCACTTCTTCACCTGCTTGTTGGGGGTCTTTAGGGTATAATTGCTGAACCCAATTTCCCTTATTGCTAGCTTATGTGATAATTGGTGTCGGTTAGTGTTAAATTAGCTAATTAGTGCTAGTTTTGGTGAATTGTGAGTTGTAATGACAAATTGATGATTGTGTTAGCTAGCCTAGTATATTTAAGTGTTAACAAGGCCACATCAACTGAGGAATAGCCAGATTACACTAAAATACCATAGGGATGTGTTTTGTGCAAAATTAGTGTTTTTAAAGAGATTTTTGTGACTTTTGTGATCTGCTATAGACCCGATGCCTTCAGGTAAAAATTGAGGAAACTGGGACATGATACCTAGGTTTAGATCACACCACCAGAAGACGACCCCCTAACTCCTAACCCAGGCCGCCAATTTCTTCTTTTTGGCCGCAATTTGCGGCCCAGTGGGGAGCTTGGGTGTTGGGGTTTTGGTGTAGGGCTCCCTGCTGTTTTTTCTAGGTCTTTGACATGTCTAGTTTTATAATATCTTACCTGTACGAAAATCTGGGACTATATGTCGTTTTGCATGTCCGTTGTGTTTGCGTGATACACGCGATACGTGAGTGGGTTCTGTGATCCAGCGTATCGCGGCGTGTCGCGATGGTTTTAGACGCGTACACACACGATTCAGCGTATCGTGCACACGCGCGTTTAGTTCGCGACGCGAGTTTCTCGTTTTGGTTCGATATCGCGTTTCGCGAGATATTTTGGCTTATGTGATTTCCATGTCATATTTACAGGTTTGCAGGCAGGAGCTACGGACACGGCTACAGGGGGAGCAGGTGATAGGATTCACCCAGCGTGGAGTTTAGGTGAGTAGATTTAACATCTACAGGGGAATCGCCCGCATGGCGTTATGCGTCTGGGCTAGGATTCAATTACCTGTCGCATATTCTACGTCATTGTAGAATTGCGCATTTACTTTATTTCCTTGGCATAGTTATACTGTGACTAGCAGCCGTAGGAAACAGCACACATTTTTGACGGTTCATGTTGCACGAGCACAGATTGTATGCTACACACACACCGTCAATAATTGCCATGTCACACACTAACCCTTATAGCTACTATTGCTTGCCACACATGACATCTAGCTTATCGGTATACCTATAGTGTATCATACCTTTAGTGATAGGTATATTTTCACTTTGCGATACAGCTACATGTATACCTCCTACATATTTTACCTATACCGGGAGGGATTTTCCTACATATGTTACTTATACCCAGGGGGGTATACGACATCAGTTCTTATAGGTAGATACCTATACCTTGCTACACCTGTATGTTAGACACATATTCAGTTGCTGTCGCATATTTACATTTACTGATGTTACTTAGCTGTACCTTATCTTGTTTTCGCATACATCTGGTTCAGCTATATACTTGTGTTTACCTGCTCGCATTCAGATATATCGCATACATTTATTCCTGGATTTATGCATTGTTTATCTGGATTTTATATGATGTTTTCGGGATTTGGGAACCGCGAGAGTTCATGAAATTATGCATACATGAAACAACCCGGTTTCCTTGATAGGATATTTGAGCGTCCCCCATGAGTTTTATCGGTGCTGATTATATACTCCATACGAGGTGTGGTTGCCGTATGAGAGTACATGGTGGGGCCCGGTATGGTTCCCCTCGGCAAGAAGATCGATGGGTTTGCCGATTGAGCCTGGAGGCGGGCGAGTACCTACCGGTGATTGGTTGGACCTGGCAGTTGTCCGGAGGCTACTAGCCAGAGTCGAGAGATGGATGCGGGAGGATCTGTACTGTCGGGGCCGAGGGCCGATACCGCAGACGGACCCCGTGGGCTGATCCGGACTGACGGAGCCCGATATACGAGGATTTCTGTGTCGATGCTTGGCATACGGTTTCATGATATTTCTTTAACCCCTTTTTGTATATATAACACGGGATTTAGCCGTTGTTATATATACCCTTACACCAATATTGGTGGAATGGGACGCTAATATATGTGTATTGTCCCCATCATATTTATTTCTGTACATATATATACCTTTAGGATGTTAGATTCTTACTTGAGATTGGACTTGGGATACTAGGTGATTCATTGGGATTGGACATTGGATATACCTATGTGATTGGTGATTTGTACATTCGGGATATAGGAGATTACTCGATATTGTACATTGAGGAGAAGTGAGACTTATGTGATGTGAGTGCCCAATGTGGGGGCTGGTTTGAGGATTTGGGATTGGAGTATCTTGATGGATTGTGATCCTGCCATGACGTCAGGTTTCCGTGGGAAATGACATATTCCACCCTATACCTCACCCTTACTTACCTTATGCACAGATTCATATATTGGTAGTACTTGTAGTGTACCCTTATGATAGTTGCATATTTGCTTTCTCATATCTCAATTGCATAGTCATTGCATACTATTATCATGTCATCATTGCTTCACATATTGATTGTACCTGCTAGTGTACTCTTCTTATTTCAGCATTGCATGATATATTACTACCGTAATCGCATATCTTAGATTCATGTTGTACGTGCATTCCTGCGATTACCTGCATATGTTTTATACTATTCACGAGTTGGCAACTCACCCCCGTTGTGCCACAGGTGTTTCAGGTTGTTCCCTAGAGTAGTCGAGGCAGGCTATTCCTCTATCCAGCTATCCAGCTACCATCTTTTACTACAGATACCGCATCAGCTCACAGTACCATTTTGCTTAGGTGGGTTAGATGGTTATCTGTATTTCATATTGTACCTTCGTTGTATTGTACTCTCCATCTACTATTGTATATTTGACATAGAGACTTGGTGAGGACGTTAGTGTGTATTATTGTGGATTTGATGTATTTTATATACAGCTTTTTCTCTACTGTCATTATTTTTCTGTTGTATTCATCTTGACTAGTTTTTACAAAAAGGGGTGTTGCTAAAATTTTAAAGAAGGAACGTAAGACTTTTTAAAGAATTTGGGTTGCGATTTCAAATGTTTCAAAACTTATATTATCTTTTCCGTATTTTATGGTTTAGACTTCTGGATTTTTGGCTTTCTTTTGCTATGTTACGTCTTAGGGCGTTGCGTAGTATTAGGGCCGTCACGGGCCACTTTTGGGTCGTGACAAAGTTGGTATCAGAGCGTTAGGTTTTACCTTTCGGAGTGTAGGATGACCTTAGTATGATGGAGTAGGTAGCTTAAGCAGAGTAAAGTAGTGTGTGTATGTCTGCAGCATACCCACAGCGCGGTACTTTGCATTAAATGACCTAAGTACAATTTGCTTGACATTCCTTCCTTGATGATTCATATCTTTGAGATTCGATTTCCTCATTCTTATCGAATCTCATCCTATATCTATTTATAGCCTTGCCGCCGACGACTATGGGGACTCAGAGCGATGCAGCGAGGGCCGAGGTCAGAGTTGGCTCGGGTGAGACGAGTACTGACCAGGATGGCACTCTAATTGCACAGGTGCAGACGGATCAGCCAACGATCTATACTATGGATAGACTTTTGGTAGAGATGCAGGACTTCCGCCAGACGATGAGTTCTTTAGTTGATGTCGTTCGGGAGCTACGACAGGAGGTTGTCACCCCCGTTACTCAGCTGTCCCTTACGATCAGCATGCAGCAGTCCGTCACCTACATAGCACCAGTGGTTGCAGCTCCAGTTGACGAGGCACATATTCCAGGACAGTGGAGGACTCGTACCAGTGTACCAGCCCAGAGACAGAGGTTTGGTCGTCGAGACAGATTTCGTGGCCGTCGCGGGAATAGCAGAGGCTTAGGACGAGGGCAGTCGTTCAGCTCTCAGCCCTAGGATGGTCAGCAGTCAGCACGTCGATGTTTTCGATGCGGGAGCCTTCAGCACTTCGTCAGGGATTGTTCCTTAGCACCTCGTCATGATCGTTTTCAGAGAGGCCGTGGACGTGGAAGATTAGCTCAGAGGGCTCAGTTTACCAGAGGAGTTCATCCAGCTGCGAGTAGAGTGCAGACACAGGAGTTTGCTTCTACTCATCTGGACGCGCAGACGTCCAATGTGGAGTTTTCAGGTACCCTTGAGTTATATGTTCTCTTGGTGTATTTGCTTGTCTTCTTGCTTGTACCGTGGTTGGGTAGATTAGTAGTAGTTGTACTAACTTCAGTCAGCGATCCTTTGGTTGCGCGACACGTATTCAGTTGTGTGCCAATCGGATAGGAGATAGAGTTTCGTCCGTCGTTTTGATCATTCTAGAGATGTTGGATTTGACGTTCTCCTGGGCACGGACTGGTCAGCTACGTGTTAGGCGTCTGTGGACCACCGTGAGGAAACAAGTTAGGTTTTGTTTTCCCTGGCAAGTCAGTTCTTGTTGTGCAGGTGGATAGTTGTGCCGCCTCTCACAGCTTGAATTCAGCCTTTTTTCGCTAGTCGGCTACTGAGGAGATGTCGTGGATTCTTAGCGTTCATTCGTGATACCGGAGCCACAGTGGGATTGTTGGACCGGATTCCTTTCGTGCGAGAGTTTTCCGACGTCGTTCCGGATGAGCCGGCGAAGCTTGGGAGCTAAGGGATCAGCTGCAAAGTTTTGGTTTGGGGAGTTTTATGCGTCTGATGTTTCGCTTTTGGAAGCTCCTATTCTGTTCGTCAAGGAGAAAGACGGCAGCTTAGGGTTGCGTATCGACGGATCGTCAATTGAACCGGCCTACGGTGCGGATAGGTATCCTTTACCCCGCCGTGACGATTTCCTCCGATCAGCTCCAGAGTGCGAGACATTTTCTAAGTTTGCTTGGGATCAGGTCATCATTATTGCGGATTCGGAGTGACGGCATTCCGAAGACTGCCTTGTGCGTGCTACGGGCTTTGTGTGTTTTTGTGAGTCGTTGGATTCACTGTCGCCCTAGCAGCATTCGTAGATATGAGGAACCAGATTTCTGAAGGCCGTTCCTCGACCAGTTTCTGTTGTGTTACTTACGACACTCTGGTCTACTTAATGTGTCTTGAGGGACAGGAGTAGCGCTTGAGGATTTGTTATGCAGATGCTGGGAGAGCACCAGCAGTTGCTAAATTCTCGGAGTGTTTCTTCAGGATTGTTTGTGTTGACTCCTAGGTCTTGTAGTCGCGGGAGACGGTTCCGTATGGTTCCGAGGGAGATCGTGGCCGTACAGCTTAGGCCCAGACTTGTGTGCAGGACGGAGATCCGCGGATTGTTGGGCTTAGCAGGGTTTTTACCGCCGTTTCATGAAGGATTGCTAGAGTAGTGCTGCACCGTCGACTGAATTGACCAAAAGGAGGTTTCTTTTCTGTGGACTGAGGCATGTGTACGGAGTTTTCAGCAGTTGAAGATTCAGTTAACGACTGCATCAGTCTTTCTTGCTTTTGGTTCGGGCGACCTTGTTGTCTAACTGTAGTGTTTCTTGAGTGGGCTCGATTGTGTACTGAGGTGACACTATAGAGTTATCGCTTTTGCTTCCCTACATTTGGAGGAAGTACGAGGAGGGTATTCCACTCATGATCTGGAGATGGCCGCGGTGGTTTTGCGTTGGAGATTTGGAGACACTACTTGTTTGAGAGTTGTGTCAGATTTTCCACGGACCACTAGAGCTTAATGTACATCTTCCTGCAGCGGATTTGGATTGTTGTGATAGTCTTCTGCAGATTTATAGTTCTTGTGTGATCGTTGAGTATAGCTTAGTTCGTCTCTACGGAGGGGACAGCTTGCTCATGTCCGCGCCCGACCACTTTCCTTAAGTCGTTTTCGCGAGACACTGCCCACCGAAGCTCGTTCGTCAGCGATACTTGAGCATACTCGGCTGGGTAATGATTCAGAGACCTTGATTCGTGACAATGATGTGCTAAGTTAAGGACGCGTTTGTGTACCTGGTTTCATCAGGTAGAGACGTATAATCCTAGAGCATGCACATCTGTCAACTCTCTATATACATTCAAGTTCCACCAGCTCTGGCGTGACTTATGGGATAGTTACGAGTGGACAGGGATGTAAAGAGAAGTTTCAGGTTTCGTTTCAAGGTGTCAGTCTTGTTGTGTGCTTGAGTCGAGCATCTGAGGCCGGCGGGAGAGTTGCAACCTTTTTACCGTTCCGAAGAAGGAATGGGAGCAGATCTCCACAAATTTCGTTATGGTTTCTACCCAAGTTTGGATTGGGCGTGACTCCATTCGGATTCTTGTCATCCAGTTATACTCAGTTTGCTCAGTTGTTTTGTTAAGTTGTGTGTTTGTGTTGGTTGTCGTCAGCAGCTTGGGATCGTCACTTGCCATCGTTAGGGTTCTCCTTCGATAGCTGTTATCAGGAGACACTTCAATTGGCCACCCTTAGGCTTAGGGGTTAGGTCGTGTCGATCGCCATCCTGTTGTTTTCTGACTCTGCGTAAGTAGGACTTTGGACCCCAGCTAGTCTAGAGATTTCGGAGACGGTCCAGTTGTGTTAGGTCAGGATGGGGATTGTCCATTTCGAACTGAGGTCTTATGCCTTCTGTGTTAGTCATAGACTCGAGTTCGCAGGGACAGATCATGTATTCCTATGGACTTTCCGATGAATGACTGTGTTGGATTTTGGGAAGTTTGTCCCAGGATTTAGGTCCTTTTTAGATCCTATAAACGAGTTAGTTTCGTTGCCTTTAAATTGGCACTTCCGCCCAGATTATTAGATTTCCACCCCGTATTCCTTGTGATGATACTCTACAATTACCTTCTTGACCTTTCTCACATGTTTTGGCACCAGACCTTTTAGCTGGACGCGATCTTTCGTTCACCAGCAGCCATGTGTGTTAATGGCTCGGCAGGTGGAGGGACATCGGTCAAGGGTCTTGCCATCTGTGAAGGGTTTTCTTGGACGTAGCCGTATGGTGAGGTAGTCACTTGGGAGGCTGCGAGCGAGATTTGAGGATCTTAATCTTCTCTTTGAAGGTACGTGTATCGGTATATTTTTAAATTCGGGGACGAATTTCTTTTAAGGGGGGGAGATTGTAACACCTTAGAGTGTGTTTTGTAGCTAATTATATTTTAATGTGTTGTTTTTAAATAAAAGTTTACCAAATTAAGTTTTAAATAATTTATCCTATTTAATGTGTATTTTATTAGAATTTTGTTAGGCACACACACACTTGTGCATGACAACTAGGGTTTAGAGATGGGGTTAGACCATGTTTAGAAAGCATGATAGATTAATCCCCTCTCTTTAAGTGATAATAATTGTTTAGGTGTTTTGGGTTAAATAGTGATGGTTGTTAATAGTTTGGGTTTTAAGTGAAATGAAAATGAATTTAAAAGGTTTTTTTTTTCTTTATATGGTTGATTGGTTGACTTAGAGAGAGAGAGAGAGCATGGGCATCATGGCTTTGCCCATGCCTCATTTAATGAGGTGAGGGGGAGTGAGAAGAGAGGAGGGGTTAGCCTTGTTTAGCTCTCTCACTTCTCATTCTCTTTTCTCTCATTTCACTCACTCTCTCTCACACACACACACACACACTGCAACCTTCTGCATCAGCAGCAGCTGCCCCAGCAACACCAAATAGCAACAACAACAAAGACAACAACAGCAGCAACAACATCATCATCATCAGCAGCACCAGAGGCAGCAGCAGGAGCAAAAGTAGCAAGCAGCAGCAGCAGCTTCATCAACATCATCAACAACAACAACAACCACAGCAACATCAACTACAACACATCATCACCCTCATCATCATCAGCAGCAGAAGCAGCAGCAGCAGTTGGAGGAACCCCAGCACCTGCAGATGCTCTTCATCCCTCACGCACTTCTTCACCTGCTTCTTGGGGGTCTTTAGGGTATAATTGCTGAACCCAATTTCCCTTATTGCTAGCTTATGTGATAATTGGTGTCGGTTAGTGTTAAATTAGCTAATTAGTGCTAGTTTTGGTGAATTGTGAGTTGTAATGACAAATTGATGATTGTGTTAGCTAGCCTAGTATATTTAAGTGTTAACAAGGCCACTTCAACTGAGGAATAGCCAGATTACACTAAAATACCATAGGGATTTGTTTTGTGCAAAATTAGTGTTTTTAAAGAGATTTTTGTGACTTTTGTGATTTGCTATAGACCCGATGCCTTCAGGTAAAAATTGAGGAAACTGGGACATGATACCTAGGTTTAGATCACACCACCAGAAGATGACCCCCTAACTCCTAACCCAGGCCGCCAATTTCTTCTTTTTGGCCGCAATTTGCTGCCCAGTGGGGAGCTTGGGTGTTGGGGTTTTGGTGTAGGGCTCCCTGCTGTGTTTTCTAGGTCTTTGACATGTCTAGTTTTGTAATATCTTACCTGTAGGAAAATCTGGGACTATATGTCGTTTTGCATGTCCGTTGTGTTTGCGCGATACGCGCGATACGTGAGTGGGTTCTGTGATCCAGCGTATCGCGGCGTGTCTCGATGGTTTTAGACGCGTACACACACGATTCAGCGTATCGTGCACACGCGCGTTTAGTTCGCGACGCGAGTTTCTCGTTTTGGTTCGATATCGCGTTTCGCGAGATATTTTGGCTTATGTGATTTCCATGTCATATTTACAGGTTTGCAGGCAGGAGCTACGGACACGGCTACAGGGGGAGCGGGTGATAGGATTCACCCAGCGTGGAGTTTATGTGAGTAGATTTAACATCTACAGGGGAATCGCCCGCATGGCGTTATGCGTCTGGGCTAGGATTCAATTACCTGTCGCATATTCTACGTCATTGTAGATTTGCGCATTTACTTTATTTCTTTGGCATAGTTATACTGTGACTAGCAGCCGTAAGACACTGCACACATTATTGACGGTTCATGTTGCACGAGCACAGATTGTATGCTACACACATACCGTCAATAATTGCCATGTCACACACTAACCCTTATAGCTACTATTGCTTGCCACACATGACATCTAGCTTATCGGTATACCTATAGTGTATCATACCTTTAGTGATAGGTATATTTTCACTTTGCGATACAGCTACAGGTATACCTCCTACATATTTTACCTATACCGGGAGGGATTTCCTACATATGTTACTTATACCCCGGGGGGTATACGACATCAGTTCCTATAGGTAGGTACCTATACCTTGCTACAGCTGTATGTTAGACACATATTCAGTTGCTGTCGCATATTTACATTTACTGATGTTACTTAGCTGTACCTTATCTTGTTTTCGCATACATCTGGTTCAGCTATATACTTTTGTTTACCTGCTCGCATTCAGATATATCGAATACATTTATTCCTGGATTTATGCATTGTTTATCTGGATTTTATATGATGTTTTCGGGATTTGGGAACCGCGGGAGTTCATGAAATTATGCATACATGTAGCAACCCGGTTTCCTTGATATGATATTTGAGCGTCCCCCATGAGTTTTATCGGTGCTGATTATATACTCCATACGAGGTGTGGTTGCCGTATGAGAGGACATGGTGGGGCCCGGTATGGTTCCCCTCGGCAAGAAGATCGATGGGTTTGCCGATTGAGCCTGGAGGCGGGCGAGTACCTACCGGTGATTGGTTGGACCTGGCAGTTGTCCGGAGGCTACTGGCCAGAGTCGAGAGATGGATGCGGGAGGATCTGTACTGTAGGGGCCGAGGGCTGATACCGCAGACGGACCCCGTGGGCTGATCCGGACTGACGGAGCCCGATATACGAGGATTTTTGTGTCGATGCTTGGCACACGGTTTCATGATATTTCTTTAACCCTTTTTTGTATATATAACAGGGGATTTAGCCGTTGTTATATATACCCTTACACCAATATTAGTGGAATGGGACGGTAATATATGTGTATTGCCCCCATCATATTTATTTCTGTACATATATATACCTTTAGGATGTTAGATTCTTACTTGAGATTGGACTTGGGATACTAGGTGATTCATTGGGATTGGACATTGGATATACCTATGTGATTGGTGATTTGTACATTCGGGATATAGGAGATTACTCGATATTGTACATTGAGGAGATGTGAGACTTATGTGATGTGAGTGCCCAAAGTGGGGGCTGGTTTGAGGGTTTGGGATTGGTGTATCTTGATGGATTGTGATCCTGCAATGACGTCAGGTTTCCGTGGGAAATGACATATTCCACCCTATACCTCACCCTTACCTACCTTATGCACAGATTCATATATTGGTAGTACTTGTAGTGTACCCTTATGATAGTTGCATATTTGCTTTCTCATATCTCAATTGCATAGTCATTGCATACTATTATCATGTCATCATTGCTTCACATATTGATTGTACCTGCTAGTGTACTCTTCTTATTTCAGCATTGCATGACATATTACTACCGTAATCGCATATCTTAGATTCATGCTGTACGTGCATTCCTGCGATTACCTGCATATGTTTTATACTATTCACGAGTTGGCAACTCACCCCCGTTGTGCCACAGGTGTTTCAGGTTGTTCCCCAGAGTAGTCGAGGCAGGCTATTCCTCTATCCAGCTATCCAGCTACCATCTTTTGCTACAGATACCGCATCAGCTCACAGTACCATTTTGCTTAGGTGGGTTAGATGGTTATCTGTATTTCATATTGTACCTTCGTTGTATTGTACTCTCCATCTACTATTGTATATTTGACATAGAGACTTGGTGAGGACGTTAGTGTGTATTATTGTGGATTTGATGTCTTTTATATACAGCTTTTTCTCTACTGTCATTATTTTTCTGTTGTATTCATCTTGACTAGTTTTTTCAAAAAGGGGTGTTGCTAAAATTTTAAAGAAGGAAAGTAAGACGTTTTAAAGAATTTGGGTTGCGATTTCAAATGTTTCAAAACTTATATTATCTTTTCCGTATTTTATGGTTTAGACTTCTGGGTTTTTGGCTTTCTTTTGCAATGTTACGTCTTAGGGCGTTGCGTAGTATTAGTGCCGTCACGGGCCACTTTTGGATTTCAAAAGTTTCTTTAACTCAAGCTCTTACTCACTAATCAAGTATTAATGAAGTGAACACCCTAATCTAATTGGCTAGATTAGATGAGAATGATGAAGTAGGATTTATGCTCTCTTTTATTATCAAATTCTCACAATAATCCATCACAAAAGAAAAACCTAGAAAGCTTTTGAAGAGCTCAAGGAAGAAGAAGAAGAATCATTCCTTTTTGTGATGAATAATGAATTGTTATTATCATTACAATTGCAACCATGGTTAAGTCAAGAAAGACTTAACCATTGTAGAGATTCAACTAGGGTTAAGGGTGTAGGTTGGGCTAGGAACATATCTCCAAAATATCAACATATAATATCTTTGCAAGAAACAAAAGAAAAGCTTCTAGAAGCTTCATGAATAAGCTAACCCAAATGAAACCCTAACCATGTTTAATCTCCACTAATCATGTTGCATTTGTAATCAAAACTTGTTACAATATTATATATCACATATATAATATATTTTTGTAACAAAAGAAAATAATATAATTAATATATATCAATGTATTATCCGGTGAGAAAATGAATCAATAAAGCATGCCAATATTAGATAATGTAATGTAATATATCACATATATATTTATACATTAAATTATCGAATCAACACTGGTCCGAAAATCTGGTTATATCGCATATAACCGACTAATATATCATGTACCGATACATCGAATCAACACTTGATCCGATGACCCGGTTAATATCAAATATCGCGAGAATAGAATATGGTATCTCATATCGTATTATTCTCGATCCCGCACATATCACATATGTGCTCCTACTCCGTTTTGCCTGAGTCAAGAAACCTCTATGTAGGACTCTAAAGAATCGTCAATACGCCGGTAGCAGGTGATGATCATATCAAACACCCACAAGCTGCAAGCGGTCAGTTAAACGTAACAGCCACCCAGGTATTGAGCGATCAGAAGATCAACAAGTAAGCCTGTACATTCTCCTGTGAATCCAATCAGTAACACTCCCGTACAGTCCGGTCTCTTCGTCTGATATGTCGCATATCTGGTCTAGGTATACTAAAACGTCAGACCACAGTAACCGATAAGTCGTGTCGATGCGAGGCTCATAACAGATCGAGAACCTTCTGATAACACTTACCAATAGTACTCAATATCCGCCCTGGCCAGGGACTTCCAGTTATATCCAATCGAATACAGCACAACATCAACTCCCTATACCGGGAGAGACGAAACCCCTCCTATCGCTCATTTCCTCCATGCGATTCGGGACTGTACCCAAAAGCCATCGTTTTGCACGCCCTCTTGGACGTGGTAAGGTGGAAATCAAAGCACAGTGGGAATCTCACAAGACTCTATGACGATCTTGGGTCTACAGACTAACCTGTACCAGTGTCACCGGAGAACTGCCATCTGACGTGAGGTATAATACCATCTGGGAGTTCTCAGCGAATCCGTCCAGTGTACCCAGTCTCCACTGAGCACCCGTACACCATCTTTGATGTCAAACACCGATGGATATGGGATCATCCATCGCCCATCATTTGGGTCAAGATACGTATACGCTAGTCTACTCTGGTGTATCGATGCCTTGTCTCGATGCACCCTCGACTAGGAACAATTATAGGATGTACTCGTCGACTACCGTGGCCCCACTAGTATGATCTCATCATAGTCCCAGTAGTCGAGTACTTATCCTAAGGGCTTTATCAACATGTGAGAATAAGACAGTAAACTAATACAAGTCAACATGTTAAGATAAAGTGAAACCAAATAGCATACTATCATGACAGGCAAGAAAGTCCTCTCTATATATATCCAAGCATCCATTATAATATACATCATATGTACGACAATGGCCTCTAGGGCATATACATAACTAACAATCTCCCACTTGCACTAAGGCCAGCTGTTGTAGTATCTCATACCCAGCATCCCGAAGAGTCTCTCAAACTGTGTCTGGGGAATGGCCTTCGTGAGTGGATCCACAGTGTTGTCCTTCGTATCAACTCTCCTGACCTCGATCTCCCGGCGATCAACTATCCTCGGATCAGGTGGTACCGCCTCAGAATATGTATGGACTTCTGATGGGACCTGGGTGTTGGAGATAGTGCCCACAGAGTCAATTATTGGATCACAGGCACGTGATTGCAATGATTGAGGGAGGACCTATTCCGGTAAGACAGTCTTACTCAAGATGATAGTATGCTATCTGCTTTACCTTTATCATCGTGTACTGCTTCAGGTGACTGTTAGTGTATATGCCCTAGAGGCCATTACTGTATCATACTAGTTTGTACATTACTTAATGGAAGCTTGGGATATTCACCTTGTATAAACAATCTTGCTCAATATAGTAGTATGCTACCTGGTTTGTTTCTACTTCAATGTGTACATGTGTTTATTTTAGTATATCACCTATACACATTAGTGGAGCCCTTAGGATCTTTGCTTGATTACCAGCGTTGTGATGGCAGTCACACTAGTGGGGGTTGGGTAATCTATAAGCATATCCTTATGCAGGTCCCTAGTCGCAGGACTATCTAGACAGGGCATCGATACTCCGGAGTAGACTAGCGTATGCGCTTCTCATCCCAGTGTGGGAGATGGTCTGTCCCACAGCCATCAGTACGTTGTACTGGAGATAGTATGCTGGTGCTCGTTGGGTTACGAGTACACTGGACAGGACTCGTCGGGAATTGTTGGTTGGTACTATACCTATCGTCAGTTATCAGTTCCCAGGTGACATGAGTACAGCTTAGTCCACTGACTTGACACTGTCACTTCGCCTGGAGTGTGTTCCCACTGTACTTAGATTACTACCCTACCACGGCTAAAAGGAGTCGTGCAAACAGGTAGTAGTTGGGTGCAGTCCCGAAGCACTTGGAGGCAGTGACGGTTAGACAGGATTCGTCTCTCCCGGTATTGGGGGTTGACATCGCGCTGTGTCTAGGAGAGCCATTACACGAGTAGTCCCTGGCCAAGGCAAGCGGGATATACTGGTAGGTTTCCAGTATTATCTCAGGGTGTTCTGGGCTTCACTCCGACACGACTTGTACCAGTATTGGGGGACTGACGTTTACCGCCCCCTAGGCCCGCCATGCGATGTATCAGACGAACAGACCGGGCTGTATGGAGATTGTCACAGTCAGACTCAGTAGGAGTTCAGATGGGTTTCACCTCGTCAGTCTTCTTGTCGGCATCTACCTGGGGACCGTTACGCACAACTAGTGCCGCTTGCGGTCTGTGGTTAAACCCACTGCCAGCGTAGTGTCGAGTCTTTAGAGTCCCACACAGAAAGCTATTCGCCTTTAGGCAAAAGAGTAGAGGTCGCAAGGTTTTGCGACATGTCGCATGGTTTTGCGACAGGGTTCGGTCACATCCGTGCACTTGTGCACGTATAGTGTCCGGACAGTTAACACTAGTGGGCTTTGGTTTAAGCCAGATCCTAGTGTACGTTTTGGGGTTGGTTTTATCTCGTATGTATTCGTGTTCCTCGGAACGCGGATGCGGGTGTGTATGCACAGTTGACAGAGAGACACAGGGAGAGTATTCTCATTGGGGTTGTTGACTGTTGACTGTTGACAGTTGACTGTTGACCATTGACTTTTGCTTAACCCTAATGTGAATAAGATATATGATTAACATTAATATTAATTAAGTATTATAGTGACATGGTTGTTGAGGGGTTGACATTGTTGACTTGTTGACCGGTTGACTAGGTTGGACTAGTTGACCATCATCATGACAATGGCTATCATTCCATGGCAAAGACTTTTGCTTGCTTGTTTATTTATGCAAAATGAGTGCATGAAATGATATAGCCATTTTGACTTAAACCATTTACACAATACTTGATTACTATTTTTGTGATGATGGCTTTTGGATTATGAGAGGTGAGAATGAGAAGAGTATGGTTGATTCTATCATTTGCTTTCTCTCTCTTGAGCTCTCTCATTCTCAAGCTCTCCCTCTTCCTCTTGCTCTCTCTACCTCAAGGCAAACCATTCTCATGTGTTGAGACTCATTGCCTTAGATATAAAAAGACACCAAAACATTCCTCTACTCATTCTAGTTCACAATTCCTAGCAAGCCAAGTGATCTAGTTTCTTCAAAGTTCGAAGAAGAAGCCAAAGATAGAAGCTTTCGGGTGGATCCATCTTCGGCGTAAGGAGACGACGAGGTGAGGCCGATTCGTACACCGGGAGGAGTCGAAGACGAAAGAGTTCAAGAAAGGTATAGCCCCCTAACCGAGTAGGTAAACTCTTGTTAGGTTGTTATCTAGTAGTTTAACAAAGATCCGTATTGGTAGTCCATGTTACCACCCTCTTGAAAATCGTTTTTCACCAATTCCGCAACCCCGTAAGTACCGGGGAAAGGTAGCACGGACTTACAGTGGTATCAGAGCCAGGTTAAACTCTATCTAACATGTTAGCAAAGTAACTAGAAGTTCGATCGGAGAAAAAGTCGCGAAATACACCCGGATTTTAAACTTGCTGTCGATTTTCAAAGTGTTGTAAAAGTAATAAATCATGCTTCAAAAATCGACTCAGGGTTTTTATATTGCACTGAAGAAAAATGATCAAGTGATCTCATCAAAGCGCCGCGGAAACGCGGCAATAACTTGCTATTGCCGCGGTTCCGCGACCACTTTAACTCTTCTATGGATTTTCTTCATTGCAGTTTGTTCAGTGGGTATTTTGGGAATTTTGGTATATGTTTTTTAAGCCCAGAATTTTCAGAAAGAAAATTTTGTTTTTGGGGCTTTAAAAACCGTATTTTGATCGAGTTTCTTAAGACTTAAGCTGACGGGTTCATTTCTGTGATGTGATATTTGTATTGAACGTCTGCTAATCGCTATATGTCGATTAGTGGGGGTTATACAAATCTGTGATCTGTAATGGCATTGGAATGTGTATATGAATTCATTGGATTGTCACTGGTGAATAGCCGGGGGTTGTGAGACGAGAGTTTTCTTTTCTTTCAATTCATGTAAATTTGTAAATTGATGTAATAATTATTTGTATGGCCGCACAACCGGGTCGGGGTTGTAGCCGTCATTGTATAATTTCTTTTTACTGTTTTTGCTCCTAGGATAGACCCATGGAGGGGGTGCACAAACTACCGGGTATCCCGAAATGCCGAGTGGCCTACTCATGGAGTTGAGGGAGGTTGCTTCACTTCGGTACTTGGCGGGTAGTTTGCCGCACCCATAGGGGTCTTGGGTGGGGTATTGGCAATTCACCGCGACCGTGTAATCTGCTTTTCGTTACAGGCTCATACGAATTGCGGGTTCCTAATATATCCAATGTTTTCATCTGTGATCTGAAATGGCTATCATTGCAATATATCTATATATGATATTATTTAGGCGTTGCTTATGTTTTGCAGCCGCGCTAGCCCAGCCCCTGCTCTGTCGTTAGTTAAGTAACCTAACGGGTAATGACGGGGCCCTGTGGCGAATGCGAATGGCATAAGCGTACGTCATATTTTGGTTGTTTTCTGCAATGGTAGGATTAAATGATAGGACGCATTAAAATAACTAATGCAAGAAAAATATGCATTAAAAGAACTAATGCAAAGAAAAATAAACCAAGTAAAAGTCGTTGGAACACTTTCAAAAACCACTCGGTTTCTTTTCAAAATAACTTTTAAACGCGGAGCTTAAGCCACTCCTTTTAAAAGCTATCTCGTTCCATCGATTATATCAAGTTCACTACGTTCACGGTTTCGCCAAAACCCTTCTTAGCCCTCCGTCGTTTCACATGGATGGTCAATAGTATTCAAGCTATGTATGTTGGCCAAAGTCAAGGCATAGTGATTGGTAGCTATTAGGTATTCATGTGCAGCATAGATAGATGTGTTGGTTTAGGGCAGTCGTACTACCATTTTGGCCAAAGTCAAGGGTATGTGCGGATGGGCTCAAATTAACCTAGAGAATGACGGGTAGAACTTGACATGTGACTTATGATATTTTGGCCAAAGTCAAGGTCATAAGAGCATGGGGCAAAAATCCACATCGGGAGTTTCAAAAGAACTAAAACTTGCTGGTGTTGCATACCATTTGGAGTGTGATGATTCTGGTAGGATTCCTTCAGTTTCATCACGCGATGATATTTGGATCCCGATCCTACTGTGAGTATATGCTACTCCTCGGGAAATTTCTCACTTAACGATCAATGCTATAAACCAAGTAGGTGTCTAGAAAGGTGTTAGCGGGGCTACGCCCGCAGGGAAAAGAGGTTCTTAAATTAAGGAACTTTGTGAAAGCGTTGGAAAACCTCCCTCGAAGTACCAACACCAGCCTGGCCGAACGGTTAAGCAAGTATTGTACGGTGAGATTGATCCTGACTAATTCTTCCTTTTTGGTTTGAGGAGGGATTCGAGAGACAGTGGGAGCCATCCTGTTTAGACAAACTAAAAACCACTCTAAACTTGCACGAGCATCATGCTGAGTGTTTCTTCTCTCTCTCCTAATTGCAGCGACCAATTAACATGACTGGACTTAAGTTACTTCTAGATAAAAACATACTGACATGGCCAAACTACAAATATTGGCTCAGGAATGTCAAAATGGCAATCACTTATGACAAGTTGGGGTATCTCCTTACCACCAAAGCTCCCCCTGTCCCAAGTCCCACCTCCAGCGTCGCGGATAAGGAAATCCGTAAGACTTAGGAGATTGATAGCGCGAAGGCCAAGTGCCTCGTACATGCCTCTATGGACAACGAACATCAGAGGAGGCACGAGAATATAGACCTCGATTCCATATTTCTCCATACAAAAGAACTGTATGGAGAGCAATCTCGTATCGCAAGATACGAAGTGTCGAAGAAGTTATTTTCGGCAAGGTTGGCCATCGGATCATCGCTAGCGGAACACGTGCTTAAGATGATTGGCTTCATTGAGGAGCTCGCGGAACTTGGGACCACGTTAGAGAACGAGCTCTCTACGGACTTGATTCTCCAGTCCTTTCCTTCCACTTACGCCCAGTTTATCCTGAACTTTAACTTACAAGAAAAAGAAGTTGAACTTTCAGAACTCCTCAACATGCTGAGGAGTGCAGAAGGCACCCTACAGAAAGGTAGGGAAACATCCGCTTTGTTTGTAGGAGGATCTTCATCTTCTAGGTCCAAGGCGAAAGCCAAGGTAAAGAAGAAGAAAGCCTCCGCCAAACCAAGGGACGGTGTTAGTAAAGTGGATACGAAGGGAAAAGCAAAAGCAACAAAGACAGCGGGGAAGCTTATAGGGAAGGAAGAGTGCTTTTTCTGTCATAAGAGTGGTCACTGGAAGAAAGATTGCAGGGCTTGGAAAGCCAGGACACAGGAACTGAAGCAAGTTGCGGCTTCAGCTTCAGGTGTGTATGTTATTGAAAGTTGTCTATCAATAAACTCAACTTCCTGGGTATTGGATACCGGATCAGGATCTCATATCTGTAATTCTTTGCAGGCGTTGAGAAACCGTAGGGTTTTGAAGGCAGGTGACATGACCCTCAAAGTTGCAAACGGAGCTAGCATGGATGCTAAGGCCGTGGGGGACTATCACCTGGGAATATCAGATGGACATGTTTTGGTTTTGCGTAATTGCTATTTTGTACCGAACGCAACTTGTAATATCATTTCTGTATCTTTGATTTCTAAAGAAGGTTATGAATTTGCGTTTGTAAGTAATATTGTAAACATTCACCTTAATCATGTTCTGATTGGGTCAGGTACATTAAGCAATGGTAAATACGTACTAAACCAACCACAGATTTTCAATGTCCAGAATACACACAAAAGAAAGTCTCCGGAAATAAATCAGACTTTCTTATGGCATTGTAGACGGGTCGCATCAATGAAAGAAGGTTGACGAAATTACATACAGAAGGATATT
Source organism: Agapanthus africanus (assembly GCA_030015575.1). Lineage (NCBI taxonomy): Eukaryota > Viridiplantae > Streptophyta > Magnoliopsida > Asparagales > Amaryllidaceae > Agapanthus > Agapanthus africanus. The sequence goes on along the minus strand of JASDDO010000012.1, from coordinate 385,027,699 downwards.
TGAATCCGTTCGAATATCAATCATATGCCACTTGTCAATCTTTTCTCAAAGGAAAGATGACAAAGACTCCGTTCACTGGACATGGAGTAAGAGCGAGCGAGCTCTTGGGACTCGTACACAGCGACGTGTGCGGTCCAATGTCTACACATGCGCGAAGCGGTTATTCTTACTTCATTACCTTTACGGATGACTTTTCAAGGTACGGTTATGTCTTCTTAATGAAACATAAGTCCGAAGCCTTTGGAAAATTCCAGGAATATAAGAATGAAGTAGAAAAACAAACCGGCAAAAGTATCAAGATTCTAAGATCGGATCGAGGTGGTGAATACTTAAGTACCGAGTTCCTGGACTATTTAAAAGAGAACGGAATTCTCTCTCAGCTTACTCCTCCATACACTCCGCAACATAACGGTGTATCGGAGAGACGGAACCGAACCCTATTGGATATGGTACGGTCCATGATGAGTAACACTGAGTTACCGCGATCATTCTGGGGATATGTACTGGAATCAGCTGCATACCTTTTGAACCGAGTTCCAACTAAGACTGTGCCTACTACACCATATGAGATGTGGTGTGGGAAGAGACCCTATCTTAATCACATTAAGACATGGGGAAGTCCAGCTTTTGTCAAAAAGTAGCATGCGGACAAGCTCGAGGCACGCTCAGTAGAGTGCAAGTTTGTGGGATATCCAAAGAACTCCAAGGGATATCTCTTCTATTACGCAGAGGAACAGAAGATCATTGTTTCTCGTAATGCCCATTTTCTAGAACACCAGTTCTTAGAAAAGGAAACAAGTGGGAGCGAAATAGAACTGGAAGAAATTCCAGAACCACAGACTATTACTGAAAGCTTAGTGGAACCAGAGGGTTCAATGACATTCCTACGCCGCTTCGCAGGAGTAGTAGACAGTCTCATCCGCCCGAGAGATACTACGGTTTTCTCATAAACGGGGATAGAGAGGATTGCATCATTGATTATGATGAGCCGACTAGCTTCCAGCAGGCCATTCAGATCGTTGACTCGGTAAAATGGCTGGATGCAATGCGGACCGAAATGGAGTCCATGTACACCAACAAAGTATGGACGTTGGACGTTGCTCCAGATGGGGTAAAACTCGTAGGATGCAAGTGGATCTTCAAAAGGAAGATTGGTGTAGATGGACAGGTTGAGACCTATAAAGCTAGACTGGTTGCAAAGGGTTTTCGTCAAAGACCTGGTTTGGACTATGACGAGACCTTTTCTCCAGTAGCTATGCTGAAATCCATTCGGATCCTTCTTGCCATTGCTGCCTTCCACGATTATGAGATTTGGCAGATGGACGTAAAGACAGCTTTTCTAAATGGAAATTTAGAGGAGTGTGTTTATATGGACCAGCCAGAGGGTTTCATTCAGAGTGGGAGCAGCGGAAAGGTGTGCAAGTTGCTTAAGTCCATCTATGTGTTAGTGTATATGCCCTAGAGGCCATTACTGTATCATACTAGCATGTATATTACTTGATGGAAGCTTGGGATATTCACAGTTGTACAGACAATCTTGCTCAATATAGTAGTATGCTACTTGGTTTGTCTCTGCTTTAATGTGTACATGTGTGTTTATTTATTATATCACCTATACGCATTAGTAGAGCCCTTAGGATCTTTGCTTGATTACCGGCGTTGTGATGGCGATCACACTCGTGGGGGCTGGGTAATCTACAAGCACATCCTTATACACGTCCCTAGTCGTGGGAGTACCGAGATAGGGCATCGATACTCCGGAGTAGACTAGCGTATGCGCTTCTTATCCCAGCACGGGAGACGGTCTGTCCCACAGCCGTCGGTACGTCGTACTTGAGATAGTATGCGGGTGCTCGTTAGGTTACGAGTACACTGGACAGGACTCGTCTGGAACTGATGGTTGGTATTATACCTATCGTCAGTTATCAGTTCCCAGGTGACATGAGTACAGCTTAGTCCGCTGACTTGACACTGTCACTTCGCCTCGAGTGTGTTCCCACTGTTCTTTGATTACTACCCTACCACGGCTCTACTGAGTCGTGCAAACAGGTAGTAGTTGGGAGCAGTCCCGAAGCACTCGGAGGCAGTGACGGTTAGACAGGATTCGTCTCTCCCGGTATTGGGGTTGACATCGCGCTGTGTCTAGGAGAGCTATTACACGAGTAGTCCCTGGCCAGGGCAAGCGAGATATACTGGTAGGTTCCAGTGTTATCTCAGGGTGTTCTGGGCTTCACTCCGACACGACTTGTACCGCTATTAGGGGTCTGACGCTTGCCGCCCCCTAGGCCCGACATGCGATGTATCAGACGAACAGACCGGACTGTACGGAGAATGTCACATACAGACTCAGTAAGAGTTCGGATGGGTTTACCTCATCGGCCTTCTTATCGACATCTACCTGGGGACCGTTACGTACAGCTAGTGCCGCTTGCGGTCTGTGGTTAAACCCACTGCCAGCGTAGTGTCGAGTCTTTAGAGTCCCACACAGAGAGTTTCCCTGCACTGAGCGAAACGTGTAGAGGCCGTATGGTTTTTACGGCAGGGCTGCGATCACTTACGTACACTTGTGTGCGTGTGGTGTTCGGGCAGGCAATACTAGTGGGCTTTGGTTTAAGCCGGATCCTAGTATTGCATGGATGGATTTGTTTTGTCTTCTGCGCATCCGCATTCTACGGAATACGGATGCAGGTGTGTATGCACAGTTTTCTGGAGCGATGAAGGAGGAGGTGCCTCATTAGGGTTTTGGCAGTTGGTTCGGCCAAAACCATTATGTGGCAGGCTCATTAGGGTTTTTGACAGTTGATTCGGTCAAAACCATTTTGAGGCGGACTAATTAGGGTTTCGACAGTTCGTTTGGTCAAAACCATAATGAGCCGGGGACATTATTTACTAATCCATTCATTAATAATTTTGTTATGGCTAATTACATTGACCATTTGACCATCTTGACTTTGTTGACCATTTGACCAAAGTTGACTTGGATCTTCTTAGAAGATCTAAAGTATTCTTTGGTTTTCTTTTTATTTAGTTATGATAATGGTCATGTCATTTGTAGCCATCACCTTTATCATGATGGGATTAGTAATGATAATGTTGGTGCATTATTTGCAACCATGGTTTTTCTTTTGTTCATAATATTATTCTCATTCTCTCTCTTGAAATGAGAAGCTCCATGGTTGCTAGAAAATCTCCTTCTTCTTCCTCCTCTTGTTTTGATCTTTTGATCTCATGTGTTGAGAAATAAAGATTTCACAAAGACAAAGCCATCCCTTCATCACTTCTACACATCCTAGGGCTTTTAGATTAGCTATCTCCTTGCCCTAGTTACCTCGGCTTGAGGTGGAGCTCAGTGTACATCTCTCGGGTGGATCGTCTTCGACTCAAGGAGGCCGTGGAGGTGACCGAAGTCCGGATCAACCATTGAGCAAGTAAAGAGAAGAACAACAAGAAGAGAAGAACAACAAAGAAGAAGGACAACAAGAAGAGAAGGAGTTCAATTTGAGGTATAACCACTTTGCCGAGTAGTTAACTCTTCTTTGCAAGTATGCTAGTTTAGTTTAGCAAAGATCCGGCTTTTACGGTCCATGTTACAAAGTTTAGAAAAATTTTGATTTACCGTTTCCGCAACCCCGAAAGTACCGGGAGAGGTAACGTGGACCTAACAGTGGTATCAGAACCTAACTAAACTTAAACTAGCTTAGTAGTGAAGTGTAACGAAGTTCGGAACCGAAAAAATTCAAAAACCAAACTTTTACAAAATCCTAGTTTCTATTAAAAAATTTTCGGGTCAAAACAAGATTTGTTATACACCTAAATTCGGCTCAGGGTTTTGTGTGAACACCCAAGAAAAACGATCCCCTGATTCATTCAAAACGCCGCCGATCCGCGGCCTCAGCTATACAAGTCGCCGCGGATCCGCCGCCCTTTGTTGTCCTCTCGTGATCGTTTTTCGTGCAGTGCGTCTCTGTGTTGGTTTTGGGATTTTTAAGATATATTATATGTGCCCAGATTTTCCAGAACAGAAATTTACTTTTGGGGTCCTATAATTCCGTATTTTTTTTCCGAACTTCACTACACTTGGACTATATTGGTTATATCTGTGATGTTTGAATGTATTGAACGTCGGCTAATCGCTATAAGTCGATTAGTCGGGGTTATACATCTCTGTGATCTGTGTTTGATATTGGAATGTGTATATGAATGTGTTGGACTGTCGCGGGTGAATAGCCGGGGTGGATGTGAGATGAGCTTTTGTTTTTCTTTCATTCATTGTAAATGTAAATTGATGTAATATTATTATTTGTTTGGCCGCACAACCGGGTCGGGGTTGTTGCCGTCATTGTATAATTCTTTTTACTATTTTTGCTCCTAGGATAGACCCATGGAGGGGTGCACAAACTGCCGGGTACTTGGCGGGCAGTTTGCCGCACCCGTAGGGGTCTTGGGTGGGGTATTTGGCTATTCACCGCGACCGTGTAATCCGCTTTTCGTTGCAGGCTCGAAAGGATTGCGGATTCCTAGTATATCCAATGTATTCATCTGTGATCTGTAATGTCTATCATTGCTTTCTATTTAGGCATTGCTTATGTTTTACAGCCGCGCTAGCCCAGCCCCCGCTCTGTCGTTAGTTAAGTAACCTGACGGGTGATGACGGGGCCCCGTGGCGAATGCATATGGCATAAGCGTACGTCATATTTTGGTTGTTTTCTGCAATGGTAGGATTTAAATGATGGGACGCATTAAAAGAACTAATGCAAGAAAATAAACCTAAAAGACTTTGTTGGAACAATTTTTCAAAAAGCTGTTATTGCAAGGACGTTCATTTTTGTTTTGCATCGCGGTATTCGGTTATGAATGCCCAGCACCTCAGTCGACGAGGCAAGGGCCGAGATCCCTTCACCGGGAGTGACCCCTTGGACAAAAGTTTGCGTCAGGGTAATAACTTCACTATAGTCGATTATTCTTGCTTTGCATCGAGGTATTCAATTTGGAATATCCTGCACCTCAATCGACGAGGAAAGGGCCGAGATCCCTTCACAGGGAGTGACCTCTTTAGCAAAAAGTTTTCGCCACTATATTTTCAAAAAAGGATTATCACGTTCCTTCAACGACATCAAGTTCATTACGTTAATGGGTTTTTCGCCAAAAACCCAGCCGTAGCCCTCCGTCATTTCCTACAAGTACTACTCAGTATTCGAGCTACGTATTTTGGCATTATCAAGGCGTAGTGATCGGTAGCTAAGTATTGCTTGTTTGCAGCCTTATTTTTCAGATTATTTAGGACAGTCGCATAGCTATGTTGGCATTGTCAAGAGTTATGCGGGTGGGTCTAAGTTAATCAAGATAATGACGGGCCGAACTTGACTAACAGTTCATGATATGTTGGCATTGTCAAGGTCATGAATCGTTAGGGGCAAAAACCACATCGGGAGTTTCAAAAGAACTGAAACTTGCAGATTTAGCATACCTTCTGGAGTGTGGTGACTAGATTGGATTCCATCTAGGTTATCACACAATGACAGTTGGATCCCGATCCCACTGATGAGTTGGTTTACTCTCGGGAGATTATTTCACTTAACGATCAATGCTATAAACCTAGTAGGTGTCTAGAAAGGTGTTAGCGGGGTTACGCCCCCAGGGAAAAGAGGTTCTTTAATTAAGGAACTTCGCGAAAGCGTAGGAAAACCTCCCTCGAAGTACCGACACTAGCCTGGCTGAAAGGTTAAGCAAGTATTGTGACGTGAATTAAAACCCGGCTAGTTCTTCTTTTAAAAAGGTTTTAAGAAGAATTTGAGGAAACAGTGGGAGACATCCTGGTTAGATAAATTAATAAACCAATCTAATCTTGCAAGAGCATACGCTGAGTGTTTCTTTTCTCTCTCTCCAGGAAGCAACCTTTTCACGCCCTAATCAAGATAATAAAATGTATCGCTTGACCGATCCGAATTCTTATTCGGGACTGGGGAAAGTTGGTTCAGCTCTAACTTGTGACAACAGTCATGAGAATGGGAAAGGGGATTGTATGGATTTCCAGGATACCCAGTTGAAGAAGAAGCATGGTTTTGCATCTACTTCAGGTGTTCTTGTAATTGAGAACTGTTTTACGGTCAGCCCTACCTCCTGGGTACTTGATACCGGATCAGGATCTCATATCTGTAATTTATTGCAGGGACTGAGAAAAAGTAGGAAAGTTGCACCGGGTGATATGTCGCTCAGAGTAGCGAATGGAGCACAAGTTAATGCGGCAGCCGTCGGTGAATATCACCTAGTATTGCCAAATGGCAAGACTATGATTTTGAACGATTGCTACTATGTACCCTCCATGGTTTGCAACATCATATCAGTTTCTTTACTCGATAAAGATGGATATAACTTTGTTCTTGAAAAGAATATCATGAACATTTACCTTGATAAGGTACTGGTTGCAGAGGGTACACTGTGTAATGGTATCTACGTTCTAAATCAGAATACAGTTCTCAATATACAAAACACACGCAAGAGGAAGAATTCAGATACGAATGAATCCTACTTGTGGCATTGTAGACTTGGTCATATCGGAAAGAAAAGACTGAGTAAGTTGCATAAAGATGAACTCTTGAATGCGTTCGAGTTTTCATCTTATGAAACTTGTCAGTCTTGTCTCAAAGGGAAGATGACCAAATCTCCGTTCACCGGACATGGAGAAAGAGCAAGAGAGCTCTTGGGACTCATACACAGTGATGTGTGTGGTCCGATGTCTATACTTGCAAGGGGTGGGTTCTCGTACTTCATTACATTCACTGACGATCTCTCTAGGTTCGGATATGTGTATCTGATGAAACACAAATCTGAAACTTTTGAGAAATTCAAGGAATTCAGAAACGAAGTAGAGAACCAGACAGGCAAAAGTATCAAGATCCTCCGGTCTGATAGAGGAGGGGAGTACTTAAGCACGGAATTCCGAGATTACTTAAAAGAGAATGGTATTCTCTCTCAGCTCACTCCTCCTTATACACCACAGCACAACGGTGTGTCGGAGAGAAGGAATCGTACCCTATTGGATATGGTTCGATCCATGATGAGTGATGTTGAGTTACCTCTTTCATTCTGGGGACTTGCGCTAGAGACAGCGGCATACTTGCTGAATCAGGTTCCGTCTAAATCCGTGCCTAAGACTCCATATGAAATATGGAGTGGTAAGAAACCATATCTAGAACGAATTAAGATATGGGGTTGTCCGGCCTATGTAAAAGTACAAAAACCCGACAAGCTTGAGGCACGGTCAGTTTTATGTAAGTTTGTGGGATATCCTAGAAATTCTCTGGGATATCTGTTCTACCACACTGAGGAACATAAGGTGTTCGTTGCTCGCCGCGCCACCTTTTTAGAGTGGCAATTTCTTGCAAAAGAAATAAGTGGGAGCACGGTAGAACTGGATGAAATATCTGATCCACAAAATCAAACTGAGGATTTAGCAGAACCAGAAAGTTCAGTGACCCCAAACGAACCTCAGCCACTCCGCAGATCTGGTAGGATTTCTCATCCGCCCGAGAGATACTACGGTTTTCTCATAGACGGGGATCGAGAGGATTGCATCTTGGAAGAAGATGACCCTACCAGTTTCAGGCAGGCCACTATCAGTAGGGACTCTGATAAGTGGCAGGAAGCAATGCAATCTGAAATGGAGTCCATGTACGCCAATAAAGTGTGGACCTTGGATATTGCTCCACCTGGGGTAAAACCCGTTGGATGCAAATGGATCTACAAAAGGAAACTTGGTGTAGATGGGCAGGTGGAAACCTATAAAGCTAGACTTGTTGCAAAAGGTTTTCGTCAAAGACCTGGTTTGGACTATGACGAGACTTTTTCTCCGGTGGCTATGCTCAAATCCATTCGGATCCTACTTGCCATTGCTGCCTTCCATGACTATGAAATCTGGCAGATGGATGTTAAGACGGCTTTCCTAAACGGTTGTTTGGAAGAGTGCGTTTACATGGATCAACCAGAAGGTTTCGTAGACAGTGGGAGCAGCGGAAGGGTGTGCAAGTTGCTTAAGTCCATTTATGGATTAAAGCAGGCATCGCGGAGCTGGAACATCTGTTTTGATGAGGCAATCAAGGAATTTGATTTCATCAAGAACGAAGATGAACCCTGTGTATATAAGCAGATTGTAGGACGAACTGTCGTATTCCTAGTCTTGTACGTGGACGGCATTCTTTTGATAGGAAATGACATTCCTATGCTACAATCGGTCAAGCTGTTTTTGTCACAAAGGTTCTCCATGAAAGACCTGGGTGATGCCTCGTACATTCTGGGGATCAAGATCTATAGAGATAGATCCAAGAAACTGTTGGGACTTTCACAGTCTAGGTACATAGAGACCTTACTAAAGAGATTTAGTATGGAGGGTTCCAAGCGCGGTAACATACCCGCATTGCACGGAATTACCCTCTCCAAGAAGATGTCTCCTAAGACTGACGAGGAGAGGGTTCGCATGAGCACTATACCCTACGCTTCGGCGGTAGGATCTATAATGTATGCGATGCTATGTACAAGACCAGATGTAGCTTACGCGTTGAGCGCGGTAAGCCGGTATCAGTAAGACCCAGGGGAGGACCACTGGACAACAGTGAAGAACATTCTCAAGTACCTGAGAAGGACTAAGGAGATGTTCCTGGTTTACGGTAATGGAGACCTCAGGGTCGAGTCCTTTACCGATTCAAGCTTCCAGAGTGACAAAGATGACAGCAAGTCCGTCTCGGGTTTTGTGTTTACCCTCAACGGAGGGGCGGTATGTTGGAGGAGTTCCAAGCAGGATACCGTCGCAGACTCGACGATGGAGGCTGAATACAATGCTGCAAGCGATGCCGCAAAAGAGGCGGTCTGGATAAAGAAGTTCATTAGTGAACTTCAGGTGGTTCCGTCCATTGTTGACCCAATACCTGTGTATTGCGATAACAATGGGGCTATAGCTTTAGCGAAGGAACCAAGGTCCCATCAGAAATCCAGGCACATCTTAAGGCGGTATCACCTGATCAGGGAGATCATTGATCGACAGGAGATCGAGGTGCGGAGAGTGGACACAAAGGACAACACTGCGGACCCATTCACAAAGGCTTTACCCCAGACTCAGTTCGAGCGGCTGATCGAGATGATAGGTCTTCGATACGCCAGTACATGGCCTTAGTGCAAGTGGGAGATTGTTAGTGTATATGCCCTAGAGGCCATTACTGTATCAATCTAGCATGTATATTACTTGATGGAAGCTTGGGATATTCACAGTTGTACAGACAATCTTGCTCAATATAGTAGTATGCTACTTGGTTTGTCTCTGCTTTAATGTGTACATGTGTGTTTATTTATTATATCACCTATACGCATTAGTAGAGCCCTTAGGATCTTTGCTTGATTACCGGCGTTGTGATGGCGATCACACTCGTGGGGGCTGGGTAATCTACAAGCACATCCTTATACACGTCCCTAGTCGTAGGAGTACCGAGATAGGGCATCGATACTCCGGAGTAGACTAGCGTATGCGCTTCTCATCCCAGCACGGAAGACGGTCTGTCCCACAGCCGTCGGTACGTCGTACTTGAGATAGTATGCGGGTGCTCGTTAGGTTGCGAGTACACTGGACAGGACTCGTCGGGAACTGATGGTTGGTATTATACCTATCGTCAGTTATCAGTTCCCAGGTGATATGAGTACAGCTTAGTCCGCTGACTTGACACTGTCACTTCGCCTCGAGTGTGTTCCCACTGTACTTAGATTACTACCCTACCACGGCTCAAAGGAGTCGTGAAAACAGGTAGTAGTTGGGTGCAGTCCCGAAGCACTTGGAGGCAGTGAAGGTTAGATAGGATTCGTCTCTCCCGGTATTGGGGGTTGACATCGCGCTGTATCTAGGAGAGCCATTACACAAGTAGTCCCTGGCCAGGGCAAGCGAGATATACTGGTAGGTTTCCAGTGTTATCTCAGGGTGTTCTGGGCTACACTCCGACACGACTTGTACCGCTATTAGGGGACTGACGTTCACCGCCCCTAGGCCCGCCATGCGATGTATCAGACGAACAGACCGGACTGTACGGAGATTGTCACATACAGGCTCAGTAGGAGATCGGATGGGTTTACCTCATCGGCCTTCTTATCGACATCTACCTGGGGACCGTTACGTACAGCTAGTGCCGCTTGCGGTCTGTGGTTAAACCCACTGCCAGCGTAGTGTCGAGTCTTTAGAGTCCCACACAGAGAGTTTCCATGCATTGAGTGAAACGTGTAGAGGCCGTATGGTTTTACGGCAGGGCTACGATCACTCACGTGCACTTGTGTGCGTATGCTGTTCGGGCAGGCAATACTAGTGGGCTTTGGTTTAAGCCAGATCCTAGTATTGCACAGATGGATTTGATTTGTCTTCTGTGCATTCGCATTCTACGAAATGCGGATGCGGGTGCGTATGCACAGTTTTGAGGAGCGATGAAGGAGGAGGTGCCCCATTAGGGTTTTTGCAGTTGGTTCGGCCAAAACCGTAATGTGGCACACTCATTAGGGTTTTGAAAATCGTTTTGTCAAAACCGTTATGAGCCGGAGACATTGTTTACTAATCATTTTAGTGATAGATTAGTGATGGCTAATTGCATTGACCATTTGACCTCTTAGACCTCTCTTGACTTTGTTGACCCGTTGACCGTGTTGACCATTGACCTTTAAGAGGGATCTACACTCTTCTTTCATTTTCATTTTAATTCTTGAGTTATGATAATGGCCAATTCAATGTGCTATCAACTTTTATCATGATTGGATTAGTAATGATGATCTTAGAGTATTATTGCGATCATGGTTCATTTCATTTGGCGTAATCCTTTTTATTATTCTCTTCTCATTCTCTCTCTTGAAATGAGAAGAAAAGAAAACCTCCATGGTTGCTAAGCTTTCTCCTTTTCTTCCTCCTCTTGATCTCTTCTTTTGATCTCATGTGTTGAGAGAAAAAGAATCCACATTGACAAATACATCCATACATCTCCTCTACACATCCTAGGGCTTCTTGACTAGCAATCTCTTTGCACTAGTTGCCTCGGCTCGAGGTAGAGCTCGGTGTACATCTCTCGGGTGGATCGTCTTCGACTCTGGCCGCGGAGGTGCCCAAGGTCCGGATCGACGCTTGGAGCTTGGTTGGACGAGCGGGACAGCAGAATGAAGATCCGAAGGACCGGTTCCGTGAGGTACACTTTCTACAAGCATAGTAGTTAAAACCTCTAAGTGTTTACTAGTTTCTAGTTTAGCCAAGATCCTTGCTTTAAGTCCATGTTGCCTTGCGCCAAATCATTGCTTTTCGCCGTTTCCGCCTCCCCGTAAGAACCGGGGTGAGCAACGTGGACTTACAGTGGTATCAGAGCCTAGCTAAACATAAACTAGTAAGTTCGTAAAGTGTTTAGAATATCGATCGGAAAAAAGTCGCAAAACACGTCCGCAAAACCTCTACTTTCTGTCGAATTTTTATACTGTTCAAAAATTATTTTAACATACATGAAAATTCGTCTCAGGGTTTTCTAAAACTACTGCATAAAAACGGTCCCACGAACCGATCAAACCGCCGCGGTTTCGCGGCAATAGCATGCTATTGCCGCGGTTCCGCGGCCGATTTGACTCGGTCGTGGACCGGGTTTTTTGCAGTATTTTAGTTTGGCTGTTTTGGGATTTTTAAGACATGTTTTTTCCACCTAGAATTTCCAGAGAGCAAATTGACTTTTGGGGTGGTTAAAAATCCGTATTTTGATCGATATTCCGTACTCTTTGGCTAATGAATATTATCTGTGATGTGATATATGTATTGAACGTCTGCTAATCGCTATACGTCGATTAGTGGGGGTTATACATATCTGTGATCTGTAATATTGATGGTTTGTGTATATGAACTCGGTGGATTGCCGCGGATGAATAGCCGGGAATGGGTGTGAGATGAGAGTTTCTTTTTCATTCATTCATTGTAAAATTTGTAAATTGATGTAATATTATTTGTTTGGCTGCACAACCGGGTCGGGGTTGTAGCCGTCATTGTATAATTTCTTTTTACTGTTTTTGCTCCTAGGATAGACCCAAGGTGGGGTGCACAAACTACCGGGTATCTCGAAGTGCGGAGTGGCCTACTCACGGGTTGAGGGAGGTTGCTTCTCTTCGGGTACTTGGCTGGTAGTTTTCCGCACCCGTAGGGGTCTAGGGTGGGGTTTGGCTATTCATCGCGACCGTGTAATCCGCTTTTCGTTGCTGGCTCGAACGAATCGCGGATTCCTAGTATATCCAAAGTGTTCATCTGTGATCTGTAATGGCTATCATTTCTATATATCTATATATAATAACTATTTAGGTGTTGCTTATGTTTTGCATCCGCGCTAGTCAAGCCCCCGCTCTGTCGTTAGTTAAGTAACCTAACGGGTGATGGTGGGGCCCCGTGGCGAATGCGGATGGCATAAGCGTACACCATATTTTGGTTGTTTTCTGCAATGGTAGGATTAAATGATGGGACGCATTAAAAGAACTAATGCAAGAAAATAAACCAAGTAAAAGTCGTTGGAACACTTTGAAAACCACTCGGTTCTTTTCAAAAACCAGCATTTTAAACGCGGAGCTTGAACCACTCCTTTTAAAAGCTATCTCGTTCCATCGACTCTATCAAGTTCACTACGTTCACGGTTTCGCCAAAACCATCCATAGCCCTCCATCGTTTCATATGAATATTCAACAGTATTCAAGCTGTGTTTGTTGGCATTAGTCAAGGCATAGTATTTGGTAGCTGGTGGGTATTCATATGTTGCATAGATAGAAAGCGTTGGTTTGGGACAGTCGTATTGCTTTGTTGGCCTTAGTCAAGGGTATATACGGGTGGGTTCAAATTAACCTAGACAACGACGGGTAAAACTTGACATGTGACTTATGATTTGTTGGCCTTAGTCAAGGTCATAAGAGCATGGGGCAAAAATTCACATCGGGAGTTTCATAAGTACTGAAACTTGCTAGCGCTGCATACCATTTGGAGTGTGATGATTCTTGTAGGATTCCTTCGGTTTTATCACACGATGATATTTGGATCCCGATCCTACTGTGAGTATATGCTACTCCTCGGGAACTCTTTCACTTAACGATCAATGCTATAAACCAAGTAGGTGTCTAGAAAGGTGTTAGCGGGGCTACGCCCACAGGGAAAAGAGGTTACTTAATTAAGGAACTTCGCGAAAGCGTTGGAAAACCTCCCTCGAAGTACCGACACGGGCCTGGCTGAACGGTTAAGCAAGTATTGTACGGTGAGAATTGATCCTGAATAATTCTTCCTTTATGATTTGGGGAGGGATTCGAAAGACAGTGGGAGCCATCCTGTTTACATAAATTAAAAATAAATCTAAACTTGCAAGAGCATCATGCTGAGTGTTTTCTTCTCTCTCTCTTAATTGCAGCGACCCAGTGACCACACCTAGGTTACATCTAGATAATAAAATGACTGAATCTGACTGTTCTGACTGGCAAAGGTCTGTCCAGATGTCCATTGCCCATGACAAGCTGGGACACCTCTTGATTGATCCAACCCCTGCCGTCTCAGGTCCAGTTTCCCCTGTTACGGATATTGATATCCGTAGGACATCGGAAGAAGACTGTGCGAAAGCCAAGTGCCTCATGTTAGCCTCAGTTGATGGTATATACCAGAGGCAGCACGAGAAGATGGACTCAGCTTCTATCTTCCTCCATAACAATCTTTTATATGGAGAGCAATCTCGTATCGCAAGATATGAGATCTCGAACAAATTGCTTCCAGCGAGGTTGGCTATCAGGTCATCTGTAGGGGGAAACGTCCTTACAGAGACCAGCTCTTTTGAGCTCTCGGACCTGAAGACCACGTTGAAGAACGGGTCAGATGCTGACTTAGTTCAACAGTCTCTACCTACTACCTTGAAGGAAACCAGGGAAGTAGAAAGAAAGAGAAGGGCAGAAGTTTCGGGAATGGATGCAGTAAAAGAGGGATGTTCCTATTGTTACGGGAATGAACATGGACAGAAGGATTGCAGGGCTTGCAAAGCCAGTAGCCAGAATTCGAAGCATGTTGTGGCTTCGGCTTCGGGTGTGTTTGTAATAGAGAACTGTATGTCAGTTAACCATACTTCCTGGGTATTGGATACCGGATCAGGATCTCATATCTGTAATTCGTTACAGGCTCTGAGAAACCGTAGGGTTATCAGGAAAGGTGATATGACTCTCAGGGTTGCTAACGGAATGAGCATATATGCTGTATCCATAAGGGAATATCATCAAGGACCGACAACTGGGCAGATATTGATTCTGCGTGACTATTTTTATGTACCAGGTGCGACTTGTAACATCATATCTGTATCCTTACTTTCTAAGGAAGGATATGATTTTACTTTTGTAAGCGATGTAGTAAACATCCACCTAAATCAAGTACTGATTGGGTCAGGTACATTGAAATACGGTATATATGTTTTGAATCAAGCTCAGGTCTTCAGTGTCCAGAACACACTTAAAAGAAAGTCTCCGGAAACAAATCAGGCTTTCTTATGGCATTGTAGACTGGGTCACATTAATGAGACACGGTTGACAAAGTTACAGAAAGAAGGATACTTGGATCCGTTCGAGTACCAGTATTATGCCACTTGTGAATCTTGTCTCATGGGAAAGATGACAAAGACTCCGTTCACTGGACACGGAGAAAGAGCGAGCGAGCTCTTGGGACTCATACACAGTGATGTGTGTGGTCCAATGTCTACACATGCGCGAAGTGGTTATTCATACTTCATTACTTTCACAGATGATTTCTCTAGGTATGGGCATCTCTTCTTAATGAAGCACTAATCCGAGGCCTTTGAGAAATTTCAGGAATACAAGAATGAAGTTGAAAAACAAACAGGCAAAAGTATCAAGACACTGAGATCTGATCGAGGTGGTGAATACTTGAGTGCCGAGTTTCTGGGCTTCTTAAAAGAGAATGGAATTCTCTCTCAGCTTACTCTTCCATACACACCACAACACAACGGTATATCGGAAAGAAGGAATCGAACCCTATTGGATATGGTTTGTTTCATGATGAGTAAGGCTGAGTTGCCGCGTTCCTTCTGGAGTTATGCACTAGAAACAGCTGCATATCTTTTGAACCAAGTTCCTACTAAATTAGTGCCTACCGCACCATATGAGATGTGGAGTGGGAAGAAACCCAGTCTTAAACACTTTAAGACATGGGGATGTCCAGCTTTTGTAAAAAAGCAGCATGCGGACAAGCTCGAAGCACGTTCGGTACAGTGTAAGTTTGTGGGATACCCAAAGAACTCCAAGGGGTATCTTTTCTATTACGCAGAGGAACAAAAAGTTTTTTTTCTCGTCTTGCCCGCTTCTTAGAAACTGAGGAAAATCAGATAAGTAGGAGCGCAATAGAACTGGAAGAAATTCCAGAACCACGAGCTATTACTGAAAGCTTAGTAGAACCAGAGGGTTCGAAAGAACCGGACATCCCAGCGCCACTCCGCAGAAGTAGTAGGCAGTCTCATCCGCCCGAGAGATACTACGGTTTTCTTATAGACGGGGATAGAGAGGATTGCACCATGGATTATGGTGAGCGTACTAGCTTCCAGCAAGCCATTCAGAGCGGCGACTCGGTAAAATGGCTGGATGCAATGCGGGCCGAGATGGAGTTTATGTACACCAACAAAGTTTGGACTTTGGACTTTGCTCCAGAAGGGGTAAAACCCGTAGGCTGCAAATGGATCTTCAGAAAGAAGATTGCTGTTGATGGGCAGGTTGAGACCTATAAAGCTAGACTTGTTGCAAAGGGTTTTCGTCAAAGACCTGGTTTGGACTAAGACGAGACCTTTTCTCCAGTGGCTATGCTGAAATCCATTCGGATCCTTCTTGCCATTGCTGCCTTCCACGATTATGAAATCTTGCAGATGGACGTAAAGACGGCTTTCCTAAATGGAAATTTGGAAGAGTGCGTCTATATGGATCAGCCGAAGGGATTCATTCAGAGTGGGAGCAGCGGTAGAGTGTGCAAGTTGCTCAAGTCCATTTATGGACTTAAGCAGGCATCGCGGAGTTGGAACATCTGCTTTGATGATACTGTCAAAGAATTCAACTTTATCAAAAACCCAGATGAACCATGCATTTACAGTAAGATTGTAGGGAGAACTGTGGTATTCCTCGTCTTCTACGTGGATGACATTCTTCTAATAAGAAATGATATTCCTATGCTACAGTCAGTCAAAGGATTCTTGTCGCAGAGGTTCTCCATGAAGGACCTGGGCGATGCCAACTACATTCTGGGGATCCAGATCTATCGTGATAGATCTAAGAGGATGTTGGGACTTTCACAATCAAGGTACATCGACACCATACTTAAAAGATTCAGTATGGAAGATTCCAAGCGCGGTAATTTACCGGCTTGTCACGGGATCACCCTCTCCAAAGAGATGTCTCCCAAGATTGATTTGGAAAGGGATCGCATGTCTATTATACCCTACGCTTCTGCGGTAGGCTCTATATTGTATGCGATGTTGTGTACCAGACCAGATGTAGCATACGCATTGAGCGTTGTAAGCCGGTATCAGTCGAACCTAGGAGAGAAACACTGGATAGCGGTAAAGAACATTCTCAAGTACCTGAGAAGGACTAAGGAGATGTTCTTGGCGTATGGCGGAAAAGACCTCCAGCTTGAGGCCTTTGCTGACTCCAGCTTCCAGAGTGACAAGGATGACTCCAAGTCCATGTCGGGTTATGTCTTTACCCTCAATGGAGGGGCGGTTTGCTGGAAGAGTTCCAAGCAGGAGACCGTTGCAGACTCAACTATAGAAGCGGAGTACATAGCTGCTTGCGATGCCGCAAAGGAAGCTGTCTGGATGAAGAAGTTCCTCACGGAGCTTCAGGTGGTTCCTACCATTGTTGATCCAATACCGCTGTATTGTGACAACAACGGCGCTATAGCTTTAGCGAAGGAACCCAGGTCCCATCAGAAGTCCAGGCACATTTTGAGGCGGTACCACCTGATCAGGGAGATCGTAGATCGCCGGGAGATCGAGGTGAAAAGAGTAAATACGGAGAACAACACTGCAAATCCACTCACGAAGGCCATACCCCAGACTCAGTTCGAGCGCCTGATCGAGATGATAGGTATTCGATAGCCAGTACATGCCCTTAGTGCAAGTGGGAGATTGTTAGTGTATATGCCCTAGAGGCCATTACTGTGTCATACTAGCTTGTATATTACTTGATAGAAGCTTGGGATATTCACAGTTGTATAGACAATCTTGCTCAAAATGGTAGTATGCTATTTGGTTTGTCTCTACTTCAATATGTGCATGTGTTTCTTTTAGCATAACGCTTATATACATATTAGTAGAGCCCTTAGGATCTTTGCATGATTACCACCGTTGTGATGGCGCTCACACTCGTGGGGGCTGGGTAATCCATAAGCACATCCTTATACAGGTCCCTAGTCATAGGACTATCGAGACAGGGCGTCGATACTCCGGAGTAGACTAGCGTATGCGCTTATCATCCCAGCGGGAGAGACGGTCTGTCCCACAGCCGTCAGTACGTCGTACTTGAGATAGTATGCGGGTGCTCATTAGGTTACGAGTACACTGGACAGGACTCGTCGGGAACTGTTGGTTGGTATTATACCTATCATCAGTTATCAGTTCCTAGGTGACATGAGTACAGCTTAGTCCGCTGACTTGACAGTGTCACTTCGCCTCGAGTGTGTTCCCACTGTACTTAGATTACTACCCTACGACGGCTCAAAGGAGTCGTGCAAACAGGTAGTAGTTGGGTGCAGTCCCGAAGCACTTGGAGGCAGTGACAGTTAGACAGGATTCGTCTCTCCCGGTATTGGGGGTTGACTTCGCGCTGTGTCTAGGAGAGCCATTACACAAGTAGTCCCTGTCCAGGGCAAGCGAGATATACTGGTAGGTTTCCAGTGTTATCTCAGGGTGTTCTGGGCTACATTCCAACACGACTTGTACCGCTATTAGGGGACTGACGTTCACCGCCCCTTAGGCCCGCCATGCGATGTATCAGACGAACAGATCGGACTGTATGGAGATTGTCACATACAGGCTCAGTAGGAGTTCGGATGGGTTTACCTCATCGGCCTTCTTATCAACATCTACCTGGGGACCGTTACGTACAGCTAGTGCCGCTTGCGGTCTGTGGTTAAATCCACTGCCAGCGTAGTGTCGAGTCTTTAGAGTCCCACACAGAGAGTTTCCCTGCATTGAGCGAAACGTGTACAGGCCGTATGGTTTTACGGCAGGGCTACGATCACTCACGTGCACTTCTGTGCGTATGCTGTTCGGGCAGGCAATACTAGTGGGCTTTGGTTTAAGCCAGATCCTAGTATTGCACAGATGGATTTGATTTGTCTTCTGTGCATTCGCATTTTACGGAATGCGGATGCGGGTGTGTATGCACAGTTTTGAGGAGCGATGAAGGAGGTGGTGCCCCATTAAGGTTTTTGCAGTTGGTTCGGCCAAAACCGTAATGTGGCACACTGATTAAGGTTTTGACAATTCGTTTGGTCAAAACCGTTATGAGCCGGAGACATTGTTTACTAATCCTTTTAGTGATAGATTAGTGATGGCTAATTGCATTGACCATTTGACCTCTTAGACCTCTCTTGATTTTGTTGACCCGTTGACCGTGTTGACCATTGACCTTCAAGAAGGATCTACACTCTTCTTTCATTTTCATTTTAATTTTTGAGTTATGATATTGGTCAATTCAATGTGCCATCAACTTTTATCTTGATAGGATTAGTAATGATGATCTTAGAGTATTATTGCGATCATGGTTCATTTCATTTGGCTTAATCCTTTTCATTATTCTCTTCTCATTCTCTCTCTTGAAATGAGAAGAAAAGAAAACCACCATGGTTGCTAAGCTTTCTCCTTCTTCTTCCTCCTCTTGATCTCTTCTTTTGATCTCATGTGTTGAGAGAAAAAGAATCTACATAGACAAATACATCCATACATCTCCTCTACACATCCTAGGGCTTCTTGACTAGCAATCTATTTGCCCAAGTTGCCTCGGCTCGAGGTGGAGCTAGGTGTACATCTCTCGGGTGGATCGTCTTCGACTCAAGAAGGCCGCGAAGGTGCCCAAGGTCCGGATCGACGCTTGGAGCTTGGATGGACGAGCGGGACAGCGGAATGAAGACCCGAAGGACCGGTTCCGTGAGGTATACCTTCTACAAGCATAGTAGTTAAAACCTTTAAGTGTTTACTAGTTTCTAGTTTAGCCAAGATCCTTGCTTTAAGTCCATGTTGCCTTGCGCCAAATCATTGTTTTTCGCCGTTTCCGCCTCCCCGTAAGAACCGGGGTGAGCAACGTGGACTTACAAGATATACCTTTTTGAAATTATGTGTACGACATTTACCTATATCAGTGGATGGTTAGGTAAGGAGCATTAAACAGCGGTGTAATTCTTCTTAACCATAAGTACAGTTTTTCAACCTGCAACACACAGGGAGTGAGTTATTAGACTCAAGGGACTTATACAGAGTATTGTACGTTGTCCAGCGTCCATTAGGACAGAGGGGTTGGTTCTCGTACTATATTCGGTTTACTTATGACTTCTCTAGTTTTTAGACAGGTGTTTCGTAGAAACACAAGGTCCGAATTTTGAGAAGTTATAGGTATTTGAATAAAGTAGAGAACCAGGTATTGCAAGTATCGGGATTCTTCAAAGTGATCGAAGATGTAGATACTTGTGTATGGTATTCAGTTGATAGTAATGGTTAAGAGAACTTGCTTCTCTTTCAGGTTACTCATAATTGGAAGTGTTCCTAAGTTGAGTAATGCTGATTGGCCTTTTTCCATTTAGTTAAACATGCACTGGGGACAGCTGCATGATTTGAATCTGGTTCAATTAAATCAGTGCTTCTGGTTCTATATTGGATATAAAACGGTTCATATCTTGACATTGTTAAGGTACGGGGAGTTGTCCGGCTTATGCTTAAAACTAGACTCTGGATAACTCAAGGCACGTTTCTTTAATGGCTGTTTGTGGGTTGACCCAGGCTATGACGAGGGTTGACTTTCTACCATCTGGAAGATCAATAGCGATATTGTTCTAGACTCGCCACAGTTTTAATAAAATGGATTTTTTCAGAAAACAGTAGTGGGACTATGGTAGAACTGGAAGTGATTCCAGAACCGCAAACGATTACTGAAGATTTGATAAGGAACCTAAAGATTCAATCTGGCTTGACATTCCATTGGCTACTCCGCAGATAGGGTGGGTAACCTCAGGCACTCGAGGGGTACTCCGGTAGCCTTAAGGACGGTGACAGGGAGGTTCTTGTTTACCCACACTGGCCATTGCTGTTGTTCTAGGATGCGAGACCCGGCAAGAGGATGAGTATAGCATCGTTCTAAACTAGCTTTAGAAGTGTACATGTACATGACTCTGCCAGAGGGTTGTCATAGTCAGTGGGAGCAGCGGAAGCATTGGTGGACAAGGTAGCTTTTGTCTTTTATAGACTAAAGCAGATATAGCGGAGATAGATCATCTATTTCTGATGTGACAGTCATAGGTTTGGCTTCATCAGAATAGGGGATGGATCTATTGAGAAGGTAGTAAGGTGTGATGTCCTGGTATTTGGATGACATACACAGAGTAGGAAGTGATATTCCTATACTACGATCGGTTATGCTTTGGTTGTCACACAGTGGTTTCTCCACATGGGACTTGGATATTATATCAGACATTCCGGTTACTGGATCTATGGTTTTAGATCTAGATTTGGGTAGTTTCCCAATCAGGGTACTTAGACAGCATTCTAGAGATGCTTTAGAATGGACGACTCCTGGCATGGTGGTGTACCTGCAGGTGATGGAGTCACCCTCTCTAAAGGTGTCTTACAGACTAAAAGCGAGAGGGATGTGCATGAATGGCAGATCACTTGCTTAGGCAATTGGGTCAATCATGAGATGTCAAGTACCACACCAGATTTGTTTTTGCAGTAGATTCAATAAGTTGATATTGATCCAATCCTGGAGAAGCAGTCAGAAGTAGTTTTAGAACATAAGTGGATGTTCTAGGGATATGATAACGACAGCCTCATTCGGGAGACAGTTATCATTCCAGGCTTCCAAGGTGACCTGGACGACAGGGAGGTTGTCAGAGTTATAGTTTTCCCTCGGACGAGGGGCGGTATTATGGACAGGTGGTCCAGAAGGATACTGAGGGAGGCATGGCGCAGGATACTGATTAAATTCAGTTAACGATACAGTCTAAGAAGTTTGGATTTGTAGTTCATTTATGAGCTAGGTCCCATCAGACATCCAGACACATTATAAGACATGTATTGCTCATTTCGGGAGATGGTTTTCTCCGCGAACTTGAGATATTGAGAGACATCGAAAGAAACATCAAAGCGGATCCACTCGCTGAGGCTATTCCTCGAACGGAATAGTTTCGGAAACGGGATTTGTGAGACTGACTAGTAGAGGAGTTGGGTGTTCGGTATCACACGGGCTGTGAGTTTGCGACATCGCAATAATTAGCCTTAAGTGCAAGTGGGAGATTGTTGGAGATAGGGCCCTCAGAGTCAATTATTGGATCACAGGCACGTGATTGCAATGATTGAGGGAGGACCTATTCCGGTAAGACAGTCTTACTCAAGATGATAGTATGCTATCTGGTTTACCTTTATCATCGTGTACTGCTTCAGGTGACCTTACAGGTCACTATTACACGTTGGTAGAGCCCCTAGGATTCTTGCTTGACTGCCAGCAGAATGAGGGCGATCATATACGTGGGAGCTGGTAGTCTATAAGCACATCCTTAAAAGGTCCCTAGTCGTGGGAGTTTTGAAACAGGGCATCGATACTCCAGAGTAGACTAGTGTATACAGTCGAGACCCCGACGAGGGGCGGTGGCCGGTCTTACAAGCCACTGGTGTCAGTTGGTTCACCTAAGATGTATACAGGTACTCATTGGGTTATGAGTACACCGGACAGGACTCGCCGGGAACATGCTAGTTTGTGTTATACCTGACGTCAGATAGCAGTTCCCTGGTGACATGTGTACAGGTTAGTTCATCAACCTAAGATCGTCATTTTTCTCGTGTGAGTTCCCACTGTGCTTTGATTACTACCCTACCATGCTCAAAGGAGACGTGCAAACAGGTTTTAGTTGGGTACAGTCCCGAGCCACATGGAGACAGTGAGCGGATCTGCAGGGGTTCGTCTCTCCCGGTATTGGGGGTGAGGTCGCGTTGTGTCTAGGAGAGCCATTACACAAAGCCCTCGGCCGAGACAGGAGATTTACTGGTAAGTATTCCAGTAGTATCTCAGGGTGTTCTGGGCTACACTCCGACACGACTTGTACCGCTTTTGGGGGTCTGACTTTTACCAACCCCCTAGGCCCGCCATGCGATGCTCATAGGCGAACGGACCGGACTGTATGGATATTGTCACCGACAGGCTCAGTAGGGTGTCAGGATGAGTTCGCTGATCGACGTCTCTTTTGGTCAATAGCTGCTAGCCTGTCACGTATGGCTAATACCTCTGACGTGCTAGTGGTTAAATCCACAGCCATAGTACTGATGAGTCATTAGAGTCCCCCACAGACAGTTGCTCAAGTTTCGGGCGAAACGCTGTACAGGCCGTATGGAGATATGGCAGGGTTCGATCAGATACGTGCAGTATTGCACGGATCAGGATCGGACGGATAATACTAGCGGGCTTTGATTTAAGCCGGATCCTAGTATTGTACAGTGTAGATTATGTCTCATTGCATTTGTATTCGGTCGGAATATAAATACGGGTGTGTATACACAGTTGCGGGGTTTTCCTGTAATTTATTACGGGACCAGTTTTATGAAGTTGCCAGTTTGCTTTCCGTTTCGGCCAGTTTCCTTTGTATCTTTCATTGGCTGAAGATTGGTGGAGGAGGGCTTATTTGCAATTGTGTCATGATGGTTGCACCATCCCTTGACTTTCTTGACTTCATCATTGATTGACTTTGGGTTCATGATGGTTGATTTGGAGTGAGGATATGGTTGTGATGATAATTCATCATCATCACATCTTTTTCTCTCTCATGCATGATAGCCTCTTCTATTCCTCTCCCTTGGATTAGTGTGACTCTCCCTCACTCTCTCACTCTCTTCCTCATGCCATGGCCGGCCAAGGAGAGGGGGGCTGCCCATTTTTGTGGGGGATTTTTGGTTCTTTCATGCTTGCAAAAAAATCCCCAAGTTCATCACAAAATTCCATAGTTCATTTCCTCCACCAAAGGCAACTTCCTCAAACCAGCAAACCTTGGGCACGTCGGCTCGCCAACTTCGTGCCCAAGTTGCCTCGGTCCAGAGGTGGGAGCCCATAAAAGAAGCCGGCGACGTGGTGCCCTTCCGGCGAGGAGATGAAGACCGGAGTTTCCGCGGGGAGATCGGGACGACAACGAGAAGACCGAAGGACACGGATCGCTCGGTATATCTCTCTACCCCTTCTCTTGTTAGCTAGGACTAGGTTAATAGTCCGATCCGGGATTTTTGTGCGCGGTGGTGCCGGTTTACAAGTTTGTAAAAAGTTTCATTTCCGCACTCCAGCGTCGGATTGACGGCCGGGGCGCCGCCGTGCACTTACACTGGGTTCCTAGGCCAAAGCCACAGCTCCATTGTTATCGCAATACAAAGGTATTGGATGCTCAATGGACGGAACCACACCAAGTTCAGTAATGAACTTCTTTATCCAGACAGCTTCTTTGGCAGCATCGTTCGTAGCGATGTATTCAGCCTCCATCGTCGAGTCTGTAACGGTATCCTGTTTGGAACTCTTCCAACACACCGCCCCTCCATTTAGGGTAAAGACAAATCCCGAGTGCGACTTAGAGTCGTCCTTATCACTTTGGAAGATCAAATCGGTAAAGGACTCCACCTGGAGTTCTCCGTTACCATACACCAAGAACATCTCCTTAGTTCTTCTCAAGTACTTGAGAATGTTCTTCACAGCTATCCAGTGACTCTCGCCAGGATCTGCTTGATACCTACTCACTACACTTAGTGAGTATGCTACATCGGGTCTCGTACATAGCATCGCATACATGATAGAGCCGACTGCCGAAGCATAGGGTATCTCTTACATGCGAGCTCTTTCCAAATCAGTCTTGGGAGACATCTCTTTGGAGAAAGTGAGTCCATAGATCGTGGGTAGGTTCCCACACTCGGATTCTTCCATACTAAACCTGGTGTCAATCTCCCTGGAATGGGATAATCCCAGTATCCGTTTAGATCTATCTCTATAGATCATAATTCCTAGTATGCATGAAACATCACCTAGATCTTTCATTGAGAATCTTTGTAACAAGAAGAGCTTGACCAATTGTAGCATAGGAACATCATTTCCTATCAAGAGTATGTCATCGACGTACAATACGTGGAAGACAACCTTACACTCTGCAACCTTCTTATAA
Source organism: Agapanthus africanus (assembly GCA_030015575.1). Taxonomy (NCBI): domain Eukaryota; kingdom Viridiplantae; phylum Streptophyta; class Magnoliopsida; order Asparagales; family Amaryllidaceae; genus Agapanthus; species Agapanthus africanus. The sequence goes on along the minus strand of JASDDO010000012.1, from coordinate 385,003,254 downwards.
ATACAAGGTTCATCTATGTTTTTGATGAAGTCAAACTCTTTGACTACAACATCAAAGCAGATGTTCCAACTCCGCGATGCTTGCTTTAACCCATAGATGGATTTAAGAAGTTTGCACACTTTTCCGCTGCTCCCACTATTTACGAAGCCCTCTAGCTGAGTCATGTACACTCTTCTAAATCACCATTTAGGAAGGCGGTCTTAACATCCATTTGCCAGATTTCGTAGCCATGGTATGCAGAAATGGCAAGTAAGATCCTGATGGACTTAAGCATAGCCACTGGAGAAAAGGTTTCGTCATAATCCATACCTGGTCGTTGACGAAAACCCTTTGCAACAAGTCTAGCTTTGAAAGTCTCAACTTTTCCATCTACACCAAATTTCTTTTTAAAGATCCATTTGCTCCCAATGGGTTTTACCCCTTCAGGAGCAACTTCCAAAGTCCATACTTTGTTGGTGTACATGGATTCCATCTCAAATCGCATTGCATCCTGCCATTTCACAGAGTCACCACTCGTGATGGCCTGCTCGAAGCTAGTTGGGTCACCATCTTCCATGATGCAATCCTCGTTCCCACCATCAATAAGAAAATCATAGTATCTCTCAGGTGGATGAGAAACCCTACTAGATCGGCGGAGAGGCTGGGGTTCGTCGGGAACTACTGAATCCTCTTGTTCCAATAAATCATCAGTTGTAGTTTGTGGTGCTGGAACCTCTTCCAGCTCTAGCGCTTCGCAACTAATTTCTTTTACAAGAAATTCCTTTTCTAAAAGGTGGCATGCTAAGCAATAAACACCTTTTTTTGTTCACCGTGGTAGAATAGATATCTATTTGAATGTTTAGGATATCCTACAAACTTACATAGAACTGATCGTGCCTCGTGTTTGTCTGGATTTTGCCTTTTGACATAGGCCGGACAACCCCATATCTTAACTCGTTTAATACATGGTCTCTTCCCACTACATATCTCATATGGTGTGGTAGGTGCAGATTTTGATGGAACTTGATTCAATAGGTATGTTGCCGCTTCAAGCGCGAAACCCCAGAAGGAAATAGGTAACTCAGCTGTACTCATCATAGAGCGCACCATAGTGTGATTTCTCTGCTCCGATACACCGTTGTGTTGTGGTGTATAAGGAGGAATAAGCTGAGAGAGAATCCCATTCTCTTTTAGATAATCCAGGAACTCATTGCTCAAGTATTCTCCTCCTCGATCCGATCGAATGATCTTAATACTTTTTCCCGTTTGTTTCTCTACTTCGTTCTTATATTCTCTGAATTTCTCAAAAGCTTCAGACTTGTGCTTCATCAGGAACACATGTCCGTATCTAGAGAGATCGTCAGTGAATGTAATAAAGTAGGAAGAACCGTTCCTGGCATGTGTCGACATGGGACTACTTAAATCACTATGTACCAGTCCTAAGAGTTCCTCAACTCTTTCTCCGTGTCCACTAAACGGAGTTTTGGTCATTTTACCTTTGAGGCATGAATGGCAAGTATCATAAGATGATAATTCGAACGGATTCAAATATCCATTCTTATGTAACTTAGCTAGCCGTGTCGCATTGATATGACCAAGTCTACAATGCCACAAGAAGGATTCGTTCATTTCTGAACTCTTCTTCTTGTATGTGTTTTGTATATTAAGGACTGTATTTTGATTAAGAAGGAATATGCCATTATGTAACGAGCCTGATCCAATCAACTTTCATTTAGGAAGATGTTCATAACATTATCCTGTATTACAAAATTATACCCTTCTTTACTTAATAAAGAAACTGATATAATGTTGCACATCATGTTCGGTATATAATAGCACTCATTCAGAATTAATGTATTACTACTTGGTAATACAAGGTGATATTCGCCAACTGCTTTGGCTGCAATATTTGTACCATTCCCTACTTGTACGGAATGATCACCCTTTCCCAGTTCTCTACCTTTACATAGCCCACGTAACAATTTACATATGTGGGATCCCGATCCGGTATCTAATACCCAGGACGTAGGGTGAACTGAGAAACAGTTCTCAATAACTAACACACCCGAAGAAGATGCATCAACATGCTTGTTCTTCGTTTGGGCGGCGTGAGAATCCAGATATTCTCCTATTCCCTGTTCAGTCTTATAACACTTATAAGAAAAAACGGGACCAACATTTCCCTGGTCAGTATAATAAGCGGGTTCAGTCAATACATCCATATTATTATCTTGATTATGGCCTGACATGGTCGCTACCTAGAGAGAGAGAGAATGAAACACTTTAGTGTATGCTCTTGCAAGATTAGATTGGATATTATCTTATCTAATCAAGATGTCTCCCACTGTTTTTATCAAATCTCCCTTCAAACCCTAAAAGGTAAGAATAGCCGGGATTAATTACACCCTACAATTTCGTCAATCTTTCAGCTAGATCAGTGTTGGTACTTTGAGGGAGGTTTCCCGTGCTTTCGCACGGACCTAATTAAAATAAATCTCGTTTTCCCAGAGGCATAACCCCGTTAACACCTTTCTAGACTCCTACTTGATCGGCTAATTGTCCTGTGTAAAATTCTCCCAGGAGTTACTCTTACTCGTAGTAGGTATCAGGATCCATCTATCTCATAGAAAGTATGCAATCTCATTGCAAATTTCTACACTTGAAATTCCCGATAATTCTTTTGCCCTAGTGTGCTATGACCTTGACAGAGGTCAACAAACCATAGTGCACTAGTCAAGTTCAACCCTTCATTTCTTGATTGAATCAAACCTACTCGTACGACTCTTGACAGAGGTCAACAAGGTCGTACGACCACCCTAATCCAATCACGTCACATGCTTTACAGATAATTACTAATCAGCTACCGCATACTAAGCCTTGACAGAGGTCAACAAACGCAGCACGAATACTAAATAGTCTTTATCTGAAATGACGGAGGGCTACGCAGGTTTTTCAGAAAACCAAGAGCGTAATGAACTCGATATCGTTGTAGAAACAAGTGATTTTGAAAAGGAGTGTTTTTGAGGCCTTTTCAGTTTCGCTAAAGAGGTCACTCCCGGTGAAGGGATCTCGGCTCTTTCCTTATTGAATAAGGTGCAGGGTATATTATATATACCGCTATGCAAAGCAAAAAACTATTTAAGCTCTCAAAAACTAAACCGTGAGTTTGTAGCATCTGCCAGTTTTGCTAAAGTGGTCACTCCCGGTGAAGGGATCTCGGCTCTTTCCTCATCGAATAAGGTGCGGGGTATATCATATATACCGCTATGCAAAGAAAAACTGTAGCTATCCTTTTTATAAAATTTTGATTCTACAATATCTTTTAGGTTTCTTTTCATTTATTAATCTCATTAACAAAAATCCCATCAATTAATGCTTCCTAAGCATCACAGAAGAAACAAAAGCAGTAATATTTATATATCAACATATATATATAGTATAAGCATTCGTCTCAGGCAGTAATATGATCTCATCACAGAACATTGCAGTAGAAGATAACATATGAAATATTGGATATACTAGGACTTCCGTGTTTTATTTTGAGCCTGTATAAAACACAGATTCCATGGTCGCGATGAATAGCCAAACCCACATCCCTAGACCCCTACGAGAGCGGCAAGCAACACTGCCAATTCTAGGGTTAGGAGACCCGGTCTCGACTCCTCGAGATGGCCTCCCACTGTACCCTAGAACCCGGTTACTTGTGCTCCCCTCCTTGGGTCTACCTAATGCGGAAAAGTAAATAATATACAATGGTGACAACAACCTCAACCTGGAAGTGCCCCAAAAAAAGAATATTGCATACAAATGAATTTTACATGAATGAAAATAAAAACCCTCATCTCACATAAAACCCTCGGCTATTCAGAACACGACGATCCAATACAACATATCACAGCAACACATAATATCTCATATCATCAACGTAAGCAAGTATGCGTATCCCGATTGTCGTTGATGTATAGCAACGAAGCCGGCGATACACCACATACTACGCTTACGGTCACATAAAAGAAAGTGTAAAACTACAACATTTGGAATCCACAATCACTTTAGACATCATAAATCTGAAATATCACATACTTCGCATTTCATGCCTAACTATATGAATTCCACATATTGTATCACATTCCAGATAAATAGACAAAGTTAAACTTTCCGATCGAATAATCAAATACGCAAGATTTCCCAAATAGCTCAACACTTCAGTGGAGTTCAAAAAACCCAGAGCATGACACAGCCCCAATGAACCAGCCGTAGAAGGGTCAAACCAACGCCTCACATGTGGAAATGCTAAACTACCTCAAACCCTAGGGTTCAGTGACAGTTTTGACGGTCACATAATCGAGTTAAGGTTACGTTCTTCTAGAGGGTCCAAAGATATGCTTGCATGTTTTTCTAAAAGTTTTAAACTCAAGAAATATTCAACACTTGAAAATTTTTCGTGTCGGGAAAAAGCGAGTTATTTATACTGTAAGTACACGGTAGCGCCCCGGCCGTCTAACAGACGCCAATTGCGGAACAAAAACTTTTATAACTGGCCCTATCGCGTACTATAACCCGGATCTGCTATTAAAGCTAAACTAACAAAGTACAAAGTGGGTAGTAATTTTATACCGAACGATCCGAGTCCTTCGGTCTTCAACCATCATCCCACGCTTTGTTGCGGCTGCTCTGATCTCCTGAATCTCCAGTCTTCTCGTCCAGGTGGCACCACGTCGACGGATCTTTAAACGGGCTCCCGCCTCTGAACCGAGGCAACTCGATCATCAAGTTTGCTAAAAGAGATGACCAAGATTGATGTAGAGAATGAGTAGAACACTTTGTCTCGTTACGTCCAAAGCTATGGACGAACGGTCAATGAAGTTGCCTTTTGGAATCGTGTGAAATGAGAAATGAGGCTATCTAATTTCCAGGAATCCAAAACTATAATCTTTTCAAAATCAACAACCCTCATTGCCAAGAATGAATGACCGGCCAATATAACAAGGGGGTGAGTGTAGGAGCAAGGAGGAGGGTGACCATAAACATGAAGCTTATCATAACATTAAAAGAAAAGGATGACACACTAAAAAACAATGAATGCAAAATGGTGATTCATTAACCTAGTCACCATTTCAATTAATGCTAATGAATGAATCATCAAGCCTTGTCACCAAATCTAGAACCTTCTAGAACCACGACTCACCCTCAAGACGAAAAGATAAATCCGCATTAAACCGAATGTTTAATACGGCCGATAGAAAATTGGAAACTGGCAACATCCAAAAGCGACCCCGAAACGAATTTCAGGATAACCCCGTAACAGTATAAACATACCCGCATTTGTATTACGACCGAATACAAATGCAACTGAAACAAAGATATTATATCTACACAGTATAATACTCGGATCCAGCTTAAACCAAAGCCTACCAGTATTATCTACCCGAAATATGACACGTGCGTAAACGCACGTGCATTTTCCGAACCCTGCCATAAAACCATACGGCTTCTACAACGTTTCGCCCGAACTTAGAAAACTGTCTGTGGGGGAATCTAATGACTCATCAACACACTGGCACTGGGTATAACCACTAGCACGTCAGAGGTACAAGCTGTACGTAACGGTTGCCTATGTATTGATTGGAAGGGAAGCTGACGAGCGAACTCATCCAGAAACCCTACTGAGTCTGACAGTGACAATATCCGTACAGTCCGATCCGTTCTTCTAAAGAGTATCGCATATCGAGTCTAGGGGGTGGATAAAGTCAGACCCCTAATAACGCGATAATTCGTGTCGATATGAAGCCCATCACCACCTGAGAAACTACTGATCCAAATCAGTAATTCTCCACTACCTCGGCCGAGGATTTCTAGTGATGGCCACCCGTGCACTGTGCCACATCAACCCCCAATACCGGGAGAGACGAATCCCCGATGATCCGCTCACTGGCTCGATGTGGCTCGGGACTGTACCCAAAAAATACGTGTTTACACGTCTCCTTTGAGCGTGGTAGGGTAGAAATCAAAGCACAGTGGGAACTCACACGAGACAAATGACGATCTCAGGTCGACAAACTAACCTGTACACATGTCACTAGGGAACTGCTATCTGACAATATATATAATACCAACTAGCATGTTCCCGGCGAGTCCTGTGCGGTGTACTCAATGAGCACCTATATACATCTTAGGTGAACTAATTGAAACCAATGGCTTGTGAGACCAGCCACCGCCCCTCGTCGGGGTCTCGACTGTATACACTAGTCTACTCTGGAGTATCGATGCCCTGTCCCGAAACTCCCACGACCAGGGACACTTTAAGGATGTGCTTACAGACCCTAGCTCCCACGTATATGATCGCCATCATACTGCTGGCAGTCAAGCAAGAATCCTATGGGCTCTATCAACATGCAATAGTGAACTTAAAGCATGTATACGATGATAAAGACAAACCGGATAGCATACTATCATCTCGAGTAAGACAGTCATGTCGGTATAGGTCCTCCCTCAATCATTGCAATCACGTACCTGCGATCCAATAATTGACTTAAAGGGCACTATATCCAACAATCTCCCACTTGCATTTAAGGCTATTATTGCGATGTCGCATACTCATAGCTTCAGTGAGTGGATCCGCCCTGATGTTTCTTTCTATGTCTCTCTTAATCTCAAGTTCGCGGAGAAAGCCATCTCCCGAATCGAGTAATAAGTGTCTTAGAATATGTCTGGATATCTGATGGGACCTAGTTCATAAATGAACTTCAAATCCAAACTTCTTAGACTGTAGTGATCACTGAACCTAATCAGTATCCATCACCAACCCACCCACAGTATCCTCTTGGACCACCGTCCATAATACTGTCCCTCGTCAGAGGGAAAACTATAACTCTGACAATCATTCTATCATCCAGGTCACCTTGGAAGCCTGGAATGATAATCGTCTCCACAAGGAGGCTGCCATTTTCAAATCCATATAACATCCATTCAGGTTCTTAAACTGCTTCCTAATGTTTCTCCAGGATTGGACTAATATAAACTTATCGCAACTAGTGCATAAACAACATCTGGTGTGGTACTTGACATCTCATGATTGACTCAATTGCCTAAGCAAGTGATCTGCCAATCATACACATCCCTCTCCCCTTTAGTCTATAAGACATCTTTAGAGAGGGTGACTCTATCATCTGCAGGTACACCACCATGCCAGGAGTCATCTATTCTAAATACCATTAGAATACTGTCAAAGTACCCAAATTAGGAAACTACCCAATTCTAGATCTAAAACCATAGATCTAGTAACCAGAATTTCTGATATTATATTCATGTCCATTATGGAGAAACAACTGTGTGACTACCAAAGTACAACCGATCGTAGTATAAGAATTTCACTTCCTACTCTGTGTATGTCATCCAAATACCAGGACATCACACCCTACTACCTTCTTAACAGATCCATCCCCTATTCTGATGAAGTCAAATCTATGACTGTCATATCAAAATTAAATGATCTTATCTCCTCTATATCTGCTCAAGCCTATAAATAGACATAAGCTACTTGTCCACTATTCTTCCGCTGCTCCCACTGACCACAACAACCCTCTGACCGAATAATATATACGTGTACTTCTAAAACTAGTTTAGAACGACGCTATACTTATCCTCCTGCCGGGTCTCATAGCCTGCAACAACCGTAGTGTCAAGTCTGGGTAAACTAGAACCGCCCTGTCACCGTCCTTGAGGGCACCGGAGTATCTCTGGGGTGTCTGAGGTTACCCACCATGTCTGCGGAGTGGCTATTGGAATGTCAAACCTGATTGAATATATAGGTCCTATTAAATTTTCCGTAATCGTTTGCGGTTCTGGAATCTCTTCCAGTTCTACCATACTCCCACTACTGTTTTCTGAAAAAATCCATTTTACTAAAACTGTGGCGAGTCAAGAACAATATCACTATTGATCTTCCAGATGGTAGAAAGTTAACCCTCGACATAGCCAGGGTCAACCCACACACGGCCATTACAGAAACGTACCTTGAGTTATCCAGAGTCTGGTTTTAAGCATAAGCCGGACAACTCCCCGTATCTTAACATCGTTAAGATATGAACCATTCTATATATACAATATAGAAATAGAGGCACTAATTTAACTGGAACCAGATTCAAACCATGCAGCTGTTTCCAGTGCTTATCAACTTAATGGAGAGAGCCTAATCATCATTACTCAACTTAGGAATACATCCAATTATGAGTAACCCGAAAGAGAAACAAGTTTCTCAAAACCGTTACTATCAACTGAATACCAATCATAAGAATCTACATCTTCGATTTCTTTGAAGAATCCCGATACTTGCGATACCTGGTTCTCTACTTTATTCTTAAACCCACAATATCTCAAAACTTAGATATTGTATTTCTACGAAACACTTGTCTAATAACTAGAGAAGTTATAAGTAAACAGAACAGAGTACGAGGACTAACCCCTTTGTCCTGGTGGACACTAGACAACATACAATACTCTGTATAAGTCCGCTGAGTTTAATAACTCAAAACATGTGCGTCGTAGGTTGAAAACTGTACCCAGGAGATTTCCTTAAATATCACCAATTAAAACGAATTCTGATATAATGAGGATAATTACCTAATTACCAATAACTTACTCCCACTCATCATCTGTAAAACCATACAGATGTGAGAATCTTACCTAGTCAATACATATCCTGGAGTAAGTATGTAATCGGGAAATCAGTTTTGCTTTAACAATGCACTGAAACATGAAAATGTTTCGTAGGGGTATCCTGGTATTCCTGGTAATGCCTCTTCCATAATCCAATGACTTTAACCGTATATTTCTTTGCCTTCTCTCTAAATCCCTTTATTTGTCTTTATTCATTACCTCCTGTACACCATCGTTAGGCTAAATGGTTTTCTTCCTTCCCTACCGTTCGGCACCAGCCTATGGTTTGGAAGAAGACTATCCAGTAGGCATAATATGTGTACCCTCCTAAACCAAGGAGTACTCATAACTTGAGAGAAGGTGATGATAAAAGACAACTGAATAATACTTTATTCTACTTCTCCCGAACTGGGGAAAAGGCAAAGGTGAAATAGGTGTGGCGATGAAGTACGCGGTTTGGTCGTGAATGATAACAGTCGCAATTTACTTTGCCCTCTTTTTAATCCCTTTATATTGTCTTTACATATTACCTTCTGCACACCCTACTTAGGCTAATTAGTTTTCTTCATTCCCTACCTTTCGGCACCTGCCTATGGATTGGAATAAGACAATCCAATAAGCGTAATAGGTGTACTCTCCTAAACCAAGGAGCCCTCGCAACCTGAGAGAAGGTGATAATAAAAGACAACTGAATAAACCAATTCTATTTCTCCTAAACCTGGATCCATCCTCGAAGAAGTCCCTTCGAGTTCGTATATAACCATACTATGGATCTATCCAATGGAAGTGGATTTCCATAGTAATACGGGGTGTTCTGAGAAATCTAAAGGGTAAAAGAAAGAGCGGCAATGACTTATGCAACTTAGACAATCCAAAAGCCGATATTTTAAGAAGATTCGGTCAACTTGGTCACTGAGTCATAGTCTAGGGTCGGTCAAAGGTCGCTGCCAAAGAGAGTGAGAAAAGAAACACTCTGCGTGCACTCTAACCTAGATCAGAATGGTTATCACTTTATCTAATCAGGAAACCTCCCACTGTAATCTCAAATTCTCCTCCAAACCTGAAAGAAGAATTAGTCGGGATCACCCGAAGAGTAAACCAACTCATCGGTGAGAATCGGGATCCAACTATCATCGCATGATAACTTGATGGAAGCCACTCAAGTTATCACACTCCACTCCAGAAGGTGTGCGCATTCCTGGCAAGTTTCCTGTATGTTTGAAACTCCCGATATGATTTTTGCCCCATGCTCTTATGATCGTGACTTTGGCCAACACATCATAAGTCACATGCCAAGTTCTATCCATCATTATCCAGGTCAATTTGAACCCACCCGTACCTACCCTTGACTTTGGCCAACAGGGCAGTATGACTGTCCTAAACCAACGCATCTATCTATGCAACAGATGAATACCCAGCAGCTACCAAACACTATGCCTTGACTTTGGCCAAACAAACATAGCTTGAATACTACTGACCATCCATAAGAAATGACGGAGGGCTACGACTGGTTTTTGGCGAAAAACCTTTAACGTAATGAACTTGATATCGTTGAAGGAACCTGATAGCTTTTTATAAAGATATAGTGGTGAAAACCTTTTGCTAAAGAGGTCACTCCCGGTGAAGGGATCTCGGCTCTTTCCTCGTGGAATGAGGTGCAGGATAATCCAACTGAATACCGCGATGCAAAGCAACTTGTAATCGACTATAGTAAAGTTATTACCCTGACGTAATCTTCTGCCCAAGGGGTCACTCCCGGTGAAGGGATCTCGGCCCTTGCCTCGTCGAATGAGGTGCAGGATATTCTAACTGAATACCGCTATGCAAAACAAAAGGAAACATCTTTGTAATAACACCTTTTAAAATTTATTCCAACAACATCAAATATAGGATTGTTTTATCCTTGCATTGATAAGAATCAATGCAGTCCCATCAATCAATCACACCAGAAAAGAACGAAAATATAATGTACGTATATGCCATCCGCATTCGCCACTGGGTCCCGTCATCACCCGTTAGGTTACTTAACTAACGACAGAGCGGAGACTGGACTAGCGCGGGTGTAAAACATATAAAACATCTAATAGTATATATACCAATATACAATAATCACTCCAGGCGTGAAAATATGCAACATTACAGAAAAGTAATAAGCATCACAGAACAATACAGATAATCTGGGATCCCCGTGTTTCACAGAGCCGCTACTGAAACTCGACGTTCCCCTGGTCGTGTGGATAGCCTGTGTAATGAAACCTAGACCCCTACGGGTGCGGCAAGTTACCCGCCAAAACCTGAAGCAAAGCAGCCCCCTACAGCAAAAGGAATGGACCACCCGGCACTTCACGGAATCCGGTAAATTGAGCACCCCTCCTTGGGTCAACCTGTACCCCCTACGAGTGCGAAGAATAGTCTGCCAATTCTAGAGTAAGGCCCCTCTGCCTCTCAAAGCTATAAGATACATACCCGTTTCCCTCCAAAACCCGGCTATCCGTGCACTCTGTCGCGGGGTAAACCTAGTACAGAAATAAAATAATGTACAACGGGTACATCGATCTCAACCAGGTCGTGCCCCAAAAAGAATATTATACAAACTGGCAGTGATGGCAGTCCACATGTTGGACGCTCGCCCCGCAATATCAAATATACAAATAAATCCAAACAGCTCTATCATTGCACACTGCTATCCACCACGACAAATCCGCAACATCACAGCACAACACAGAACATCAACGCGAATGTCACGTTCGCAAACCCGTCTAAAAGAACTATAGCAATTAGACACGGTTTACCGCTCGAATGAAATTCACGGTCGGAGATATAAAGTATGTACTGTAAACTAACACGTTTAAATTTCGATCGACAAAATTTCCCAAAGTGGGCCCCACGAACATTTGATGTACAGTAAGAAAATCTGGGTCCAAAAGAAATATATCAAAAACCACAATTTCCCAAGACTAACATACTGGAAAAAATTGGATCACTGTTCCCACATACTGGCCGCGGTTCCACGGTCAAACCCAAGCTTTGACCGCGGATCCGCGGCGGTACTGTGGGATCACGTGCCCAAATTTTCCCAGAATACTTAAAAAAGGCTGCTTTGTTTTCTGTGATATGTAAAATAATTTTTAGACCCTTTTAAAAATCGACAGAAACATTTGTACAGAAAATTACGATTTTTGAAATTCGGTTCGATCGATGTTTTAAACGTATTAGCACAAGTTAGTAAAGCTTAATGGTGAGGGTTTGATACCACTGTAAGTACACGGTAGCGCCCCGGCCGTCTAACAGACGTCAATTGCGGAACAAAAACTTTTACAACTGGCTCTATCGCGTACTATAACCCGGATCTTCCATTAAAGCTAAACTAACAAACTACAAAGTGGGTAGAAATGTTATACCGAACGATCCGAGTCCTTTTGTCTTCAACCATCATCCCACGTTTTGTTGCAGCTGCTCCGATCTCCTGAATCTCCAGCCTTCTCGTCCAGGTGGACCACGTCGACGGATCATTAAACAGGATCCCGACTCTGAACCGAGGCAACTCGATCATCAAGTTTGCTAAAAGAGATGACCAAGATTGATGTAGAGAATGAGTAGAACACTTTATCTCGTTATGTCCAAAGCTATGGACGAACGGTTAATGAAGTTGCCTTTTGGAATCGGGTGAAATGAGAAACGAGTCTATCTAATATCCATGAATCCAAAACTATAATCTTTTCAAAATCAACAACCCTCATTGTCAAGAATGAATAGCCGGCCAATATAACAAGGGTGGTGAGTGTAGGAGCAAGGAGGAGGGTGACCATATACATGAAGCTTATCATAACATTAAAAGAAAAGGATGACACACTAAAAAACAATTAATGCAAAATGGTGATTCATTAAGCTAGTCACCATTTCAATTAATGCTAATGAATGAATCATCAAGGCTTGTCACCAAATCTAGAACCTTCTAGAACCATGACCCACCCTCAAAACGAAAAGATAAATCCGCATTAAACCGAATGTTTAATACGGCCGATAGAAAACTGGAAATTGGCAACTTCCAAAAGCGATCCCGAAATGAATTTCAGGATAACCCTGTAACAGTATAAACATACCCGTATTTGTATTACGACCGAATACAAATGCAACTGAGACAAAGATATTATATCTACACAGTATAATACTCGGATCCGGCTTAAACCAAAGCCTACCAGTATTATCTGCCCGAAATATGACACGTGCGTAAACGCACGTGCATTTTCCGAACCCTGCCATAAAACCATACGGCCTCTATAACATTTCGCCCGAACTTAGAAAACTGTATGTGGGGGACTCTAATGACTCATCAACACACTGGCACTGGGTATAACCACTAGCACGTCAGAGATACAAGCTGTACGTAACGGTTGCCTATGTGTTGATTGGAAGGGAAGCTGACGAGCGAACTCATCCAAAAACCCTACCGAGCCTGACAGTGACAATATCCGTACAGTCCGGTCCGTTCGTCTAAAGAGTATCGCATATCGAGTCTAGAGGGGTGGATAAAGTCAAACCCCTAATAACGCGATAATTCGTGTCAGTATCAAGCCCATCACCACCTGAGAAACTACTGATCCAAATAAGTAATTCTCCACTACCTCAGCCGAGGATTTCTAGTGATGGCCACCCGTGCACTGTACGACATCAACCCCCAATACCGGGAGAGACGAATCCCCGACGATCTGCTCACTGCCTCCACGTGGCTCGGGACTGTACCCAAAAAATACCTGTTTGCACGTCTCCTTTGAGCATGGTAGGGTAGAAATCAAAGCACAGTGGGAACTCACACGAGACAAATGACGATCTCAGGTCGACAAACTAACCTGTACACATGTCACCAGGGAACTGCTATCTGACGATATATATAATACCAACTAGCATGTTCCCGACGAGTCCTGTCCGGTGTACTCAATGAGCACCTGTATACATCTTATGTGAACTAACTAACACCAATGGCTTATGAGACCAGCCACCACCCCTCGTCGGGGTCTCGACTGTATACACTAGTCTACTCTGGAGTATCGATGCCCTGTCTCGAAACTCTTACGACTAGGGACACTTTAAGGATGTGCTTACAGACCCCAGCTCCCACGTATATGATCGCCATCATACTGCTGGCAGTCAAGAAAGAATCCTATGGGCTCTATCAACATGCAATAGTGAACTTAAAGCATGTATACGATGATAAAGACAAACCAGATAGCATACTATCATCTCGAGTAAGACAGTCATGTCGGTATAGGTCCTCCCTCAATCATTGCAATCACGTACCTGCGATCCAATAATTGACTTAGAGGGCACTATATCCAACAGATACCCGTTCGAAAATTTTAACAGGTTCTAAATTATCCAGAAAACAAAATGAAGTTAAACTTTTCGATCGAATCAACGAATACAAAAGATATCGAGAGAACTCAACACTTGAGCAAGATTAAAAATTCCCAGAAGTATATAATAATACCTACGGATCAACCCTACAAATACGAGGCCTTAACTCCCAAGTACGACCGCGGAACTGCCGCGGGACGCATGTTGCTGCCGCAGTTCCGCGACGACTTTGGGGAGTTGGGGGCTCGTATTTTACAGTAGTCCTTAGAATTTCCTGCTGAATTTTCTGAGTATTTTTAATACGGAAAAAATCAAATTTTAAAAAAATTTCCAGAGAGGGGTCAAAAACGATGTTTCAGCGTTCGATTAGACTTTTAACTTCGTATACACGTCGCCTAATGCTCTAGCTTGTCTCTGATACCACTGTAGGGTTACTATGCACTGTCACAAGGGTATATAAGGCATCAACCATGCCCGATTTGAAATTTAGACGTGCCGAACAACCCAAAGCGGGGATCTTTGCTAGATTATTAGGGTTAAACATGCAAGTAAATATCTTTACAACTAAGAGAGAGGGATTACAACCTTTGTAGTCTGCTCCTTCGCTTCTTATGCTCTGAGTAGTAGTCCCTTTGCCGCGATCCATGATCTCCCGGACTTAAGAGAATCTCCACAACCCGAATGATCCATGCTTGCTTGAAGTCTTTCTTTTCGAAGATGATCTACCTTGAAGTTTCTTTAACTCAAGCTCTCACTCACTAATCAAGTATTAATGAAGTGAACACCCTAATCTAATTGGCTAGATTAGATGAGGATGATGAAGTAGGATTTATGCTCTCTTTTATTATGAAATTCTCACACTAATCTATCACAAAAGAAAAACCTAGAAAGCTTTTGAAGAGCTCAAGGAAGAAGAAGAAGAATCATTCCTTTTTGTGATGAATAATAAATTTTTATTATCATTACAATTGCAACCATGGTTAAGTCAAGAAAGACATAACCATTGTAGAGATTCAACTAGGGTTAAGGGTGTGGGTAAGGAAAATATCTCCAAAATATCAGCACATAATATCTTTGCAAGAAACAAAAGAAAAGCTTCTAGAAGCTTCATGAATAAGCCAACCCAAATCAAACTCTAACCATGTTTAATATTCACTAATCATGTTGCATTTGTAATCATAACTTGTTACAATATTATATATCACATATATAATATATTTTTGTAACAAAAGAAAATAATACAATTAATATATATCGCATATATATCAATGTATTATCCGGTGAGAAAATGAATCAATAAAGCGAGCCAATATTAGATAATGTAATGTAATATATCACATATATATTTATACATTAAATTATCGAATCAACACTTGATCCGACAATCCGGTTATATCGCATATAACAGACTAATATATCATGTACCGATACATCAAATCAACACTTGATCCGATGACCCGGCTGATATCAAATATCGCGAGAATAGAATACGGTATCTCATATCGTATTATTCTCGATCCCGCACATATCACATTTGTGCTCCTGCTCCGTTTTGCCTGAGTCAAGAAACCTCTATGCAGGACTCTAAAGAATCGTCAATACACCGGAAGCAGGTGATGATCATATCAAACACCTACAAGCTACAAGTGGTCAGCTAAACGTAACAGCCACCCAGGTATTGAGCGATCAAAAGATCAAAAAACAAGCCTGTACATTCTCCTGTGAATCCAATCAGTAACACTCCCGTACAGTCCGGTCTCTCCGTCTGATATGTCGCATATCTGGTCTAGGAATAGTAAACGTCAGACCCCAGTAACCGATAAGTCGTGTCGATGTGAGGCTCAAAACAGGTCGAGAACCTACTGATAAAACTTACCAGCAGTACTCAATATCCGCCCTGGCCAGGGACTTCCAGTTATAGCCAATCGAACACAGCACAATATCAACTCCCTATACCGGGAGAGACGAAACCCCTCCTATCGCTCATTGCCTCCATGCGATTCGGGATTGTACCCAAAAGCCACCGTTTTGCACACCCTCTTGGACGTGGTAAGGTGGAAATCAAAGCACAGTGGGAATCTCACAAGACTCTATGACGATCTCGGGTCTACAGACTAACCTGTACCAGTGTCACCGGAGAACTGCCATCTAACCTGAGGTATAATACCATCTGGGAGTTCTCGGCGAGTCCATCCAGTGTACCCAGTTCCACTGAGCACCCGTACACCATCTTTTATGTCAAACACTGATGGATATAGGATGATCCATCGCCCATCATATGGGTCAAGATACGTATACGCTAGTCGACTCTGGTGTATCGATGCCCGGTCTCGATACAACCTCGACTAGGAACAGTTATAAGATTTACTCGTTGACTACCGTGGCCCCCACTAGAATGATCTCATCATAGTCCCAGTAGTCGAGTACATATCCTAATGGCTTTATCAACATGTGAGAATAAGACAGTACACTAATACAAGTCAACATGTTAAGATAAAGTGAAACCAAATAGCATACTATCATGACGAGCAAGAAAGTCCTCTCTATATATATCCTAGCATCCATTATAATATACATCATATGTACAACAATGGCCTCTAGGGCATATACATAACTAACAATTATGTGTTGCTGTGATATGTTATATTTGATCGTCGTGTTTTGAATAGCCCGGTTTTTTTGTGAGATGAGAGTTTTTCATTTTCATTCATATAAAAGATTGTATGTAATATTCTTTTATTGGGGCACTTCCGCGCTGAGGATGATGTCACCATTGTATATTATTTACTTTTCCGCATTAGGATAGACCCAAGGTGGGGAGCACAAGCAATCGGGTTCTAGGGTCCAGTGCGAGACTATCTCGAGGAGTCGAGACCGGGTCTCCTAACTCTAGAATTGGCAGGGTTGCTTGCAGCTCTCGTAGGGTTCTAGGGGTGTGGGATTGGCTATTCATCACGACCATGGAATCCGTGTTTTATGCAGGCTGGTATTAAAACACGGACCTCCTAGTATATCCAATATTTCATATATGTTCTTCTGCTGTAATGTTCTGTGATGAGATCATATTACTGCCTGAGACGAATGTTTATATTATATATATGTGATACATATTATATATTATTGATTTCGTTTCATATCTGATGCTTATGAAGCATAATAAAATGGGACTTCATTAATGAGATTAATGAAATAAAAGAAACCTAATGATGTTGTAGAAACATGTTTAAAAACTGGTAGCTCTAGTTCTTGATTTGCATAGCGGTATTCCTTGCAGAATATCCAGCACCTTATTCGATAAGGAAAGAGCCGAGATCCCTTCACCGGGAGTGACCTATTTAGCGAAACTTGCAGATGCTACACACTCGGTTTGTATTTTGATTGCTTCTATAGTTTTTTCTTTGCATAGTGGTATTTGTGAAATATCCTGCACCTTATTCGATAAGGAAAGAGCCGACGATCCCTTCACCGGGAGTGACCTCTTTAGCAAAACTAGAAAAGCCTCAAAAACACTCCATTTAAAATCACTCGATTCTACAACGATATCAAGTTCATTATGCAAAAGGTTTTCTTAAAAACCTGTCGTAACCCTCCGTCATTTTAGGAAGTAGAGTACTTAGTATTCGTGCTGCGTATGTCGACCATAGTTGAGGCGTAGTGTACGGTAGCTAAGTGATGTCTTCCTATACAGCATATGATGCAATTAGTTAAGACATCCATGTGATTATGTCAACCATAGTTGAGGGTCATGTGGGCGGGTCTAATTAATCATGAAATGACGGGTAGAACTTGACTAGTGCTTATGATATGTTGACCTTAATTAAGGTCATAAGTACTAGGGGTAAAAGATTATTGGGAATTTCAAGTGTTGAAATTTGCAATGAGATTGCATACCTTCTATGAGATAGATGGATCCCGATACACACTGCGAGTAAGAATTACTCCCGGGAGAGTTTTACACATTACAATTAGCCGATCAAGTAGGTGTCTAGAAAGGTGTTAACGGGGTTACGCCCCTGGGAAAACAAGGTTTATTTTAATTAGGTCCATGCGAAACCACGGGGAACCTCCCTCAAAGTACCGGCACTTGCCTGGCTGAAAAATTGGCGAACTTGTAGCGTGTAATTAATCCCGGCTAGTCTTTCCTTTTAGGGTTTAAAGGAAGATTTGACTAAAACAGTGGGAGACATCCTGATTAGATATATTAAATAACCAATCTAATCTTGCAAGAGCATACGCTGAGTGTTTTCTTCTCTCTCTCTCCTGGTAGCGACCTTGTCACATCTTAATCAAGATAATAATACGGATGTATTGACCGAACCCGCTTGTTATACTGTGCTATGGAACGTTGGTCCCGCTCCAACTTATAATTGTTATAAGACAGAGCAGGAAATTGGGGATTACCAGAATTCTCGTTCCGCCCAAACGAAGAAAGTGCATGCTGATGCATCATCTTTGGGTGTGTTCATTACAGAGATCTGTTTCTCAGTATCCTTTACGTCCTGGGTATGAGATACCGGATCAGGATCCCACATATATAATATGTTACATGGGCTACAGAAAGGTAGAGAACTGGGAAAGGGTGATAAGTTTCATGAGATGGAAACGGTGCAAGTATTGCAGCCAAGTCTGTTGGCAGTTATCACCCTGTATTACAGAATACATTGATTCTGAACGAATGTTATTAGATACCGAACCTGATATACAACATCATATCAGTCTCTTTATTAAGATAAAGAAGGATATAATTTTGTATTGTTGGATAATGTCTTGAACATTTCCTATATCAAGAGTTGATCGGTTCAGGCACGTTATCTAAAAGCATAGACGTTCTAAATCAAACCACAGTTCTTAACGTACAGAACACACACAAGAGGAAGAGTTCAGAAATGAACAAATCCTTCTTGTGGTATTGTAGATTAGGTCATATCAATGCGACCCGACTAGCTAAGTTACATCAAGATGCATATTTAATTCAGTTTGAATTTGCATCTTATAAAACTTGCCAGTCATGTCACAAAGATAAGATGACCACAACTCTGTTTATTTGAAACAGAGAAAGAGTTAGTGAACTTTTGGGATTGATACATGATGATGTAAGTAAGGTCCCCAGTCTATATATACCAAGACCGGTTCTTTGTACCTCATTACATTCACTGATTATCTGTCAAGATTCGGGCATATGTTCCTGTTGAAACACAAGTCTGAACCTAATGAGAAATTCAATGAATATAAGACAGAAGTAGAGAACCAAAACGGGTATAAGTATTTTGTCCTTTGATGAGATCAGGGAGGAGAATACTTGAGCACGGAGATCCTGGACTATTCTAAAGGAGAATGAGATTCTCTCTCAGCATTACTCCTCCGTATACACCATAGAACATAGGTGTATCGGGGCGGAGCAATCACACCCTATGTGATATGGTGTGCTCTATAATGAGTACTACTGAGTTGCCTATTTCCTTTTGGGTATTATGCACTTGTGAAGCTGCATACCTATTGAATAGGGTTCCAATCAAATCAGATGCCTACCACTCCATATGCGATATGGTATGGGAAGAGTCCATCTCTTAAGCATATTAAGATTTGGGGTTGTCCGGCCTTTGTCTAAAAGCAAAATCCGGACAATCTCGAGGCAAGGTCAGTTCTGTAAAACTGGAAGGAGTTCCAGCTATACAAACTGTAGCAGATGATTTGGTAGAACCGAAGGATTCAATAGTAACCAACGAACCTCAGCCTCTCCGCCGATCTGGTAGGGTTCCTCATCCACCTGAGAGATACTTTGGTTTCTCTGTTACAGTGGGGGCGAGGATTGCATCATGAGATGATGACCCAACTAGTTTCAAGCAGGCCATCAGGAGTGTGGACCTCGTAAGAATAGCTGGATGCTTAGCGATCTAACATGGAATCCTTATACACCAACAAAGTATGGACTTTAGTTGGTTTATCTGAAGGGTTAAATCCTCATCGGAAGCAAGTATATCTTGAGAAGATTACTTGGTGTATATGGAAAAGTTAAGACTTTCAAAGCTATGCTTAAGTCCATCCAGATCCTACTTGCTATTGCTACATACCATGACTACGATATCTGGTGGTTGGGTGTAATGACTCCTTTTCTAAATAGTGATTTAGAAGAGAGCGTCTATAAGTACACAGCCAGAGGGGTTCGTAGACAGTGGGAGCAGCGGAAACGTATGAAAGTTGCTTTATAGGATAAAGCTGGCATCGCGGAGAAGGAACGTCTGTTTTTATGTGGTAGTCACAAAGTTTGACTTCATCAAAATGGTAGATAAACCTTGTATATACAAAAAGGGTAGAAGAGAGTATGATGATAATCCTCGTATTGTACGTGGATGACATACTCTTGATAGGGAAGCAGTTTCCTATGCTACGCTCGGTCAATCTCTTCTTATCAGAAGGATTCTCTATATACGGATCAAAGTGATACCTCCTAAAATCTAGATTTTATATCTATGAGATAAATCTATTTGGATGTTAGGATTCTCACTAGTTGTAGTGAGATGGTATCAATCGATCCTAGGGAGAATCACTGGAATGGTTCCAGGGTGATAAGGACGACTGAATGTCAGTCACAGGCATTGTCTTTACCCTCAGTGGAGGGACGGTATGTTGGAAGAGTTCCAAGCTATATACCGTGACATACTAGACGATTAAGGCAGGATAAATCACTACCAAGGACTACCAAAGAAATAGTCTGGATGTATAATAGTTCATGAGATGAACTTCGTTCCTACCATTGTGTGACGATGGAGTTTTGGATTTTGCCAAGGAAACCTCGTCCCATCTGTAATCCAGACATATTCTAAGGCAGTATCACCTGATCATGGAGATGGTTGATCTCCAAGGAGATCGAGGTTAGGAGAGTAGACACAGAGGACAACAGCGCGGATCCACTCACAAAGGCCTATTTCCCAGTAGAGACTTTTTATGGGATGGCTGAGTATGAGATACTTCAACCACGGCTGATTGTTGGGTATGCGATACCACAACAAATGGCCCTAGTGCAAGTGGGAGATTGTTAGTTATATGTATGCCCTAGAGGCCATTACTGTACATACGATGTATATTGTAGTGGATGCTTGGACATATATAGGTAGGGTTTTCTTGCTCGACATGATAGTATGCTATCCGGTCGCACTTTATCTTAACATATAATCTGATTGTCTCTATGTTACATGTTGATAAAGCCCTTAGGATGAGTACTTGACTAGTAGGGACAGAGTAGTCGCTAAGTACATCCTTCAAATGTTCCTAGTCGTAGGTGTATCGAGACAGGGCATCGATATACCAGAGTAGACTAGCGTATGCGCTTCTTGACCCATATGATGGGCGATGGATGATCCCATATCCATTGGTGTTTGACATCAGAGAAGATATACGGGTGCTCAGTGGAGACTGGGTACACTGAACGGACTCCCCGAGAACTACCAGATGGTATTATACCTTACGTCAGATGGCAGTTCTCTGGTGACACTGGTACAGGTTAGTCTGTAGACCCGAGATCGTCATAGATTCTTGTGTGATTCTTACTGTGCTTTGATTTCCACCTTACCACGTCCAAGAGGGCGTGCAAAAAGGTGGCTTTTGGGTACAGTCCCGAATCACATGGAGACAATGAGCGATAGGAGGGGTTTCGTCTCTCCCGGTATAGGGAGTTAATGTTGCGCTGTGTTCGATTGGCTATCCCTGGCCAGGGTTGCTGAGATTTACTGGTAAGTGTTATTAGTTTCTCGAACTGTTATGGACCTTATATCGACACGACTTATCAAGCTACTGGGGTCTGACGTTTACCACCCCTAGGCGAGATATGCGACATATCTGACGAAGAGACCGGACTGTACGGGAGTGTTACTGATTGGATTCGCGGGTGAATGTACAGGCTTGCTTGTTGATCTTCTGATCGCTCAATACCTGGGTGGCTGTTACGTTTAGCTGACCGCTTGCAGCTTGAGGGTGTTTGATATGATCATCACCTACTGCCGACGTGTTGACGATTCTTTAGAGTCCTACACATAGATTTCCTGGCTCAGGCAAAATGGAGTAGGAGCACATATATGATATGTGCGGGACCGAGAACAATACTTGTATGTGATACCGTATTGGATTCTCGCGATATGCGATATCGGCCGGGTATATGTGATATAGCCGGGTCATCGGATCAAGTGTTGATTCGATGAACTGATACAGATTATATTAGTCGGTTATTTGTGAAATAGCCGGATTATCGGATCAAGTGTTGATTCGATAATTTAATGTATAATTATATATTTGATATATTATATTACATTAACTAATATTAGCTCACTTAAAGATTCTTTTTCTCACTTGGATAATACATTGATATATATGTGATATATGTTAATTGTATTATTTTATTTTGTTGCAATAAATATTGTATATGTGATATATAATATTGTAACATGTTAGGGTTACAAATGCAACATGTTTTGTGGAGTTTAAATATGGTTAGGGTTTGGATTAGGGTTAAGTTTGGATGAAGCTTTCAAGAAGCTTCATGAAGCTTTGACTTTGACTATGATATTTTGTAAAGATATTTCCTTAACCTAACCCAAACCCTTTACCATAGTTAAATATCTACAAGGGTTAAGTCATTATTCTTAACCCATGGTTGATTTGTAACCACACAATGATTTCATTATTCATCACAAATGAAATACTTCTTCTTCTTCCTCTTGATGAAAAAGCTTTCTAGCTTTTTGTAAAGTGTTGAAAATGAGTGAGAAATTGAAAACAAATAAGAGATAAATTCCTACTTCATCATCCTCATCTATTCTAGCCACATAGATTAGGGTGTTTGCTTTGCTAATACTTGATTAGTGAAGCAAGAGCTTGGGTTTGAGTTTCTTCAAGATAGATCATCTTCGAAAAGGAAGACTTCTAGCAAGCATGCATCATTCGAATTGTGGATCCTCTCTAGGGTTCGGGAGTGTTAGTTATATGTATGCCCTAGAGTCCATTACTGTACATACGATGTATATTGTAGTGGATGCTGGGACATATATAGGGAGGACTTTCTTGCTCGACATGATAGTATGCTATCTGGTTACTCTTTACCTTAACGTGTATACCGATTATCTCTCTGTTACATGTTGGTAAAGCCCTTAGGATGTGTACTTGACTACCTGGACTATGATGCGGATCATACTAGTGGGGACATGGTATTCCATAAGTACATCCTTCAAGGTCCCTAGTCGTAGGTGTATCGAGACGGGGCATCGATATACCAGAGTAGACTAGCGTATACCTTCTCGACCTATATAGATAGGAGATGGATGATCCCATATCCATTGGTGTTTGACATCAGAGATGATATACGGGTGCTCAGTGGAGACTGGGTACACTGGACGGACTTGCCGAGAACTCCCAGATGGTATTATACCTTACGTCAGATGGCAGTTCTCTGGTGACACTGGTACAGAGTAGTCTGTTGACCCGAGATCGTCATAGAGTCTTGTGTGGTTCCCACTGTGCTTTGATTTCCACCTTACCACGTCCAAGAGGGCGTGCAAAATGGTGTCTTTGTTAGTGTATATGCCCTAGAGGCCATTACTGTATCATACTAGTTTGTATATTACTTAATGGAAGCTTGGGATATTCACCTTGTATAAACAATCTTGCTCAATATAGTAGTATGCTACTTGGTTTGTTTCTACTTCAATGTGTACTTGTGTTTATTTCAGTATATCACTTATACGCATTAGTGGAGCCCTTAGGATCTTTGCTTGATTACCAGCGTTGTGATGGCAGTCACACTAGTGGGGGCTGGGTAATCTATAAGCACATCTTTATACAGGTCCCTAGTCGCAGGACTATCGAGACAGGGCATCTATACTCCGGAGTAGACTAGCGTATGCCCTTCTCATCCCAGTGTGGAAGATGGTCTGTCCCACAGCCATCAGTACGTCGTACTGGAGATAGTATACGGGTGCTCGTTGGGTTACGAGTATACTGGACAGGACTCGTCGGGAACTGACAGGTTGGTATTATACCTATCGTCAGTTATCAGTTCCCAGGTGACATGAGTAAAGCTTAGTCCGCTGACTTGACACTGGCACTTCGCCTCGAGTGTGTTCCTACTGCACTTTGATCACTACCCTACCACGGCTCAAAGGAGTCGTGCAAACAGGTGGTGGTTGGGTGCAGTCCCGAAGCACTTGGAGGCAGTGACGGTTAGACAGGATTCGTCTCTCCCGGTATTGGGGGTTGACATCGCGCTGTGTCTAGGAGAGCCATTACACGAGTAGTCCCTGGCCAGGGCAAGCGAGATATACTGGTAGGCTTCCAGTGTTATCTCAGGGTGTTTTGGGCTTCACTCCGACACGACTTGTACCGCTATTAGGGGACTGATGTTTACTGCCCCCTAGGCCCTCCATGCGATGTATCAGACGAACAGACCGGACTGTACGGAGACTGTCACATTTAGACTCAGTAAGAGTTCAGATGGGGTTTCACCTCGTCAGCCTTCTTGTCGGCATCTACCTGGGGACCGTTACGCACAGCTAGTGCCGCTTGCGGTCTGTGGTTAAACCCACTGCCAGCGTAGTGTCGAGTCTTTAGAGTCCCACACAGAGGGTATTCGCCTCTGGGCAAAACAGAGTAGAGGTCGCATGGTTTTGCGACAGGGTTCGTTCTCATTCGCGCACTTGTGCACGTTTGGAGTCCGGACGGATTTTACTGGCTGGCTCTGGTTTGAGTCAGATACTGGTATATGTTTTGGGGTTGCTTTTATCTCTCAGTATTCATGTTCCTCGGAACAAGAATGCAGGTGTGTATGCACAGTTGTTTGAGGAGGAGGAAGAGGACTTTCATTAGGGTTTCGGAACGGGTGCGTATGCACAGTTCACAGTCGTATTTTTCCAAACCCTAATGGATTTATGTTATATCAATTAATAATATTAATAGAATGAAATTGTGTCATGGTTGGTTTTTGTTGACTAGTTGACCATGGTTGACTTGTTGACCATGGTTGAAGTTTTGACCATCATCATTACAAAAGAAAGATGCTCTTTGATTCTAGCATTTTCATTTAATGTTTGAAATGATAATGGTCATTCCTAAACCTTCCATCAACTATTTCATTTTCATTATTATTATTAATTTGATAATTCTTTTGCTTTTGGTATTATGGTTGCAAGAAAGAAAAAGATAGCTCATTCTTTCATTTAGCTTCTCTCTCCTCACTTCATCTTCTTCTTCCTCTAGCAAAAGGAGAATCCTTCTCATGTGTTGAGAATCCCTCTCCTTAAAAGAAAAGCACCCCTTAGACACTCTCTACTCACTCTAGGATCAAAGGTTTAGCAAGCCGAAGATTCTAGTTCTCTCCAAGTACGAGAAAGAGCCCGAAGGTTGAACCCTCAGGTGGATCCATCTTCGACGGAAGAAGGCGACGAGAAGAGAACCATCAACCACTAATCGGTTTCAAGAAGAAGGAGTTCAAGTTAGGTATAACCACTTTGCCGAGTAGTTAACTCCCCTTTGCATGTTTGCTAGTTTAGTTTAGACACGATCCCGACCTTGTTTAGTCCATGTTGCCCCTTGCGCTAAAAATTTGTTTTTTATACCGTTTCCGCCTCCCCGTAAGAACCGGGGGTCGCAACGTGGACTTACAGTGGTATCATAGCCTAACTAAACTTAAACTAGCTTTGTAGAAAAGTGTATGGAAGTTCGAAACCGAAAAATCGCAAAACCGGAATAACAAAAACCCTAAGTTTCTGTTGAAATTTTTTATGCTCTAAATGAAAAAATTTATACTCCTAAAATCAGCTCAGGGTTTTGTGAGAACACCCACCAAAAACGAGCCCATGATTCCTTCAAACCGCCGCGGATCCACGGCCTCAGCTATTCTTGTCGCTGCGGATCCGCCGCCGTTTGGGCTCTTCATGTGATTGTGTTTTGTGCAGTGTTCTTCTGGTAGGGTTTTAGGATTTTTCAATTATGTTATATGTGCCCAGATTTTCCAGAACAGAGATTTGCTTTTGGGGTCCTATAAATCCGTATTTTTTTCGAACTTCGCTACACTTTGTCTATATTGGTTATATCTGTGATGTTTGAATGTATTGAACGTCGGCTAATCGCTATAAGTCGATTAGTCGGGGTTATACATCTCTTTGATCTGTGTTTGATATTGGAATGTGTATATGAATGTGTTGGACTGTCGCGGGTGAATAGCCGGGGTGGATGTGAGATGAGCTTTTGTTTTTCTTTCATTCATTTGTAACATGTAAATTGATGTAATATTATTATTTGTTTGGCCGCACAACCGGGTCGGGGTTGTAGCCGTCATTGTATAATTCTTTTTACTGTTTTTGCTCCTAGGATAGACCCATGGAGGGGGTGCACAAACTGCCGAGTACTTGGCGGGTAGTTTGCCGCACCCGTAGGGGTCTTGGGTGGGGTATTGGCTATTCACCGCGACCGTGTAATCCGCTTTTCGTTGCAGGCTCGAACGGATTGCGGATTCCTAGTATATCCAATGTATTCATCTGTGATCTGTAATGTCTATCATTGCTGTATTTATAATTATTTAGGCGTTGCTTATGTTTTACAGCCGTGCTAGCCCAGCCCCCGCTCTGTCGTTAGTTAAGTAACCTAACGGGTGATGACGGGGCCCCGTGGTGAATGCGAATGGCATAAGCGTACGTCATATTTTGGTTGTTTTCTGCAATGGTAGGATTAAATGATGGGACGCATTAAAAGAACTAATGCAAGAATATCACGCATTAAAAGAACTAATGCAAGATAATAAACCAAGCTAAAGTCGTTGGAACACTTTCGAAAAACCACTCGGTTCTTTTCTAAACTAACTTTTAAATGCGGAGCTTGAGCCACTCCTTTTAAAAGCTATCTCGTTCCATCGATTATATCAAGTTCACTACGTTCACGGTTTCGCCAAAACCATCCGTAGCCCTCCGTCGTTTCATATGAATATTCAACAGTATTCAAACTGTGTTTGTTGGACTTAGTCAAGGCACAGTGTTTGGTAGCTGGTGGGTATTCATATGTTGCATAGATAGAATGTGTTGGTTTGGGACAGTCGTATTGCCTTGTTGGCCATAGTCAAGGGTATATACGGGTGGGTTCAAATTAACCTTGATAACGACGGGTAGAACTTGACATGTGACTTATGATTTGTTGGCCTTAGTCAAGGTCATAAGAACATGGGGCAAAAATCCACATCGGGAGTTTCATAAGTACTGAAACTTGCTAGATTTGCATACCATTTGAAGTGTGGTGATTCTGGTAGGATTCCTTCAGTTTCGTCACGCGATGATATTTGGATCCCGATCCTACAGTGAGTATATGCTGCTCCTCGGGAAATTTCTTACTAAACGATCAATGCTATAAACCTAGTAGGTGCCTAGAAAGGTGTTAGCGGGGCTACGCACCCAGGGAAAAGAGGTTATTTAATTAAGGAACTTCGCGAAAGCGTTGGAAAACCTCCCTCGAAGTACCGACACTGGCCTGGCTGAACGGTTAAGCAAGTATTGTGCGGTGGGATTGATCGCGACTAATTCTTCCTTTATGGTTTGAGGAGGGATTCGAGAGACAGTGGGAGCCATCCTGTTTAGACAAATTAAAAACCACTCTAAACTTGCAAGAGAATCATGCTAAAGTGTTTCTTCTCTCTCTCCTAATTACAGCGACCAATCAACATGACTGGACTTAAGTTACTTCTAGATAAAAATATACTGACGGGGCCAAACTACAAAGATTGGCTCAGGAATGTCAAAATGGCAATCACTTACGACAAGCTGGGGTATCTTCTTACCACCAAAGCTCCCCCCGTCCCAGGTCCCACCTCCAGCGTCGCGGATAAGGAAATCCGTAAGACTTGGGAGATTGATTGCGCGAAGGCCAGGTGCCTCGTGCTTGCCTCTATGGACAACGAACATCAGAGGAGGCACGAGAATATGGATTTGGAATCCATATTTCTTCATACAAAAGAACTGTATGGAGAGCAGTCTCGTATCGCAAGATACGAAGTGTCGAAGAAGTTATTTTCGGCAAAGTTGGCCGTCGGATCATCGGTAGCGGACCATGTGCTTAAGATGATTGGCTACATTGAGGAGCTCGCGGAACTTGGGACCATGTTGGAAAGTGAACTCTATACGCATTTAATTCTCCAGTCCCTTCCATCTACTTACGCCCAATTTATACTGAACTTCAACTTACAAGAAAAGGAAGTTGAACTTTCAGAACTCCTCAACATGCTGAGGAGCGCAGAGGGCACCCTACAGAAAGGTAGGGAAACACCGGCTTTGTTTGTAGGAGGATCTTCTTCCTTTAGGTCCAAGGCGAAAGCCAAGGGAAAGAGGAAGAAAGCCCCCGCCAAACCAAGGGGCGGTGTTAGTAAAGTGGGTACGAAGGGAAAGGAAAAGGCAACAAAGGTAGCGGGGAAGCTTATAGGAAAGGAAGAATGCTTCTATTGTCATAAGAGTGGACACTGGAAGAAAGATTGTAGGGCTTGGATGGCCAGGACACAGGAACTGAAGCAGGTTGCGGCTTCAGCTTCAGGTGTGTATGTTATTGAAAACTGTCTTTCTATAAACTCTACTTCCTGGGTATTGGATACCGGATCAGGATCTCATATCTGTAATTCTTTGCAGGCGTTGAGAAACCGTAGGGTTTTGAAAGCAGGTGACATGACCCTCAGAGTTGCGAACGGAGCTAGCATGGATGCTAAAGCCGTGGGGGACTATCACCTGGGAATGTCAGATGGGCATGTTTTGGTTTTGCGTAATTGCTTTTTTGTACCCAACGCAACTTGTAATATCATTTCTGTATCTTTGGTTTCTAAAGAAGGTTATGAATTTGCGTTTGTAAGTAATGTTGTAAACATTCACCTTAATCAAGTTCTGATTGGGTCAGGTACACTGAGCAATGGTATATACGTGTTAAACCAACCACAGATTTTCAATGTCCAGAATACACACAAAAGAAAGTCTCCAAATATTAATCAGGCTTTCTTATGGCATTGTAGACTGGGTCACATCAATGAGACACGGTTGACTAAGTTACATAAAGAAGGATACTTGGATCCGTTCGAGTATCAGTCTTATGCCACTTGTGAATCTTGTCTCATGGGAATGATGACAAAGACTCCGTTCACTGGACACGGAGAAAGAGCAAGCGAGCTCTTGGGACTCGTACACAGCGACGTGTGCGGTCCAATGTCTACACATGCGCGAAGCGGTTACTCTTACTTCATTACTTTTACGGATGATTTTTCAAGGTACGGTTATGTCTTCTTAATGAAACATAAGTCCGAAGCCTTTGAAAAGTTCCAGGAATATAAGAATGAAGTAGAGAAACAGACCGGCAAAAGTATCAAGATTCTAAGATCGGATCGAGGTGGAGAATACTTAAGTGCCGAGTTCCTGAATTATTTAAAAGAGAACGGAATTCTCTCTCAGCTCACTCCTCCATACACTCCGCAACACAACGGTGTATCGGAAAGACGGAACCGAACCCTATTGGATATGGTACGGTCCATGATGTGTAAGGCTGAGTTACCGCGATCTTTCTGGGGTTATGCACTGGAAACAGCTGTACATCTCTTGAACCAAGTTCCTACTAAGACAGTGCCTACCACACCATATCAGATGTGGAGTGGGAAGAAACCCTGTCTTAAATCCTTTAAGACATGGGGATGTCCGGCTTTTGTAAAAAAGCAGCATGCGGACAAGCTCGAGGCACGCTCAGTACAGTGCAAGTTTGTGGGATACCCAAAGAACTCCAAGGGGTATCTTTTCTATTACGCAGAGGAGCAAAAGGTCCTTGTTTCTCGTCATGCCCGCTTCTTGGAAACTGAGTTTTTAGAGAATCAGATAAGTGGGAGCGCAGTAGAATTGGAAGAAGTTCCAGAACCACAAACCATTACTGAAATCTTAGAGGAACCAGAGGGTTCAAAACAACAGGACATTCCTACGCCGCTCCGCAGGAGTAGTAGGCAGTCTCATCCGCCCGAGAGATACTACGGTTTTCTCATAGACGGGGATAGAGAGGATTGCATCATAGATTATGATGAGCCTACTAGCTTCCAGCAGGCCGTTCAGAGCGTTGACTCGGTAAAATGGCTGGATGCAATGCGGACCGAAATGGAGTCCATGTACACCAACAAAGTATGGACGTTGGACATTGCTCCAGACGGGGTAAAACCCGTGGGATGCAAGTGGATCTTCAAAAGGAAGATTGGTGTAGATGGACAGGTTGAGACCTAT
Organism: Agapanthus africanus; assembly: GCA_030015575.1. NCBI lineage: Eukaryota > Viridiplantae > Streptophyta > Magnoliopsida > Asparagales > Amaryllidaceae > Agapanthus > Agapanthus africanus. The sequence goes on along the minus strand of JASDDO010000012.1, from coordinate 384,973,003 downwards.
AAAGCTAGACTTGTAGCAAAGGGTTTCCGTCAAAGACCTGGCTTGGACTATGACGAAACCTTTTCTCCAGTGGCTATACTGAAATCCATTCGGATCCTTCTTGCCATTACTGCCTTCCACGATTATGAGATTTGGCAGATGGACGTAAAGACCGCTTTTCTGAATGGAAATTTAGAGGAGTGTGTCTATATGGATCAGCCAGAGGGTTTCATTCAGAGTGGGAGCAGCGGAAAGGTGTGCAAGTTGCTTAAGTCCATCTATGGACTAAAGCAGGCATCGCGGAGTTGGAACATCTGTTTTGATGAGACGGTCAAGGAATTTGGCTTTATCAAAAATCCAGATGAACCATGCATCTATAGTAGATTTGTAGCGAGAACTGTAGTATTCCTCGTTTTATACGTGGATAACATTCTCTTAATAGGAAATGACATTCCTATGCTACAATCTGTCAAGGGGTTCTTGTCGCACAGGTTCTCCATGAAAGACCTGGGTGATGCCTCATACATCCTGGGGATCCGGATCCATCGTGATAGATCCAAGAGGATATTAGGACTTTCTCAGTCCAGGTACATCGACACCATAGTGAAAAGATTCAGTATGGAAGATTCCTAGCGCGGTAACCTACCGGCTTGTCACGGGATCACCCTCTCTAAAGAGATGTCTCCCAAGACTGATTTGGAGAGGGATCGCATGTCTATTATACCCTACGCTTCTGCGGTAGGCTCTATAATGTATGCGATGTTGTGTACCAGACCGGATGTAGCTTATGCACTGAGTGTGGTAAGCCGGTATCAGTCAAACCCTGGGGAGAAACACTGGATAGCGGTAAAGAACATTCTCAAGTACCTGAGAAGGACTAAGGAGATGTTCTTGGTGTATGGCAGAAAAGACCTCCAGATCGAGGCCTTTGCTGACTCCAGCTTCCAGAGTGACAAGGATGATTCCAAGTCCATGTTGGGTTTTGTCTTTACCCTCAATGGAGGGGCGGTGTGTTGGAAGAGCTCCAAACAGGAAACCGTTGCAGACTCGACTATGGAAGCGGAATATATCGCTGCATCTGATGCCGCAAAAGAAGCTGTCTGGATGAGGAAGTTCTTGAAAGAACTTCCGGTGGTTCCGTCCATTGTTGACCCAATACCTCTGCATTGCGACAACAACGGGGCTATAGCTTTAGCGAAGGAACCCAGGTCCCATCAGAGATCCAGGCACATCTTGAGGCGGTATCACCTGATCAGGGAGATCGTGGATCGCAAGGAGATCGAGGTTCGGAGGGTTGCTTCAGAAGAGAACACTGCAGATCCATTCACCAAGGCCTTACCCCAGACTCAGTTCGAGCGGCTGATCAAGATGATAGGTCTTCGATACGCCAGTACATGGCCTTAGTGCAAGTGGGAGATTGTTAGTGTATATGCCCTAGAGGCCATTACTGTATCATACTAGTTTGTATATTACTTAATGGAAGCTTGGGATATTCACCTTGTATAAACAATCTTGCTCAATATAGTAGTATGCTACTTGGTTTGTTTCTACTTCAATGTGTACTTGTGTTTATTTCAGTATATCACTTATACGCATTATTGGAGCCCTTAGGATCTTTGCTTGATTACCAGCGTTGTGATGGCAGTCACACTAGTGGGGGCTGGGTAATCTATAAGCACATACTTATACAGGTCCCTAGTCGCAGGACTATCGAGACAGGGCATCGATACTCCGGAGTAGACTAGCGTATGCGCTTCTCATCCCAGTGTGGGAGATGGTCTGTCCCACAGCCATCAGTACGTCGTACTGGAGATAGTATACGGGTGCTCGTTGGGTTACGAGTACACTGGACAAGACTCGTCGGGAACTGACAGGTTGGTATTATACCCATCGTCAGTTATCAGTTCCCAGGTGACATGAGTACAGCTTAGTCCGCTGACTTGACACTGGCACTTCGCCTCGAGTGTGTTCCCACTGCACTTTGATCACTACCCTACCACGGCTCAAAGGAGTCGTGCAAACAGGTGGTGGTTGGGTGCAGTCCCGAAGCACTTGGAGGCAGTGACGGTTAGACAGGATTCGTCTCTCCCGGTATTGGGGGTTGACATCGCGCTGTGTCTAGGAGAGCCATTACACGAGTAGTCCCTAGCCAGGGCAAGCGAGATATACTGGTAGGCTTCCAGTGTTATCTCAGGGTGTTTTGGGCTTCACTCCGACACGACTTGTACCACTATTAGGGGACTGACGTTTACCGCCCCTTGGCCCGCCATGCGATGTATCAGACGAACAGACCGGACTGTACGGAGACTGTCACATTCAGACTCAGTAGGAGTTCAGATGGGGTTTCACCTCGTCAGCCTTCTTGTCGGCATTTACCTGGGGACCGTTACGCACAGCTAGTGCCGCTTGCGGTCTGTGGTTAAACCCACTGCCAGCGTAGTGTCGAGTCTTTAGAGTCCCACACAGAGGGTATTCGCCTCTGGGCAAAACAGAGTAGAGGTCGCATGGTTTTGCGACAGGGTTCGTTCTCATTCGCGCACTTGTGCACGTTTGGAGTCCGGACGGATTTTACTGGCTGGCTCTGGTTTGAGTCAGATACTCGTATATGTTTTGGGGTTGCTTTTATCTCTCAGTATTCATGTTCCTCGGAACAAGAATGCAGGTGTGTATGCACAGTTGTTTGAAGAGGAGGAAGAGGACTTTCATTAGGGTTTCGGAACGGGTGCGTATGCACAGTTCACAGTCGTCTTTTTCCAAACCCTAATGGATTTATGTTATATCAATTAATAATATTAATAGAATGAAATTGTGTCATGGTTGGTTTTTGTTGACTAGTTGACCATGGTTGACTTGTTGACCATGGTTGATGTTTTGACCATCATCATTACAAAAGAAAGATGCTCTTTGATTCTAGCATTTTCATTTAATGTTTGAAATGATAATGGTCATTCCTAAACCTTCCATCAACTATTTCATTTTCATTAATATTATTAATTTGATAATTCTTTTTCTTTTGGTATTATGGTTGCAAGAAAGAAAAAGATAGCTCATTCTTTCATTTAGCTTCTCTCTCCTCACTTCATCTTCTTCTTCCTCTAGCAAAAGGAGAATCCTTCTCATGTGTTGAGAATCCCTCTCCTTAAAAGAAAAGCACCCCTTAGACACTCTCTACTCACTCTAGGATCAAAGGTTTAGCAAGCCGAAGATTCTAGTTCTCTCCAAGTATGAGAAAGAGCCCGAAGGTTGAACCCTCAGGTGGATCCATCTTCGACGGAAGAAGGCGACGAGAAGAGAACCATCAACCTCTACTAGGTTTCAAGAAGAAGGAGTTCAAGTTAGGTATAACCACTTTTCCGAGTAGTTAACTCTCCTTTGCATGTTTGCTAGTTTAGTTTAGACACGATCCCGACCTTGTTTAGTCCATGTTGCCCATTGCGCTAAAAATTTGTTTTTTATACCGTTTCCGCCTCCCCGTAAGAACCGGGGGTCGCAACGTGGACTTACTGTCTTTTGGGTACAGTCCCGAATCACATAGAGGCAATGAGCGATAGGAAGGGATTCGTCTCTCCCGGTATAGGGAGTTGATGTTGCACTGTGTTCGATTCGCTATAACCGGAAATCCATGGCCAGGGTTGCTGAGATTTACTGGTAAGTGTTACCAGTAGTTTCTCGAACTGTTATAGACTTCATATCGACACGACTTATCGAGCTATTAGGGTCTGACGTTTACCACCCCTAGGCGAGATATGCGACATATCAGACGATCAGACCGGACTGTGCGGTAAGTGTTACTTGTTGGATTCACAGGAGTGTGAGCGGGCTTGCTCGTCGATCTTCTGATCGCTCAATACCCGGGTGGCCGTTACGTTTAGTAGACCGCTTGCGGCTTGTGGGTGTTTGATATGATCATCATCTGCTACCGGTGTATTGACGAGTCTTTAGAGTCCTACACAGTGGTTTCCTGGCTCAAGCGAAACGAAATAGGAGCGCATATGAGATATGTGCGGGACCGAGAATAATACCAGTATGTGATACTGTATTCGATTCTCGCGATTTGTGACATTGATCGGTTATATGCGATATAGCCGGGTTATCGGATCAAGTGTTGAATAGATAAGTTGTTACTATTGATATTAGTCGGTTATATGCGATATGACCAGGTCGTTAAATCAAGTGTTGATTTAATGATTTAATGCATAATTATATATTTGATATATTTCTTTGCATTAACTAGTATTTGTTCACTTAAGAAGGATTTTCTCACTTGATGTGCACATTGTATATGTGATATATCTTTTTGTGTGCACTTGAATGTATCATGTTTGATGATACATGCTCACTAGGGTTTGTGTAAAGATTAAACCATGGTTGTATAATGGTTAGGGTTTTCATTTTCTTATTCATTTATTTATTTTGTTTATTTATTTTAGATAAGATAATGAGAAAATGGTGGCTTTCTTTGTTTGTTATTGAAGCTTCATGAAGCTTTGACTAAGTGACCATTTTGTCTCATGCTTAACCCTAACCATTCCACTTAACCATAGTCTATTCTCTACACTTAACCATGGTTAGTATATGATAAGTATTCATTTTATTTTCCATTTTGAAAATACTTATCATATTCTTTCTTCATCTTCTTCTTCATCTTCAACAAGAAGAAAAGCTTGCCTCCATCAATGACAACTTGAGCAAATGAGTGAGAAATCCAATTCTAAAGTGAATCCACCTTCTATTTCTTCATCCTCTACCTCTTGCCAAGTAGTATAGGGTGTTTTCTTCACAAGTTTCATGACTTGGTGAAGTGGGAGCTTGATCTTGTGATGCCTCGACGTAGATCATCTTCGGCATCGTAGTCGATGACCTAGCCCGCCCATTTCTCCGATGAAGCCGACACTAGAGTCCAAGATCCGATTTGTACAGCGGAGGGACGTCTACGTGGAGCTAAGGAAGTGGAGAACCGGATATACAAAGGTTGTAGCCTCTTTCTTTTAGTTAAGTTGTTAACTAGCTCGTAGTTTCGCCTAAAATTCTAGTTAACGATCTGGTCTAGGGTTTCTCGGCACCGTAAAATTTGAAATTGGCATTGTTGATGCCTTGTGAGACATCATTAGTGTGCCTAGGAACCCTACAGTGGTATCAGAGCCTAGCTAGAGCCTTAGGCGATGCACTGACGGAGTTAGAAGTCCGATCGAACCGAAACCCTAAATTCAAAGTTGCTCTCTGTACATTTTTTAAAAACTGGGTTTTTTCCAGATTAAAAATATGCAGAAAAACCAGCAGGAGATTCTAAGAATTACTGTGAAGCCCATACTCCTGAATCCATCAAAGCGCGGCGGAACCGCAGCATTAGCATGGCTAATGCGGCGGTTCCGCGGCCGTTTAGTCCCTCCTTCAGTTGATTTCTGCACTGTAATTTCTATTTTTCAGTGCTGGTTTTCCTGGGAATTTTTAAACTGAACTCAAGAGTTGAGTTTTCTGGGTTGTATTGGGAGTTCGTAGATTCGATCGGATTATCAAATTTTGTCTAAGTGTTTTCCGGATATTTTTGAATATGTTAAAAAGTTCGACCGGATATAAATACCCACTTTTTCCCCTGTCGGGAAATTTCCAAGTGTTGGATTTTTCCGTAGTTTAAAGACGTTCTAAGTAGTGCAAGTAACACGATGGTCCCTCTAGAAGACAACAAACCTTAACTCGATTATGTGACCGTCTTGAACTACCCTTTGAACCTTCGGGTTTGGGGCAGTACGGCGTGCCACATATGAGGCGTTGGCTTGACCCTTCTACGGCTGGACCGTTGGTACTGAGGCACAAACTGAATGTTTTTAGACTTGTTTCATGTGTTGAGCTGTATCGGGAAAACTTGGGTGTTCGATTGTTCGATCGGAAAGTTTAACATTTTCTGTTTATCTGGAATGTGATACAATAATTGGAATTCACAAGAAGTTATGAGATAACTGAATGAATGTTGTAAAACCAGCGGTTTAGTCTCACTTGATCGGTTGCCACGGAATTTTGATGTGATCAAAAGTCCGTCGCAATCACGTAGCGTACGCGGATACTCGCCGGATAAACTTAATAGACTGCTACACCCCATAGCCCCGACAAAGTGACTGTAGGAGAACCCCGTCGCCGAAATTATCCGTTCGGGTGCTCGCGGCAGCGGTGTTCCGCCTTGGTGCACTTTGTTGACGGTATCGGGGGTGCAGCCGCCTACTAAAGTTTGCGACGAGCATTCGATCAGGATGTCGGGAATCTTGTTGAATTGCCCGACTTGATATTGAAAAGTGTTTTCGATAATGAGACTAAAATGCGGGGTTTATAATTGTTGGATATGTGATGTCTAAGTATTTCATTTGTTTAGGCATGCGATGTCTAAAGAGTTTGCGGATTCCAACTGTTGTAGTTTTACACTTTCTTTTCTGTGACCGTAAGTTTAATATGTGATATCGCCGGTTTCGTTGCTATATGTCAACGACAATTGGGATGTGCATATTTACTTACGTTGATGACATGTGATGTTATGTGTTGCTGGATATGTTATATTAGATCGTCGTGTTTGAATAACCGGGGTTTTTTTATGTGAGATGAGTGTTTTTTCATTTTCATTCATGTAAAAAACTTGTATGTAATATTCTTTTATTGGGGCACTTCCAGGTTGCGGAAGATGTCACCCTTTGTATATTATTTACTTTTCCGCACTAGGATAGACCCAAGGAGGAGGGCACAAGTAACCGGGTTCTGGAGTCCAGTGGGAGACCAACTCGAGGAGTCGAGTCCGGGTCTCCTAACTCTAGAATTGGTAGGGTTGCTTGCCGCTCTCGTAGGGGTCTAGGGGTGTGGGTTTGGCTATTCATCACGACCGTGGAATCCGTGTTTTATACTGGCTCGTATTAAAAACACGGACGTCCTAGTATATCCAATATTTCATATGTTTCTTCTCCTGCGATATCTGTGATGTGATCATGTGATGTTCTGTGATAGATACTCTATATAGTATATATGATATATTATATAGACGTTACTTATGTTTTACACCCGCACTAGCCCTGCCCTGCTCTGTCGTTAGTTACCTAACCTAACGGTGCACGAGAGGACATCGAGGCGAATGCGGATGGAATAAGTGTACGTCGTATTTATCTATGATGTTTAGGTACTTAAATGATGGGACTTCATTAATGTGATTAATGAAAGAAAAGAAACCTAAAGATGTTGTAGAATCGAATTTCAAAATAATACAGGTAGCTACAGTTCTTGCTTTGCACAGCGGTATATGTGATATATCCTGCACCTTATTCGATAAGGAAAGGACCGAGATCCCTTCACCGGGAGTGACTCCTTTAGCAATAACTGGCAGATGCTACACACTCGGTTTGTCTTTTGGTTGCTTTTAAGAGTTTTTGCTTTGCACGGTGATATATATGATATATCCCGCACCTCATTCGACGAGGAAAGGACCGACGATCCCTTCACCGGGTGTGACTCCTTTAGCAAAACAAGAAAAGCCTCAAAAACACTCCATTTCAAAATCATTTGATTCTACAACGATATCAAGTTCATTACGCAAAAGGTTTTCAGAAAAACCTGTCGTAGCCCTCCGTCATTTCAGATAAGTAGTAGTTAGTATTCGTGCTGCGTTTGTTGGCCTTCGTCAAGGCGTAGTGTGCGGTAGCTAACAAGTATTTATCTGTTTATGCATATGATGCAGATTGGATTAGGGTAGTCGTGCGGCCTTGTTGACCTCCGTCAAGGGTCGTGCGGGTGGATTTAATTCGATCAAGAAATGACGGGTTGAACTTGACTAGTAGCCTATGGTTTGATGACCTCCGTCAAGGTCATAGGACGCTAGGGGCAAAATTATCGGGAATTTCAAGTGTTGAAATTTGCAATGAGATTGCATACCTTCTATGAGATAGTTGGATCCCGATACCCGCTGCGAGTAATTGTTACTCCTGTGAGAGTTTTACACATTACAATTAGCCGATCAAGTAGGTGTCTAGAAAGGTGTCAACAGGGTTACGCCTCTGGGAAAACGAGGTTTACATTAATTAGGTCCGTGCGAAAGCACGGGGCACCTCCCTCAAAGTACCGACACTGGCCTGGCTGAAAGATTGGCGAACTTGTAGTGTGTAATTAATCCCGGCTAGTCTTTCCTTTTAGGGTTTGAAGGAAGATTTGATAAAAACAGTTGGAGCCATCCTAATTAGATAAAATAATAACCAATCTATTCTTGCAAGAGCGCACGCTGAGTGTTTTCTTCTCTCTCTCTCCTGGTAGCGACCATATCACGCCTTAATCAAGATAATAATACAGATAATTGACCGAACCCGCTTGTTATACTGAGCTGGGGAACGTTGGTCCCGCTCCAACTTATAATTGTTATAAGACAGAGAAGGAAATTGGGGAATACCAGACTTCCCGTGCCTCCCAAAAGAGGAAAGTGCATATGATGCATCATCGTCGGGTGTGTTCGTTACACAGAACTGTTTCTCAATATTCTTTACTTCCTGGGTATATGATACCAGATCAGGATTCCGCATATGTAATGTGTTACATGGGCTACAGATAGGTAAAGAACTGAGAACGGGTGATAAGTTTCATGAGACAGAAAACGGGGCAAGTGTTGCAGCCAAGTCTGTTGGTCACTGTCACCCTGTATTTTCAATACATTGATTCTAAACAAATGTTATTAGATACCGAACCTGATATACAAAATCATGTCAGTCTCTTTTTTAGTAAAGAAATGATAAAATTTTGTATCGTTGGATAATGTTTTGAACATTTCCTATATCAAAAGTTGATCGGTTCAGGCACGTTATCTAAAAGCATTGATGTTCTAAATCAAACTACAGTTTTTTAGTATACGGAACACACACAAGAGGAAGAATTCAGAAATGAACGGATCCTTCTTGAGGTATTGTAGACTAGGTCATATCAATGCGACCCGACTAGCTAAGTTACATGTAGATGCATATTTAAATTAGTTTGAATTTCCATCTTGTGAAACTAGCCTGTCATGTCACAAAGATACAATGACCACAGCTCTGTTTAATGGAAACAGAGAAAGAGTTAGTGAACTCTTGGGATGATACATGTTGATGTATGTAGGTCCCCTGTCTACACATACCAAGACCGGTCCTTTGTACTTCATTACATTCTCTGATGATCTCTCAAGATTAAGTCATATGTTCCTGTTGAAACATGAGTCCGAACCTTTTGAGATATTCACAGAATATAAGTTAGAAGTAGAGAACCAAACACGGGTATAAGTATTATGTCCTTTGATGTGATCGAGGAGGAGAATACTTGAGCACGGAAATCCTGGACTATTCTAAAGGAGAATGAGATTCTCTCTCAGCATTACTCCTCCGTATACACCACAGTACGATGGTATATCGGGGCGGAGCATTAACACCCTATATGATATGGTGTGCTCTATGATGAGTATTACTGAGTTACCTATTTCCTTTTTGGGAGTTATGCACTTGAGAAGCTGCATACCTATTGAATAGGGTTCAAATCAAATCAGATGCCTACCACTTCATATGTGATATGGAAAGGGAAGAGCCCATATCTTAAATTAGTTAAGATTTGGGGTTGTCCGGGCTATGTCTAAAAGCATAATCCGGACAAGCTCGAGGCAAGGTCTGTTATGTACAACTGGAAAGGTTCCAGCTATGCAAATTACAGCAGATGATTTGGTAGAACCGAAGGATTCAATAGTAACCAACGAACCTCAGCCTCTCCGCCGATCTAGTAGGGTTCCTCACCCACCTGAGAGTTACTTCGGTTTCTCTATGACAGTGGGAGCGATGATTACGTCATGAGATGATGACCCAACTAGTTTCGAGCTGGCCATCAAGAGTGGGACTCTGTAAGAATCGCTGGATGCTTAGCGATCTGAGATGGAATCCTTATACACCAACAAAGTATGGACTTTGGTTGCTTTATCTGAAGGGTTAAATCCCCATCAGGAGCAAGTATATCTTGAGAAGATTGCTTGGTGTATATGGAAAAGTTGAGACTTTCAAAGCTAGACTTGTTAAAGGTTTTCGTCATCAACCAGGCGTGGAAAATGATGAAACCTTTTCCAGTAGCTATGCTTAAGTCTATCCAGATCCTACTTGCCACGGCTACATACCATGACTATGATATCTGGCGGTTGGGTGTCATGACTGCTTTTCTAAATATTGATTTAGAAGAGAACATCTATAAGTACACAGCCAGAGGGCTTCGTAGACAGTGGGAGCAGCGGAAACGTGTGCAAGATGTTTTATGTGATAAAGCAGGCATCGCGGAGTTAGAACATCTGTTTCGATGAGTTAGTCAAACAGTTTGACATCATCAAAATGGTAGATGAACCTTGTATATACAAAAAGGTAGTAGGGAGTATGGTGGTGAACCTCGTAGAGTACGTGGATGACATACTCTTGATAGGGAAGGAGTTTCCTATGCTACGCTCGGTCAATCTCCGCTTATCACAAGGATTCTCCAGATAGGATCAAAGTGATACCTCCTCCATCCTGAGCTTTCATCTATGAGATAGATGTTATTTGGGTGTTAGTATACTCACTAGTTTTAGTGAGATGGTATCAATCGATCCTGGGGAGAATCACTGGAAAGGTTCCAGGGTGATAAAGACGACTGAATGTCAGTCGCAAGCATTGCCTTTACCCTCAGCGCAGGGCGGTATGTTGGAAGAGTTCCAATCTAGATACCGTGACATACTAGACGATAAAGGCTGGATACATCGCTACTTAAGATGCTACCAAAGAGGAAGTCTGGGTGTATATTAGTTCATGAGATGAACTTAGTTCCTCCCATTGTGTGTCAATGGAGTTATGGCTTATGCCAAGGAACACCCGTCCCATCAGTGATCCAGACATATTCTAAGGCAGTATCACCTGATCATGGAGATGGTTGATCTCCAGGGTGATCGAGGTTAGGAGAGCAGACTCAGAGGACAACACGGCGGATCCACTCACGAAGGCCTATTCACAGAGAGAGACTTTTATGGGATGGTTGAGTATGAGATACTACTACCACTGGTACAGATGGCCCTAGTACAAGTGGGAGATTGTTAGTTATATGTATACCCTAGAGGCCATTACTGTACATAGGATGTATATTGTAGTGGATCCTGGGACATATATAGGGAGCACTTTCTTGCTCGACATGATAGTATGCTATCTGGTTTCTCTTTACCTTAACGTGTATACCGATTATCTCTCTGTTACATGTTGGTAAAGCCCTTAGGATGTGTACTTGACTACCTGGACTATGATGCGGATCATACTAGTGGGGACATGGTATTCCATAAGTACATCCTTCAAGGTCCCTAGTCGTGGGTGTATCGAGACGGGGCATCGATATACCAGAGTAGACTAGCGTATACCTTCTCGACCTAAACAGATGGGCGATGGATGATCCCATATCCATTGGGGTTTGACATCAGAGATGATATACGGGTGCTCAGTGGAGACTGGGTACACTGGACGGACTCGCCGAGAACTCCCAGATGGTATTATACCTTACGTCAGATGGCAGTTCTCTGGTGACACTGGTACAGAGTAGTCTGTTGACCCGAGATCGTCATAGAGTCTTGTGTGGTTCCCACTGTGCTTTGATTTCCACCTTACCACGTCCAAGAGGGCGTGCAAAATGGTGGCTTTTGGGTACGGTCCCGAATCGCATGGAGGCAATGAGCGATAGGAGGGGATTCGTCTCTCCCGGTATAGGGAGTTGATGTTGCACTGTGTTCGATTGGCTATAACTGGAAATCCCTGGCCAGGGTTGCTGAGATTTACTGGTAAGTGTTACCAGTAGTTTCTCGAACTGTTATAGACCTCATATCGACACGACTTATCGAGCTATTGGGGTCTGACGTTTACCACCCCTAAGCGAGATATGCGACATATCAGACGATCAGACCGGACTGTGCGGTAAGTGTTACTGGTTGGATTCACAGAAGTGTGAGCGGGCTTGCTTATCGATCTTCTGATCGCTCAATACCCGGGTGGCCGTTACGTTTAGAAGACCGCTTGCGGCTTGTGGGTGTTCGATATGATCATCATCTGCTACCGGCGTATTGACGAGTTTTTAGAGTCCTACACAGAGGTTTCCTGGCTCAAGCGAAACGAAATAGGAGCGCATATGAGATATTTGCGGGACCGAGAATAATACCAGTATGTGATATTGTATTCGATTCTCGCGATTTGTGACATTGATCGGTTATATGCGATATAGCCGGGTTATCGGATCAAGTGTTTATTCGATAAGTTGTTACTATTGATATTAGTCGGTTATATGCGATATGACCGGGTCGTTAAATCAAGTGTTGATTTAATGATTTAATGCATAATTATATGTTTGATATATTACTTTGCATTAACTAGTATTTGTTCACTTAAGAAGGATTTTCTCACTTGATGTGCACATTGTATATGTGATATATCTTTTTGTGTGCACTTGAATGTATCATGTTTGATGATACATGCTCACTAGGGTTTGTGTAAAGATTAAACCATGGTTGTATAATGGTTAGGATTTTCATTTTCTTATTCATTTATTTATTTTGTTTATTTATTTTGGATAAGATAAAGAGAAAATGGTGGCTTTCTTTGTTTGTTATTGAAGCTTCATGAAGCTTTGACTAAGTGACCATTTTGTCTCATGCTTAACCCTAACCATTCCACTTAACCATAGTCTATTCTCTACACTTAACCATGGTTAGTATATGATAAGTAATCATTTTATTTTCCATTTTGAAAATACTTATCATATTCTTTCTTCATCTTCTTCTTCATCTTCAACAAGAAGAAAAGCTTGCCTCCCTCAATGGCAACTTGAGCAAATGAGTGAGAAATCCAATTCTAAAGTGAACCCACCTCCTATTTCTTCATCCTCTACCTCTTGCCAAGTAGTATAGGGTGTTTTCTTCACAAGTTTCATGACTTGGTGAAGTGGGAGCTTGATCTTGTGATGCCTCGACGTAGATCATCTTCGGCATCGTAGTCGATGACCTAGCCCGCCCATTTCTCCGATGAAGCCGACACTAGAGTCCAAGATCCGATTTGTACAGCGGAAGGATGTCTACGTGGAGCTAAGGAAGTGAGGAACCGGATCTACAAAGGTTGTAGCCTCTTTCTTTTAGTTAAGTTGTTAACTAGCTCGTAGTTTCGCCTAAAATTCTAGTTAACGATCTAGTCTAGGGTTTCTCGGCACCGTAAAATTTGAAATTGGCATGGTTGATGCCTTGTGAGACCACATTAGTGTGCCTAGGAACCCTACAGGGAGTTCATGGATCGCAGCGAAGGGACTACTACTCGGAGCTTATGAAGCGAAGGAACGGACTACAAAGGTTGTAATCCCTTTCTCTTAGAAGTAAAGTTGTTTATTTGTTTATTGTTTCGCCTAATCTCTAGTCCACGATCTTGGTTAGGGTTGTTCGGAGCTTGAAAATTTTGATTTTGGCATGGTTGATGCCTTGTAGAACCTTGTTCTAGTGCATAATAACCCAACATTAGCGATCTGTCCAGCCGCTTCATTCGCCTGGTGAGCCCATGTTTGCTGAGCAATGTAATCATCCAGAGCAGCCTTGGAGATGGTCTCCTCCTTGTCTGCTGAAAGAGCCGGAGAAGGGTTCGATGTCTCCCTTCTATCGTCTTCAATGATAATCGGGGGGTCTTCAGCTAGAGGTTCCGGCTGTAACATCATCCCGGCCATGTCTTGGAACAAAAGAGCCATTCGTTTTATGTTGGTCGCCTGTTCCGCGGCCTCTTTTCTTTCCTCTCGATCATTCTTCGGAGGAATTCAGCATCAGTTTCTTGTTCCCGACGCTGCACTGAGGTCTCTGGATTTTCTTTCAGCCTAGTGAGTGCGGTCTTTGCAGTCAGCATCTCCTGAAGTTTTTGCTGCTGTTGCTCCTGAGCCTTTGTTATCGATCGGGTAAGTGGTCGATGACCTGTGGAAGCACATATTTCCTCTTTTTCCGAAGCCATATAAACGGTGTGTATTACCATGCCCCCATAATTAGGGCATTTAGATTCAGCGTCCTTGCAGTTCGCCGCGTTTACATGGGCTTTCTCTGGCCTCCTTCTATTGTGAGCGGTTGACGTTGAAGGAGCCGTTGCAGCGGGCACCCAGACGGATGACGTCTTCTGTGGTACCACGGATGGCTATTTTCTTGTCGAGATTTAATCTTCTTTGGTCGGCGAGAGTAGTCCTGGTCAATCACCGATTCCTGGACCTATCGCCAGACTTTGTAAATTTTGGAGGACAGCCGCTGAGGAGGCTGCTCCGGCTTATTTTCTGTAGCATTCTCCACGGGTGGAGGAGATCTTTTCAGCATGGCAGTTGGAGAGTTCTTGCGGACCTTCCTAAGCTGTTCTAAGCTATTCCCAGTTGGAACAGCAACATCGATTTCCACCATGGGAGATGGTGGAGTCAGTCCAGATGGAGAGCTGCCCCAGCCTTCCTTACTCGGCGCCAGTGATGAAGACGAGCATGTCGCACGGATGGTGTTGGATCAACTATGTCTTGGCGGAGGGTTGTCGCCGGTGTCAGCCTTTTAAAGACTGACATTCGCCGAGAAGTAATGTCCAACCAATCGAATACAGACCTCTGGGCAGAGGTGACTTCGCCTGGAGCAGGAGCTAGAGTGGCTAGCCTTATGAAAACTGACTTCTTGGCAGGTGAAGCCTTTCCGATGATTTCGTCTGCTTAAGCCGGGATGGCTCTCTTCTTTGGGATGGCTGCTTCAGGTATTGCAGGCTTCTTCATGGGCCCATCTGAGCTTTGGTGCGGCCTGTTGAAAACCAAGGCGTTGGACTTGGGCGACCCGTAGAGAGGGGCCGCAGTAGTTGCAAGCCGATCAAAGGCCGACTTCTTAGGAGCTTCTTATGATGGTACAGGAGCGCTGAAGCTCGTTTGCGGGAGCATGGTCCCGAAGAACAATCCAGTGGTGGCCTGAGTGACCTGTTCCACCGGCATAGCGAAGATGGAGGCTGCTTGGGGCCCGTAAGTAACTCCTCCGGACGAGATGGAGCGAGAGTTGCAGTTGCAGTTAGTGCAGGTTGAAGCCATTGATCTTCTATTTTCTGCATGGAGCAAGACAACAAATCTTAGTACCTCGAACCCAAGGGCAACCATATCAAACCGCGATTCGTTCGCGAACAGGACACACGAAGTATGGAGTAGAAAGAGGAAAAGGTCCCACCGGGCATGCCAGAATCTGTTCCCCTCTGAACGCGGAGACGCGACCGCGTAGGTCCGTCTTGCCTGAATTCGGGGCAGATGCTAATTGGTGCTATCCGTCCACCTCTCCGAAGATGCCAAGTTGATTTATGACACCATGTATCGAAGGTTTAAACGGATGCGGCCGATGTAGTAGACTTCGTCAAATTCCCCCTCAGTTGAGGGGTTTTTGATTGTGGGGATGCTCTTCCCTACAGGCCCAAGCCCCTGCAGTTATTATGCTACCGCATCGCGGTAACCACTTTCTCCTTCTCCAGATGGTCACTTCGTGTCGTGTGTGTTTGTTTTGTTTTTGGTAGCCCGTGGATTGTATACGGAGACTAATTTATGTTGTCGCCCGTAGGATGTGGATTAGTCCAAATCCGTATCTTCTTAGATTTGGGTTTGGGGGTTGGGTTTAAGGATACATTAGTCCTATTTGAGACTAAGAAACATTTGTTAAGGATACGTTAGTCTAATTTCAGACTAAGATCAACTTAACGGGATCGTTTAGATCCCACCGAGCAGAAATCGCATGTATGACTCTATCCTAGGTCATACAATAATATCCTGAATATACAACCCTGAAACCATCTACATATAAGTGTAATATCAAGTTCTCGTGTCTGTGCCTCAGGTAGCAATATGTCACTAATATGATGTGCAAATGCATTACAAATGAAAACATAATACATCATGAATGGGAAAACTGTTTTCTTAATTTACAATGAGATTTTTGTATATAAAAATCGAGCAGAAATCGCATGTATGACTCTATCCTAGGTCATACAATAATATCCTGAATATACAACCCTGAAACCTTCTACATATAAGTGTAATATCAAGTGCTGTGTCTGTGCCTCAGGTAGCAATGTGTCACTAATATGATGTGTAAATGCATTACAAATGAAAACAAAATACATCATGAATGGGAAAACTGTTTTCTTAATTTACAATAAGTCTAATTTTCTGGCATGCCTGTATGACGTGGATTAGTCCAAATCCGTATCTTCTTAGATTTGGGTTTGGGGTCGGGTTTAAGGATACATTAGTCTTCTTTGAGACTAAGAAACATTTGTTAAGGATACGTTAGTCTAATTTCAGACTAAGATCAAATTAACGGGATCGTTTAGATCCAACAAGAGAGCATTTGGGCTCTATTGTTTAGTTCAGGGACATTGCGGTCGATTAGTTTAAGGACATTACGGTCCATAGGTTAGTTTAAAGACATCTCGGTCCAATTTTAGTTTAAGGACATCTCGGTCCAAGGTTAAGGACATCATAGTCCATGGATTTAAGGACCCCACAGTCCGAGGTTAAGGACATTATAGTCCGTGGGTTTAAGGGGACCCCACAGTCCGAGGTTAAGGACATCATAGTCCGTGGGTTTAAAGGGGACCCCACAGTCCGAGGTTAAAGACGTCATAGTCTATGTAATGTATGGTTGTCGGGACCCGTCACCTCTCTGAAGACGTTGAAGGATCACAACTACAAATATCAGAGGAGTAGAGATGTACCCTTGAACCAATGTTGATTGGGAAATCTGTAGTCCAATTTGGGACTAAGATTAATTAATTGGATTATGAGCACCAAGGCTCAGTTAAATCTGAATTGAGGACTTATGGCCAGTCTTGGGCTAAGTCCAATCAAGTTAAAATGTTTAACATTTATTTTGGGCTGTTAAGCATTTGTTTGAGCTCGGCCCTTTTAACAATGTTGAGCATAGATTTAGCTTCTGACAATGTTTGTCATTTACTGAGTGCTGAGCATTCATCATAGCTCGGGGGTTTATTAAAGAACAATTTATGTTCTGTCAGCGCACACGTGAGGAGCATGTGGTGCGCTTGGCGCTTTGCGCCAGCAAAGAGCACAGTGCGCTTCTGCCGAGTAGCGCACACGTGAGGGACACGTGTTGCGCTTGGCGCTCAGCTCTAGATGATGGGCGCATTGTGCCAGTTTATGAGCGCATTGCGCTATTAATTTAGTGGCGCACACGTGAGTGACACGTGGTGCGCCTGGCACTGAGCGCCAGCCCATGAGCGCAGTGCGCTATTATAAACAGCGCAAAGCGCTAACTGTTAGATGGCGCCTACGTGAAGGACACATGGCGTGCTTGGCGCTGAGCGCCAGTCCAAGATCGCAGTAGCGCAGTTCAAGAGAGCAAAGCGCATCTGATCAATTTTATGATCTGAGAAATAAGTTCTCGTTTATAAGAGACATTGTCTCAAGATTCTAAGAACAAAAGTTCTTATTTTGTAGGAGATGTCTTCAATCTCTTATGTTGATGAAAGGCTTTGCCTTTATGGATCTGTGATCCTCAAAAGAATTAAATTATTCTCCCTCCCCTTTTATAATAAGATGTTTATGATCTCTTTTAGATCTATGAAGAAGTAAATTCTTCTTCTATTTTATGATGAGATCTTTTGATCCCTTAGTAAAGGACCTTGGTCTTGTAGATCTATGATCTGTGAGAAAGAAGTAAATTCTTCTTTTTCAATTATGAGATGATTTCATCTATGTTCTTTTTACCTTGAAGAAAAGTAGTTCTTCTATCGAGAGCTTGGCTCTTATTTCTGAGATTTTCTCAACGCTTATGGGGGGTTCCTCTCTTTGCTTCTGTATATTTGAGACTTGAAGTCTAGGGGCCTTTATATAGGGAAAGCTGATCAGTTCAATCAGTTAAGGAGATCTTTTCTCCAATTTATTTGGGGAATTTCCAAAGGCTTCTGATTTAAAGAAGGCAATATTCTTGTTTCTAACAAGATTGGTAAATCTTTCCATACAAAATTTATTCTGTGTTTTGGTGAGTTTTAATCACCATTGAATCATTGATCCAACGGTGCTCTGATTTACAGAGAACAATCTTGTTGTTTGGCAAGATTTTGAGGAATCTTTCCTTAACAGATTTTAATTCTGATTAATTAATGATTTATCATTATTATTGGATCTTTGATCTGACGGTGGGGAGCTTTTAGTTCCAGCGCTAGCGCACCCGTGCTTTGCATGTGGTGCGCTGCTTAGGGGACAGCGCACTTAGCACTAGCGCATCCGTGCTTTGCACGTGGTGCGCTGCTTAGAGCGCGGCGCACCTTGCGCTAGCCACACGTGCTTTTCACATGGTGCGCTGCTTAGGGCGCACCGCACTTAGCGCTAGCGCATCCGTGCTTTGCACGTGGTGCGCTGCTTAGAGCGTAACGCGCCTAGCGCTAGCGCACACGGGCTTTGCATGTGGTGCGCTACATAGGGCGCAGCGCTCTCAGTGCTGCTTCTGAAGCGTTGCTTCATTTCAAAATTTGAATTTTAAACAGATCTTTGCTCTGATTGGGGGAAACAATACCCATTTGTCATGCAATATTATGGGCTTTATGCCAGTATTCACTGTTTATTTACGTCGCGATTTTGAGATTTCGGATTTCCATGAGATTTCTGGATTTGGAGAAACCGCAAGGATTTTATAAAATTATTATCATTTCTAAAAATAGAAATTGCGGTTTTCCCGTGATTTGATATGAGATATGTCCACCATGAGTTTTCTCAGCTCTTGAGTGGTATAATACACCCGATTCGAGGAGGAGGAGGAACCGTCTGCGGGTGCATGGTGGACCCGGTGCGGTATCCCGGGGCAAGATGGTCGCAGATGATGGCGTTGAGCCCGGCAGGGAAGCACTACCGACCGGTTATTTATGACGCGGCGGATATCCAGAGGATACCGACGTAGTCGTGAGATTTGATGATTTGGGCCCGTCCGGATTGCCGGAGCCCGGGGCCTGTCCGGATTGCCGGAGCCCGAGATATTGAGACATTGAGGTACTGAGATTTTATGATATGGGCCAGTCCGGATTGCCAGAGCCCGAGATATTGGATATTAGGATATATGTTTTGTGTCGATGCTTGACACAGATTCTATGTTGATTTCATTGATGATACCTCGATTTTTATATACAGAAATCTCACTAAATTAAGAAAACATTTTTCCCATTCAAGATGTATTCTGTTTTCATTTGTAATGCATTTGCACATCATATTAGTGACATATTGCTACCTGAGGCACAGACACGAGCACTTGATATTACACTTATGTGTAGATGGTTTCAGGGTTGTATATTCAGGATATTATTGTATGACCTAGGATAGAGTCATACATGCGATTTCTGCTCGGTGATGTTTTCTACTCACGAGTTGGCAACTCACCCCCGTTGTGCCACAGTTTCTTGCAGGTTTTGTCGTACATGTTTCCTTGGCGGATTTGCTGGCACACTGCTTCCTTCCGGGTGATTGCTTGGGTAGGTGGGTTCACTTGCATCGTGACTACCATCGTACTTTTATTTATTCAGTTGTATCTAGTAAACTCCATCAACCAGACTTGTATTATTTGATAGACTTAGAAGACCATATGTATATTCTTTCGACCCTAGAGTCGCACGCTTGTATTATTATGGTTTTTCTCTGGTTTCTTTCTGAGTTTTGATCCTCGCCCTTCGACGTTGTATATTATATTGCATTGCGTGGTTGTGTCCGCCAATTGGCGAAGAGCTAGCTCCCGCTTAGGGATGCCTTTATATTATGCATGTTTGTACCCGTTTGGGGCAAGTATTTACAAAGGAAACTCTGTCGAAATTTTCAAAAAAGACTTGATGTTTTAAAAATGTTTACTACAGCTTTCAAAGTGATTTATATGCAAACTTTTAAACAAGTTTTCCTTCACTTTCTTATTTTAAATGGTTTAGATTTCTGGGCTTTTGGCTTACTTGAATTATGTGGGGTCCTATAGACTTCACATAATTCAAGTGTCAGTCACGTGCTATTTCGGGTCGTGACAAAGTTGGTATCAGAGCGCTAGTTTTAACCTTGGTTCGAGTCTATGTTTGACTATGCGGAGTCTAAGGCGTATATATATATATATATATATATATATATATATATATATATATATATATATATATTCGGAACCTAGGCTTGACCTTACGGAACTTAGACTTGGTCGAGGGGGTATTATACCCGAACTTTCGTCGCATAGATTGACCTTGGTTGATGGAGTAGGTGACTTAAGTGGAGTGACGTACCGTGTGTATGTTCCACGGCATACTCACGATACGCTACTCCGCTTAAGGAGACTTTGGATGTACATTTCTTTGCACCGTATTATATTCATTCCTATGATCTATCCTCATCGATATCGGTTGATGGTTTGTGTTACCACGATTGCACGGGCAGAGAGAGTTGCGGCTAGAGTTGTGGTCAGCATGAGCTCGTCTTGGACGGGGACTGACCAGGGCGTAATTCCGGTGAAACACGAGTGTATAAATGTGTCGTTTTATTGTGTTTTTCGCGCCATGAGCGTTGATGGATTGCTTTTACTAAAATTTCTCGAACGTGCAGATCAGCACCAGAGGATTGGGCCACTGCTAGAGGCCAGCTAGAATGTGATGACCGTCAATGCACCGTTATTCTTGATGATTGAGGCACTGCTTAGCGTGCGGATGAATGAGCCAAATGTTGCTGTGACTAACATGATACCGCCCTAAATGTTTGAAGCTATTGCAGCACGAGTTTATACTTAGAGATATGATAGAAGATCGCTAGTCACCCAAGGATGAATGACTAGGACATGTGGTTCATTGCATACCCCGATGCGAGGTCATCAGATTGATTGATTCCAGCTTGAGAAGACTTCACGCAGGTACGTTGAAAGTCGATAGAAAACGATCAAATGTCAGAAACCCATTTTTCCAAGTTTAAGGTATTCGGAAAAACATGCAAGTAATTCTGTGGACCCTCTAGAAGAATGAAACCCTAACTCGATATAATGACCATGGGAACGCTCTTGAACCTTAGGGTTTACAGTAGTTCCGCGGTGCCATTAATGAGGCATGGGTTTGCCCTTCTACGGCTGGTCCATAGGTACTGTGGCATGTACTGGATATTATTAAACTGTACTCAAAAGTTGAGCTCTCGGGGAATTATGGGACTTTGACGAATCGATCGAAAAGTTCGACGTAGTCTGGATATCATGTGATGGGATACATTACCTGGGAGACTCTAGATATGAGCATAGCCGTTGTAGCGCAGTCCATATACCTACGAAGAAACGAGTCCGAATCAGTCGACATTAGAGAAAAGTGGACTAAGCGGTTCGTACGAGATTTTGACGAGATGGCGTTCCACTCCGTTGACATCAGAGATGTAATACACATGCAGAGGCGTTGATTATGGATATATTTTCCAGAAGAAGCCGTGATGAGTATGCAGCTGTTCCGGGATAAGAAATAGATTTAGTAAAGGGTGATAACTTCCGGGCAGTTCAGCAAAAACGAGATTGGGAGAGACCCCGACAAAATCTTTCTGGAAATACTGAACGAGAAGACTTGGACCCGGGATCGGTCGTATTATGCACACCCAGTAGGCCAGAGTTCTGCATCGTCGACGAGACATGTTATGAGTGACCATGATAGTTGGCCAGAGATCTTTAGAGGATATGCCAGAGCGGGATTGTTTCCGTCATTTTGGGTTTCGGTAATTTGGGCGATTTATTTTGCATGATTGAGTTTTCGTGCACCACTGTTGCACTCGGTTTCAATTTGATATCATTCGAGATGTTGATTTTGATTTCATGCCTAGGGTATGTACGTGATTTTAATTGTGCCTTCGGTATAGTTTTCATGCACTTTCAGTATTTAGATTCAATTTTGTGCACGTTGATGCACGTAGTTGTGAGATGATGTACCACGGTATAACTGATTTGGATTGAGATGTGTTGTATACAGTCAATTTCGATTGTGATACTCGATATTTGTTTTCGTATACCTTGTGCACTTGATTTGGATTCTTGCGCATACTTGGCGCGCTTGATGCGGTTTTGGTGAACACCAGATGCACTAAATCGGGATTCTTTGTGCATATCAGATGTACCTGATATTGTTGCTAGGCACACTCGTTGCCCTTGACAGGTGTTTTCGTGCACACCTGTTGCACTTAGATTTTGTTTCTGTGCACATGTATGGCACATTCATTGATTTCGATTTCTGTGCGCACCAGACGCACGTGGCATTGTTACATGTACTATTGAGTACGATTTCTTTTGAGCAGTACGTTTTTATGATATTTACTATTTGGTTTAGTAGCCGAGCAGGACTGTTCTGAGAACAGTACCTAGGTGTTTTTGCATGTATTGATAGTTATCGAAGGGATTTCCAAAAAGGAGCTACAGTCTCGATATTTTACCTGTGTGTCCGAGATGACACAAACGTTTTACAAAGGAAACCCTTTTGAATTATCTTCAAAATGGCGGGACGTGTATGTTAAACAAAGGATAGATATATAATATATGTAGTTATTTTCTTACAACAAAACGTCCGCTACTTATGCCGTGATATACGCATCGCACAGTGATTTGAAAATGGTTTGGCATGCATTTCTTTGAGATGTTTTGACGAGTTTACTACGATGCATACTATGTGCATGCTATAGTTTTGATGTATATCATGTTGGTTTTCGCATTGGACTTGGACATTGGTATTTTCGCCATGACTCCGATGATTGCGTGATGCTTGACGGAGTTTTGATTGAGTTATATACGCGTTTTTCATGCGCATGCATTGCGCTATGATATGTTTTATGTATGTATGATTTCGGAGCCCCAACGACATGATCATTTTACTAAAATGTTTAGTATTTGAGGGGTTTAAATTTAAATTCGGGGACCGAATTTATTTAAGGGGGGAAACTGTAACATTTCAGAAAAATAAAATATTTTTTTTGGAAATTTAAATAATTAAAATAATAAATATTATGAATATTTTAATGATGTGGTATAATTATATACCGATAGTTTGGAAAATGTTGGAAAATTAAATTGAACGGTGATTTTTGGAGGGATTTATGTGATTTAGGCAAATTATAAATTTTATACAAGTTTATTTCTAAACTTGATTAATGTTCGCTAATCATGCATTTATCTTAATTAGGCTTCATGATATGCACCATGCCACATTTTCTAAAAATACTTGTTACAGTTTTATGAAACATGATTTCAAGTCTTCATGGTATTTTTGCAATTGTTTTACAAAACTAAACCATAAAGGAAAAGATAAGAAAAGAAAAAGGAAATAGAATACAGAATAAACAAAAGTGTATAGGTAAGAGAGAGATGAGAGAGATAGGTTAGGGGTTCATTGACCATGGCCTCATTTGTTCATTTCATTTTCTTCACTCATCTTCCTCTTCACCCATGGCTGCCCTCTTCTTCCACCTCCTTCACCTCCTCACTACACCTCCATTTCCACATCAAAACACCTCATTCCCTTCACTAAAATCATGCGCAAGCTCACTACCAGTATGGAGAACCAAGCAAGTTAGGATTTTGAGCACTTAGGGAAACTCAAGAATTTTCTGGAGTTGCCAAATGAGATAATTCTTTCACATTTAGTGTAGCATTTGAATTCATATAGCCTCTAGACTAGCTTAGAATCCTTTTAGTATGGTTTAGTGAACTTTGAAAATTCCAAGGTGAGGTTTTGAGGAATTCTTGAGTTGTGATGGTTCATGTGAGTGTATTAGTGACTACAAAACCCCCATAGTGCTAAACATGGACCTAACATGAGACTAAAACCCCATAACCCAAACTTAGAAATCCCTGATATGGAATTTGTGTAGGAATTTTGATGTTGTTACGAGATCTACTTTGACCCAGGGCACCTGAAAAATATGTAGCGAAGACTGAAAGATGTGCAGACACCATAGAATCTATCCCCAGGACCCTAGGGCCCATCTCCTCTTCATGGCCGCAAATAAATCCTTCATGGCCGGAATTTGTGGCCTAGGCAGGTTAGAATTGGTTCGTTCTTGGTCCATAGCTCCATTTTCAGTAAATTAGACCTACCCCGTATGCAAAATTGGCTAATTTCACCTGGGAAAAAATCTGGAAGTGTTTTTCATAGTTTCTAATTTCGGTTTATGAATTCTGTGAGCTTGAATTTTAGTATTTGTGTTTTACCTCGATCACTTGACGTTTGCACGTCGATATCGGGTGTTGTTTGGTTGATTTGCATGAGTAGACCATAGGTTTTAACCTATGTGTGATTCGCGTGTCGTTTTGGTTTTGAATCGGATATTAATGCGATAAGATACGCGGTGACATGTAGGTACCTCCGTGTGAACTTCGGGATGACAAGCAAGGGCGTGGTGACATCAACGTCGGCAAGCAAAGATCAAGGTGAGTAGATATATATCTACGAGGGATGTCGGGTAGTGTAGTATACAAATACGTATATATATATAATATGTGTATTGTGAGACTAAATGATTATCAATATAGGATTTAGGAGTTCTTAGGTTAGTTTAGTGTAATTGGAAGTAACGTAGTTTAGCTTCTTAGTCGCAAAACCTTAGAGTAATGATTGGCGCGCGCGCGCGCGCACACGCGTACATTGATTTTCTTGTGCGTATATGAGGATATATATATATATATATATATACATACATATATGTATGTGAGTATGTATATATATAGGTCTACATATACACGGATGATGAGGATAGTATATGATACTTGGAGATGATTCGATGTGATTGCGCATGATGTCGTGAGATCGGTGATGTGATTTGGGTCGTATGATGAGACACGACATGATATTATAGCGGATCGTTGGACGATGTGTTTTCATACACACGCGGATATATATATGTTTATGGTATCGAAACGTACTATACTTTAGATCAGTACCCTAATTCAGAGTATGATGATAATGATACCAGATAAGTAATGTGTTATATGTGATATTGACCCGTACCCCGATTTGGGATGCCGTACGACGGATTTTTACCGTACGATATATAAATATGATGATTGATCCGCACTCTCGACTTGAGGATATTGTATAATATATTTTATCGTACGTGACGATATTGAGGCGGGATCACCGACTACTAGATATATCGACTCAGACTTAACTGGATTTCCTTACCCTTTTGATTTAGTCTCTTAGTTTAGTCCTGTAGTTAACAGGTAGAAGTTAGATTGGGCTCGAGCCATACTTATTTTCAAAATTAACGAATCGTGAGTATTTTAAAGACAGGCCTAGGGATACTACGGATTTTTCAAAGGATGCATCTTTTCTCAAAGACCCCGTAGCCCTATATTTACTAAAACCACGATTCGTGCGATTTCAGATACCAAAAACTGTATGACTCGTATATAGGAATGTATATTTCTTTATTGTTGCATTTACTATTCATTTGCCATATATTCCTGCTGTTCGTATCGCATTGCATGCTTATATGTGTTTTCATTGGTTATTATGAAACCTGTTGTCAGGACACCAACACCATTACCGATGATGCGTATGCCCCACGTACACTTATTTGCCGGCTCACACACATCATCATCGGTAATTTTCATGTCACGTACACATTAGAAAATACTACTTCATTGGTATAAACTGCTAGTTGGTAGTTTCGACATAGTACTAGTACACTTGCTTTTATATGCTAGTTTAATTACTGTATTACTTGCTTGATATCTAATGCATTCATATACCCATTTGTCATGCAATATTATAAGGCTTTATGCCAGTATTCACTGTTTATTTACATCGCGATTTTGAGATTTCAGATTTCTATGAAATTTCTAGATTTGGAGAAACCGCAAGAATTTTATAAACTGATTATCATTTCTAAAAAAAGAAATTGCGGTTTTCTCGTGATATGATATGAGATATGTCCACCATGAGTTTTCTTGGGTCTTGGGCGGTATCATACACCCGATTCGAGGAGGAGGAGGAACCGTCTGCGGGTGCATGGTGGACCCGGTGCGGTACCCCGGGGCAAGATGGTCGCAGATGATGGCGTTGAGCCCGGCATGAGAGCACTACTGAGCAGTTATTTATGATGCGGCGGATATCCGGAGGATACCGATGTAGTCATGAGATTTGATGATTTGGGCCAGTCCGAATTGCTAGAGCCCAGGGCCGGTCCGAATTGCCGGAGCCCGAGATATTGAGACATTAAGGTACTAAGATTTTATGATATATGCCAGCCCAGATTGCCGGAGCCCGAGATATTGGATATTGGGATATATGTTTTGTGTCGATTCTTGAAACGGATTCTATGATGATTTCATTGCCGATACCTCGATTTTTATATACAGATATCTCACTAAATTAAGAAACCAGTTTTCCCATTCATGATGTATTCTGTTTTCATTTGTAATGCATTTGCACATCATATTAGTGACATATTGCTACGTAAGGCACAGACACGAGCACTTGATATTACACTTATATGTAGATGGTTTCAGGGTTGTATATTCAGGATATTATTTTATGACCTAGGATAGAGTCATACATGCGATTTCTGCTCGGTGATGTTTTCTACTCACGAGTTGGCAACTCAACCCTGTTGTGCCACAGTTTCTTGCAGGTTTTGCCATACAGGTTTCCTTGGCGGCTTTGCTGGCACACTGCTTCCTTCCGGGTGATTGCTTGGGTAGATGGGTTCACTTGCATCGTGACCACCATCGTACTTTTATTTATTCAGTTGTATCTAGTAAACTCCATCAACCAGACTTGTATTATTTGATAGACTTAGAAGACCAGATGTATATTCTTTCGACCTTAGAGTCGCGCATTTATATTATTATGGTTTTTCTCTGGTTTCTTTCTGAGTTTTGATCCTCGCCCTTCAGCGTTGTATATTATATTGCATTGCGTGGTTTTGTTCGCCAATTGGCGAAGAGCTAGCTCCCGCTTGGGGATGCCTTTATATTATGCATGTTTGTACCTGTTTGAGGCCAGTATTTACAAAGGAAATTCTGCCGAAATTTTCAGAAAAGACTTGATGTTTTAAAAATGTTTACTACAGCTTTCAAAGTGATTTTTATGCAAACTTGTAAACAAGTTTTCTTTCACTTTCTTCTTTTAAATGGTTTATATTTCTGGGCTTTTAGCTTACTTAAATTAGGTGGGGTCCTATAAACTTCACATGATTCAAGTGCCAGTCACATGCTATTTCGGGTCGTGACAACTGTGGTTTGATTTAGAATGTATATGCCAATATTTAACGAGCCTGATCTAATCAACTTTTGATCCAGGAAGATGTTCAAAACATTATCCTGTACTACAAAATTATATCCTTCTTTACTTAATAAAGAAACCAATATAAGATTGCATATCAGGGTCGGTATGTAATAGCATTCGTTCAGAATCAATGTATTACCATTTGGTAATACAAGGTGATATTCGCCAACTGCTTTGGCTGCAACATTTGCACCATTCCCTACTCTTACGGAAATATAAACTATTCCCAGTTCTCTACCTTTCTTAAGCCCATGTAACATATTACATATGTGGGATCCCGATTCGGTATCTAATACCCAGGACGTAGAGTGAACTGGGAAACAGTTCTCGGTAACCAACACACCCGAAGAAGATGCATCAACATGCTTATTCTTCGTTTGGGTGGCATGGAAATCCGGATATTTTCCAATTTTCTGCTCGGACTTATAACAATTATAAGTTGGAGCGGAACTAACATTCCCCTGCTCAGCATAAAAAGCGGGTTCGGTCAATACATCTATATTATTATCTTGATTAAGGCTTGACATGGTCGCTACCTGGAGAGAGAGAAAGAAGAAAACACATAGCGTATGCTCTGGCAAAGATCAGATTGGTTATTTATCTTATCTAATCGATGTCTCCCACTCCTATTCTCAAATTTTCCTTCAAACCTCTAAAAAGAAAATTCAGCCAGGATTAATTGCATACTACAACTTCGCTAACCTTTCAGCCAGGCCAGTGCCAGTACTTCTGAGGGAGGTTCCCCGTGATTTCGCACGGACCTAATTAAAATAAACCTCATTTTCCCAAAGGCGTAGCCCCGTTGACACCTTTCTAGAAACCTAATCAGTTAGCTAATTGTAAAATGCAAAACTCTCCCGGGAGCAACTTTTGCACACAGTGAGAATCGGGATCCAACTATCACATAGAAGGTATGCAATTTCATTGCAAATTTCAACACTTGAAATTCCCAATGATATTTTGCCCCTAGCAACTTATGACCTTAACATAGTCAACAAATCATAAGCGCTATCCAAGTTCAACCCGTCATTCTTGATTGAATTAAACCCACCTGCACGATCCTTAACATAGTCAACAAAGTCGTACGACTATCCTAATCCAATCACATCTGATGCTTTAGCAGATAAGCACTAATTAGCTACCGCACACTACGCCTTAACATAGTCAACAAACGTAGCACGAATAATAAGTAGTACTTATCTGAAATGCCGGAGGGCTACGTCAGGTTTTTAAGAAAATCTTTTGTGTAATGAACTTGATATAGTTGTAGAAACAACTGATTTTTTAAAAAATGGGTGTTTTGAGTCTTTTTACTAGTTTTGCTAAAGAGGTCACACCCGGTGAAGGGATCTCGGCTCTTTTCTTATCGAATAAGGTGCGGGATATTTCATAAATACCGCTATGCAAAGCAAGAACTAAAAGAAGCAATCAAAAACAAAACCGAGTTGGTTGTAGCATCTTCCAGCTTTTGCTAAAGAGATCACTCCCGGTGAAGGGATCTCGGCTCTTTCCTCATTGAATGAGGTGCTGGATATTCTACAAATACCGCTATGCAAAGCAAAAAAATAGAACTACCATTTTTGAAAATATGATTCTACAACATGTTTTAGGTTTCTTTTCTTTCATTAATCTCATTAATGAAATCCCATCATTTATGCTTCCTAAGCATCAAAGAAGAAACGAAAATACAACGTTCGCTTATGCCATCGGCATTCGCCCAAGTGTCTCATTATGTACCGTTAGGTTACTTAACTAACGGCATAGCGGGGAGGGACTAGAGCGGGTGAAAAACATAAGCAACGTTTATTATATATCATATATACAATAATAAAGCATTCTTCTCATGATATATAAAGTGATCACATTACAGAATATCAGCAGCAGAAGATAACATATGAAATATTGGATATACTAGGAGGTCTGTGTTTTATTTTGAACCTGTATAAAATACGGATTCCACGGTCACGATGAATAGCCAAACCCACATCCCTAGACCCCTATTAGAGCAGCAAGCAACCCTACCAATTCTAGAGTTAGGAGACCCGGACTCGACTCCTCGAGTTGGCCTCCCACTGGACTCTAGAACCCGGTTACTTGTGCTCCCCTCCTTGAGTCTATCCTAATGCGAAAAAGTAAATAATATACAACAATGGTGACATCATCCTCAACACAGAAGTTCCCCAATAAAAGAATATTACATACAATGAATTTTACATGAATGAAAATAAAAACTCTCATCTCACATAAAACCCCCGGCTATTCAAAACACGACGATCCAATATAACATATCACAGTAACACATAACATCACATGTCATCAACGTAAGTAAATATGCGTATCCCAATTATCGTTGACATATAGCAACGAAACTGGCGATACACCATATATTACACTTACAGTCGCAGAAAAGAAAACATCAAACTACAACATTTGGAATCCATAATAACCTTAGACATCATAAACCCAAAATATCACATACTT
Organism: Agapanthus africanus; assembly: GCA_030015575.1. NCBI lineage: Eukaryota > Viridiplantae > Streptophyta > Magnoliopsida > Asparagales > Amaryllidaceae > Agapanthus > Agapanthus africanus. Next base: position 384,943,238 of record JASDDO010000012.1, on the reverse strand, counting down.
TGGATTTCATGCCTAACTATACGAATTCCACATATTGTACCACATTCCACAAAAAGCTAGACGATGCTAAACATTCCGATTGAATCAACAAACACCCAAAATTACCCAAAAATCTCAACACTTGAGCGTAGTTTTAAAAATACACAGTAAATGCCACAGCTCCTATAAACCAGCCGTAGAAGGGTCAACCAATGCCTCACATGTGTCACCGCTGAAGTACCACAAACCCTAAGGTTTAGTGGCGGTTCTGACGGTCACATAATCGAGTTAAGGTTTTGTTCTTCTAGAGGGTCCACAGTATCGCTTGCATGTTTTTCTGAAAGTTTTAAACTAAGGAAAAATCCAACACTTGGAAAATTTCCGGCGAGGGTTAAAATGGGTATTTAGTATCCGTTCGAACTTTTTAACACCGTCTAAAGTAACCCAAAAACTGTTAGAATTACGACAACGAAACACTCCGAGTTGCCTTTGTAGAAAATTAACATCACATGCAAATTTAGCTAAAACAAACAACACCTGAAACACCAAAACCCAGAGCCTGGAACACAGTACAAATTTCAACCGCAGACACCATCAAAAAATCGAGCAGGCCGGTTTTTGAGCCAATGTGGCCGTCTAAAATCCGAGGGTTTGGGTTAAAATTTGTGCTGTGTTCATGTTGCATTTCATACAACATTCTGCAGTTGTTTAAAATAAATTTAGAGCACATTTTAAAATCGACAGAAACTAGGTAATCTTGTTTCAAGTTTCGGAGTTGTTTCGGTTTCGTAATCCTACACAATCCATCTGATTCTCTAGCTAGGCTCTGATGCCACTGTAAGGTTCTTAGGCACTACAACAAGGTTTAGGGAGGCAACGTCCATGCCATCAAATTTTTGTTATGCTAAGGAACTCTAACCTAGGATGTTTAACTACAGAATCATACGAAACAAATTGTAAACTACTTTACAACTAAGTGAACTAGGAATACAACCTTTGTAGACCGGTCCTTCACTTCAATAGCTCCTTGTAATAGTCCCTTCGCTCCAAGTTGTGATCTTCCGGACTCTAGCATGGCTTCATAAGAAGAAAAGAACGAACTTGCTTGAAGTCTTCGAGGCTGAAGATGATCTACGTCGAGGAGACACTAACCCAATCTACTACTTCACTAATGATAGATTAGTGAAGCTAACACCCTATACTAAAGTGCTAATCTAGTAGAGGATGATGAAGTATGATTTTTGCTCACTTTAGAATTGATTTTCTCACTATTATTTCTCACTTGCACAAAATCTAGAGAGCTCTTTAGCTTGAAGAAGAAGATGAAGAGAGATAATGTTGTGTGAGTGAATGGAAAGCATGGGTGAGAAAATATCTAATATTACTCATGCAGATACTTAACCATGAGTTTAGATAATGGTTGGGTTAACAAATATCTAGTGTAAGATAAAACTAGTGGACTAAGTCAATGGATCTCAAAGCTTTATGAAGCTTCATGCCATGTGACAAATTTCCAACTAATAATTGAATTACAATAAATAAATAAACCCTACATTATCTTTATCATGGTGTAACTCTCATACACCCATATTACATGTATCATCAACCATGACACATAATAAAACACAATTAATATATATCACATACATATTAAGTGTGCACATGTGAGAAAAATAAATGCTTAAGTGGGCTAATATTAGTTAATGTAAATTAATATATCAAGTATATAATTATACATTAAATCATTAAATCAACTCTTGATTTAATAATCCGGTTATACCTCATATGACCGACTAATATTATTTGTATCAATTTATCAAAGCAACACTTGATTCGATAACCCGGCTATATCACATATAACCGACCGATACAGTATCGACTTATTGAATCAACATTTGATTCGATAACCCGGCTATATCACATATAACCGATCGATAACTTATATCGCGAGAATAGAATACGGTATCACATACTCGTGTTAATCTCGGTCCCGCACATATCACATATGTGCTCCTACTTCATTTTGTGAGCCAGTGAAACCTCTGTGTAGGACTCTAAAGACTCGTCAATACGCCGGCAGTAGGTGATGATCATATCAAGCACCCACAAGCCGTCAGCGGTACTAGCTGGACGTAACGGCTAACCCGGGTATTGAATGATCAGAAGATCAGCAAGCAAGCCTGCTCTAACTCCTACAAAAGCCTGTCAGTAACACTACCATACAGTCCAGTCTCTTTGTCTAATATGTCGCATATCCAGTATAGGGGTGGTAAACGTCACACCCCAATAACCGATAAGTCGTGCCGATGTGAGGCTCATAACGATTCGAAAAAATACTGATAACACTTATCAGTAAATCTCCGTATCATCCCTGGCCAGGGACTTTCCTGTTATGGCCAATCGAGCACAGCGCAACATCAACCCCTAATACCGGGAGAGACGAATCCCCTCCTATCGCTCATTGCCTCCATGTGATTCGAGACTGTACCCAAAAGCCGCCGTTTTGCACGTTCTTTTGAACGTGGTAAGGTGGAAATCAAAGCACAGTGGGAATCGCACAAGACTCTATGACGATCTCGGGTCCACAGACTAACCTGTACCAGTGTCACCAGAGAACTGCTATCTGACGATAGGTAGAATACCAACTAGGAGTTCTCGGCGAGTCCGTTCAGTATACCCAGTCTCCACTGAGCTCCCATATACCATCTTTGATGTCAAACACCAATGGATGTGGGATCATCCATCACCCATCATATGGTTGAAGAAGCAAATACGTTAGTCTACTCTGGAATATCGATGCCCTGTCTCGATATACCCTCGACTAGGAACTATTTTAGGGTGTACTTGTGGACTACCCTTGGCCCCACTAGTATGATCTCCATCATAGTTCTGGTAGTCAAGTACACAACCTAAGGGCTTTATAAACATGTGAGACCAAGACAACATCACATATACAAGTCAACATGTTAAGATAAAGAGCAACCAGATAGCATACTATCATGTCGAGCAAGAAAGTCATCTCTATATATATCCAAGCATCCACTATAATATATATCACATATACAATAACGGCCTCTAGGGCATATATATAACTAACAAATATATATATTGGGTACAATGTCATGAAACATGAAAGGTGCGATGAAATACCGTCACGCCCCGCTTCCCAAAATATGGAATACGAGGGACTAACAAGGACAGCCATGCTCCTACGGTCAAGGAAATATCCTGTCGTAGTCACACTTCAGTTTCTAGCTTTACGTGGTAATCAGTAAACAACGCACAGGTAATGAGAAATGCAGTATCAGAAACAAAATAAATACAAAGAACTAACCTGATGGAGGTAAAAAGAGTATAGCTCTGGATAGCTGATCAAGATGTACACGATGCACGTCTGGTCCTGGTCTAGGCTAGATCCACTCCTCACTCTGAGCATGCATACTCAGGTCGTCAGAGCGACACAATAGCAATATATATATAAAGATGCAAGTGGCAACTCGAACAGTGATAATAGATATATAATAGTAAATCAAGACGGTACATATATGAATATAGAGTAACCAATGAAGTGTCTAATAAATCAGGTGAACAGTAAAGGAGTAAAATAGTATGCCAGGTATGTCAACACAGTAAGTAATGTATATCAATTCCATTATCCCTATCAGTCTCTAAGTCTTACTGTACAGGTCACTAAGCCTATCGTCAGTCAAAGTGTGAGAGTAAACCACTCGCGAGTGTCCTCCACCCAAGGGTAGGACACAAGGGCAAGGGACCACGGGCCCAAAATATAACTCACGGTAATAATCATGTACCCTGTAAATCTCCATATATCTCCATATATATAAGCCGGCATGGGACTTCCGAGATTCTGTTGAACTCACACTCAAACTACCCCACACCCCATGGTCTACATCAAACGCCAACCATAACCTCAAATACCGGTCGGTCCATGACAAGTCTGCGCGAGAACTGGAGACAGGATCTCCATCAAGCACGTCCCGACTAATACCCAAGATAAATGGGCAGTGTCTGGTGTCTTATCTGTGACCCCCATGCAAGAGCTTCCATAAGTGTCCCATACCACTTATAGTCACACTTACACGCGTCCCACAGACATCGACAATGCAATAGAATAATGGGGTTCACTGATTGTGTACAAGTACGTGTCACTTTCACTTATCCACTCATGCACGAACACTAACGTACTTGCTACAATCACCACTAATACCTAACCCTGGGTAATGCACATGATCACTAGGCTACCAATGCAATAACATATACATATGATGTGATGAGAAAACAGTATGTAAGGCAGGATTAAGATGTCATATGTCGGTGTCCTATCACTTGCATAATTTATCATAAATAATATATGCCAAAATTTAGCGAAACAATGAACAGGGGATAAGTAGTATGTGTGATTATAAATCCAGCGAATTTGTTTTCACGTCAATCGGGTTACAGGATCACTAGATATGGCCATTTCATTTTAAGCGTTCACGGCTGGAAATCCGGTTTTAAAATCAGAAGTTCGTTTCGCAACGCATTTTAACCACAGTAGGGATTAGAATTTAGCGACGCTACAGTTGAATGATGTCTAGGGTTGTCAGTAGGGTATTCAACGCAATAGACGGATTCCCAATCGCATCAGTACGTCGAAAGTTACACACTGTTTATCACTAGTTTGTCACTTCTGAATCTGTTCTGGACTGTTATACGTCCTGCCCTTTTTATTTACAAATTAAATAGCAAACGACGATGAAACGGAATGAAACCACTTGTGTTATTTATATAACAGATTCACCTTTAATAAACTACAAAGTTCCGCAACATACGAGTTCAGGAAATCAGGTGGCACACATTATGGAACAGTAAACAGTAACCAGAGTCGCTCTGGACTGCAGTCCATAGCCGCACTCCGATCCAAATATCGTCACAATTTAAGTACAGAAACCATTAGAAACTTGCATATGGTTACAGTTTGTCGAGTCGGATTCGATTTAAGCCCTTGAACGCATCATTTTAGTATGTACATAATTTATGGTGATTTTAACGGTTTTCAGATACGGGAAAGTTTCAGTTTTATAGGTATATTTGGGGGTAATCGTTTTAGTCATTAACAGTCGTATTTTCCAGTGAAATTTGTACACGGTATTCATCACTACATGGGCCAGCATAGACAATCCAATTCCGTCAAATTATATGAATATTTTCATTGAGGTCATACATCGAACAGGTATATCATGTAAGTTATAATGAATTGTAAGTTTGCGATTTATACGATTTGAGTTTGTAACATCAATAGATTAGCATGTACCAACTAAAAATACTTTCCTGGAAACATTTCGTGGATGCACGGTGGCAGTAACGTCACAAACACGCGAAGAACGGCGTGAATTGGTTTGCACGACCTTGGCTCGCGATACGGGTTTGACGTCGGAGCTGCCCGGAGACGTTTCACGGTCACTGGAAGCGGAGGGGGTGCTCAGTGGTTCGCCGCGAGTGTGCTGGGGTCGACGACGGTCGGCGGCCGCGCTCCGGCGAAGAGCAACAGTGGGGGCATGGGTGTGTTGTGGGTTTTCAGAGAAAGAGAGAGAGAGAGAGAGAGGTAGTGGGCTCGGTTTGTAGGCTTAGGGGGCGTCGGTGATGATGCTGATGACGAGAAGGGTGTAGGGTGGTCGACGATGTGGTGGGGAGTTCGCCGGTGTCGTGGGTGTCGATGGTCGGGTGGATGCAGGTGAGCTCGGGTGTACAGGGGTTGGGTGTGTAGGGGTTCTCGATGAAGCGGTGAGAGGAAAGATGGTGGCTTGGGTTTGTGAGAGGGAGTGATGGGGTCGACGAGGAGGTTGTCGTCGTCGTCGGTGGGATGAGAGGAGTTGGGTTCTCGGTGTGGGTTTTCTGTGGATAGAGAGAGGTGAGGAGTTTGAGAGTAAGAGTGATGAGGGGAGGAGTAAGGGAAGACGAGGGGAGGAGGTTGAGTGGATCGAGTCGTGGGGTGCGCGAGTCGGGGTAACGGCAAGGCGTGGGCGTGGGCGTGAGGTGCGGCGAAGATAGTGGATCGAGTGAGCGTGAAAGGAAATAGCCGTTGGGGAAGAAGGAGAGTTAGGGTGTGGGCCGGGTCGGGTTTGAGTGTGGGAGCGGGCTTGGAGTTGGGAAGGTGGGCCGAGACTTAAATTTAAATCCTATTTTATTTTTAACGTGGGCTGAGGAAGGTGACGGGCTGGCGGCTAAGGGTTGGGTTTTAATTTTTAAGAGGGAAATTGATTTATTTTGTAGGGGAGAAATTAGGGTAGGTCGGCAGGGAAAAATAAAAATGGGGAATTTGGGAATGGGCTGGGGGTTAAAGGATTAAGGAAAAAGAAAAGGAAAGATTTGGGTTTGGTGTTTAATGGGGTTTTAAAATATATAAATAATTATAAGTAAAATAAATAAATTTTATAAGTGAAATAGAAATACAGATATTGGTATAAAAAGGGGCTGGGTATTACATCATACCACCCTTACAAAAATTTCGTCCTCGAAATTTAAAATAAACAATAAGTTATAAAATCATAAGCGAAATCTACTATATCGCAAACTAACACATAATGATTTACTTGAAATAGGTGGATGAAGAAATTTGAAGGTTTATATATGTATGCAAATAATACAACTAAAAGAATAGGTCTAAATAAGTATAAAGTAGAAATCACTTATGAGGGAAACCCATATGTACAAAAATAGAATAGTAATAACGAATAATAACATTCGAGGCGTGCTAGATAAAATCGAGATCCTAAACATGTGCACACCTCGCATATCAAAGATAGCGCAGCTAAAATAATAAGTATAAGGCACAACCATTTATAGTAGTAACCATAAAATAATGAAGGAATTGTCGATAGGTTAAAACATTTTATGATAATTGTATCGATAAAAATAGTTTTAAAATAACTTAGAAAACCCACATAGTGAAAATAAGAAATATGGAACGAAAATATGCGCGATGTATGGTTGCGCTACCGAAAATAATGGGGAGGTTAGTAGTGAAGTACTTGAAATGCATAAAACGGGGATAGTCAATAAAACGCACTCTTCGATAAATACAGAATAATGAAAACTAAATTGTCGAATAATAATGTCCCTAAATATAGTTAGGGTAACAGGGAAAAGAACAAATATGTATAGGGCTTGCTAGGGTAGGGATTACAATGGAGTGTGGCTCATACAAAAGGTCAGAGTGTGACAACTTTAAACTGAAGGTCAAAGAGATTGGGGTCGAGTCAGCACCGGAAGTAAGGGTGAGCAACAAAGGACCGCAAGTGGAAAAATGTATGGGGAGGATAATGGTCGATACGTCATGTGAATCAAAAATACGAAGGGTCAGCTAACTCGGAAATTTTACTATCAATTTTCCCTCCCAGAAGGATCTCAAACGAGGCATAGAAGAAGGATGAAGGGTGGCCCATTCAAAAGATCAGGGTGTGGTACTTGTTAATCTAAGTGAGGGTCGAAACAACACAAGGTATAGGGGTGGACAGTCAGGGGTCTCAGTAGGAAAAACGGTATAGGGGAAAAGTCAAAGCATCAAGTGAACCAGTAAACAAAAGATTTGCGAACTCAGAAAGTTTATTTCATTCTAGAAAATTCGAAACAAAGCACCCTCGAAAAGTAACAGATGGCCCTAAACTATACATAGATTTATTTGGCCAGAGAAGACAACATCTAAAAATTCCGTCAGTCGCGGTTGTGGAGGTTCAGCAGGTTGCGGTAGGCTCGTGCGCTCAGGTAGGGGCGTCCATTCCCATATCGCCTCGCAGGGATCGCCATTGGGAGCTCTTCCACCGCAGGGTCTTGTTCTTCCGATCCATCATCCTCGGCTGGAGCTTCTTCATCGAGGTCTGCTTCCATGTGGTTCTCTTCTTCTGGATTCTCTTCCATGGGATTTTCTTCAACTGGATTTTCTTCTATCGGGCCCTCCTCGAGGCCTTCCTCTATCGGGTTCTCTCCGGGATCTCTTTCCTCCTCGTCGGACTCGCTGATTATGTCAACTTCTGGGGCGGCGGCTCGTTCGTCCTCGGAATCGCTGTTTCCGAAGATGACCTGGGGGCCGTTGATCTCATCGTCAGAACTCATCAGCGTGCGGTCTATGGAAATGCATGACAGTGCATCCTCATCTAGATGCGGCGCTGCTCCAGGGTAGGCCATGGTCTGAAAAGAAAGAGTCACGATCAGACAGTGGAACATATTAGGAAAATAATCAAGGATAAAGAGTACAAGAAAAATATGCGGTAAGCAGGGACTGAAGACAAAATCTAGAATACTGATGCAACGGATGGTATAAGTAAAGTGAGGGAAAAAGGGACGATACATACATCACAACTCACAATTTTATTACATTCAGCCAAAAGTTTAACGAATACAGGATCTCAAACGAAAAGAGAAATATTTACAAGTGACAACATTTTATTAAAAGCAGAAAACGTGATAACTCTTCTTCGATTACTAGGCCGCTGCATTCTCGTCATGCGAGTTGAATCCTGCGCTGGGTCAGCCCTATCCTCGAGGTTCGAACTACGCAATAATCATCACTTGGCAGAAGTGGAGAGTATGGACGAGTCACCTCCATGTAGCTCTTTCCTCTAGGGCAACCGTTGATAAGATGTTCGCTGGATCCGCAAATCAGGCATTTTCCCTGGGCGCGGCGACAATCCCTCTGAAGATGTCATGGCCTTCTGCAGTACCCACAACATTGGGTCTTCTGCTGCTTCTGTCTCGGGGGAACAAATGGGTGCTTCATCTTCTTCTCTTTTCCTCGTCTAATAGGGATCCCTTTACGATTGGAGACTTCCGCTGGTGCCTGATTCACCTGCCTTCTCAATCCTTCAGCTAATAGGTCGTTTGCTCGCTCCTGTGCCTCCTTCAGACTTTGCAGTGCAGTCAGGATCTCTACGGTCTGATTCTGGGGAGTGGAGATAGAGAAAGAGTCGTTGGAAGACATGGTTCTGAAACAACAATTTTGAGGACGATATAAGGCACAAGCTGTAAGAATTAAAATATAATATGGATAGGGCAAGGAATCAAGAACATTGGGTGTGATGAAATTCATTAAAGTGGAAATCAACTGTAGGGCTCTAAGTCACTCGAACAGAGTACAGTATTGTAACTACGATGTAGTTCACAATTACAAACACGTAACTCTGCCAAGTCACCCGAAACTCTAGCGGATAGATCAAAATGCATAGCCGAATACACTATGTGAATCAAGATTAAGAATAACAACATTACAATCCAGACCGAAGGATGTCTTAGATTGTCAAACACTACACGGAAAACTGCAATCCCAATCGAAGCAAAACCTGGCTCTGATACCAACAAAACCATGTCACGCCCCGCTTCCCAAAATACGGAATACGAGGGACTGACAAGGCCAGCCATTCTCCTACGGTCAAGGAAATATCCTGCCGTAGTCACACTTCGGCTTCTAGCTTTACGTGGTAATCAGTAAACAACGCACAGGTAATGAGAAATGCAATATCAGAAACAAAATAAATACAAAGAACTGACCTGATGGAGGTAAAAAGAGTATAGCTCTGGATAGCTGATCAAGATGTACGCGATGCACGTCTGGTCCTGGTCTAGGCTAGATCCACTCCTCACTCTGAGCATGCATACTCAGGTCGTCAGAGCGACACAATAGCAATATATATATAAAGATGCAAGTGGCAACTCGAACAGTGATAATAGATATATAAAAGTAAATCAAGACGGTACAGATATGAATATAGAGTAACCAATGAAGTGTCTAATAGATCAGGTGAACAGTAAAGGAGTAAAATAGTATGCCAGGTATGTCAACACAGTAAGTAATGTATATCAATGCCATTATCCCTATCAGTCTCTAAGTCTCACTGTACAGGTCACTAAGCCTATCGTCAGTCCAAGTGTGAGAGTCAACCACTCGCGAGTGTCCTCCACCCAAGGGTAGGACCCAAGGGCAAAGGACCACGGGCCCAAAATATAACTCACGGTAATAATCATGTACCCTGTAAATATCCATATATCTCCATTTATATAAGCCGGCATGGGACTCCCGAGAATCTGTTGAACTCACACTCAAACTACCCCACACCCCGTGGTCTACATCAAACGCCAACCATAACCTCAAATACCGGTCTGTTCATTACAAGTCTGCGCGAGAACTGGAGACAGGATCTCCATCAAGCACGTCCCGACTAATACCCAAGATAAATAGGCAGTGTCTGGTGCCTTATCTGTGACCCCCATGCAAGAGATTCCATAAGTGTCCCATACCACTTATAGTCACACTTGCACGCGTCCCACAGACGTCTACAATGCAATAGAATAATAGGGTTCACTGATTGTGTACAAGTACGTGTCACTTTCACTTATCCACTCATGCACGAACACTAACGTACTTTCTACAATCACCACTAATACCTAACCCTGGGTAATGCACATGATCACTAGGATACCAATGCAATAACATATACATATGATGTGATGAGAAAACAGTATGTAAGGCAGGATTAAGATGTCATATGTCGGTGTCCTATCACTTGCATAATTTATCATAAATAATATATTCCAAAATTTAGCGAAACAATGAACAGGGGATAAGTATTATGTGTGATTATCAACCCAGCGAATTTGGTTTCACGTCATTCGGGTTTCAGGATCACAAGATATGGCCATTTCATTTTAAGCGTTCACGGCTGGAAATCCGGTTTCAGAATCAGAAGTCCGTTTCGCAACGCATTTTAACCCCAGTAGAGGTCAGAATTTAGCGATGCTACAGTTGAATGATGTCTAGGGTTTTTGGTAGGGTATTCAACGCAATAGACAGATTCCCAATCGCGTTAGTACGGCGAAAGTTACACACTGTTTATCACTAGTTTGTCACTTCTGAATCTGTTCTGGACTGTTATACGTCCTGCCCTTTTTATTTACAAATTAAATAGAAAACGACGATAAAACGGAATGAAACCACTTATGTTATTTAGCTAACAGATTCACCTTTAATAAACTATAAAGTTCCACAACATACGAGTTCAGGAAATCAGGTTGCACACATTATGGAACAGTAAATAGTAACCAGAGTCGCTCTGGACTGCAGTCCAGAGCCGCACTCTGAACCAAATATCGTCACAATTTAAGTACAGAAACCATTAGAAACATGCATATGGTTATACTTCGTCGATTCGGATTCTATTTAAGCCCTCGAACGCATCATTTCAGTATGTACATAATTTATGGTGATTTTAACGGTTTTCAGATACGGGAAAGTTCCAGTTTTACAGGTATATTTGGGGGTAATCGTTTAAGTCATTAACAGTCATATTTTCCAGTGAAATTTGTACACGGTATTCATCACTACATGGGACAGCATAGACAATCAATTACGTCAAATTAGATGAATATTTTCATTGAGATCATACATCGAACAGGTATATCATGTAAGTTATCATGAATTGTAAGTTTGCGATTTATACGATTTGAGTTTGTAACATGAATAGATTAGCATGTAGCAAGTAAAAATACTTGCCTGGAAACGTTTCGTGGATGCACGGTGGCAGTAACGTCACGAACGCGCGACGAACGGCGTGAATTGGTTTGCACGACCTTGGCTCGCGATACGGGTTTGACGTCGGAGCAGCCCAGAGACGTTTCACGGTCACTGGAAGCGGAGGGGGTGCTCAGTGGTTCGCCGCGAGTGCGCTAGGGTCGACGACGGTCGGCGGCGGCACTCCGGCGAAGAGCAACAGTGGGGGCGTGGGTGTGTTGTGGGTTTTCATAGAAAGAGAGAGAGAGAGAGGTAGTGGGCTCGGTTTGTAGGCTTAGGGGGCGTTGGTGATGATGCTGATGACGAGAAGGGTGTAGGGTTGTCGATGATGTGGTGGGGAGTTCGCCGGTGTCGTGGGTGTCGATGGTCGGGTGGATGCAGGTGAGCTCGGGTGTACAGGGGTTGGGTGTGTAGGGGTTCTCGATGAAGCGGTGAAAGGAAAGATGGTGACTTGGGTTTGTGAGAGGGAGTGATGGGGTCGACGAGGAGGTTGTCGTCGTCGTCGGTGGGATGAGAGGAGTTGGGTGCTCGGTAGGGGTTTTATGTGGATAGCGAGAGGTGAGGAGTTTGAGAGTAAGAGTGATGAGGGGAGGAGTAAGGGAAGACGAGGGGAGGAGGTTTAGTGGATCGAGTCGTGGGGTGCGCGAGTTGGAGTAACGGCATGGCGTGGTCGTGGGCGCGAGGTGCGGCGAAGATAGTGGATTGAGTGAGCGGGAAAGGAAATAGCCGTTGGGGAAGAAGGAGAGTTAGGGTGTGGGACGGGTCGGGTTTGATTGTGGGTGCGGGCTTGGAGTTGGGAACGTGGGCCGAGACATAAATTTAAATCTTATTTTATTTTTAACGTGGGCTGAGGAGGGTGACGGGCTGGCGGCTAAGGGTTGGGTTTTAAATTTTAAGAGGGAAATTGATTTATTTTGTAGGGGAGAAATTTGGGTGGGCTGGCAGGGAAAAATAAAAATGGGGAATTTGGGAATGGGCTGGGGGTTAAAGGATTAAGGAAAAAGAAAATGAAAGATTTGGGTTTGGTGTTTAATGGGGTTTTAAAATATATAAATAATTATAAGTAAAATAAATAAATTTTATAAGTGAAATAGAAATACAGATATTGGTATAAAAATAGGCTGGGTATTACAAATACAGAAACATGAGAATAATGGATATCATTTGAATATGCACAGAGCGATATATGTATCATGTCAGTAAACCAGGCAATGTGTATATCACTACTTATCAGTCACTAAGTCAATAAAATCAATTGGTGGAAAGGATGCTCATGCTTAACAAGGGTCTCGTGCATGCTGTTCATATCAGAATTTTGCATTATTATATCACTCATTCTTATTCATATTACAAATAAATAGGTGCTTTTGATCCATATCTGCTAAATAGTTGCAGGTTACAGGTTCTCAGATCATTACAGTGAAATTCATGAAAAGACGCTACAAATGTGATACTACGACCAACAATAGATGAATCTGTATGATGCCGCCTAACAGTTCAAGGAACAAATGAAGATCAGTAAACAGTTCAAATGCACAAAGTACAAAGGTAGCACAAGATTCCAGAATGGCACCGTTGCCGGGGAGACGGTAGTCTCTTTCTTTGTGTAATTTCGGGTTAAAATTTTTTTTAAAAAAAAATATATAAAAATCAAAAAATTTAAAATAAAAATAAAAATCATCTTGTTCTTTTTGAAAGGTTTTTGTGCAAGTGTGCAAGAAAAGAAGATGGACAGATTCAGATCTGAAAAAAAACCCTAATAAACAAATCAATAAACAGAAGATCTGAACAGACAGAGGAGAATCATAACATCAAACAAAATTTTATTGGAGATCTAAACTAACTAAACCGTTTGACCGCGGAACTGCGGTCAAAGGGTGACGTCATCGCCCAAAAATTCTCTGTAAGTATCTTTGTCTTCTCTGTAACCCCCTGAGCTCCACTGAAAATTTTTCCTGCAAGGTTCTTTGCGCAAAATTCTTTCTCATATCCAATAAATTGTTTTTGTGCAGGATTCTTTGCACTGCCAAATAAAAAAAAATTGTAAGTGTTTTAGATTTTGTGTGTTAATTGCTTTGCATATTTAAAACGGACTTTTAAGGGACTATAACACCAATCCAGATTGGGTGGGTATTTCATTACCCTTCATAAGACCCCATAAATCACAAAAAGCATATGCATTACCTTTGAGTTAATTAAAAAATATCTAGACTCGGCCAATTAAGGATTGTCGCGCTCATTAGGATAAAGAAAGGTTGTGGGCATTCAGTCGTTTATCTAAACCTGAGTTTGTGGTGCTTAGGCTAGACAAGTGAGAAAGGTAATTTTAAAATGCTAGTCTCACGGTGATTCGTGAGCGGAACCCTCCTTTCTTCACTTGTAATTACTTGTCCACAATTGGCGGTGAAGAGGCGATTTGAGAGATATCTCACAACTTGTCACTTTGGAATAGTTAAGAGCAATCTAGTTGACTTAAGAGACCCTAGCTCTAGGTTTGATAGTCCATGTTTAAACTGTGGTTGTTTGAAATTGTGCCATAGTTCCGTACAAATATTTGCAAAAAATCTTTCAACACTTTCAAAAATTTCAAAACTCCAAAAACAAACATTTTAAAAAAAAAAAATAAACAAAAAAAAAAAATTCACATTCTTTTCCTATCTTTCCTCACATCATGGGTACCCCACCTCGCAATACTCTTGCCGAACTTTGGTATCCTCAACCAGATATTACTTCCTACTCTCATTGTTTTTGTCGAATTTCGGACAACCCCTCCATGCCCAAAATTTCTTTGAAAGATCGAATAGACGCGTCTAGGAAAAACAGTTGGACTCCACAATCCACTTTATATCAACCGTTTCAACCTTCACCATCTTCTTACGTTGATACTACTTTTTCGAGTCCTGTTGTAACCCCGAAACCCATGTCTATTGCTGAACATATTGAACAATCTCGTAACCGATCTTTCACTCCTTTCACCACTGTGAATTCTCTGGATCAACAATTCCATTCACCTTCTTATCCAAATGTTGATCCTACTCTTGTCCAACCATTCAATTCCTACCAGTTCTATCCAACTTTCGCACCTTCCCAAGGCATTGCTTCTACACAGCCATTTGGGAGTTTCCAGTATCCAAACAACTTTGAATCTTTTACTAAAACCCCTTCACAACCCATGTCTAGTCTGGAACAGTCGTTGGAAGATTTTATGGTAACGTCAAGACAAAATATGATGGATTTGACTGCGTCCATGGCCGCCCTTATACAACATAGTGACCCAGTAGCTAGTTTCCAACTAGCTCTAAATTTTCCAATATATGATGAGGCGGTTGGACAGATTGAGAATTTGAGTGGTGAGAGTGAGTTGTACATCCTTCCAAATCAAACCTACCCATCCCCAATTGAATCCCATAACTCCGGTTGAAGATAAAACGTCTAATGAGTTGTACGACTTTGTAGTGTTTGATTTACCTGATTGTGAAAGGTCCCTTTCGAGTGAAATCACCACCAATAATTTTGAACTCTACACCTCCACTCTAGAACCTGAATTGATTAATATCCATGCTTTTGATGAGGTGTCTAAAAAAATTGATTTTCACTTGATTGAGGATATCGACACTGGGAATATTTCGGATGATGAACCCGCAGATTTGGCCGAGTTTTTCTCTCCAATTCATCATCCCGAGTCATTAAATGTTTTTCCCGAACTTCATATGCGTCTTGATTTTGATGAGAATGGCATGGATAAGCTAAATTTTGAGGAAATTATTGAGGATGAAGCAGTTTTACTTGAGGAGTCAGATTTTCCAATTCATTCTATCCATTTCATTGACTGCGCACACCTTCCTGAATATTTAACCGATACCCTTCCTCAATCACTTCCCTCCTTCCTTGTTCCGACTTTGCAAGAAACCGGTATGCTTTCATTTTCAATGTCTGGTTTACCAAGTTCGATGTACCTATGTTTTCTTACGAATCTTGAGGGATTTGATCTCATTCCTCCATGGGTTGATAAATTAGCACAATCGCTTTTTACACATCGGTCATTACAAATTATGCTAATTTATACACTCCATCTCCACCCTCAAGTTCGTATTCCACTGCTTTCTCCCACTTT
This sequence comes from Agapanthus africanus, assembly GCA_030015575.1. Lineage (NCBI taxonomy): Eukaryota > Viridiplantae > Streptophyta > Magnoliopsida > Asparagales > Amaryllidaceae > Agapanthus > Agapanthus africanus. Next base: position 384,927,582 of record JASDDO010000012.1, on the reverse strand, counting down.
CTCTGGTTCTTCTTCTAATCTTCCTTTAATGATACCGAGTGTTAATGAATCACAATCTGATATCTTGAGTTCGATAATTCTAGAAAAAACAACTTGATTTAAACTCTTTTGAAAATAAGGTAAATGAGCCTTACGACTATCCTACCTTCATAATTTTTGAAAAATCAAGTATGTTGAATTCTGGCGCGACACTTATTGACATTGAAACGTTCAATCGGACCTTCGATGAAAGTTTTGAAGATATTTTCGCCGACGAACTCACATTCCTAAATGACACGGATTTTGTGATTCATCAACCTCCACCTAGAGAAGTCAAACCACCACCATTTCTGTTTCTCTTCCGCCATTCTTCTCCTCCACCGAGACCGTATACTGCTTCTATCTCCACACGGCCTCGTGTGTTTCTCATTTCTTTTCTCTACACTCCATTCTTTCACCAACCATACGATTATAACGATAAAAATTTTGAATGGTTGGTGCTAACCTTTGGCCTGTGTAAGGCCTTGTATAGCTTGATACTGTGTTTTTCTTCCCCTAACTCTGAACTTTAAAGCTTCAACAGTGGAAACACTGTTTCACTTAAGTTTGGTGGGACCTTTTTGTGTATATATATATTGTTTTCTTTTTCTGTTAATAAATAATAAAAAAAATTTAAAAAATTTTTAAAAAAAAACAAATAGGGGAGTACCGGCAATTTTGACTCTCTTGGTGTAGCCTGACAGTGAGGGCACTGTCAAGTTTAGGTTTGGGGGTGTGCTCGGTAAGCTTTCTTCCTTTGCATTCATGTGTATATTTTGGCATTTGCATACTTATTTTAAAATCGATAAAAATCAAAAAAATTAAAATTAAAAATTATAAAAATTGAAAAGTTCAATTTTGGCCATATTTGACTTAAGTTCAACACGACGGTTGAATATCTAGGAAAAACTAGATCCTAAACTTAGTGAATTAAAAACCCTAAAAATAACCTTTCTTAAAGTTTAACTATAGAAAATATATGTCCTTGTAGATTGTTTAGAAATAGGCAAATTTTGAGTTCAGTTCTTGGGCTAAGTCAAAATAAGGGAAGAGTATTGAATTTTTATTTGAAGTGTAAGTTTGAAAAATAATTCTGAACCTTAAGTCTAAATTCTGAAAATATATACCCTACAACTTGCATAAACACGCACCTTGAAACTTGGAATAGAAGAAGATACCTTGAAATGCTCTTGTCTTAAATCCTTAGTATGAAGGAAAATAAAATGAAGTATAAATGGTGAATAAAGAGACATAAAAAAATGAACACTGGTTTTCTAATTACTTGAGGATGCAGAAATAAAAATATATAGCGAGGGTGCTTTATCACCTAGTGCCTTTGACCAACTGGTTTGGGAGTCACTGCTAAAAGTCTTAGGTATTACAAGATGAGGAATTACGACTTAATGCGTGAACCATTTTGTAATCGGTCGTTAGTACCTCAAGAAGTATAAACGGTCGCATGAAGGATGTGTGAGCAATTTAATCTAAAAATTCACCAACTAAAAGTATTTTGGACGATGGACAAGAGTATGATAGCTAAAATTGAATTTCCAAGTGTAGGGGTGATAATTACACACACGTAGGGGTATATGATTGGGGTTTGGATGAGAGATAGGAATGAAAGATAGGGCTTATACCTTCAGTAGAGATGATAAAAATTCCTAAGTTGAGATGGAACCTTAGAAGGAAAATTCAAAAGATGCTGAAAGCTTAATAAATTTGCAGAACATATACGATCTTAAGTTAAATGATAAGCGAGTGTGAAAAATATGGGTTGATGATTTCTAAGTTGAAGATAATAGAATTTCTTACTAGAATACTGAATTGAAGAATGAAAGTCAACAGGCCAAATTGATCGGATTTTGTGGGCAGTATCCGCTGAAAACCCTCAGGAGACAACACTCCTCCTACTAGGGACACCTAGAGGTTTAATGGTTTGTTGCACGAGTGATTAGTCCAAAAATTTGTAATTACCGCAATCAGAAACGGCGTCGCTTCGCAGCTAGCCGGTGAGTACGGGTCGATCCACAGAGACGGGTAAATTCCTTTTATGTGTTTTAACGAGTTGATTCTATTTGTAGTTTTGGGTTGGTTTATAACAATCTAAAATACTGGATCTAATTAATCTAATTAAGAATCTTGCTAGGGTTAGGCTTAGGGGAAGTTTTGGAGATTAATGTTTTTCATTCACCGCTTTCAATACCATCTTTTTTTAGATCTATTAGGTGTTAAGTTAATTATCAATAATGTGGATACGAATCTTTTGGGAAGATGTTTCTTCCTCTAGATTCGTATCCTTCCTTTCTTGATAATCACCCTAACCCCCAGGGAAAATGCGTGCAACCGGCCCTTTATACTACGGTTCATCGTTACCTCGATGGGTAGGATGCCGCAGGGAGCGGTTGTGCGCATATGCGTGGAGTTCTATTTCATTAGGTGAAAATGGCATTGAAAGGGGTGAGAGATCTCATCTCTCAACCCTTTCCCTAAGGCTAACCCTAACAAGCGAGGAGACTACTCGCTCATTAGGGGATGAGAAGACATTATAATTAAAAGAAACATAAATAAAAGACTTACTAGATTGACGGCTCCCTCCAAACAAGAAGAACAGATCTGAATTTTGCTTCCAGAAATTCTGAATTTTATTGATTGAAAAGAGGCATAGCATTTTACAGATCTAAAACTACAATTTATAGGAAAATAGGAAACCTAGGGTTACAGGCTCTCGCACATGCGCAATTACAGATTTGCCCACGAAAAATCCCAACACCCAAACCGTCGCAACAACCCAGAGAATCTGCACCGACATGGGCCTTGTATGGCCGCGGATCCGCGGCATTTGTTTGCTTGGGCCGCGGTGTAACACCTTAGAATGTGTTTTGTAGCTAATTATATTTTAAAATGTAGTTTTTAATAAAAAGTTTACCAAATTAGTTTTTAAATATTTTATCCTATTTATTGAGTATTTTATTATATTTTTGTTAGGCACACACACACTTGTGCATGTTAACTAGGAGGTATTTAGTGGTTTAACCATTGCTTAATTTAGTGTTAAGGTTGTATTAGGTGTTTTGGGTTTAATAGTGTTATGGTTGCTATTAAGAAATGAAAATGATTTTAACAAGGGTTTTTATTTTGTGTGGTTTGACTTTGTGTGTGAGAGAGAGAGGGGAGCATGGGGTGAACCTTACCACATTAATGAGGAAAGAGTGAGAAGAGGGGGGGTGTTTGCATTCTCTCATTTCTCTTTTGCCTTCTCTCTCATTTCATTTCCCTCACTCACACACACACACACACACACACACACACTGCTGAGAGAGAGAGAGAGAACAGCAGCAGCAGAGCAACAGAGAGGGAGAGAGAGAAGCAGCAGCAAGCCTTGGCAGCAGCAGCACCAGGCAGTGGCAGCAGCAGCTGCAGGGATCATCATCATCATCATCATCATTATCATCATCATCATCTTCGGCAGCAGCAACAGCAACAACAACATCAAACAACAACAACAATAGCAAGAAGCAACAGCAGAAGCAGCAGAGGCAGCAGAGGCAGCAGCAGCAACAGCAAGCACCAAGTGCAGCCCCTCCCCTTCACTTCTTCACCTCCCTGCAGCTCCCTAGGGTCAAGTATGAGGTATACTTCCTAACTTGTTTCCCTAGTTCGCTTGGTTTGCTTGGTCGTGCATCGATTGATTCGATTAGTGCTAAATTAGCTGATTTGTGCTAAATTATGGTGTTTGAGTGGAATGGTGGTAATTTGTGAATTGTGTTAGCTACCTTAAGTTAATTGAGTGTTAGTAAGGCCACTTCTTCTGAGAAATCCCCAGATTTCACTAAAATACCATAGACTTTCCATATTGTGCAAATTGGTGTTTTTAAGGTGATTTATTGGATATCTGTGATCTGCTGTTACTCGGGTGACTTCAGGATAAAATTGAGTGGACCCCAGCCTACTAGTAACACCCTGACCCCACCAACAAAGCCAGTCCCCACCACTCTCAAATCCGGCCGCCAATTTCCTGGTTTTGGCCGCAATTTGTGGCCCAGTGGGGAGCATGGGTGTTGGGGTTTTGGTGTAGGGCTCCTGCTGTGTTCTCTAGGTCCTTGACATGTCTAGTTTTGTAATATCTTGTCTGTAGGAAAATCTGGGATCCTATGTCGCTTTTGTGTTTGGTTGTGTTTGCGCGATATGCGCGATACGTGAGTGGGTTCTGTGATCCAGCGTATCGCGGCGTGTCGCGATGGTTTTAGACGCGTACACACACGATTCAGCGTATCGTGCACACGCGCATTTAGTTCGCGACGCGAGGTTCTCGTTTCGATTCGATATCGCGTTTCGCGAGATATTTGACTTATATGTGATTTCTTGTCGTACTTGCAGGTTTGCAGACGGACACAGCTACAGGGGAAGCAGGTGATAGGATTCACCCAGCGTGGAGTTTAGGTGAGTAGATATAACATCTACAGGGGAATCGCCCGCATGGCGTTATGCGTCTGGCTAGGATTCAAATTCCTGTCGCACATTCTACGTCATTGTAGAATTGCGCATTTACTGCATTTCCTAGATATAGCTATATACTGTGACTAGCAGTCGTAGGACACTGCACACATTATTGACGGTTCATGTTGCACGAGCACGGATTGCATGCTACACACACACCGTCAATAATTGCCATGTCACACACTACCCCTTATAGCTACCATTGCTTGCCACACTTGACATCTAGCCTATCGGTATCCCTATAGCGTATCATACCTTTAGTGATAGGTATATTTTCACTTGCGATACAGCTACAGGTATACCTCCTATATATTTTACCTATACCGGGAGGGATTTCCTACATATGTTACTTATACCCAGGGGGTATACGACATCAGTTCCTATAGGTAGATACCTATACTTTGCTACACCTGTATGTTAGATACATATTCAGTGGTTGTCGCATATTCACATTACTGATGTTACTTAGCTGTACCTTATCATGATTTCGCATACATCTGGTTCAGCTATATACTTGTGTTTACCTGCTCGCATTCAGATATATCGCATACATTTATTCCTGTGTTTATGCATTGTTTATCTGGATTTTATATGATGTTTTCGGGATTTTGGAACCGCGGGAGTTCATGAAATTATGCATACATGTAACAACCCGGTTTCCTTGATATGATATTTCGAGCGTCCCCCATGAGTTTTATCGGTGCTGATTCTATGCTCCATACGATGTGTGGTTGCCGTATGAGAGTACATGGTGGGGCCCGGTATGGTTCCCCTCGGCAAGAAGATCGATGGGTTTGCCGATTGAGCCTGGAGGCGGGCGAGTACCTACCAGTGATGGTTTGGACCTGGTAGTTGTCTGGAGGCTACTGGCCAGAGTAGAGAGATGGATACGGGAAGACCTGTACTGTCGAGGCCGAGGGCCGACACTGCAGACGGACCCCGTGGGCTGATCCGGACTGACGGAGCCCCATATATGAGGATTTCTGTGCCGATGCTTGGCACATGGTTTCATGATATTTCTTTAACCCTTTTTGTATATATAACAGGGGACTTAGCCGTTGTTATATATACCCTTACACCAATATTAGTGGAATGGGACGCTAATATATGTGTATTGCCCCCATCATATTTATTTCTGTACATATATTTACCTTCAGGATGCTAGAACCTACTTGAGATTAAACTTGGGATACTAGGTGATCCATTGGGACTTGGACATTGGATATACCTATGTGATTGGTGACTTGTACATTCGGGATATAGGAGATTACTCGACATTGTACATTGAGGAGATGTGAGACTTATTTGATGTGAGTGCCCAATGTGGGGTCTGGTTTGAGGATTTGGGATTGGAGTATCTTAGTGGATTGTGATCCTGCCACGACGTCAGGTTTCCGTGGAAAATGACGTATTCCACCCTACACCTCACCATTACCTATCTTGTGCACAGAATCATATATTGGTAGTACTTGTAGTATACCCTTATGGTAGTTGCATATTTGCTTTCTTATATCTCTATTGCATAGACATTGCATACTACTATCATGCCATCATTGCTTCACATATTGATTGTACCTGCGAGTGTACTCTCCCTATTTCAGCATTGCATGATATATTATTATTGTAACCGCATATCTTAGATTCATGCTGTACGTACATTCCTGCGATTACCTGCATATGTTTTATACTATTCACGAGTTGGCAACTCACCCCCGTTGTGCCACAGGTGTTTCAGGTTATTCCCCAGAGTAGTCGAGGCAGGCTATTCCCCTATCCAGCTACCCAGCTACCACCTTTTGCTACAGATACCGCATCAGCTCACAGTACCATTTTGCATAGGTGGGTTGGACGGTTATCTGTATTATATATTGTACCTTCGTTGTATTGTACTCTCCATCTACTGTTGTATTATTGACATAGAGACTTGGTGAGGACGTAGTGTGTATTATGGTGGATTTTATGTCTTTATATATGCAGCTTTTTCTCTACTGTCCTTGTTCTTCTGTTGTATTCATATTGACTAGTCTTCAGAAAAAAAAATGGGGTGTTGCTAAAATTTTAAAGAAAGAAAGCAAGACTTTTAAAGAATTTGGTTTGCGATTTCAATTGTTTCTAAACTTATATTATCTTTTTCCGTATTTTTCTTGGTTTAGATTTCTGGGTTGGCTTTCTTTTACTACGTTGCGTCTTTAGGCGTTGCGTAGTATTAGGGCCGTCACGGGCCATTCTTGGGTCGTGACAAAGTTGGTATCAGAGCGTTAGGTTTTACCTTTCGGAGTGTAGGATGAACTTAGTATGATGGAGTAGGTAGCTTAAGCAGAGTAACGTAGTGTGTGTATGTCTGCAGCATACCCACAGCGCGGTACCTTGCATTAAGTGACCTAAGTACAATTTGCTTGACATTCCTTCCTTGATGTTTCATATCTTTGAGATTCGGTTTCCTCATTCTTATCGAATCTCATCTTGTATCTATTTATAGCCTTGCCGCCGATGACTATGGGGACTCAGAGTGATGCAGCGAGGGCCGAGGTCAGAGTTAGCTCGGGTGAGACGAGTACTGACCAGGATGGCACTCTAGTTGCACAGGTGCAGACGGAGCAGCCTACGACTTATACTATGGATAGACTTTTGGTAGAGATGCAGGAGTTCCGCCAGACGATGAGTTCTCTAGTTGACGTCGTTCGGGAGATACGACAGGAGGTTGTCACCCCTGTTACTCAGCTGTCCCTTACGATCAGCATGCAGCAGTCCGTCACCTACATAGCACTAGTGGTTGCAGCCCCAGTTGACGAGGCACATATTTTAGAGGCTCAGAGAGTTCCAGGACAGTGGAGGACTCGTACCAGCGTACCAGCCCAGAGACAGAGGTTCGGTCGTCGAGACAGATTTCATGGCCACTACGGGAGTAGCAGAGGCTTGGGACGAGGACAGTCGTTCAGCTCTCATCCCCAGGATGGGCAGCAGTCAGCACGTGGATGTTTTCGATGCGGAAGCCTTCAGCACTTCGTCAGGGATTGTTCCTCAGCACGGCGTCAGGATCGTATTCAGAGAGGCCGTGGACGTGGAAGATTTGCTCGGAGGGCTCAGGCTACCAGAGGAGTTCATCCAGCTGCGAGTAGAGGGCAGACACAGGAGTTTGCTTCTACTCATCGGGACGCGCAGACGTCCAATGTGGAGTTTTCAGGTACCCTTGATTTATTTGTTCTCTTGGTGTATCTGTTTGTTTCTTGCTTGTACCGTGGTTGGGTAGATTAGTCGTAGTTGTTTTAACTTCTGTCAGCGATTCTTTGGTTGCGCGACACGTATTTCAGTTTTGTGCCAATCGGATAGGAGATGGAGATTTCGTCCGACGTTTTGATCCTTCTAGAGATGTTGGGTTTGACGTTCTCCTGGGCACGGACTGGTTAACTACGTGTTAGGCGTCTGTGGACTACCGTGTGGAAGCAAGTTAGGTTTTGTTTCCCCCGGCAAGTCAGTTCTTGTTGTGCAGGTGGATAGTTGTGCCGCCTCTCACAGCTTGAATTCAGCCTTTTTAGCTAGTCGGCTACTGAGGAGATGGCGTGGATTCTTGGCATTCATTCGTGATACCGGAGCCACCGTGGGATTGTTGGACCAGGTTCTTTTCGTGCGAGAGTTTTCCGACGTTGTTCTAGATGAACCGGCGAAGCTGAGGGAGCTTAAGGATCAGCTGCAAAGTTGTGGTTTGGGGAGTTTTGTGCACCTGAGTGTTTCGCTTTTGGAAGCTCCTATTTCTGTTCGTCGAGGAGAAAGACGGCAGTTTGGGGTTGCGTATCGACGGATCGTCAATTGAACCGGCTTACGGTGCGGATAGGTATCCTTCACCTTGCCGTGGCGATTTCTTCGATCAGCTCCAGAGTGCGAGACAGTTTTCTAAGTGTGCTTGGGATCAGGTCATCATTATTGCGGATTCGGAGTGACGGCATTCCGAAGACTGCCTTGTGCATGCTACGGGCCTTGTGTGTTTTTGTGAGTCGTTGGATTCACTGTCGCCCTAGCAGCATTCGTAGATGTGATGAACCAGATTTCTTCAGGCCGTTCCTCGACCAGTTTCTGTTGTGTTATTATGACATTCTGGTCTATTTAACATGTCTTGAGGGACAGTAGTAGCACTTGAGGATTTGCTATGCAGATGCTGGGAGAGCACCAGCAGTTGCTAAATTCTCGGAGTGTTTCTTCAGGCTTGTTTGTGTTGACTCCTAGGTCTTGTAGTCACGGGAGACGGTTCCGTATGGTTCCGAGGGAGATCGTGGCCGTACAGCTTAAGCCCAGACTTGTGTGCAGGACGGAGATCCGCAGATTGTTGGGCTTAGCAGGTTTTTGCCGCCGTTTCACGCAGGATTGCTAGAGTAATGCTGCACCGTCGACTGAATGGACCAGAAGGAGGTTTCTTTTCTGTGGACTGAGGCATGTGTACGGAGTTTTCGGCAGTTGAAGATTCAGTCAACAACTGCATCAGTCTTTCTTTGCTTTTGGTTCGGGCGACTTTGTCGTTTAACTGTAATGTTTCGTGAGTGGGCTCGAGGGTGTACTGAGGTGACCATATAGAGATATCGCTTTTGCTTTCCCTACATTTGGGGGAAGTACGAGGAGTATATTCCACTCATGATCTGGAGATGGCCGCGGTGGTTTTGCGTTGGATATTTGGGGACACTACTTGCTTGAGAGTCGTGTCAGACTTTCCACGGACCACTAGAGCTTAATGTATATCTTCCTGCAGCAGATTTGGTTTGTTGTGATGGTCTTCTGCAGATTTACAGTTCTTGTGTGATCGTTGAGTATAGCTTAGTTCGTCTCTACGGAGGGGACATCTTGCTCATATCCGCGCCCGACCACTTTCCTTAAATCGTTTTCGCGAGACACTGTCCGTCGAAGCTCGTACGTCAGAGATACTTGAGCATATTCGGCTGGGTAATGATTCGGAGACCTTGATTGTGACAATGATGTGCTAAGTTAGGGACACGTTTGTGTACTTGCCATTATCGGGTAGAGACGTGTACTCCTAGGACATGCACATCTGTCAACCCTCTTTATGCATTCAAGTTCCACCAGTTTTGGCGTGACTTGTGAGATAGTTACGAGTGGGCAGGGATGTAAAGAGAAGTTCCAGGTTTCGTTTCAAGTGTCTGTCTTGTTGTGTGCTTTGGGTCGAGCATCTGGGGCCGGCTGGAGACTTGCAACCTTTTACCGTTCCGAAGCAGGAATGGGAGCAGATTTCCATGAATTCCGTTATGGTTTCTACCCAGTTAGTTAGGGTGTGACTCCATTCGGGTTCTTGTCATCCGGTTATACTCAGTGCTCAGTTGTTTTGTTAAGTTTGTGTGTTTGTTTGTTTGTTGTCAGCAGTTGGGGATCGTCACTCGCCATCGTTAGGGTTCTCCTTCGATAGCTATTATCAGGAGACACTCCAATTGGCCACCCTTAGGTTTAGGGGTGAGGACGTGTCGACCACCAGCCTGTTATTTTTCTGACTCTGCGTAAGTAGGGCTTTGGACCCCAGCTATGTCTAGAGAATTCGGAGTTAGTCCAGTTGTGTTCAGGTCAGGATGAGAACTGTCCATTGCAAACAGATGTCTTATGCGACTGTGCTGGTCGCAGGCTTGAGTGCGCAGTGGCAAATCATGGATTCCTATGGACTTTCCGATGAATGACGTGTTGGATTTTGGGGAAGCTTATCCCAGGATTTAGGTCCTTCTGAGATCCTATAAGCGAGTTAATTTTGTTGCCTTCAATTTGGCACTTCCGCCCAGATTTCTGGATTTTCACCCCGTATTCCTTGTGAAGATACTTTACAATTTCCTTCATGACCTTCTCATATGATTTGGCACCAGACCATTTAGCTGGACACAATCTTTCGCTCGCCCGCAGCCATGTGTGTTAATGGCTCGACAGGTGGAGAAACGTCGGTCAAAGGTCGTGCCATCTGTGAAGGGTTTTCTTGGACGTAGCCGTATTGTGAGGTAGTCACTTGGGAGGCTGCGAGCGAGACTTGAGGATTTTAAACTTCTTTTTGGAGGTACAGGTAACAGTATAAGTTTTAAATTCGGGGACGAATTTCTTTTAAGGGTGGGAGATTGTAACACCTTAGAATGTGTTTTATAGCTAATTATATTTTAAAATGTGGTTTTTAATAAAAAGTTTACCAAATTAGTTTTTAAATATTTTATCCTATTTATTGAGTATTTTATTATATTTTTGTTAGGCACACACACACTTGTGCATCTTAACTAGGAGGTATTTAGTGGTTTAACCATTGCTTAATTTAGTGTTAAGGTTGTATTAGGTGTTTTGGGTTTAATAGTGTTATGGTTGCTATTAAGAAATGAAAATGATTTTAACAAGGGTTTTTATTTTGTGTGGTTTGACTTTGTGTGTGAGAGAGAGAGGGGAGCATGGGGTGAACCTTACCTCATTAATGAGGAAAGAGTGAGAAGAGGGGGGGTGTTTGCATTCTCTCATTTCTCTTTTGTCTTCTCTCTCATTTCATTTCCCTCACTCACACACACACACACACACACACACACACACACACACACACACACACACACTGCTGAGAGAGAGAGAGAGAACAGCAGCAGCAGAGCAACACAGAGAGAGAGAGAGAAGCAGCAGCAGCAGCAGCAAGCCTTGGTAGCAGCAGCACTAGGCAGTGGCAGCAGCAGCTGCAGGGATCATCATCATCATCATCATCATTATCATCATCATCATCTTCGGCAGCAGCAACAGCAACAACAACATCAAACAACAACAATAATAGCAAAAAGCAACAGCAGAAGCAGCAGAGGCAGCAGAGGCAGCAGCAGCAACAGCAAGCACCAAGTGCAGCCCCTCCCCTTCACTTCTTCACCTCCCTGCAGCTCCCTAGGGTCAAGTATGAGGTATACTTCCTAACTTGTTTCCCTAGTTCGCTTGGTTTGCTTGGTCGTGCATCGATTGATTCGATTAGTGCTAAATTAGCTGATTTATGCTAAATTATGGTGTTTGAGTGGAATGGTGGTAATTTGTGAATTGTGTTAGCTACCTTAGGTTAATTGAGTGTTAGTAAGGCCACTTCTTCTGAGAAATCCCCAGATTTCACTAAAATACCATAGACTTTCCATATTGTGCAAATTGGTGTTTTTAAGGTGATTTATTGGATATCTGTGATCTGCTGTTACCCGGGTGACTTCAGGATAAAATTGAGTGAACCCCAGCCTACTAGTAACACCCTGACCCCACCAACAAAGCCCGACCCCACCACTCTCAAATCCGGCCGCCAATTTCCTGGTTTTGGCCGCAATTTGCGGCCCAGTGGGGAGCATGGGTGTTGGGGTTTTGGTGTAGGGCTCCTGCTGTGTTCTCTAGGTCCTTGACATGTCTAGTTTTGTAATATCTTGTCTGTAGGAAAATCTGGGATCCTATGTCGCTTTTGTGTTTGGTTGTGTTTGCGCGATACGCGCGATACGTGAGTGGGTTCTGTGATCCAGCGTATCGCGGCGTGTCGCGATGGTTTTAGACGCGTACACACACGATTCAGCGTATCGTGCACACGCGCGTTTAGTTCGCGACGCGAGTTTCTCGTTTCGATTCGATATCGCGTTTCGCGAGATATTTGACTTATATGTGATTTCTTGTCGTACTTGCAGGTTTGCAAACGGACACAGCTACAGGGGAAGCAGGTGATAGGATTCACCCAGCGTGGAGTTTAGGTGAGTAGATATAATATCTACAGGGGAATCTCCCGCATGGCGTTATGCGTCTGGCTAGGATTCAGATTCCTGTCGCACTTTCTACGTCATTGTAGAATTGCGCATTTACTGCATTTACTAGATATAGCTATATACTGTGACTAGCAGTCGTAGGACACTGCACACATTATTGACGGTTCATGTTGCACGAGCACGGATTGCATGCTACACACACACCGTCAATAATTGCCATGTCACACACTACCCCTTATAGCTACCATTGCTTGCCACACTTGACATCTAGCCTATCGGTATCCCTATAGCGTATCATACCTTTAGTGATAGGTATATTTTCACTTGCGATACAGCTACAGGTATACCTCCTATATATTTTACCTATACTGGGAGGGATTTCCTACATATGTTACTTATACCCAGGGGGTATACGACATCAGTTCCTATAGGTAGATACCTATACTTTGCTACACCTGTATGTTAGATACATATTCAGTGGTTGTCGCATATTCACATTACTGATGTTACATAGCTGTACCTTATCATGATTTCGCATACATCTGGTTCAGCTATATACTTGTGTTTACCTGCTCGCATTCAGATATATCGCATACATTTATTCCTGTGTTTATGCATTGTTTATCTGGATTTTATATGATGTTTTCGGGATTTGGGAACCGCGGGAGTTCATGAAATTATGCATACATGCAACAACCCGGTTTCCTTGATATGATATTTCGAGCGTCCCCCATGAGTTTTATCGGTGCTGATTCTATGCTCCATACGATGTGTGGTTGCCGTATGAGAGTACATGGTGGGGCCCGGTATGGTTCCCCTCGGCAAGAAGATCGATGGGTTTGCCGATTGAGCCCGGAGGCAGGCGAGTACCTACCGGTGATGGTTTGGACCTGGCAGTTGTCTGGAGGCTACTGGCCAGAGTAGAGAGATGGATGCGGGATGACCTGTACTGTCGAGGCCGAGGGCCGACACTGCAGACGGACCCCGTGGGCTGATCCGGACTGACGGAGCCCCATATATGAGGATTTCTGTGCCGATGCTTGGCACATGGTTTCATGATATTTCTTTAACCCTTTTTGTATATATAACAGGGGACTTAGCCGTTGTTATATATACCCTTACACCAATATTAGTGGAATGGGACGCTAATATATGTGTATTGCCGCCATCATATTTATTTCTGTACATATATTTACCTTTAGGATGCTTGAACCTAATTGATATTAGACTTGGGATACTAGGTGATCCATTGGGACTTGGACATTGGATATACCTATGTGATTGGTGACTTGTACATTCGGGATATAGGAGATTACTCGACATTGTACATTGAGGAGATGTGAGACTTATTTGATGTGAGTGCCCAATGTGGGGCCTGGTTTGAGGATTTGGGATTGGAGTATCTTAGTGGATTGTGATCCTGCCACGACGTCAGGTTTCCGTGGAAAATGACGTATTCCACCCTACACCTCACCATTACCTATCTTGTGCACAGATTCATATATTGGTAGTACTTGTAGTATACCCTTATGGTAGTTGCATATTTGCTTTCTCATATCTCTATTGCATAGACATTGCATACTACTATCATGCCATCACTGCTTCACATATTGATTGTACCTGCGAGTGTACTCTCCCTATTTCAGCGTTGCATGATATATTATTATTGTAACCGCATATCTTAGATTCATGCTGTACGTACAATCCTGCGATTACCTGCATATGTTTTATACTATTCACGAGTTGGCAACTCACCCCCGTTGTGCCACAGGTGTTTCAGGTTATTCCCAAGAGTAGTCGAGGCAGGCTATTCCCCTATCCAGCTACCCAGCTACCACCTTTTGCTACAGATACCGCATCAGCTCACAGTACCATTTTGCATAGGTGGGTTGGACGGTTATCTGTATTATATATTGTACCTTCGTTGTATTGTACTCTCCATCTACTGTTGTATTATTGACATAGAGACTTGGTGAGGACGTAGTGTGTATTATGGTGGATTTGATGTCTTTATATATGCAGCTTTTTCTCTACTGTCCTTGTTCTTCTGTTGTATTCATATTGACTAGTCTTCAGAAAAAAAAATGGGGTGTTGCTAAAATTTTAAAGAAAGAAAGCAAGACTTTTAAAGAATTTGGGTTGCGATTTCAATTGTTTCTAAACTTATATTATCCTTTTCCGTATTTTTCTTGGTTTAGATTTCTGGGTTGGCTTTCTTTTACTACGTTGCGTCTTTAGGCGTTGCGTAGTATTAGGGCCGTCACGGGCCATTCTTGGGTCGTGACACGCGGATCCGCGGCCCATTAATGAGATCAGTGGACTGTGTTTTGTGGGATGCTTCCTTGGCTCTTTGGGCTTCTGTTTTTACTCTTCTTTTCTCTGTTGGACTTCTGGATCTTCTCCAGATTTTTAGTGAAGACTTGTATTGGGCTTTTTAACCGTTTCACTTGACTTTTTGGACCTTGCACTGTTCTTCGACTAGGCTTGACTAGGATCCGTCTACTTGTTGGTCAAAAGTCCATTTTTCTGTTGTTTTGTGTCTTTTTCACTGTATTTGCTCCAGAAACCTGTATCCTGTAATATGCAACAAACGTGCGTCAAGAGTACCTGTTTATTTATAAAAAGGATAAGAATAGGGGAATGATAAATGCAATATTATGGTCTGAACAAATACCCCCAAACTTACCTTTTGCTCGTCCTCGAGCAAACTTATTATTTTATTCACTACAAAAAACCTAACCGCACTTTCGCAGGGAAACGCGATTGCACTGAGCACGTGCAACAAGCCGTTAAACCTCTAGGTGTCCCTAGTAGGAGGAGTGTTGTCTCCTGAGGGTTTTCAGCGGATACTACCCACAAAATCCTATCAACTCAGCCTATTGACTTTTGTTTTCCAATTAGGTTTTCTAACAAGGAATTCTATTATCTTTTGACTTGCAAATTATCCACCCACATTCTTCACACTTCCTCATCATTTAACTTAAGATTATATATGTTATGTAGACTTACTTAGCTTTCAGCATTTCCTAAGTTTTCCTTCTAGGGTTTCATCTCCACTTAGGAATTTCTATCAACTCTACTAAAGATACAAGTTCTATTCTTCATTCCTCTCTCTCATCTAAATTCCAATCACATACCCCTACGTGTATGTATAAGTCACCCCTACACTTGGAAATTCAAATTAAGCAATCAACCCCTTGTCCGTTTTCCAAAGTACTAATTAGTTGGTGAATTTAAAATGAAATTTGCTTACACATCCTTCATGCGACCGTTAATACTTCTTGAGGTACCAACGACCGATTACAAAATGCGTTTGCACTTTAAAGCATACTTCCTAGTCTTTGCAACACCCAAGGCATTAGCAGTGGCTCCCAAACCAGTTGGTCTAAGGCACTAGGTGATGAAGCACCCTCGCTAAGTATTTTTCTATTTTTGCAGCCTTAAGTAATCACAAAAAACCAGTGTCCATTTTTTTTCTTTATTCACACTTTTTCATACTAAGGACTTTAGACAAGAGCCTTCCAAGGTCTTTTCTACTATTCCATGTTTCAAGGTGCGTGATTGTGCAAATTGTAGGGTATACGTTTTCAGAATCTAGACTTAAGCTAGGAACTATTTTTCAAACTTATACTCTAATAAGAACATCAATACTCTTCCCTTGTTTCGACTTAGCCCAAGAAGTGAACCCAAAATTTGCCTATTTCTAAATAAACTACAAGGCATATACTTTCTACTGTTAAACTTTAAGGAAGGTTATTTTTAGGGTTTTTAATTTACTAAGTCTAAGATATAGTTGTTCCTAACCAGTTAACCTATTTGTCAAACTCTAGTCAATTAGCCAAAATTGAATACATTAATTTTTATAATTTTTCAAATTTTTCAAATTTTTATGGGTTTTAAAATAAGTATGCAAGTGCAAAAAATATGTACAAATGAATGCGAAGGAAGAAGACGTACCGAGCATACCCCCAAACTTGAACTTGACAGTGTCCTCACTGTCATGCTAAACCAAGAGGGTCAAAATACCGATACTCCCCTGTTTATTTATTTATAGTTTTTTTTTAAGAAAAACAAAAATATATACAAAAAGACCCTCCCCCAAACTTCATTTAAACTATGTTAGACATTACTGCCAAACTTTGTATCGGCCAAAAGTCAACACCAACCATTTGAAAAATTTATCAGTAAAGAATGTTGGTTGGTGGATAAATAAGTTGTGGTGGTCCGCAAAGAATTGGGGAAGATAGAAGTAGTGGTATGGGAGGTGTGGAGGTAAATATACAGGTGATGGTGATGCATTGACACGAGAATGGAAATGATCAGCAATCAGTGGAGTGTTGGCATTCTCGTGCCTTAAAAGAAATGGGGGTATTTCAACTTCTAAGGGAGGAGTTTGACTCACCACAATACCCCCAAGATGTTCCTGTGGGTCCTCTATTGACTCGGCATCATCCATCAATTGTGTATGATATTCAATTATGAGGGAACTGATCTCCTCGATGTCCGCCATAGTCCAACTGAAAACTTGCCGCCTATCTTGTAAGACTTTTAAAATAGCGTTCTCTTGCTCGAGGGCTAGAGAGGCTGATATGATAATAGGAAAAGTCTCATTCTCACCTATATAAGCATATTTAAGGTGAGGCGGTAAGGACATTAGTTCGAGTTTCGGAGGCGAAAGAATCATTGCGGAATCTACCTCGAACTTAAAGGACTCCAACACAGGTTCGAAATCACTGCAAACAACCGCTTCGGATGGTTCGACTGACTCATCAAAAAATTCAAATGACTCATATTCGGGCTGTGAATCGTCATCATCCAAAAAAGTGAAACATTCATAATCAATATCGGTTGTGTCAACGGTGGTAGGCTCAAAGAGGGACGCACTAGTGGCGTCAAAACTGTTTTCATCAAATAGAAATCTTTCAAGCTCGCAGTCCTCCTGCGTGATTTCGTGAATAGAGAAAACTTCTCGTGTACTAGTTTTAGGCACGGGGGGCAGACTTCCCATCTTATAAATATTGAACTCACTAGACCTCTTTCCGAAGGGTAGAGTCATGGAGCCATTGCGACAATTTATTACGGCATTGGAAGTGGCCAAAAATGGTCGACCAAGAATCACCGGAATTTGGTTTCTTGGGTTAGCAACAGGTTGTGTATCCATAACGATAAAATCAACGGGGAATATGAATTCCCCGACTTTGATCAACACATCCTCTAGTTGACCCCTTGGATAGGTGATTGATCGATCAGCCATTTGGAGAGTGCAACGAGTGGGTTTCAACTCTCCAACCCCTAATTGTTCGTACACGGAGTAAGGAATCAGGTTAACACTAGACCTAAGATCTAAAAGTGCTCGATTAATTTTCTTATCCCCAATTGTGATTGAAATAGTAGGACAGCCGGGGTCCTTTCGTTTTTGGGGTAAGGTTTGATGGTGGTTAATATCATTGCTCACTGCACTAGCCACTAGCACTTTCTTGGGTACTTGAGATGCTTTTCTCTTTGAAGTGCATAATCCCTTTAAGATTTTCGCGTATGAAGGGACTTGTTGGATAGCATCCAAGAGAGGTATATTTATGCTAACCTGCTTAAATATCTCCACAATCTTCTCCACTTGTGTATTTGGTTTATTAGGACTCAACCTGTTTGGGAATGGAGCGTTCTGAAAATTTGTTGAGTCAAAAGTTTGTGGAGTAGAATGTGGAGTAGGAACGGATCCCAGTGTGGATGTGTTCGTGTTGTGAGAAATGGGTCCGTTCGAGTCAGAAGAAGTAGAGCCGTGTGAAGGGTGGAGAATAGGCTCTAAAGAAAAAGGTGAAGAAGGAAGTGAAGAAAATGAAGAAGGGGAAGAAGAACCACCGGCGGGGATGTCATCACTAGTTCCCACATTATTTTGCAACTCTCTTCCGGATCTCAACGTGGTCACCGCATTCACATTGTGATTGTTATATGCGTTTTGTGTGTGACCGGAATTGGGCAATGGTTGAGATGGAAGCTTCCCTTTTCTCTCTCGCTCAACGCAGCAGTTAATTGTGCAATTTGTGCCTCAATAGATTTGATACTTTGATCGTGTGAGGTATTGTTATTCATTAAAGATTGAACATAACTTTCAAATCTTGCTGCGGATTCTGTAGTTTTCTTAAGAAATGCATCTAGACTTTTTTCGAGCGAGGTAACCTTATCTTCATTTGGTTGAACTAAATTGTTCGTTTGATTTGTATAAGGTTGTTGTTGGAAAGGTTGCTGGTTTTGAGTTTGTAAGGGTGCTTGTTGTTGTTGTGGAGGAGCTCTTTGAAAATTGTTATTCCCTTGGAACTGTTGATTTGGGTGACTCCTCCACCCCTGATTGTATGCCGAAGAGTACTGATCGTTTCTTTGTCGTTGCTGAAATGCAGCATTGACTTGATCCTGCCCTTGAATAGGTGCATTATAAGGGCACTCTTCGGTGAGATGCGATGGGTTCGAACAACAAGCACAAAAAGTTCTTGTGGGTAGAGTAGGGGCAGGAGAAGACGATGAGATTTTTGTCTCAATGGCTTCTAGATTTTTCATAAGTGAGGCCATCTCGGCCTTCATAGCTATCGACATATTTATTTGATGTATGCCTGCCCTAGATTGACCAACTGAAGAAGATGATGTGGTCTTGGTACTCTCCCACTGAATTGTTTGCTCACTTAGGTCCTCAAGAAACTGCCAAGCTTCGTCGCTAGACTTGGAGAGAAAATGACCTTGACATATTGTTTCTAGCAACTGCTTCGTTGCCGCATTCAATCCCTCGTATAATGTTTGGCAAAGTTGCCAATTTTCTATCCCATGATGAGGGCATTGAACAAGTAGGTCTTTAAATCTCTCGAAGCATTTCCAGAATGGTTCGGACGAAAGCTGTGAAAATTGTATAATCTCGTTTCGGATTCTAGCAGTTTTGTGATGAGAATAGAACTTTTTCAGAAAAGCTCTCACAAACTCGTCCCAATTTCTAATGGAATGTGATGCGGTGCTGTATAGCCACTTCTCGGCTAGGTCATATAAGGTAAAAGGAATGACCCTTAGCCTTATTGCGTCATCACTTAATTGGGTTGTCTTCATCATGCCGCAAACGTTTTGGAATTTATTAATAAAAATATATGCATCTTCGGATTCCAAACCATGAAACTTAGGCAGCATATTGATGAAGTGTGGTTTTATTTCAAAGTTGTCCCCATTTGCCTGTGGGGGTGAAAGACATGTAGGTAAAGAAGTGCGGACGGGGTAGAAGAGATCCTGGAGCGCGACTCGTGCGGGCGCTACAACAGGCGGAAGATTCGGGTTATTCGCACCTGGCGGAGGTGGAATCATTCCCGTCGTTAAGGTATCGTTAGGGTTGAATCCCGACATACCTTCGAAAGAAGAATTTGAATGTGGAGGTAAGGAAGTGGACGGAATGTCGACGAAGGGTTCGTCGAAGGGTTCGTTGATCGGTACCAACGAAACACGGACTAATCGGGCGTTAGTATCCCTAGTCCAAGATGACATACACTAAAGGGTAGTGCAGTCAGAAAAAAAATAGAAAAACAGAATGTGGGGGTAAGATAACGTCAATGAAGGAGAGATGGTGGAAGTGAGGTGCAAGTTTTCTTAGCGGCAAGTTGCAAGTTTTGAAAAGATTTTTCTTTATTTTTTTATGTGTGAGTTTTGCAAAAAGGTTTTTGAAGACGGACTCGTGACACAAATGTATCAACCACACATGCACAATCAGGCCTAGATCTAGGGTTGCCTAGGTCTGCTAGACAGCTCCTAACTAGGGCTAGAAATAGACCTCAAACCGCCTCTTCACGGACAAATACGGCCAGGTCAGTGGGAAGGAACCACCACTACAGTGGGCCTAATTAATAACCACTGGCCTAGACACTGCAATGTCGGTTAGGATAAACGGCCGATGCCTATACTAGTCCTTTTCCTATTGAGCTCGATGTCCTTAGGTCTGAGTCTAATCTTTTTTTTAATTAATTGTGGTCGATGCAAAATGCTTTAGGTGTTTTCTGGGGTCCTGGGAAGGGTGATGAAATCCCCACCCAATCTGAGATTGGTCAATTAGCCCCTTAGAATCTGGTTAAATTATGTAAAACAAATAAAATTTCACTTGCAATCAGAATTTTTTAGCGAGGCGCAAAGAAACCTGCAAAGATCTGTTATTTAGAAGGGGAGAGAAGATTTTTAGCGCAAAGAATCCTGCAGAAAATTTTTACAGTGGATATATTGTAGGTTGCAGAGGAGAAAGAGAGAAAACAAACAGAGCAAATTTTAGATTCTGAAGTGGCCAACTAAGCGCGGATCCGCGGTCTGGGGCCCACCTATGCGGCGGAAGCGCAGCTGGATGAAGGAATCTAGCTCTGAAAATTTTTGTGCAGCTCTGTGCTTGTAATTCTTCTCTGTTCCTATGTACCAAATTTTGATTTGCCCTCTGTAAAACTCCAGATCCTTGAGTCTTCGCTGTTCCTGCAAGATCCAAAAGATACACCCTTCAAACAGATCAAATTTGATTATTTTTTTTATATTTTTTATATTTTCAGATTTTTATAATTTTTAAAATTTATATCAACCCGAAAATTCACAAAAAGAAAGATTACGCCGTCCCCGGCAACGGCGCCATTTGATTAGTCCAAAAATTTGTAATTACCGCAATCAGAAACGGCGTCGCTTCGCAGCTAGCCGGTGAGTACGGGTCGATCCACAGAGACGGGTAAATTCCTTTTATGTGTTTTAACGAGTTGATTCTATTTGTAGTTTTGGGTTGGTTTATAACAATCTAAAATACTGGATCTAATTAATCTAATTAAGAATCTTGCTAGGGTTAGGCTTAGGGGAAGTTTTGGAGATTAATGTTTTTCATTCACCGCTTTCAATACCATCTTTTTTTAGATCTATTAGGTGTTAAGTTAATTATCAATAAAGTGGATACGAATCTTTTGGGAAGATGTTTCTTCCTCTAGATTCGTATCCTTCCTTTGTTGATAATCACCCTAACCCCCACGGAAAATGCGTGCAACCGGCCCTTTATACTACGGTTCATCGTTACCTCGATGGGTAGGATGCCGCAGGGAGCGGTTGTGCGCATATGCGTGGAGTTCTATTTCATTAGGTGAAAATGGCATTGAAAGGGGTGAGAGATCTCATCTCTCAACCCTTTCCCTAAGGCTAACCCTAACAAGCGAGGAGACTACTCGCTCATTAGGGGATGAGAAGACATTATATTTAAAAGAAACATAAATAAAAGACTTACTAGATTGACGGCTCCCTCCAAACAAGAAGAACAGATCTGAATTTTGCTTCCAGAAATTCTGAATTTTATTGATTGAAAAGAGGCATAGCATTTTACAGATCTAAAACTACAATTTATAGGAAAATAGGAAACCTAGGGTTACAGGCTCTCGCACATGCGCAATTACAGATTTGCCCACGAAAAATCCCAACACCCAAACCGTCGCAACAACCCAGAGAATCTGCACCGACATGGGCCTTGTATGGCCGCGGATCCGCGGCATTTGTTGGCTTGGGTCGCGGATCCGCGGCCCATTAATGAGATCAGTGGACTGTGTTTTGTGGGATGCTTCCTTGGCTCTTTGGGCTTCTGTTTTTACTCTTCTTTTCTCTGTTGGACTTCTGGATCTTCTCCAGATTTTTTGTGAAGACTTGTATTGGGCTTTTTAACCGTTTCACTTGACTTTTTGGACCTTGCACTGTTCTTCGACTAGGCTTGGCTAGGATCCGTCTACTTGTTGGTCAAAAGTCCATTTTTCTGTTGTTTTGTGTCTTTTTCACTGTATTTGCTCCAGAAACCTGTATCCTGTAATATGCAACAAACGTGCGTCAAGAGTACCTGTTTATTTATAAAAAGGATAAGAATAGGGGAATGATAAATGCAATATTATGGTCTGAACAACGAGCTCAGTGCAATCGCGATTCCCTGCGAAAGTGAGGTTAGGAATTTTTTGAGAATAAAATTGGCTTTGCTCGGGACAAGCAAAAGATAAGTTTGGGGGTATTTGTTCATATCAGAATTTTGCATTATTATATCACCCATTCTTATTCATATTACAAATAAATAGGTGATTTTGATCCATGTCTGCTAAATAGTTGCAGGTTACAGGTTCTCAGATCATTACAGTGAAATTCATGAAAAGACGCTACAAATGTGAGACTACGACCAACAATAGATGAATCTGTATGATGTCGCCTAACAGTTCATGGAACAAATGAAGATCAGTAAACAGTTCAAATGCACAAAGTACAAAGGCAACACAAGATTCAAGACTTCAACGCAAAGCTTACAGTAAAAGTCCACATAATTCTGCACTGTTGGAAATCTGGAAGAAAATAGAAGAGATTCTGAGAAACCAAGTGAAGAAAACAGAAGATAAAAACAACTTGAAGAAACCCTAAAGAATTGGGCCCATAAGCCCACCAAATGGCCGCGGATCCGCGGCCAAACAGGCTATTCTGCCGCGGTTCCGCGGCCGTGCAACGCACATGTCGGTGGGGTGTCGATGCTTTGACTCGGTATTTGGGGTTGTTTTGTATCTTCATGTATGGATCAGATGTAAAACCTAGGGTTTCTCATATCTATAAATAGGAAAGTTGAGAGCCTAATTAGGGGTGCCTCTTTTGAGATGCCTCATTTTATTTTGTAGTTTTAAAATTTTAATTCCTTTGTAATCGTTCAAGAGTGCATCAATAAAGAAAGGTATTTTTATTTTTATCTCGCATTCCTTTTCTGAATTTAATTCTTGCATTTTTTTATCTATTCCTTTTATATTTGCAATTTAGTTTTCTAATATAAAAATTTATAAAAAAAATGAATTCCATTTTTAATACCCTAATGAGTGAGTAATTCCTCACTTGTTAGGGTTAGGAGAGAGATGGTTTGAGAGAAGGAAATCTCTCTCCCTCCTTTTCTTGCCCCCATAATTTTTAATTAGGACTCTATTTGAATTAAACACAAACCGCTCACTACGGCACCCTATCCCACGAGATAGCGGTGATTCCCTAGTTAAGATCGGTTGTGGTTGATTTACATATAGATTAGGGCTAAGAGTTAAGAAAGGACGGACAAGGACCAAAAAGAAGAAACTAAGTTTTTTCCTAGTCGTGCTAATCCCCTTTGTTGACTATTACCCTAACACCTAAAATCCTAACTAGGGCATTAAAAGCAGTGAGAAGAATCCATATTTTGATCTGACCTAACCCTAGCCCTAGCAAGCCTATTTATCAACTTATTCTCATTCTTAGATCTAAAACAAAACCCGACTTGATCGGATTAACTCGTTAGAACATAAAGAAAAGGAATCCATCTCCCTGTGGACCGACCCGTACTCATTTGGCTAGCTACCAAGTGACACCGTTATTGATTGCCATATATTCTTAATCTTGATTTCAAAACGCACACACAAAAAGCACATCAATCACATGCCCGAGACTATGGTCCACTGTTGCCCGGGGCATAACCCTGCTGCCGTGCCCTTAGGCCCACGACCTAATGTATGAGTGTGTGTGTGTGTGTGTCACTAATATCGAATGAACATCCTCTAAGTCATTGTACGTCGCTAAATACGAGTTCGATTCCACCTTGATTTATCCATTCCCCAGGTTATAGTGTGTGTTCAGGTATTAAATATGTTGTGAACAAATACGTATCACTTTCACTTTGAATCACGCTTCCACTTATCAATATCACTTTCAATCACTAGTTCATTATCGTACTTGCCACAACTCAATCACTAACACTTATATATCGACAATGCAAATTAGTCGCTAGGTTTCAATATAAACGATCACTATGCAGAAGGTATAAAGCAAACACAAAATAAGGTAGAAATGCACTGAACAGATATTTACTAAGTTATGACAGTTAACGCCATATGACTTGCAAAGTTCATCATAAATTACATGTAGGGATGCCTAGCACGACAACAAGGTTTCGGGAGGTATCGTCCATGCCATTTTTAAAAAAATGTCATGCTAAACAACCCTAACCTTGGAATCTTAACTAGAGAATTAGACAATAGAACATGTAAACAACTTTACATCTAAGTGAACAAGAAATACAACCTTTGTAGACCGGTCCTTCACTTCAATAGCTCCGTGTAGAAGTCCCTTCGCTGCAAGTAGTGTTCTCCCGGACTCTAGTTGGACTCCACAAGGTGAAAGGAACAAGCTTGCTTGAAGTTTTCGAGGCCGAAGATGATCTACGTCGAGGAGAATCTAACTCAAGCTATCTCTTCAGTAATTAGGGATTGGTGAAGCTAACACCCTAAAATAAATGGCTAATCTAGTAGAGGATGATGATGTATGATTTTTTCTCACTTTAGAATTAATTTTCTCACTAATTTTCTTCACCTCTCATAAACCTAGAGAGCTTTTTCTTGAGGAAGGAGAAGATGAAGCCAATAATTATGGCAACCATGAGTGAGAAATATATCATATAACTTATGTAGAGACTTAACCATGGCTAAAGACAATGGTTGGGATAATAAATATCTAATGTAAGACAAAATTAGTGGACCAAGTCAATGGGTTCTACAAGCTTCAACTAAGCATCAGCCATGACTAATTTCCAACCAATTTGTGATTTACTTTAAATAAATAAACCCTACATTATCATGAGCATGGTGTGAGTCTCATACACCCATATATCATGTATCAACAAGCATGACACAATAATAATATATATCACATATATATATTAAGTGCGCAATAGTGAGAAAAAGAAATGCATAAGTGAGCTAATATTAGCTAATTTAAATTAGTATATCAAATATACAATTATATATTAAATTATCAAATCAACACTTGATTTAATAATCCGGCTATATCACATATAACCAACTAATATCATATATATCAACTTATCGAATCAACACTTGATTCGATAACCTGGCTATATCACATATAACCGACCGATACCAATATCGCGAGAATAGAATACTGTATCACATACTCGTATTAATCTCGGTCCCGCACATATCACATATGTGCTCCTACTTCGTTTCTCCTGAGCCAGGAAACCTCTGTGTAGGACTTTAAAGAATCATCAATACGCTGGCAGTAGGTGATGATCATATCAAGCACCCACAAGCCGTCAGTGGTACTAGCTGGACGTAACGGCTACCCGGGTATTGAGCGATCATAATATCAACAAGCAAGCCTGCTCATACATCTATAAAGCCTGTCAGTAATGATTGTTCGCGTTTTTACGTGTGCGTTTTAAAATTAAAGATACCGCAATCAAGACGGTGTCGCTTGGTAGCTAGCCGGTTGAGTACGGGTCGGTCATAGGGAAATGGTGTTATTTCTTTAAGTTCTAACGAGTTAAGTCCTATTTTTGGTAGGATTGGTTTTAAAATCTAAGAATGAGATTAAAATTGATTAAAAGTCTTGCTAGTGTTAGGACTATGTTAGTTTGGAAAAGGGATTCTACTCACTGCTTTCTTTGCCCTAGTTAAGAATATAGGTGTTAGGATAATAGTCAACAAAGGGGATTAGCACGACTAGGAAGAAACTTAGTTTCTTCCTTTTGATCCTTGTCCGTCCTTTCTTAACTCTTAGCCCTAACCTCTATTTAAATCAACCACAACCGGTCTAACTAGGGAATCACCGCTATCTTGTGGGATATGGTGTCGTAGTGAGCGGTGTGTGATTCATTTAAATAGAGTCCGTATTAATTAAAATTATAGGGGCAAGGAACGGGGAGAGAGATTTCGTTCTCTCAAACCTTCCCGATCCTAACCCTAACAAGTGAAGAATTACTTATTCATCAGGGTATTAACAATAGAATTCATTTTTTTAATAAATTTTTATATTAGAAAACTAAATTGCAAATATTAAAAGAACAGATAAAAAATGCAAGAATTAAATTCAGGAAAGGAATGCGAGATAAAAATAAAAATACCTTACTTTATTGATACCTCTTCAACGATTACAATGAAATTAAAATTTAGATCTAGAATTAAAAAGAGGCATGCCTAATTAGGCTCTCGGCTTTCCTATTTATAGAAGGAGAAACCTTAGGTTTTACATATGATCCACACTTGAAATTACAAGACTACCCTAAGAAAGCCGGGTCAAAGCACCGATACCCACCGACATGTGCATCGACACGTGCACTTCACGGCCGCGGAACCGCGGCAGAATGCCATGTCTGGACGTAGTTCCGCGGCCATATTGAGGGATCTTTGGCTCAAACTTCTATGGTTGCGTCATGTTGCTTTTTCCTTCTGTCTTCTTCACTTTGTTCCACAGAATATCTTCTATTTTCTTCCAGATTTCCACAGTGCAGAATGTTGTGGACTTTTTTCCGTGAGCTTCGTGTTGAAATCTTTAATCATGTGCTGCCCTTGAACTGTCTTGTGCATTGAACTGTTCTACTGATTTTCATTTGTTCCTTGAACTGGTAGGCATCATACGAATTCATCTATTGTTGGTTATAGTCTCACATTTGTAGCGTCTTTTCATCAATTTCACTATATTGTTCTGAGAACCTGTAACCTGCAACTATTTGTTGGAGATAGTGCCTTCAGAGTCAATTATTAGATCACAGGCACGTGATTGCAATGATTAAGGGAGGACCTATCCCGGTAGGACAGTCTTACTCAAGATGATAGTATGCTATCTGGTTTACCTTTGTCATCGTGTACTGCTTCAGGTGACCTTACAGGTCACTATTGCACATTGGTAGAGCCCCTAGGATTCTTGCTTAACTGCCAGCAGTATGAGGGCGATCATATACGTGGGAGATGGTAGTCTATAAGCGCATCCTTAAAAGGTCCCTAGTCGTAGGAGTTTCGAGACAGGGCATCGATACTCCAGAGTAGACTAGTGTATACAGTCGAGACCCCGACGAGGGGCGATGGCCGGTCTCACAATCCACTGGTGTCAGTTGGTTCACCTAAGATGTATACAGGTGCTCATTGGGTTATGAGTACACCGAACAGGACTCGCCGGGAACATACTAGTTGGTCTTATACCTGACGTCAGATAGCAGTTCCCTGGTGACATGTGTACAGGTTAGTTCATCGACCTGAGATCGTCATTTGTCTCATGTGAGTTCCCACTGTTCTTTGATTACTACCCTACCACGGCTCAAAGGAGTCGTGCAAACAGGTTTAGTTGGGTACAGTCCCGAGCCACATGGAGGCAGTGAGCGGATCTGCAGGGGTTTGTCTTTCCCAGTATTGGGGGTGAGGTCGCGCTGTGTCTAGGAGAGCCATTACACAAAGCCCTCGGCCGAGGAAGGAGATTTACTGGTAGGTATTCCAGTAGTATCTCAGGGTGTTCTGGGCTACACTCTGACACGACTTGTACCGCTTTTGGGGGTCTGACTTTTACCAACCCCCTAGGCCCGCCATGCGATACTCATAGACGAACAAATCGGACTGTACGGATTGTAGGGTTCCTAGGCACACTAATGAAGTCTCACAAGGCATCAACCATGCCAATTTCAAATTTTACAAGTGCCGAGAAACCCTAATGCAATCGTTAACTAGAATTTTAGGCGAAACTAGCAACTAGTTAACTGCTTAACTAAGAAGTGAACGGAAATACAACCTTTGTAGATCCGGTCCTCCACCTCCTAGGATCCGTGATGATGTCCCCTCGCTGCGATCATCGGATCTTGGACTCTAGTGTCGACTTCATCGGAGAAATGGGCGGGCTAGGTCATCGACTACGATGACGAAGATGATCTACGTCGAGGCATCACAAGATCAAGCTCCCACTTCACCAAGTCATGAAACTTGTGAAGAAAACACCCTATATTACTTGGCAAGAGGTAGAGGATGAAGAAATAGGAAGTGGGTACACTTTAGAATTAGATTTCTCACTCTTTTTCTGAAGTTGCCATTGATGGAGGCAAGCTTCTTCTTCTTGAAGAAGAAGAACAAGAAGAAGATAACAATATGATAGGTTAATCTTTTTTAAAAGAAAAATAAAAAGATACTTATCATAATCTCAACCATAGTTAGGTGTAGAGAATTAACTAAGGTTAGGTTGAATGGTTAGGGTTAAAGAAAGAAACAAAATGGTCAACCATTTCAAAGCTTCATGAAGCTTCAAGGATAATCCAAAATTGGCCTTTCAAAAATGAATAAATAAATAAATGATCAAGTAAATGAAGCAAAAGAAACCCTAACCATTGACCAACCATGGTTTAAACCAAACACAAACTATCATGTATCATCAAACATGATACAATCAAATGCACAAAAGTATATCACATATACAATGTGCACATCAAGTGAGAAAATCCTTTTTAAGTGAACCAATACTAGTTAATGCAAAGTAATATATCAAATATATAATCATGCATTAAATCATTAAATCAACGCTTGATTTAACGATCCGGTCATATCGCATATGACCGACTAATATCAATAGTAACAACTTATCGAATCAACACTTGATCCGATAACCCGGCTATATCGCATATAACCGATCAATATCACAAATCGCGAGAATCGAAAACAATATCACATACTGGTATTATTCTCGGTCCCGCACATATCTCATATGCGCTCCTATTTCGTTTCGCTTGATCCAGGAAACCTCTGTGTAGGACTCTAAAGACTCGTCAATACGCCGGCAGCAGGTGATGATCATATCAAACACCCACAAGCCGCAAGCGGTCTTCTAAACGTAACGGCCACCCGGGTATTGAGCGATCAGAAGATCGACGAGCAAGCCCGCTCACACTCCTGTGAATCCAACCAGTAACAGTTACCGTACAGTCCGGTCTCGTCGTCTGATATGTCGCATATCTTGCCTAGGGGTGGTAAACGTCAGACCCCAATAGCTCAATAAGTCGTGTCGATATGAGGTCTATAACAGTTCGAGAAACTACTGGTAACACTTACCAGTAAATCTCAGCAACCCTGGCCAGGGATTTCCGGTTATAGCCAATCGAACACCGTGCAACATCAACTCCCTATACCGGGAGAGACGAATCCCCTCCTATCGCTCATTGCCTCCATGTGATTCGGGACTATACCCAAAAGCCACCGTTTTGCACGCCCTCTTGGACGTGGTAAGATGGAAATCAAAGCACAGTGGGAACCACACAAGACTCTATGACAATCTCGGGTCAACAGACTACTCTGTACCAGTGTCACCAGAGAACTGCCATCTGACGTGAGGTATAATACCATCTGGGAGTTCTCGGCGAGTCCGTCCAGTGTACCCAGTCTCCACTGAGCACCCGTATATCATCTCTGATGTCAAACACCAATGGATATGGGATCATTCATCGCCCATCTGTATGGGTCGAGAAGGTATACGCTAGTCTACTCTGGTATATCGATGCCCCGTCTCGATACACCCACGACTAGGGACCTTGAAGGATGTACTTATGGACTACCATGTCCCCACTAGTATGATCCGCATCATATTCTAGGTAGTCAAGTACACATCCTAAGGGCTTTACCAACATGTAACAGAGACACAAACAGTATACACGTTAAGGTAAAGAGTAACCAGATAGCATACTATCATGTCGAGCAAGAAAGTACTCCCTATATATGTCCCAGCATCCACTACAATATACATCCTATGTATAGTAATGGCCTCTAGGGCATACATATAACTAACACAGATATTGTCACTGACAGGCTCAGTAGGGTGTTAGGATGAGTTCGCTCATCGACGTCCCTTTTGGTCAATACCTGGTAGCCCGTTACGTATAGGCTAATACCTCTGACGCGCTAGTGGTTAAATCCACAACCAAAGTATTGACGAGTCTTTAGAGTCCCCCACAAACAAGTTTCTCAAGTTTCGGGCGAAACGCTGTAGAGGCCGTATGGAGATATGGTAGGGTTCGATCAGATACGTGCGGTATTGCACGGATCATGATCGGACGGGTAATACTAGCGGGCTTTGGTTTAAGCCGGATACTAGTATAGTACAGTGTAGATTTTGTCTCATTACATTTGTATTCGGTCGGAATACAAATGCGGGTATGTATATACAGTAGCGGGGTTTTCCTGTAATTTATTACGGGATCAGTTTTATGAAGTTGCCAGTTTGCTTTCTGTTTCGGCCATTTTCCTTTGTATCTATCCTTGGCTGAAAATTGGTGGAGGAGGGCTTATTTGCAAGCATGCAAATTTGATTAGTGGAGGGTGTTATTTGCATATTGTTGTATCATGATAATTCTACCACCATTTGACTTCTTCTTTTCATCATGGCATGACTTTTGGAGTAATCATGGTTGTTGATGATTAGGTTTTGGAGTGAGGTTCTTATTTGTGATCATTGTTTTATCATCATTACCCCTTTTCTCTCTCTTTGATGATTGACTCACTCACTCACCTCATTCATACACTCTCCCCTCTCATTCGCTCAATGAGCCATGGCCGGCCAAGTATAGTGGGCTGTCCAAAATTTGTATGGGAATTTTTGTTCTTTTCATACTACAAAAATTCCCAAGTTCAACCACAAAAGGTTCACATCTCATTCCTCCACCAAAAGGCAACTTCTAGCAACCGTTTAAGACATAGAGCACTACACTCATTCTACAGCTCTTCTTGGGCACGTCGGCTCGCCAACTTCGTGCCCGAGTTGCCTCGGTCCAGAGGTGGGAGCCCGTAAAAGAACCCGGCGATGTGGTGCCCTTCCGATGAGGAGATGAAGACCGGAGATTCCGCGGGGAGATCGGGACGACGACGAGAAGACCGAAGGACACGGATCGCTCGGTATATCTCTCTACCCCTTCTCTAGTTAGCTAGGACTATGTTAATGGCCCGATCCGGGATTTTTTGTGGGCGGTGGTGCCGGTTTACATGTTCGTAAAATTATCGTTTCCGCATTACGGCGTCGGATTGACGGCCGGGGCGCCGCCGTGCACTTACATGGTATCAGAGCCTGGCCATTAACCTAGTCTAGCTTGGTCTAACGTGTTTACATTTCCGATCGAACCAAAATCCTAAAACCGTATTTTCATGTACATCTGTTCTCTATCGATTTTGTTTTGGCTCAGAATTTTTTTTAAAGTGTTGCAGAATGATGTGCAGGGAATTCTAAGACTTCTGTAGAAATTTTATCACGTGAACACACTATCCTACCGCGGAACCGTGGCCAAACCCATGCTTGGGCCGCAGTTCCGCCGCAGTCTTTACTGTTCAGTGCATCAAGTTTCTACAGAGAGCTTCTGAGTTGAAAATAGGGTTTTTGGAATATTATTTTTGGGCCCAGAATTTCTTTGAGTGCTACAGTAGTGCTTGGGGCCTACTTGGTAAAATTTGATCGATCGAAAATTTTAAATATGTTAGTTCACAGTATTTACATTATATCTGCGACCGTGAATGTCACTTGATCGGTAAATCCTGTCTAACTGCGATAGCCCGGTTAGACGGATTTGCGAACGTGACATTCACGTTGATGTTCTGTGTTGTGCGGTGATGTTGTGGATTGGTCGTGGGGGATATCCTGGATGCAATGTTAGTACAGTTTTTGTTGTATTATGTACATTTGATATTGCGGGGCGAGCGTCCGATATGTGGACTGCCGTCACTGCCTGTTTGTATATTATTCTTTTGGGGCACGACCGGGGTGAGGTCGATATACCCGTTGTATGTATATTTTACTTTCTGTACTATGATTACCCCAAGGAGGGGTGCACGGATAGCCGGGTTCTATAGGGCAACGAGCCTACATCTCATGGCATTGAGACGGAGGGGGCTTTACTCTAGAATTGGCGGGCTATTCGCCGCACTCGTAGGGGGTACAGGTTGACCCAGGAAGGGTGCCCAAGTTACCGGATTCCGTGAAGTGCTGGGTGGTCCATTCACGTTGCTGAAAGGGGCTGCCTCGCTTCAGGTTTTGGCGGGTAACTTGCCGCGCCCGTAGGGGTCTAGGATTTCATTGCACAGGTTATCCACACGACCAGGGGAACGTCGGGTTTCAGTAGCGGCTCTATGAAACCCGGGGATCCCAGATATCTGTATTGTTCTGTGATGCTTATTACATTTCTGTGATGTTGCATTTTATCACGCCTTGAGCGAAATATTATATATTGATATATATACTAGTAGATGTTGTATATGTTTTGCATCCGCGCTAGTCCAGTCCCCGCTCTGTCGTTAGTTAAGTAACCTAACGGGTAATGACGGGACCCAGTGGCGAATGCGGATGGCATATACGTACATCAATATTTTCATTCTTTATTGGTGTGAT
The DNA here is from genome assembly GCA_030015575.1 of Agapanthus africanus. NCBI lineage: Eukaryota > Viridiplantae > Streptophyta > Magnoliopsida > Asparagales > Amaryllidaceae > Agapanthus > Agapanthus africanus. The sequence goes on along the minus strand of JASDDO010000012.1, from coordinate 384,895,153 downwards.
CAATTGATGGGACTGCGTTGATTCGGATCAATGCAAGCCAAACAAACCTTTTCTGAAGTTGTTGGAACAATTTTCAAAAAGCTGTTATTGTAAGGACGTTCACTTTTGCTTTGCACAATGGTATTCGGTTATGAATATCCAGCACCTCAGTCGACGAGGCAAGGGCCAAGATCCCTTCACCGGGAGTGACCCCTTGGACAGAAGTTTGCGTCAGCGTAATAACTTCACTATAGCTGATTACTTTTGCTTTGCATCGTGGTATTCAGTTGGAATATCCTGCACCTCATTCTACGGGGAAAGAGCCGAGATCCCTTCACCGGGAGTGACCTCTTTAGCAAAGGTTTTCGTCACTATATTTTTTTAAAGCTATCCGGTTCCTTCAATGATATCAAGTTTATTACGTTAAAGGTTTTCGCCAGAAACCATTCGTAGCACTCCGTCGTTTCATATGAATAGTCAATAAGTATTCAAGCTGTGTATGTTGGCCAAAGTCAAGGCACAGTGATTGGTAGCTATTGGGTATTCATATGCAGCATAGATAGATGCGTTGGTTTGGAACAGTCGTACTACTATTTTGGCCAAAGTCAAGGGTATATACGGGTGGGTTCAAATTAACCTGGAGAATGACGGGTAGAACTTGACATGTGACTTATGATATGTTGGCCAAAGTCAAGGTCATAAGAGCATGGGGTAAAAATCCACATCGGGAGTTTCTAAAGAAACTGAAACTTGCCAGACATGCGCATACCTTCTGGAGTGTGATAACGTGAGCGGATTCCGTCACGTTATAATGCGATGATAGTTGGATCCCGATTCCCACTGATGAGTTGGTTTACTCCTCGGTTGATCCCGACTAATTCTTCTTTCAGGTTTGGAGGAGAATTTGACGGTGCAGTGGGAGGTTTCCAGATTAGATAAATTGGAAACCATTCTGATCTAGGTTAGAGTGCACGCTGAGTGTTTCTTTTCTCTCTCTCTTTGGCAGCGACCATTGACCCGACCCTAAGACTATGACTCAGTGACCAATATTAACCGAACCTTCTAAAACACTGGCTTTTGGATTGTCAGAGTTGCAAACCTTATTGCCACTCCTACATTTACCCTTTTCTCCAGGACACCCCGTATTACTACGAACGTCCACTTCCATTGGACAAAACCATCGTATGGTTATATACGAATTCGAAGGAATTTATTCGGGGATGGTTTCCGGTTCTGGAGAAAACGAATAAGACTATTCAGTTGTCTTTTCCTTTTACCTTCTCTCAGGTTGCGAGTACTCTTTGGTTTAGGAGATAGTACACCTATTACGCAAATTGGATAGTCTTCTTCCAAACCTTAGGCTGGTGCCGAATAGTGGGGAATGAAGAAAACCAATTAGCCTAACGATGGTGTACAGAAGGTATTAAGTAAAGACATATCAAGGGATTAGTTAGAGAGCAAAGTAAATTGCGACAGATATTCACGACCAAACCAAGTATTTCTTCGCCAATCCTAAATCACCTTTGTAATTCTACAGGACACTCTGTATCACTACGAAGATCTATAGTTTATTGGATACTCCATCGTATGGTTATATACGAACTCGAAAGGAACTTGTTCCAGTTCGGGGATGGATTCTGGTTCAGGAGAAATAGGAATAAGGTTTATTCGGTCATCTTTTATCTTCATCTTCTCTCGCATTGAGAATGCTCCTAGGATCAGGACAGTACACCCATTATGCTTATTGGATAGTCTTCTTCCAAACCATAGGCTGGTGTCGAACGGTAGGGAAGGAAGAATACCATTTGGCCTAAAGGGGTGTACAGAAGATAATGACTAAAGACATATAAAGGGATTTGGAAAGATGGCAAAGAATTACACGGTTACAGTTGTGAATCTGGATAATGGAAGAGGCATTACTAGGAATACCGGGATACCCCATCGAAACATTTCAATGTTTCAGTTTCACTGTGTATTGTTAAAAGAAAACTGATTTCCCAATTATTCCTTACTCCAGGGTATGTATTTACCAGGTATGATTCTCACATCTGTATGGTTTTACAGATGATGAGTGGGAGTAAGTTATTGGTAATTAGGTGATCATCCTCATTATATCGGGATTCGTTGTAATTGGTGATATTTGAGCAAATCGCCTGGGTTGTTTGCCGGACAGCAAGTATTTGGTTTTGAATATCCGTTGCAATGCACCAATTTCGAATTGATATATCTGTACGTCTATTTTTATAGAGTGAGATATAACTTTTTGAAATTATGTCTATGACATTTACCTATATCAGTTGATGGTTAGATAAGGAGCATTAAACAGCGGTGTAATTCTTCTTAACCATAAGTACAGTTTTCAACCTGCGACACATAGAGAGTGAGTTATTAGACTCAAGGGACTTATACAGAGTATTGTATGTTGTCCAGTGTCCATTAGGACATAGGGGTTAGTCCTCGTACTATATTCGGTTTACTTATGACTTCCTATTTTTTAGACTGGTGTTTCGTGGAAACACAGGGTCCGAATTTTGAGAAGTTATAGGTATATGAATGAAGTAGAGAACCAGGTATTGCAAGTATCGGGATTCTTCAAAGTGATCGAAGATGTAGATACTTGTGTATGGTATTCAGTTGATAGTAATGATTAAGAGAACTTTCTTCTTTTTCAGATTACTCGTAATTGGAAGCGTTCCTAAGTTGAGTAACGCTGATAGGCCTCCTTCCATTTAGTTAACATGCACTGGAGACAGCTGCATTATTTGAATCTGGTTCAATTAAATCAATGCCACTGGTTCTATATTGGATATAGAACAGTTCATATCTTAACGATGTTAAGGTACGGGGAGTTGCCCGGCTTATGCTTAAAACCAGACTCTGGATAACTCAAGGCATGTTTCTGTAATGGCTGTTTGTGGGTTGACCCAGGCTATGACGAGGGTTGACTTTCTACCATCTGGAAGATCAATAGTGATATTGTTCTAGACTTGCCACAGTTTTAATAAAAATGGATTTTTTAACAGTAGTGGGAGTATAGTAGAACTAGAAGTGATTCCAGAACCGCAAACGATTACTGAAGATTTGATAAGAACCTAAAGATTCAATCTGGTTTGACATTCCATTAGCCACTCCGCAGATATGGTGGGTAACCTCAGGCATTCGAGGGGTACTTCGGTATGCTCAAGGACGGTGGAAGGGAGGTTCTTGTTTACCCAGACATGCCAATGCTGTTGTTCCAGACTGTGAGACCCGGCAGGAGGATGAGTATAGCGTCGTTCCAAACTAGCTTTATAAGTGTACGTGTATATGACTCTGTCAGAGGGTTTCCGTAGTCAGTGGGAGCAGCGGAAGTATTGGTGGACAAGTGGCTTATGTCTATTTATTGACTAAAGCAGATATAGCGGAGATAGATCATCTATTTCTGATGTGACAGTCATAGGTTTGACTTCATCAGAACAGGAGATGGATCTGTTAAGAAGATAGTAGGGTGTGATGTCCTGGTATTTGGATGACATACACAGAGTAGGAAGTGAAATTCCTATACTACGATCGGTTATACTTTTGTTGTCACACAGTGGTTTCTCCACATGGGACTTGGACATTATATCGGACATTCTGGTTACCGGATCTATGGTTTTAGATCTAGATTTTGGTAGTTTCCCAATCAGGGTACTTAGACAGCATTCTAGAGGTGCTTTAGAATGGATGACTCTCGGCATGGTTGTGTACCTGCAGGTGATGGAGTCACCCTCTCTTAAGGTGTCTTACAGACTGAAGGGGAGAGGGATGTGCATAATTGGCAGATCACTTGCTCAGGCAATTGAGTCAATCATGAGATGTCAAGTACCACACCAGATGTTGTTTTTGCACTTGATGCAATAAGTTGACATTGATCCAATCCTAGAGAAACAGTCGGAAGCAGTTTTAGAACATAAGTGGATGTTCTAGGGATATGATAATGACAGCCTCATTCGGGAGACAGTTATCATTCCAGGCTTCCAAGGTGACCTGGATGACAGATTGGTTGTCAGAGTTATAGTTTTCCCTCTGACGATGGGCAGTGTTTTGGATAGGTGGTCCAGGCGGACACTGAGGGAGGCATGACGCAGGATACTGATTAAGTTCAGTTGTCGATACAGTCTAAGAAGTTTGGATTTGGAGTTCATTTATGAGCTAGGTCCCATCAACATCCAGACACATTCTAAGACAGGTATTGCTCATTTCGGGAGATGGCATTCTTCGCGAACTTGAGATATAGAGAGACATAGAAAGAAACATCAAGGCGGATCCACTCACTGAGGCCATTCCTCGAACGTAATAGTTTCGCAAACGTGTTTTGTGAGACTGATTAGTAGAGGAGTTGGGTGTTCGGTATCACACGGGCTGTGAGTATGCGACATCGCAATAATTAGCCTTGATTGCAAGTGGGAGATAGTTCCCTCAGAGTCAATTATTAGATCACAGGCACGTGATTGCAATGATTGAGGGAGGACCTATCCCGGTAGGACAGTCTTACTCATGATGATAGTATACTATCTGGTTGACCTTTATCATCGTATACTGCCTCAGGTGACCTAACAGGTCACTATTGCATGTTGGTAGAGCACCTAGGATTCTTGCTTGACTGCCAGCAGTATGAGGGCGATCATATACGTGGGAGCTGGTAGTCTATAAGAGCATCCTTAAAAGGTCCCTAGTCGTGGGAGTTTCGAGACAGGGCATCAATACTCCAGAGTAGACTAGTGTATACAGTCGAGACCCCGACGAGCGGCGGTGGCCGGTCTCACAAGCCACTGGTGTCAGTTGGTTCACCTAAGATGTATACAGGTGCTCATTGGGTTATAAGTATACCGGACAGGACTCGCTGGGAACATGCTAGTTGGTCTTATACCTGATGTCAGATAGCAGTTCCCTGGTGACATGTGTACAGGTTAGTTCATCGACCTGACATCGTCATTTGTCTCGTGTGAGTTCCCACTGTGCTTTGATTATTACCCTACCACGGCTCAAAGAAGTCGTGCAAACAGATTTTAGTTGGGTACAGTCCTGAGCCACATGGAGGCAGTGAGCGGATCTGCAGGGGTTCGTCTCTCCCGGTATTGGGGGTGAGGTCGCGCTGTGTCTAGGAGAGCCATTACACAAAGCCCTCGGCCGAGGCAGGAGATTTACTGGTAGGTATTCCAATAGTATCTCAGGGTGTTCTGGGCTACACTCTGACACGACTTGTACCGCTTTTGTGGGTCTGACTTTTACCAACCCCCTAGGCCCGCCATGCGATACTCATAGACGAACAGACCGGACTGTACGGATATTGTCACTGACAGGCTCAGTAGGGTGTTAGGATGAGTTCGCTCATCGACGTCCCTTTTGGTCAATACCTGGTAGCCCGTTACGTATAGGCTAATACCTTTGACGCGCTAGTGGTTAAATCCACAACCAAATTATTGAAGAGTCTTTAGAGTCCCCCACAAACCAGTTTCTCAAGTTTCGGGCGAAACGCTGTAGAGGCCGTATGGAGATATGGCAGGGTTCGATCAGATACGTGCGGTATTGCATAGATCATGATCGGACGGGTAATACTAGCGGGCTTTGGTTTAAGCAGGATACTAGTATAGTACAGTGTAGATTTTATCTCATTGCATTTGTATTCGGTCGGAATACAAATGCGGGTATGTATATACAGTAGCGGGGTTTTCCTGTAATTTATTACGAGATCAGTTTTATGAAGTTGCCAGTTTGCTTTCCGTTCCGGCCATTTTCCTTTGTATCTATCCTTGGCTGAAAATTGGTGGAGGAGGGCTTATTTGCAAGCATGCAAATTTGATTAGTGGAGGGTGTTATTTGCATATTGTTGTATCATGATAATTCTACCACCATTTGACTTCATCTTTTCATCATGGCATGACTTTTAGAGTAATCATGGTTGTTGATGATTAGGTTTTGGAGTGAGGTTCTTATTTGTGATCATTGTTTTATCATCATTACCCTTTTTCTCTCTCTTTGATGATTGACTCACTCACTCACCTCATTCATACACTCTCCCCTCTCATTCTCTCAATGAGCCATGGCCGGCCAAGTATAGTGGGCTGTCCAAATTTTGTATGGGGAATTTTTGTTCTTTTCATACTACAAAAATTCCCAAGTTCATCCACAAAAGGTTCACATCTCATTCCTCCACCAAAAGGTAACTTCTAGCAACCTTTTGAGACATAGAGCACTACACTCATTCTATAGCACTTCTTGGGCACGTCGGCTCGCCAACTTCGTGCCCGAGTTGCCTCGGTCCAGAGGTGGAAGCCCGTAAAAGAACCCGGCGATATGGTGCCCTTCCGACGAAGAGATGAAGACCGGAGATTCCGCGGGGAGATCGGGACGACGACGAGAAGACCGAAGGACACGGATCGCTCGGTATATCTCTCTACCCCTTCTCTAATTAGCTAGGACTATGTTAATGGCCCGATCTGGGATTTTTGTGCGCGGTGGTGCCGGTTTACATGTTCGTAAAACTATCATTTCCGCATTACGGCGTCGGATTGACGGCTGGGGCGCCGCCGTGCACTTACACTATTTAGCCGACATGGATCAAAAGCACCTATTTATTTGTAATATGATTAAGAATGGGTGATATAATAATGCAAAATTCTGATATGAACAAATACCCCCAAACATATCTTTTGCTCATCCCGAGCAAAGCCAATTTTATTCTCAACAATATCCTAACCTCACTTTCGCAGGGAATCGCGATTGCACTGAGCTCGTGCAACAAGCCGTTAAACCTCTAGGTGTCCCTAGTAGGAGGAGTGTTGTCTCCTGAGGGTTTTCAGCGGATACTACCCACAAAATCCGATCAATTTGGCATGTTGACTTTCATTCTTTAATTCGGTATTCTAGCAAGAAATTCTATCATCTTTAACTTAGAAATCATCAACCCGTATTTTTCATACTCACTTATCATTTAACTTAAGATCGTATATGTTCTGCAAATTTATTAAGCTTTCAGCATCTTTTGAATTTTCCTTCTAAGGTTCCATCTCAACTTATGAATTTTTATCATCTCTACTGAAGGTGGAAGCCCTATATTTCATTCCTATCTCTCATCCAAACCCCAATCATATACCCCTACGTGTGTGTATGCATCACCCCTACACTTGGAAATTCAATTCTAGTTATCATACTCTTGTCCATCGTCCAAAATACTTTTAGTTGGTGAATTTTAGATGAAATTTGCTCACACATCCTTCATGCGACCGTTAATACTTCTTGAGGTACTAACGACCGATTACAAAATGTGTTCGCGCATTAAATCGTAATTCCTCGTCTTGTAATACCTAAGGCTTTAGCAGTAACTCCCAAACCAGTTGGTCTAAGGCACTAGGTGATAAAGCACCCTCGCTATATATATTTTTTAATTATGCAGCCTCAAGTGATTAAAAAACCGGTGTTCATTTTTTTTAAATCTCTTTATTCACAGTTGTACTTTTTATTTTATTTTCCTTCATATCAAGGATTTTAGACAAGAGCATTTCAAGGTATCCTCTACTATTCCAAGTTTCAAGATGTGTGTTTGTGTAAGTTGTAGAGTATATATATTCAGAATTTAGACTTAAGGTTCAGAATTATTTTTCAAACTTACACTTCAAATAAAAATTCAACACTCTTCCCTTATTTTGACTTAGCCCAAGAACTGAACTCAAATTTGCCTATTTCTAAATAAACTACGAGGACATATATTTTCTATAGTTAAACTTTAAGAAAGGTTATTTTTAGGATTTTTAATTTACTAAGTTTAGGATCTAGTTTTTCCTTACTATTCAACCGTCATGTTGAACTTAAATCAAATATTGCCAAAATTGAATTTTTCAATTTTTATAATTTTTAAAGTTTTTTCCCTTTCTTATTTGATTTGATTTTATTTTTTTTTTATTTTTAATTTTTTATATTTTTTTATAAAGATGCAATGCAGAATTAAACATGCAAAGAAAGAGAAAACTAATATGTACAAAAAATTAAAATATGCAAATGCAAAGATAACTATTTACAAACCACCTCCACCTCCAAACTTATCAAAAGCAGTGCCCTCACTGCTCATGTCCTCGTTGTCCCCTCGAACGTGAACGTGAACGTTCCTCTCTCGCCAGCAGGGTGGCCATGTCGTGCTCTATCTCTGTCACTCGATGATCCAGGTTGGTCACCATTCCTACCAATCTGTCAATCCCCCTAACGGCTTTCCTAAGTAATCGTGCATATGCTGTAGGGGTAAGCTCTTCCTCGCTCGCGGTCGAGCTGGAGCTGGGTGTCTTGGCGGGTACGTCCTCGGCCGGCTCAGTGCGCGACCATACGTCATTTAAACGTGTGTAGGACGTCGATACGCCCTCAATAAGAGGACTAATAGGGACCCCTCCATGCATATAAAACTCAAATTCCTCCACAGGGAGGAAATTGCGACACAGTTGTGTCACCAACATAGGGCATGGGTAATTGGCAGCCCATTTGCCCGCACCAATCGAGTGAAGTAAGACCGTGCACATATCGTAGCTTGGGTTTCTAGTCATCAAAGTGTGCACGATATGAAGTGATGGTGTGAAAAATTTCGTATTGTGCGAACTACCAAAAATGTTATTTTGTGCCCAACGGCATACAGTTAAGACATTTGCAAAGAGGGTTCTAGATTGGATGCCCTTTCTTAGCTCCCTCGAACAGTCATTACCCATCAAGGGTAGGTAATCCTCGAATTGGAGGGGTTGGTCATGAGTAAGTAGTCTAGGAATCAAGGTGACTTCATGGATGAAGTCCCTATCAATGTTTATCTCCCTATCCGCCCAAATTAATCTAATATATCCGTTTTGGGAGAGGCAACCTTCCTCCATACACTCGTAAAAACGGGTGACAAGATCCGGAAGTGTGAAGGCATTGAGATGGTTAAAAATTAAAAAGTTCCACCCTCGCCTTGTGATCTCATCACCAAAATAACTCCCAAAGACCGTGTGTGCAAACATTTGAGAAAAAACTTTTTCTAACTGCATAGTTAGTGCCATTACAGAGAGTGCGGATCTTCTAAAAATTTTAACAGATAGGACAAAGAGATGCAAACCTCCTCTGAAAGATTCAGAGGGAGAAGACACCAAGATGCGGCGGATGCGCGGCTGAATGGGGGCTTTGGCGGCGGAAGCGCGGCGCACTGGAAGGATCTGCTTGCTCCGGCTGCTGCGGCGGCTAGGGTTTGCAGAGAGGAGTATTTTAGCATTTGGTAAAATGCAGAGAGGGTTCGGGTTGTATTTATAGGGGGAGTTTTGGTTATTTGAAAAAAGGACCTCTTAAAAAGAGGAATTTATTTGTAAATAAAAAATTTATTTTTTTTCTTCTTTATTAAAACTGAAAAATTCCAAAAGTACCCCCGAAAATTTTGAATTTTTTTATTTGATTATATATATATTTTTTTATATTATATTAAAAAAATTCATTTTTATTTTATATATAATTTACAAGTGTGACATACCCCCAAACTTACGGTTGGCTCATAATTTTGTAAAAAATCATTTTCTGTCAAGAGCCAAACTATTCTCCTTCAATACTTACGGTTGGTTCACTAAGTTGCTGATCAATGCCAAGCTCTGCAAATACCAAAAGTTAACACCAACCATTCGAACAATTTATCAATGAAACACACCAGTTGGTGGAAGAATATGTTGTATAGGGTTAGGAAGAAGTGGGGAAGAGATAAGTGGTGTGAAAGAAAGGGTTTGCATCTCAATTTGAAGAGACGACACAGTGATTGTGACGATGGATTACTCGTATTTTTTTGATTGTCAAGAAGAAGGGGCAGAGGCTCAATTTCTTTTTGGAGTTGATTCATCTCAACACCTGCGTTTGCTAAAAAGGCGAGCTCATCAGCGAAAATTTTCTCAAAGCTTTCATCGATACCCCGAAGAATAATGTCATCAGAAAGAGTGGAATGATCTCTAGACTCCATGAAAGATTCATCATCAGCGTTAGATGTTGACCCGGACCACTCAATGGAAGAGTCCGTATGTGTATAATACATAGTTGGGTCAAATAACGTATGAAAAGAGTCTAGATCAGTATCCTGAAGCTGATCTAATTCGCTGCTGTCGACATCAGTTAATTCGACAGAACACGCATGAGCAGAAGGTTCGGAGGGTACACTTCCCAACTTGTAAATGTTAAACTCACTTGACATTTTCCCGAAGGATAGAGTCATAGAGCCGATACGACAGTTGATTACAGCATTGGAAGTAGCCAAAAAGGGTCGACCGAGGATCGCCGGAATTTGGTTCCGTGGGTTAGCTACAGGATGTGTGTCCATAACAATGAAATCAACGCGGAATATGAATTCCCCTACTTTAATCAACTCATCCTCTAACTCACCCCTAGGATGGGTGATGGATCGGTCGGCCATTTGGAGAGTACAATGTGTGAGTTTCAGCTCTCCAACGCCTAATTCCTTATATACTAAATAGGGAAGCAGGTTAACACTGGCACCAAGATCTAAAAGTGCGCGGTTGATGTTCTTATCCCCAATAGTTATTGAAATCATAGGACAGCCGGGGTCATTTCGTTTTTGAGGTAAAGGTTGGGTAAGAGCATCACTTACTGCACTAGCCAAGAAAATTTTCTTAGGTACCTGTGATTTCCTCTTCTTGGTGCATAAGTCCTTCAAGATTTTAGCGTAAGAAGGGACTTGTTGGATGGCATCCAAGAGGGGAATGTTAATGCTAACCTGTTTAAATAACTCCACAATCTTCTCCATTTGTGGAGTTTGTTTATGGATCTCAACCTGTTTGGAAATGGAATATTTTGAAAATTGGTTGAGTCCAATATTTGTGGAGGAGATTGTGGAGTAGTAGAAGAATTAGTGCCTTGTGAAGAATGGAGAAATGGCTCTGAAGACGAAGAAGATGAAGATGAAGATGTAGAAGAAGAAGAAGAAGCGGCGACCGGGGTGTCATCATCAGTGCCCACATTATTGTGCAACATCCTTCCAGATCTCAATGTCGTCACGGCACTCACATTATGGTTTTGTTGTTCATGAGCAACATGTGCATTTTGTGGGTGACCGGGATTTGGCAGTGGTTGAGATGGAAGCTTCCCCTTCTCTCGCTCGCTTAAAGCAGCATTCAGTTGTGCAATTTAGGCTTCAATGGTTTTGATGCTTTGCCCATGTGATGCATTGTGTTGCACCAAAGACTGAATGGAAAACTGGATGTTGGCGGATGATTGAGTTGATTGTTTTAAAAACGCATCCAGACTTCGTTCTAGCGAGGAAAACTTATCGTTATTTGGCTGAACAAAATTGTTTTGAGGAAAAGTGTTGTTTGGTGCAAAATTGTTCATTTGATTTTGGTAAGGTTAGGGTTGGAAAGGTTGCTGATATTGAGTATGTTGAGGAGCTTGTTGTTGTGGAGGAGGCCTCTGAAAATTATTGTTGCCTTGGAATTGTTGTTGATTTTGATTCCAAGAAAAATTGGGGTGGTTCCTCCATCCAGGATTGTAAGTTGAAGAGTATGGATCATTTCTTTGTCTTTGCTGAAAGGCTGCATTGATTTGATCCTGTCCTTGAGCAGGTAGGTTGTAAGGACACTCTTCAGTAAGATGTGATGGATCCGAACAACAAGCGCATATAGTACGAGTGGGTAAAGCAGGGGCAGGAGAAGGCGATGAGAATTTGCTCTCAATTGCCTCTAGTTTTTTCGTGATTGCAGCCATTTCGGCCTTCATTGCAATCGATATATCAAGTTGATGAATGCCTGCCCTAGACTGACCGGAAGAAGTAGATGAAGTGGACGAAGTGGTCAGTCTAGTGCTTTCCCACTGAAGTGTTTGTTCAGCAAGATCGTCGAGAAATTGCCAAGCTTCCTCGTCAGATTTGGTTAGGAAGTGACCTTGACAAATGGTTTCCAGCAACTGCTTAGTTGCTGGGTTCAGTCCTTCATATAAAGTTTGGCAAAGTTGCCATCTCTCAATACCATGATGAGGGCACTGAACAAGAAGGTCTTTGAATCTTTCGAAACACTTCCAAAAAGGTTCGGAAGGAAGCTGGGAAAATTGGTTAATTTCATTACGAATTCTCGCGGTCTTGTGATGTGGGTAAAACTTTTTAAGAAAAGCTTTAACAAACTCTTCCCAACTGTTTATGGAATGTGATGCTGTACTATATAGCCACTTTTCATCTAGGTCACATAGAGTGAAGGGAATGACTCGTAGCCTTATAGTATCATCGGACAATTGGGTGGTCTTCATCATTGCACAAACATTCTGGAATTTGTTAATGAAGATATAGGCATCTTCGGATTCCAGCCTGTGAAATTTGGGCAACATATTGATGAAGTGGGGCTTAATTTCAAACTTATCCCCATTTGCCAGCGGGAGTGAAAGACATGTAAGAAGTGCGGAGCGGGTGGGATAGAAACGATCCTAGAGCGCAATTCGCTGCGGCGCTTCAACAGGAGGGTGTTGCGGGTTATTCGCACCCAGTTGAGGTGGAATCAGTCCCGAGGTAGGTAAAGGGTTGTTAGGATTGAATCCTGACATCTCTTTAGAAGACGATGAATGTGAGGATGAAGATGAAAAAGAAGTGGAGGGAGTTTCGACTTCGGAGTCGAACGCGTCGTCAGTAGCGACTAACGAGACACGGACTAAACGGACGCTAGTGTCCCTAGTCCAACCGGACATACACTAAACGAGTTTAAGTGTAGTCAAAAAGCAGAATGTGAGGGTAAGAAAACGTCAATGGGGAAGTGTGAATGAAGAGTGGGTGCAATGGAATTCGAGCAACAAATAGCAAGTTTTTATAAAAAATTATTGTTTTTTTTATAATGATTTGTGTGCAAAGATTTGTACGAAATTAATTTCAATCAACTACAGTTAAACATGCACAATCAAGCCTAGATCTAGGGTCTCCTAAGTCAATTAGACTACTCCTAACTGGTCCAAAGCGACAAGTTGTGAGATATCCCTCAAATCGCCTCTTCAGCGCCAATTGTGGCCAGGTAAGAACAAGTGAAGAAAAGAGGGTTTCGCTCACGAATCACCGTGAGACAGGCCTTTTAAAGTTACCTTTCTCACTTGTCTAGCCTAGGCACCACAAAGTCAGGTTTAGTTAAACGACTGAATGCCCACAACCTTCCTCTGTCCTAATGAGCGCGACAGTCCTTAATTGGCTGAGTCTAGATATTTTTTAATTAGCTCAATGGTTGATGCATATGATTTTTGTGATTTTTGGGGTCTTAGGAAGGGTAGTGAAATTCCCCACCCAATCTTGATTGGTGTTATAGCCTCTTAGATTCAATTTTAAAAATGCAAAGCAGTAACACACAAAATCTAAAACACTTGCCAAAAAAAAATTCTTTTTAGTTGCGGCGCAAAGAATCCTGCACAAAATGATTTATTGGAGAGAGAGAAGAAGTTTTGCGCAAAGAACCCAGCAGGAAAAATTTTCAGTGGAGTGCAGAGGGTAGGAGAGAAGAAAAAATACTTACAGAGAGATTTTGAGTGCTGACGTCAGTAATATGCCCGCGGTTCCGCAGTCAAATCCCTACTTTAGCCGCAGTTCCGCGGTGGTTCAGTTGGATCAGGCCGTCAAAACTTCCCTGTGTGCTGTTGTAGTTCTCCTCTGTTTGTTCAGATCTTCTATTTCTTGATTTTTTCACTGGGATTTTTCCAGATCCGAATCAATCCGTCCTCTTTTCCTACACAATTCGCACAAAAACGATCAAAAATAACAAGATGATTTGTTTTTTATGTATTTTTTTTTCAATTTTGATATTTTTCACTTTCAATTAACCCGAAATTACAAAAAAAAAAATAACTACCGTTTCCCCGGCAACGGCGCCATTTGATTGTTCACGTTTTTGCGTGTGCATTTTAAAATTAAAGATACCGCAATCAAGACGGTGTCGCATGGTAGCTAGCCAGTTGAGAAATGGTGTTCTTTCTTTAAGTTCTAACGAGTTAAGTCCTATTTTTAGTAGGTGTGGTTTTAAAATCTAAGAATGAGATTAAAATTGATTAAAAGTCTTGCTAGGGTTAGGACTAGGTTAGTTTGGAAAATGGATTCTACTCACTGCTTTCTTTGCCGTAGTTAAGAATATAGGTGTTAGGGTAATAGTCAACAAAGGGGATTAGCACGACTAGGAAGAAACTTAGTTTTCTTCCTTTTGGTCCATGTCCGTCCTTTCTTAACTCTTAGCCCTAACCTCTATTTAAATCAACCACAACCGGTCTAACTAGGGAATCACCGCTATCTTGTGGGATAGGGTGCCGTAGTGAGCGTTGTGTGATTCATTTAAATAGAGTCCGTATTTATTAAAATTATAGAGGCAAGGAAAGGAGTGAGAGAGATTTCGTTCTCTCAAATCTTCCCGATCCTAACCCTAACAATTGAGGAATTACTCACTCATTAGGGTATTAACAATAAAATTCATTTTTTTATAAACTTTTATATTAGAAAACTAAATTGCAAATATTAAAAGAACAGATAAAAAATGCAAGAATTAAATTCAGAAAAGGAATGCGAGATAAAAATAAAAATACCTTACTTTATTGATACCTCTTCAACGATTACAATGAAATTAAAATTTAGATCTAGATTTAAAAAGAGGCATACCTAATTAGGCTCTTGGCTTTCCTATTTATAGATAGGAGAAACCCTAGGTTTTACATTTGATCCACACTTGAAATTACAAGACTACCCTAAGAAAGCCGGGTCAAAAGACCGACACCCACCGACACGTGCACAGACACATGCACTGCACGGCCGCGGAACCGCGGCAGAATGCCATGTTTTTGTAGGGTTCCTAGGCACGATAATGAGGTCTCACAAGGCATCAACCATGCCAAATTTAAATTTTTTCGGTGCCGAGAAACCCTAATGCGATCGTTGACTAGAGGCAACGGCGAAAACGATAACTAGTTAACAACTTAACTAAGAGTGAACGGAATTACAACCTTTGTAGATCTGGTCCTCCACTTCCTTGGCTCCGTGATGACGTCCCTCCGCTGTACCCATCGGAATCCTAGACTCTTGCGGTGGTTTCATCGGAGAAAAGATCGGGCTAGGTCATCGACTTCGATGCCGAAGATGATCTACGTCGAGGCAACTCAAGATCAAGCTCCAACTTCACCAAGTCATGAAACTTGTGAAGAATACACCCTATACTACTTGGCAAGTGGTAGAGGATGAAGAAATAGGAAGTGGATTCACTTTAGATTTGGATTTCTCACTTGGAATCATCACTTGGAAATTTCTAGCCAATGTTTTCTTTCTTCATCAAGAAGAAGAAGAAAGAAAATGAAAAAGAATGAATTAATTAAAATAGAAAAACAAGTGATGGTTATCATAATGCAACCATGTGTGAGTTAACAAGTGTAGAGAATAAACTAGGGTTAAAGTAAATGGTTAGGGTTAAGGAAAGAAACAAAATGGTCACTTATCCAAAGCTTCATGAAGCTTCAAAGATAAAAAAAACAAACCACTATTTTATTTTATTTTTCCAAAAAGAATAAAGTAAATAAATGAGTAAATGAAAACCCTAATCATAGTTTAAACCAAACATACACCCAAGTTTGCATGTATCATCAAACATGATACAATCAAGTGCACAAAAATATATCACATATACAATGTGCACATCAAGTGAGAAAATCATCTTAATTGAACTAATACTAGTTAATGTAAAGTAATATATCAAATATTTAATTATACATTAAATCAACATTTGATTTAATGATCCGGTCATACTGCATACAACCGACTAATATAAAGTGTATCAATGTATCGAATCAACACTTGATTCGGTAACCCGGCTATATCACATATAACCTGCCGATGATACAAATCGCGAGAATAGAATACAGTATCACATACTGGTATTATTCTCGGTCCCGCACATATCTCATATGCGCTCCTATTTCGTTTCGCTTGAGCCAGGAAACCTCTGTGTAGGATTCTAAAGACTCGTCAATACGCCGGCAGCAGATGATGATCATATCAAGCACCCACAAGCCGCAAGCGGTCTGCTGAACGTAACGGCCACCCGGGTATTGAGCGATCATAAGATCAAAGAGCAAGCCCGATCACACTCCTGTGAATCCAACCAGTGACACTTACCGTACAGTCCGGTCTTTTCGTCTGATATGTCGCATATCTTGCCTAGGGGTGGTAAACGTCAGACCCCAGTAGCTCGATAAGTCGTGTCGATATGCTGTCTATAACATTTCGAGAAATCACTGGTAACACTTACCAGTAAATCTCAGCAATCCTGGCCAGGGATTTCCAGTTTTAGCCAATCGAACACAGCGCAACATCAACTCCCTATACCGGGAGAGACGAATCCCCTCCTATCGCTCATTGCCTCCATGTGATTCGGGACTGTACCCAAAAGCCACTGTTTTGCACGCCCTCTTGGACGTGGTAAGGTGGAAATCAAAGCACAGTGGGAATCATACAAGAATCTATGACGATCTTGGGTCTACAGACTAACCTGTACCGGTGTCACCAGAGAACTGCCATCTGACGTAAGGTATAATACCATCTGGGAGTTCTCGGCGAGTCCGTCCAGTGTACCCAGCATCCACTGAGCACCCATATATCATCTCTGATGTCAAACACCAATGGATATGGGATCATCCATCGCCCATCTGTATGGGTCGAGAAGGTATACGCTAGTCTACTCTGGTATATCGATGCCCCGTCTCGATACACCCACGACTAGGGACCTTGAAGGATGTACTTATGGACTACCATGTCCCCACTAGTATGATCCGCATCATAGTCCAGGTAGTCAAGTACACATCCTAAGGGCTTTACCAACATGTAACAGAGAGACAATCAGTATACACGTTAAGGTAAAGAGTAACCAGATAGCATACTATCATGTCGAGCAAGAAAGTCCTCCCTATATATGTCCCAGCATCCACTACAATATACATCCTATGTATAGTAATGGCCTCTAGGGCATACATATAACTAACAATCTCCCACTTGCACTAGGGCCATCTGTAGCAGTGGTTGCAGTATCTCATACTCAACCATCCCATAAAAGTCTCTCTCTGGGAATAGGCCTTCGTGAGTGGATTCGCCGTGTTATCCTCTGAGTCTGCTCTCCTAACCTCGATCACCTTGGAGATCAACCATCTCCATGATCAGGTGATACTGCCTTAGAATATATCTAGATCACTGACTGGACGGGCATTCCTTGGCATAAGCCACAACTCCATTGTCACACAATGGGAGGAACTAAGTTCATCTCATGAACTATTATACACCCAGACTGCCTCTTGGTAGCATCTCAAGTAGCGATGTATCCAGCCTTTATCGTCTAGTATGCCACGGTATCTAGCTTGGAACTCTTCCAACATACCGTCCTTTTACTGAGGGTAAAGACAATGCCTGCGACTGACATTCAGTCGTTCTTATCACCTTGGAACCTTTCCAGTGATTCTCCCCATGATCAATTGATACCATTTCACTACTACTAGTGAGTATCCTAACATCCAATTAGATCTATCTCATAGATCCAAAATAAGGATTTAGGAGGTATCACTTTGATCCTATATGGAGAATTCTTGTGATAAGCGGAGATTGACCGAGCGTAGCATAGGAAACTCCTTCCCTATCAAGAGTATGTCATCCACGTACTCTATGAGGATCACAGCCATACTCCCTACTACCTTTTTTGTATATACAAGGTTCATCTACTATTTTGATGATGTCAAACTCTTTGACTAACACATCAAAACAGACGTTCCAACTCCGCGATGCCTGCTTTATCACTTAAAACATCTTGTACACGTTTCCGCTTCTCCCACTGTTTACGAAGCCCTCTGGCTGTGTACTTATAGACGTTCTCTTCTAAATAAATATTTAGAAAAGCAGTCACGACACCCAACCACCAGATATCGTAGTCATGGTATGTAGCCGTGGCAAGTAGGATCTTGATGGACTTTAAGCATAGGCCCCAGAAAAGGTTTCATCATTATCCACGCCTGGTCGATGACGAAAACCTTTAACAAGTCTAGCTTTGAAAGTCTCAACTTTTCCATCTACACTAAGTAATCTTCTCAAGATTTACTTGCTCCTGATGGGGATTTAACCCTTCAGATAAAGCAACCAAACTCCATACTTTGTTGGTGTATAAGGATTCCATCTCAGATCGATAAGCATCCAGCCATTCTTACAGAGTCCCTACTCTTGATGGCCTGCTCGAAACTAGTTGGGTCATCATCTCATGATGCAATCCTCGCTCCCACTGTCATTGAGAAACCGAAGTATCTCTCAGGCAGGTGAGAAACCCTACCAGATCGGCGGAGAGGCTGAAGTTCGTCGGGGACTATTGAATCCTTTGGTTCTGCTAAATCATCAGCTGCAGTTTTGTATAGCTGGAACCTTTCCAGTTCTACAGAACTGACCTTGCCTCGATCTTGTCCAGACATAGGCCGGACAATCCCAAATCTTAACTTACTTAAGAGATAGGCTCTTCCCATACCATATCTTATATGGAGTGGTAGGCACTGATTTGATTTGAACCCTATTCAATAGGTATGCAGCTTCTCAAGCGCATTACTCCCAAAAGGAAATAGGTAACTCAGTAGTACTCATCATAGAGCACACCTTATCATATAGGGTGTGATTGCTCCGCCCCGATATACCACCGTGCTATGGTGTATACGGAGGAGTAATGCTGAGAGAGAATCTCATTCTCCTTTAGAATAATCCAGGATTTTCGTGCTCAAGTATTCTCCTCCTTGACTCATCAAAGAACATAATACTTATACCCGTATTGGTTCTCTACTTCTAACTTATATTCTATGAATATCTCAAAAGCTTCGGACTTATGTTTCAACAGAAACATATGGCTGAATCTTGAGAGATTATCATAGAATGTAATGAAGTACAAAGAACCGGTCCTGGCATATGTAAACAGGGGACCTTACATACATTATCATGTATCAGTCCCAAGAGTTTACTAACTATTTCTCCGTTTCCAATAAAAAGAGCTATGGTCATCTAATCTTTGTGACATGACTGGCAAGTTTCACAAGATGTAAATTCAAACTAATTTAAATATGCATCTAAATGTAACTTCAACCAGTCGGGTCGTATTGATATGACCTAGTCTACAATGTCTCAAGAAGGATTCGTTCATTTCTGAACTCTTCCTCTTTTGTGTGTTCCGTATACTAAGAATTGCAGTTTGATTTAGAACAACAATGCTTTCAGATAATGTGCCTGAACTGATCAACTTTTGATATAGGAAATGTTCAAAATATTGTCCAACAATACAAAATTTTATCATTTCTTTACTAATAAAGAGTCTGATATGATTTTGTATATCAGGTTCGGTATCTAATAACATTTGTTCAGAATCAATGTATTGGTAATACAGGATGACAGTGACCAACAGACTTGGCTGCAACACTTGCATCGTTTTCTGCCTCTTGAAACTTATCACCCGTTCTAAGTCTCTAGCTATCTGTAGCCCTATGTAACAGATTACATATCTGAGATCCTGATCCGGTATCAAATACCCAGGACGTAGAGGATACAGAGAAACAGTTCTTTGTAATGAACACACCCGAAGGAGATGCATCATATGCACTTTCTTCGTTTGGGCGGCACGGGAAATCTGGTATTCCCCAATTTCCTACTCTGTCTTATAACAATTATAAGTTGGAGCGGGACCAACGTTCCCCAGCTCAGTATAACAAGCGGGTTCGGTCAATATCTCCGTATTATTATCTTGATTAAGGCGTGACATGGTCGCTACCTGGAGAGAGAGAGAGAAGAAAACACTCAGCGTATGCTCTTGCAAGATCACATTGGTTATTATTTTATCTAATCAGGATGGCTCCCACTGTTTTTATCAAATCTTCCTTCAAACCCTAAAAGGAAAGACTAGCCGGGATTAATTACACGCTACAAGTTCGCCAATCTTTCAGCCAGGCCAGTGTCGGTACTTTGAGGGAGGTTCCCCGTGCTTTCGCACGGACCTAATTACAGTAAACCTCGTTTTCCCAGAGGCGTAACCCCGTTGACACCTTTCTAGACA
Source organism: Agapanthus africanus (assembly GCA_030015575.1). Lineage (NCBI taxonomy): Eukaryota > Viridiplantae > Streptophyta > Magnoliopsida > Asparagales > Amaryllidaceae > Agapanthus > Agapanthus africanus. Next base: position 384,875,108 of record JASDDO010000012.1, on the reverse strand, counting down.
CCTACTTGATCGGCTAATTGTAATGTGTAAAACTCTCTCAAGAGTAACAATTACTCGCAGTGGGTATCGGGATCCAACTATCTCATAGAAGGTATGCAATCTCATTGCAAATTTCAACACTTGAAATTCCCGATAATTTTGCCCCTAGCGTCCTATGACCTTGACGGAGGCCAAACTACCCATAGTCCGCTAGTCAAGTTCAACCCGTCATTTCCTGGTTGAATTAAACCCACCCGAACGACCCTTGACGGAGGCCAAACAACGCCACACGAATACCCTAATCCAATCGCATCGTATGCTAGCAGATAAGCATTAGTTAGCTACCGTACACTACGCCTTGTCGGAGGCCAAACTACCGCAGCACGAATACTAACTAGTACTTATCTGAAATGACGGAGGGCTACGACAGGTTTTTCTGAAAACCCATTGCGTAATGAACTTGATATCGTTGTAGAATCAAATGATTTTAAAATGGAGTGTTTTTTAGGCTTTTCTAGTTTTGCTAAAGGGGTCACTTCCGGTGAAGGGATCGTCGGCCCTTTCCTCGTCGAAATAGGTGCAGGATATATCATATACATCATTGTGCAAAGCAAAAACTATATAAGCAATCAAAAGACAAACCGAGGGTTGTAGCATCTGCCAGTTATTGCTAAAGGAGTCACTCCCGGTGAAGGGATCTCGGTCCTTTCCTTATCGAATAAGGTGCAGGATGTTCTACAAGGAACACCGAGATGCAAAGCAAGAACTGTAGCTATCTGTTTTTGAAAATTCAATTCCACAACATCTTTAGGTTTCTTTTTCTTTCATTAATCATATTAATGAAGTCCCATCATTTAAGTTACCTAAACATCACAGATAAATACGACGTATACTTATGTCATCCGCATTCGCCTCGATGTCCTCCCCCCCCCCGTGCACCGTTAGGTTAGGTAACTAACGGCAGAGCGGGGCAGGGCTAGCGCGGGTGTAAAACATAAGTAACGCCTATATAATATATCATATATACTATATACAGTATTTATCACAGAACATTAAATGATCACATCACAGATATCGCAGCAGAAGAATCATATGAAATATTGGATATACTAGGATGTCCGTGTTTTCAATACGAGCCAGTTTAAAACACGGATTCCACAGTCGCGATGAATAGCCAAACCCACACCCCTAGACCCCTATGAGAGCGGAAAGCAACCCTACCAATTCTAGAGTTAGGAGACCCGGACTCGACTCCTCGAGTTGGTCTCCCACTGGACTCCAGAACCCGGTTACTTGTGCCCTCCTCCTTGGGTCTATCCTAGTGCAGAAAAGTAAATAATATACAAACGGTGACAGCTTCCGCAACCTGGAAGTGCCCCAATAAAAGAATATTACATACAAGTTTTTACATGAATGAAAATGAAAAACACTCATCTCATATAAAAAAAAACCCGGCTATTCAAACACGACGATTCAATATAACATATCCAGCAACACATAACATCACATGTCATCAACGTAAGTAAACATGCGTATCACAATTGTCGTTGACATATAGCAACGAAACCGGCGATATCACATATTACACTTACGGTCACAGAAAAGAAAGTGTAAAACTACAACAATTAGAATCCACAACCTCCATAGACATCGCATGCCTAATCAAATGAATTACTTAGACATCGCATGCCTAACAATTATAAACCCCGCATTTTAGTCTCAAAATCGAAAACACTTTTCAATACCAAGTCGGGCAATTCAACAAGATTCCCGACATCCTGATCGAATGCTCGTCGCAAACTTCAGTAGACAGCCGCACCCCCGATACCATCGACGAAGTTCACTAAGGCGGAACACCGCTGCCGCGAGCACCCGAACGGATGCTTTCGGCGACGGGGTTCTCCTACAGTCGCTTGGTCGGGGTTATGGGGCGTGGTTATCTATTAAGTTTTATCGGCGAGTATCCGCGTACGCTACGAGATTGCGATGGACTTTTGATCACATCAAAATTCCGTGGCAACCGATCAAGTGAGACTAAACTGCTATGTTTATAACACCCAAATCAGTTATCTCATAACTACTTGTTGATTCCAAATATTGCAGCTCATTCCAGATAAATAGAAAATGTTAAACGTTCCGATCGAACATTCAAACACCCAAGTTTTCCCAAAACAGCTCATCACATAAAACAAGTTTAAAAACATCCAGTTCATGCCACAGTACCAACGGTCCAGCCGTAGAAGGGCCAAGCCAACGCCTCACTTGTGACACGCCGTACTGCCCAAAACCCGAAGGTTCAAAGAGCAGTTCAAGACGGTCACATAATCGAGTTAAGGTTTGTTGTCTTCTAGAGGGTCCATCGCGTTACTTGCACTACTTAGAACGTTATTAAATCTTGGAAAGATCCAACACTTGGAAATTTCCCGACAGGTGAAAAATTAGGTATTTATATCCGGTCGAACTTTTTAACATATTCTAAATTTCCGGAAAAAAACACGAAATTAAAATTTCCGATCGAAAAAACGACTACAAAATAAACCCCAAAATACTCAACACTTGAGTCAGATAACAATACCCATAAAATATCAGGGAATTAAAACAAAACATTACTGTGCAAAATTTAGAGGGTGACGTCACAAAATGGCGGCGGAACCGCCGCACGAGCCATGCTCGTGCCGCGGTTCCGCGGCGCTTTGAGCTCCAAACAGTGTCATTTTGCACAGTTATTCTTATAATTTCCTGCTATTTTTTTAGGCATTTTTGATTCGGAAAAAACCCAGATTTTAAAAAATGTACAGAGAGGGTTTTATTTTGTCGATTCCGGGTTCGATCGGGGTTTTAACTTCGTTAACACATCGCCTAATGCTCTAGCTAGGCTCTGATACCACTGTAGGGTTCCTAGGCACGATAATGTGGTCTCACAAGGCATCAACCATGCCAAATTCAAATTTTTCCGGTGCCGAGAAACCCTAATGCGATCGTTGACTAGAGGCAAAGGCGAAAACGATAACTAGTTAACAACTTAACTAAGAGTGAACGGAATTACAACCTTTGTAGATCCGGTCCTCCACTTCCTTGGCTCCGTGATGACGTCCCTCCGCTGTACCTATCGGAATCGTAGACTCTAGCGGTGTTTTCATCGGAGAAAAGACCAGGCTAGGTCGTCGACTTCGATGCCGAAGATGATCTACGTCGAGGCAACTCAAGATCAAGCTCCAACTTCACCAAGTCATGAAACCTGTGAAGAATACACCCTATACTACTTGGCAAGTGGTAGAGGATGAAGAAATAGGAAGTGGGTTCACTTTAGATTTGGATTTCTCACTTGGAATCATCACATGGAAATTTCTAGCCAATGATTTCTTTCTTCATCAAGAAGAAGAAGAAAGAAAATGAAAAAGAATGAATTAATTAAAATAGAAAAACAAGTGATGGATATCATAATGCAACCATGGGTGAGTTAACAAGTGTAGAGAATAAACTAGGGTTAAAGTAAATGGTTAGGGTTAAGGAAAGAAACAAAATGGTCACTTATCCAAAGCTTCATGAAGATTCAAAGATAAAACAAACAAGCCACCATTTTATTTTCTTTTGCCAAAAAGAATAAAGTAAATAAATGAGTAAATGAAAACCCTAACCATTAACCTAATCATAGTTTAAACCAAACATACTGTTAGTGTATATGCCCTAGAGGCCATTATTGTATCATACTAGTTTGTATATTACTTGATGGAAGCTTGGGATATTCACAGTTGTATATACAATCTTGCTCGAAATGGTAGTATGCTACTTGGTTTGTCTCTGCTTTAATATGTGCATGTGTTTCTTTTAGCATATTGCGGATATACATATTAGTAGAGCCCTTAGGATCTTTGCTTGATTACCAGCGTTGTGATGGCGCTCACACTCGTGGGAGCTGGGTGATCTATAAGCACATCCTTATACAGGTCCCTAGCCGTTGGACTATCGAGACAGGGCATCGATACTCTGGAGTAGACTAGCGTATGCGCCTCTCATCCCAGTGTGGGAGACGGTCTGTCCCACAGCCGTCAGTACGTCGTACTTAAGATAGTATGCAGGTGCTCGTTAGGTTACGAGTACACTGGACAGGACTCGTCGGGGACTGTTGGTTGGTATTATACCTATCGTCAGTTATCAGTTCCCAGGTGACATGAGTACAGCTTAGTCCGCTGACTTGACACTGTCACTTCGCCTCGAGTGTGTTCCCACTGCACTTTGATTACTACCCTACCACGGCTCAAAGGAGTCGTGCAAACAGGTAGTTTTTGGGTGCAGTCCCGAAGCACTTGGAGGCAGTGACGGTTAGATAGGATTCGTCTCTCCCGGTATTGGGGGTTGACATCGCGCTGTGTCCAGGAGAGCCATTACACGAGTAGTCCCTGGCCAGGGCAAGCGAGATATACTGGTAGGTTTCCAGTGTTATCTCAGGGTGTTCTGGGCTACACTCCGACACGACTTGTACCGCTATTAGGGGACTGACGTTCACCGCCCCCCTAGGTCCGCCATGCGATGTATCAGACGAACAGACCGGACTGTACGGAGATTGTCATATACAGGCTCAGTAGGAGTTCAGATGGGGTTGATCTCGTCAGTCTTCTTATCGACATCTACCTGGGGACCGTTACGTACAGCTAGTGCCGCTTGCGGTCTGTGGTTAAACCCACTGCCAGCGTAGTGTCGAGTCTTTAGAGTCCCACACACAGAGCTATTCGCCTTTAGGCAAAATGAGTAGAGGTCGCATGGTTTTGCGACAGGGTTCGTTCGCATCCGCGCACTTGTGCACGGTTGCTCTCCGGACAGTTTATACTAGCGGGCTTTGGTTTAAGCCGGATCCTAATATATGATTTGGGATTAGTTTTTCTCATTGTGTTCGTGTTCCTCGGATCACGAATGCGGGTCCGTATGCACAGTTGCTTGAGACAGAGGGAGAGGACCTTGATTAGGGTTAATGGCTATTATCATTTTATAAACCCTAATGCTTATGTGTGTATTATTGTTAATTGATAATTAGTTTAATAATTGTGCATGGTTATGGTTGTTGACCATTTGACCTCCTTGACTTGTTGACCTTGGTTGACACTTTGACCATCATCATTTCATTTGGAAGATGCTTTTTGATCCTTGCAATTTGCATTAAAAATGAAATGATAATGGTCATGTCTTGATTAACCATGACAATTATCTAGCTAATTATCTAATTAAAATAATATACACATATTAGTGAGAATGGTTCACATTATTCTCATTCTATCATTTTCTTTTCTCTCTCTTGTTCTTCCTCTCCCTCAAGCTCTCCCCTCTCATGTGTTGAGAAACACTTGAGCTTGAGAAAAACCCTCTCTTGATCATCTCTACTCTCATCTAGGGTTGAAGTATTAGCACTTCTTGCACCCTAGTTACTTCTAGCTTGGAGTTGAAGCCAAAGGTTGAGGCTTTCGGGTGGATCTTTCTTCGGCGTGAGAAGACGACCAAGGTGACCTCCTTCCACCACTTCAAGGAGCAAGGAGAGAAGGACTTAAATCCCAAGGTATAACCTTTCTAGCACTTAGCTAGTTACTAGTTAGCTTTAGCAAGTTTTTGTTTAGCAAAGATCCTTTAAAGTCTAGTCCATGTTGCCTAAGCTCATAAAAATCCGATTTTTTTCCGTTTTTCGCCTCCCCGCAAGCACCGGGGTGGGCAACGTGGACTTACAGTGGTATCAGAGCCTAACTAAACATAAACTAGCTAGGTAGTAGAGTGTATCGAAGTTCGAAACGGAAAAATCGAAAAAACCAAACTTTCAAAACCCTAGTTTTCTGTTAAATTTTTTTCTGGTCAAAACAAAATTTGTTATACTCCAAAAATCGTCTCAGGGTTTTGTGAAGAAAACCACCAAACCCGGTCCAGTGAATCGACCAAGGAACCGCGGTTCCGCGGCAATAGCAAGCTATTGCCGCGCAACCGCGGCCAAGTTGGCTCTTCACTGGGTCGAGTTTGGTGCAGTGTATTTCTGGCTTGGTTTTAGGATTTTTCAGATGGTTTATTTGTGCCCAGGTTTTCCAGAATAGAAATTTATTTTTGGGGGCCTATAAATCCGTATTTTTTTTCGAACTTCAATACACTTTGACTATAAAGGTTATATCTGTGATGTTTGCATGTATTGAACGTCGGCTAATCGCTATATGTCGATTAGTCGGGGTTATACATATCTGTGATCTGTGATTGATGATGGTATGTGTATATGAATGGGTTGGATTGTCGTGGATGAATAGCCGGGGTGGATGTGAGATGAGTGTTGCTTTTCTTTCATTCATTTGTAATATGTAAATTGATGTAATATTGTTATTTGTATGGCCGCACAACCGGGTCGGGGTTGTAGCCGTCATTGTATAATTCTTTTTACTGTTTTTGCTCCTAGGATAGACCCATGGAGGGGGTGCACAAACTACCGGGTATCTCGAAGTGCCGAGTGGCCTACTCACGGCGTTGAGGGAGGTTGCTTCGCTTCAGGTACTTGGCGGGTAGTTTGCCGCACCCGTAGGGGTCTTGGGTGGGGTATTGGCTATTCACCGCGACCGTGTAATCCGCTTTTCGTTGCAGGCTCGAACGGATTGCGGATTCCTAGTATATCCAATGTATTCATCTGTGATCTGTAATGTCTATCATTGCTATATATTTATATATGATAACTATTTAGGCGTTGCTTATGTTTTACAGCCGCGCTAGCCCAGCCCCCGCTCTGTCGTTAGTTAAGTAACCTAACGGGTGACCGTGGCGAATGCGAATGGCATAAGCGTACGTCATATTTTGGTTGTTTTCTGCAATGGTAGGATTAAATGATGGGACACATTAAAAGAACTAATGCAAGAAAATAAACCAAGTAAAAGTCGATTGGAACACTTTGAAAACCACTCGGTTCTTTTCAAAACTAAACTTTTAAACGCCGAGCTTGAACCACTCCTTTTAAAAGCTATCTCGTTCCATCGATTAGATCAAGTTCACTACGTTGACGGTTTTGCCAAAACCATTCGTAGCCCTCCGTCATTTCGTATGGATATTCAATAGTATTCAAGCTATGTTTGTTGACCTTCGTCAAGGCATAGTGATTGGTAGCTGTTGGATGTTCATATGTAGCATAGATAGATGCGTTGGTTTAGGACAGTCGTACTACCTTGTTGACCTTCGTCAAGGGTATGTACGGGTGGGTTCAAATTAACCTGGATAATGACGGGTAGAACTTGACATGTGACTTATGATTTGTTGACCTTCGTCAAGGTCATAAGTGCATGGGGCAAAAATCCACATCGGGAGTTTCATAAGTACTGAAACTTGCTAGCACTGCATACCATTTGGAGTGTGATAATTCTGGTAGGATTCCTTCGGTTTTATCACGCGGTGATATTTAGATCCCGATCCTACTGTGAGTATATGCTACTCCTCGGGAAAACTCTCACTTAACGATCAATGTTATAAACCTAGTAGGTGTCTAGAAAGGTGTTAGCGGGGCTACGCCCACATGGAAAAGAGGTTACTTAATTAAGGAACTTCGCGAAAGCGTTGGAAAACCTCCCTCGAAGTATCGACACTGGCCTGGCTGAACGGTTAATCAAGTATTGTACGGTGGGATTGATCCTGACTAATCCTTTCTTTACGGTTTGAGAGGGGATTCGAGAGACAGTGGGAGCCATCCTGTTTAGATAAATTAAAAACCAATCTAAACTTGCAAGAGCATCATGCTAAGTGTTTTCTTCTCTCTCTCTTAATTGCAGCGACCAGATGACCGCACCTAGGTTACATCTAGATAATAAGATGACTGAATCTGACTGTTATGACTGGCAAAGGTCTGTCCAGATGTCCATTGCCCAGGACAAGCTGGAACACCTCTTGACTGATCCAACCCCTGCCGTCTCAGGTCCAGTTTCCCCTGTCACGGATATTGATATCCATAGGACATCGGAAGAAGACTGTGCGAAAGCCAAGTGCCTCGTGTTAGCCTCAGTTGATGGTATATACCAGAGGCAGCACGAGAAGATGGACTCAGCTTCTATCTTCCTCCATAACAAAATTTTATATGGAGAGCAATCTCGTATCGCAAGATATGAGACCTCGAACGAATTGCTTCCAGCGAGGTTGGCTATCGGGTCATCTGTAGGGGGAAACATCTTTACAGAGACCAGCTCTTTTGAGCTCTCGGACCTGAAGACCACGTTGAAGAACGGGTCAGAGGCTGACTCAGTTCAACAGTCTCTACCTACTACCCTAAAGGAAACTAGGGAAGTAGAAAGAAAGGGAACGACAGAAGTTTCAGGAACAGATGTAGTAAAAGAGGGATGTTCCTATTGTTACGGGAATGAACATGGGCAGAAGGATTGCAGGTCTTGTAAAGCCAGTAGCCAGAATTCGAAGAATGTTGTGGCTTCGTGTCACGACCCGCAGGTTACGGAACGTGACTGGCACTTAAGTTTACGAAACGTCTAAAGGCGTCCGTAAAATAAGTAAGCCAAAGCCCAGAAAACAAAACCAAATAAGCAAAAGAGTGAAGAAAACCCAATCTTTTGAAAACAAGTTTATCAAATAAGTCATGTAAAACCCTTTCTTTTTTTTTTAAACAATACCAATTTTATCGGATGTCCCCGAAAATTTCGGCAGAGTCTCCTTTGTAAATACTGGCCCCCAAAAATGGGTACAACAAAATATATACATGAATCCAACAAAAATAGGGCATCCCCAAGCGGGAGCTCGCTCTTCGCCATAAGGCGGTCACAAATCCCACGCAATGTAAATTACAGCAGGCATAATAATCATAATAAAGCATGAGAAAAGCAGCATGTCGGCTCAAGTGAGCTCGACCCCAAAATACAGCATAAAATCCACAAACCTCACAGTCTCATCTCTAGGTCAATATACAATAATCTGGTAGAAACAGTAGATGGAGTACACTAGATACAAGAATATACAATGTGGTACAAAATAATAACATAACCCACCAATGAACAATTCTCGAGCCCAAGCAAAAGGCAAAAGAACAAGTGCGCCCGCCGCTACTGAACTGACGGAGTGGACCTGCAAGAGACTGCGGCACAACGGGGGTGAGTTGCCAACTCGTGAGTAATAAATAACATCTACAAAGGCTATCGTATGCATGCACACAAGCATCCTAGCGTCTAAATACAGGTATGACTGGATGCACTAGCAGGTATGTATAAAACATCAATGTACTAGTATGTATGCAACATGAATATCTGAGGTCTCAATAGATATATATATGAGAAATACTTTATCTTCTTTTGTTTTTGAAACTCTTTTAGAATGCCAGCATAATGTCAATGAATCGACTAAAATCGGTGTCCAGCAACGACACACAAAAGCTGTCTCAAATCTCATAAATCCATGTCATAGTGTCTCTGGCCTCAGCCATCCGGCTGACCCATCTCAGTATCAATATATCATCCTCTCGCGGCCCCGGTCGGTATCCTCTGGATATCCGCCGTGCCCAATGAAGTCACCGGTAGGTAATCCGTCCCCTGCCAGGCTCATCGTCAGCACCACGAGCTTCTTGCCCCGGGGTACCCTACCGGGCCCACCATGTACCCGTGCCGGTTCCTCCACTCCTCGACACGGATTTCCAAATCCACAGCAAACTCATGGTGGACGACACTTACATCACTAGAAAACCGCAATTTACATATTTTAAAATATAATAAGTTTAGAAATTTTGCGGCTTTCCCCCGAAATCCAGCAATATCATAAAATCTCAAGAAATCCTCATAAGTGCATATGATATCAATAATCAAGTTGCGATGTGTGATTAATGTATTAAGCATGAACAATTAATATGATGAAGTACATGCACCTGAATAGCGATACTACGGTTTCACTTTTAAGGAACTAAAGGCAGTAACCCAGTTTAAGTATCAACTAGTAAAAGGTTCAATTTAAAAGTTATCTAGTGTGGTGACATGGCAATTACCAGGGTGTGTGTGTAAACATGAATAGTGCTCGTGCTGCATATAAAGACCCTGGTAATGGTGCAGGTGTCCTATGAAATGGTTTCGTATAGGCATGTCAATACAATGCATAGATGCAGCAAATAGTCAATTACGCATTTCACCCCTAATTATTAACAGTTCTACGGATCTTGTAGGTTACTAAAACTATCGGGCGGCTTGCGCCATCCAATCGATAGTCCCCCGTAGATGTTACATCTACTCACCGTGTATCGCGCTAGGCGTGTCCGACCACTTGCTTGCCCTTGTTCGCAGCGTCCGTCTCACTGGCCTGCGAACCTGGAATACATAACACATAACACACATAAGCTCAAACACAAAAACGCGACATCACGATCCGACTAGACACTCGTATCGCGAACCAAGCGCGCATGTGCGCGATACGCTAAAACGTGTGGTTACGCGGCTGAATCACTCCGACGCGTCGCGATACACAGAAACCCAAAACCCACACACACGAATCACACATGTCGCGAAAGGTTGAAAATACGGAAAAAAGTATTCAGCTCCAGATTTTGATACAGGAAAGATATTGCAAAACTATACATACCAAAATAATACCAATACCAGAAGACACCTACACCCCAAACCCCAACCCAAATCTCCCCTATCTGGCCGCAATTTGCGGCCAGAATGCCAATTTTGGCGGCCAGACTTGGGAATTGGGTCCCCAGGTTTGGTCGGCACACTCCATACCCCCCATACATGCTACAGAAATCACTAGTTTTGGTCTGAAAAGTCTCGGGTAGCAGCAGATTTCTACAGTGCCTAAAATCACACTTTAAATGTCATGAAAACACTAATTGGGTACTTAAGGGTATTTTAGTGCAAATCAAATGAACTCTTGCTTTAAAATAGCTCTAAAAACACTTAAAAGAGTTAACCAAGCCAACAAATCCCACTCTAACATAAACTTCACAAATATCCTCTAATATCACAAAATAATGCACAAAATGAGATCTTTAGTAATAAAATGCAACAAGTTAAGGAAAAGGAGGTTAAGTCAAGAATTATACCTTCTAAAAGACCTTAAACCCTAAAGTTTCAGCTTCACACTCAGCTTTTGCAGATTTGCATCAAAACACATCAAATGAGCCAAAAAAACTAAGGTTTTGTGAAGGAAAAAGGTTTGATTTGAGTGGGGTTTGTGCATGAACCAAAAGAGAAGTGAAAAGAGATGAGAATTGAAGAAATGGGGAGGGTTTTCTGCTGGGGAGTTGCAGGAAATCAGAATGAGGAGGTGAGAGAGGGAAGAGAGAGGGAATTGGTCAAAAAGTCTACCCTTCACCTACCCTCCATGCTTCCTTGTTCCCTTGGATTTTGAAAATAAAAATAATGGGTTTTAGAAAAGATTTAAAAGGTGAGAAAAAAAGAAAATAGAGTTGCTACCATGCATAAGAATGGTTAACAAGTTACAAGAAAAGGTTAACATGATACATACATTTTTTTTTGAAAACATGCACAATTGCTAATTAGCCCGAAAACGTCTAAACGAATTTCAAGACGTTACACTTCGGCTTCGGGTGTGTTTGTGATAGAGAACTGTGTGTTAGTTAACCCTACTTCCTGGGTATTGGATACCGGATCAGGATCTCATATCTGTAACTCGTTACAGGCTCTGAGAAACCGTAGGTTTATCAGGAAAGGTGATATGACTCTCAGGGTTGCTAACGGAATGAGCATGTATGCTGAATCCGTAGGGGAATATTATCTAGGACTGACAGCTGGGCAGATATTGATTCTGCGTAACTATTTTTATGTACCAGGTGCGACTTGTAATATCATATCTGTATCCTTAATTTCTAAGAAAGGATATGATTTTAATTTTGTAAGCGATGCAGTTAACATCCACCTAAATCAAGTTCTGATTGGGTCAGGTACATTACAAAACGGTATATACGTATTGAATCAAGCTCAGATCTTCAGTGTCCAGAACACACTTAAAAGAAAGTCTCCGGAAACAAATCAGGCTTTCTTATGGCATGGTAGAATGGGTCACATTAATGAGACACGGTTGACAAAGTTACATAAAGAGGGATACTTGAATCCGTTTGAGTATCAGTCTTATGCCACTTGTGAATCCTGTCTCATGGGAAAGATGACAAAGACTCCGTTCACTGGACACGGAGAAAGAGCAAGCGAGCTCTTGGGACTCATACACAGTGATGTGTGTGGTCCAATGTCTACACATGCGCGAAGTGGTTATTCATACTTCATTACTTTCACAGATGATTTCTCTAGGTATGGGCATGTCTTCTTGATGAAGCACAAATCTGAGGCCTTTGAGAAATTTCAAGAATACAAGAATGAAGTTGAAAAACAAACAGGCAAAAGTATCAAGACACTAAGATCTGATCGAGGTGGTAAATACTTGAGTGCCGAGTTTCTGGGCTACTTAAAAGAGAATGGAATTCTCTCTCAGCTTACTCCTCCATACACACCACAACACAACGGTGTATCGGAAAGGCGGAATCGAACCCTATTAGATATGGTTCGTTCCATGATGAGTAAGGCTGAGTTACCGCGATCCTTCTGGGGTTATGCGCTAGAAACAGCAACATATCTCTTGAATAAGGCTCCAACCAAGACTGTGCCTACCACCCCATATCAGATGTGGATTGGAAGAAACCCTGTCTCAAGTACCTTAATACATGGGGATGTCCAGCTTTTGTAAAAAAGCAGCATGCGGACAAGCTCGAGGCACGCTCAGTACTGTGTAAGTTTATGGGATACCCAAAGAACTCCAGGGGGTATCTTTTCTATTCCGCAGAGGAACAAAAGGTTTTTGTTTCTCAGCATGCCCACTTCTTGGAAACTGAATTTTTAGAAAATCAGATAAGTGGGAGCGCAATAGAACTGGAAGAAATTCCAGAACCACAAGCTATTACTGAAAGCTTGGAAGAACCAGAAGTTTCAAGAGAACCGGACATCCCAGCGCCACTCCGCAGGAGTAGTAGGCAGTCTCATCCGCCCGAGAGATACTACGGTTTTCTCATAGACGGGGATAGAGAGGATTGCACCATGGATTATGGTGAGCCTACTAGCTTCCAGCAAGCCATCCAGAGCGGTGACTCGGTAAAATGGTTGGATGCAATGCGGGCCGAGATGGAGTCCATGTACACCAACAAAGTTTGGACTTTGGACTTTTCTCCAGAAGGGGTAAAATCCATAGGCTGCAAATGGATCTTAAGAAAGAAGATTGGTGTGGATGGGCAGGTTGAGACCTATAAAGCTAGACTTGTTGCAAAGGGTTTTCGTCAAAGACCTGGTTTGGACTATGACGAGACCTTTTCTCCAGTGGCTATGCTGAAATCCATTCGGATCTTTCTTGCCATTGCTGCCTTCCACGATTATGAAATCTGGCAGATGGACGTAAAGACGGCTTTCCTAAATGGAAATTTGGAAGAGTGCGTCTATATGGATCAGCCGGAGGGATTCAACCAGAATGGGAGCAGCGGTAGAGTGTGCAAGTTGCTAAATTCCATCTATGGACTTAAGCAGGCATCGCGGAGTAGGAACATCTGCTTTGATGATACTGTCAAAGAATTCAACTTTATCAAAAACCCAGATGAACCATGCATTTACAGTAAGATTGTAGGGAGAACTGTAGTATTCCTCGTCTTGTACGTGGATGACATTCTCCTAATAGGAAATGATATTCCTATGCTACAGTCAGTCAAAGGATTCTTGTCGCAGAGGTTCTCCATGATGGACCTGGGCGATACCAACTACATTCTGGGGATCCAGATCTATCGTGATAGATCTAAGAGGATGTTGGGACTTTCACAGTCAAGGTACATCGACACCATACTGAAAAGATTCAGTATGGAAGATTCCAAGCGCTGTAATCTACCGGCTTGTCACGGGATCACCCTCTCCAAAGAGATGTCTCCCAAGACTGATTTGGAGAGGGATCGCATGTCTATTATACCCTACGCTTCTGCGGTAGGCTCTATAATGTATGCGATGTTGTGTACCAGACCAGATGTAGCATACGCATGTAAGCCGGTATCAGTCGAACCCAGGGGAGAAACACTGGATAGCGGTAAAGAACATTCTCAAGTACCTGAGAAGGACTAAGGAGATGTTCTTGGTGTATGGCGGAAAAGACCTCCAGCTTGAGGCCTTTGCTGACTCCAGCTTCCAGAGTGACAAGGATGACTCCAAGTCCATATAGGGTTATGTCTTTACCCTCAATGGAGGGGCGGTTTGCTGGAAGAGTTCCAAGCAGGAGACCGTTGCTGACTCAACTATGGAAGCGGAGTACATAGCTGCTTGCGATGCCGCAAAAGAAGCTGTCTGGATGAAGAAGTTCCTTACAGAGCTTCAGGTGGTTCCTACCATTGTTGATCCAATACCGCTGTATTGCGACAACAACGGAGCTATAGCTTTAGCGAAGGAACCCAGGTCCCATCAGAAGTCCAGGCACATTTTGAGGCGGTACCACCTGATCAGGGAGATCATAGATCGCCAGGAGATCGAGGTGAAGAGAGTAAATACGGAGAAAAACACTGCAGATCCACTCACGAAGGCCCTACCCCAGACTCAGTTCGAGCGGCTGATCGAGATGATAGGTCTTCGATACGCCATTACATGGCCTTAGTGCAAGTGGGAGATTGTTAGTGTATATGCCCTAGAGGCCATTATTATATCATACTAGTTTGTATATTACTTGATGGAAGCTTGGGATATTCACAGTTGTATATACAATCTTGCTTGAAATGGTAGTATGCTACTTGGTTTGTCTCTGCTTTAATATGTGCATGTGTTTCTTTTAGCATATTGCGGATATACATATTAGTAGAGCCCTTAGGATCTTTGCTTGATTACCAGCGTTGTGATGGCGCTCACACTCGTAGGAGCTGGGTGATCTATAAGCACATCCTTATACAGGTCCCTAGTCGTTGGACTATTGAGACAGGGCATCGTTACTCCGGAGTAGACTAGCGTGTGCGCCTCTCATCCCAGTGTGGGAGACGGTCTGTCCCACAGCCGTCAGTACGTCGTACTTGAGATAGTATGCGGGTGTTCGTTAGGTTACGAGTACACTGGACAGGACTCGTCGGGGACTGTTGGTTGGTATTATACCTATCGTCAGTTATCAGTTCCCAAGTGACATGAGTACAGCTTAGTCCGCTGACTTGACACTGTCACTTCGCCTCGAGTGTGTTCCCACTGCACTTTGATTACTACCCTACCACGGCTCAAAGGAGTCGTGCAAACAGGTAGTTTTGGGGTGCAGTCCCGAAGCACTTGGAGGCAGTGACGGTTAGACAGGATTCGTCTCTCCCGGTATTGGGGGTTGACATCGCGCTGTGTCCAGGAGAGCCATTACACGAGTAGTCCCTAGCCAGGGCAAGCGAGATATACTGGTAGGTTTCCAGTGTTATCTCATGGTGTTCTGGGCTACACTCCGACACGACTTGTACCGCTATTAGGGGACTGACGTTCACCTCCCCCCTAGGCCCGCCATGCGATGTATCAGACGAACAGACCGGACTGTACGGAGATTGTCACATACAGGCTCAGTAGGAGTTCATATGGGGTTCACCTCGTCTGCCTTCTTATCGACATCTACCTGGGGACCGTTACGTACAGCTAGTGCCGCTTGCGGTCTGTGGTTAAACCCACTGCCAGCGTAGTGTCGAGTGTTTAGAGTCCCACACAGAGAGCTATTCGCCTTTAGGTAAAATGAGTAGAGGTCGCATGGTTTTGCGACAGGGTTCGTTCGCATCCGCACACTTATGCACGGTTGCTGTCCGGACAGTTTATACTAGCGGGCTTTGGTTTAAGCCGGATCCTAGTATATGATTTGGGATTAGTTTTTCTCATTGTGTTCGTATTCCTCGGATCACGAATGCGGGTGCGTATACACAGTTGCTTGAGACAGAGGGAGAGGACCTTGATTGGGGTTAATGGCTATTGTCATTTTATTAACCCTAATGCTTATGTGTGTATTATTGTTAATTGATAATTAGTTTAATAATTGTGCATGGTTATGGTTGTTGACCATTTGACCTCCTTGACTTGTTGACCTTAGTTGACACTTTGACCATCATCATTTCATTTGGAAGATGCTTTTTGATCCTTGCAATTTGCATTAAAAATGAAATGATAATGGTCATGTCTTGATTAACCATGACAATTATCTAGCTAATTATCTAATTAAAATAATATACACATATTAGTGAGAATGGTTCACATTATTCTCATTCTATCATTTTCTTTTCTCTCTCTTGTTCTTCCTCTCCCTCAAGCTCTCCCCTCTCATGTGTTGAGAAACACTTGAGCTTGAGAAAAACCCTCTCTTGATCATCTCTACTCTCATCTAGGGTTGAAGTATTAGCACTTCTTGCACCCTAGTTACTTCTAGTTTGGAGTTGAAGCCAAAGGTTGATGCTTTCGGGTGGATCTTTCTTCGGCGTGAGAAGACGACCAAGGTGACCTCCTTCCACCACTTCAAGGAGCAAGGAGAGAAGGACTTAAATCCCAAGGTATAACCTTTCTAGCACTTAGCTAGTTACTAGTTAGCTTTAGCAAGTTTTTGTTTAGCAAAGATCCTTTAAAGTCTAGTCCATGTTGCCTAAGCTCATAAAAATCCGATTTTTATTCCGTTTTCCGCCTCCCCGCAAGCACCGGGGTTGGCAACGTGGACTTACACATACACCCAAGTTTGCATTTATCATCAAACATGATACAATCAAGTGCACAAAAATATATCACATATACAATGTGCACATCAAGTGAGAAAATCATCTTAAGTGAACCAATACTAGTTAATGTAAAGTAATATATCAAATATATAATTATACATTAAATCATTAAATCAACACTTGATTTAATGATCCGATCATACTGCATATAACTGACTAATATAAAGTGTATCAATGTATCGAATCAACACTTGATTCGGTAACCCAGCTATATCACATATAACCTGCCGATGATACAAATCGCGAGAATAGAATACAGTATCACATAATGGTATTATTCTCGGTCCCGCACATATCTCATATAGGCTGCTATTTCGTTTCTCTTGAGCCAGGAAACCTCTGTGTAGGACTCTAAAGACTCGTCAATACGCCGGCAGCAGATGATGATCATATCAAGCACCCACAAGCCGTAAGCGGTCTGCTAAACGTAACGACCACCCGGGTATTGAGCGATCAGAAGATTAACGAGCAAGCCCGATCACACTCCTGCGAATCCAACCAGTGACACTTACCGTACAGACCGGTCTGTTCGTCTGATATGTCGCATATCTTGCCTAGGGGTGGTAAACGTCAGACCCCAGTAGCTCGATAAGTCGTGTCGATATGCGGTCTATAACATTTCGAGAAACCACTGGTAACACTTACCAGTAAATCTCAGCTACCCTGGCCAGGGATTTCCAGTTTTAGCCAATCGAACACAGCGCAACATCAACTCCCTATACCGGTAGAGACGAATCCCCTCCTATCGCTCATTGCCTCCATGTGATTCGGGTTGTACCTAAAAGCCACCGTTTTGCATGCCCTCTTGGACGTGGTAAGGTGGAAATAAAAGCACAGTAGGAATCACACAAGACTCTATGACGATCTCGGGTCTACAGACTAACCTGTACCGGTGTCACCAGAGAACTGCCATCTGACGTAAGGTATAATACCATCTGGGAGTTCTCGGCGAGTCCGTCTAGTGTATCCAGTCTCCACTGAGCACCCGCATATCATCTCTGATGTCAAACACCAATGGATATGGGATCATCCATCACCCATCTGTATGGGTCGAGAAGGTATACGCTAGTCTACTCTGGTATATCGATGCCCCGTCTCGATACACCCACGACTAGGGACCTTGAAGGATGTACTTATGGACTACCATGTCCCCACTAGTATGATCCGCATCATAGTCAACGTAGTCAAGTACATATCCTAAGAGCTTTACCAACATGTAACAGAGAGACAATCAGTATACACGTTAAGGTAAGGAGTAACCAGATAGCATACTATCATGTCGAGCAAGAAAGTCCTCCCTATATATGTCCCAGCATCCACTACAATATACATCCTATGTACAGTAATGGCCTCTAGGGCATACATATAACTAACAGTTTGGCCGCGGTTCCGCGGCCATATTGAGGGATCTTTGGCTCAAACTTCTAGGGTTGTTTCATGTTGCTTTTTCCTTCTTTCTTCTTCACTTTGTTCCACAGAATATCTTCTATTTTCTTCCAGATTTCCACAGTGCAGAATATTGTGGACATTTTGCCATGAGCTTCGCGTTAAAGTCTTTAATCCTGTGCTGCCCTTGAACTGTCTTGTGCATTGAACTGTTCTACTGATTTTCATTTGTTCCTTGAACTGGTAGGCATCATACAGATTCATCTATTGTTGGTTGTAGTCTCACATTTGTAGCGTATTTTCATCAATTTCACTGTATTGTTCTGAGAACCTGTAACCTGCAACTATTTAGCAGACATGGATCAAAAGCACCTATTTATTTGTAATATGATTAAGAATGGGCGATATAATAATGCAAAATTCTGATATGAACATGTAACACTACCGTACAGTCCGGTCTCTTCGTCTGATATGTCGCATATCTAGTCTAGGGGTGGTAAACGTCAGACCCCAGTAATCGATATGTCGTGCCGGTGTGAGGCTCATAACGGGTCGAGAAACTACTGATAACACTTACCAGTAAATCTCCGTATCAGCCCTGGCCATGGACTTCCTGTTATAGCCAATCGAGCACAGCGCAACATCAACCCCTAATACCGGGAGAGAAGAATCCCCTCCTATCGCTCATTGCTTCCATGTGACTCGGGACTGTACCCAAAAACCACCATTCTGCACGTTCTCTTGAACATGGTAATGAGGAAATCAAAGCACAGTGGGAATCACACAAGACTCTATGACGATCTCGGGTCTATAGACTAACCTGTACCAGTGTCACCAGAGAACTGCTATCTGACGATAGTTATAATACCAACTAGGACTTCTCGACGAGTCCGTTCAGTGTACCCAGTCTCCACTGAGAACCCGTATACCATCTTTGATGTCAAACACCAATGGATGTGGGATCATTCATCGCCCATCGTAAGGGTCAAGAAGCGTATACGCTAGTCTACTCTAGAATATCGATGCCCTGTCTCGATACACCCTCGACTAGGAACAATTAAAGGATGTACTTGTGGACTACCCTGGCCCTACTAGTATGATCTCCATCATAGTCCTAGTAGTCAAGTACACATCTTAAAGGCTTTATCAACATGTGAGAGCAAGACAATATCACAATACAAGTCTACATATTAAGACAAAGAGCAACCATATAGCATACTATTATGTCGAGCAAGAAAGTCCTCTCTATATATGTCCAAGCATCCACTATAATATATATCATATGTACAATAATGGCCTCTAGGGCATACATATAACTAACAATCTCCTATTTGCACTAAGGCCAGTTGTTGTAGTATCTCATACCCAACATCCCAAAGAGTCTCTCAAATTGTATCTGGGGTATGGCCTTCGTGAGTGGATCCGCCGTGTTATTCTTCGTGTCAACTCTCCTGACCTCGATCTCCCGGCGATCAACTATCTCCTAGATCAGGTGATATCGCCTCAGAATATGCCTGGATCGCTGATGGGACATGGGTTCCTTGGCCAAAGCCACTGCTCCATTGTCATCACAATACAAAGGTATTGGATGCTCGATGGACGGAACCACACCAAGTTCGGCTATGAACTTCTTCATCCAGACAGCCTCTTTGACAGTATCGTTGGCAGCGATGTATTCAGCTTCCATCGTCGAGTTTACCACGGTTTCTTTCTTGGAACTCTTCTAACAAACCGCCCCTCTATTGAGGGTGAAGAAAAATCCCGAGACTGACTTAGAGTCGTCCTTATCATTCTGGAAGCTCGAATCGGTAAAGCACTCCACTTGGTGTTCACCGTTACCATACACCAAGAACATCTCTTTAGTCCTTCTCAAGTACTTGAGAATGTTCTTCACAGCTGTCCAGTGATTCTGTCCTGGATCTGCTTGATACCTACTCACTACACTTAGTGAGTATGCTACATCGGGTCTGGTACATAACATCGCGTACATGATAGAGCCTACTGCCGAAGCATAGGGTATCCCTTGCATGCGAGCTCTCTCCAAATCAGTCTTGGGAGACATCTCCTTGGAGAGAGTGAGTCCTGAGATCGTGGGTAAATTCCTATGCTTGGAATCTTCCATACTAAACCTCTTTAGTATGGTGTCAATGTACATGGATTGGGACAATCCCATTATCCGTTTAGATCTATCTCTATAGAACTTAATCCCCAAGATGTAGAAGGCATCACCTAGATTTTTCATTGAGAATCTTTGTGATAAGAAGAGCTTGACCGAGTGTAGCATAGGAACATCATTTCTTATCAAGAGTATGTTATCCACGTACAATACGAGGAAGACAACCTTACTCTCTGCCGCCTTCTTGTATATACAAGGTTCATCTACGTTTTTGATGAATTCAAACTCTTTGACTAGCACATCAAAACAGATGTTCCAACTCCGCGATGCCTGCTTCAACCCGTAGATTGATTTAAGCAGCATGCACACATTTCCGCTGCTCCCACTGTCCACGAAGCCCTCTGGCTGAGTCATGTACACGCTCTCTTCTAAATCACCATTTAGAAAGGCGGTCTTAACATCCATTTTCCATATTTCGTAGTCATGGTATGCAGCGATGGCAAGCAGGATCCGGGGGGACTTAAGCATAGCTACTGGAGAAAAAGGTTTCATCATAATCCACACCTGGTCGTTGACGAAAACCTTTTGCAATAAGTCTTGCTTTGAAAGTCTCAACTTTTCCATCTACACCAAATTTCTTCTTAAAGGTCCATTTGCTCCCAATGGGTTTTACCCCTTCAGGAGCAACTTCCAAAGTCCATACTTTGTTTGTGTACATTGATTCCATCTCAGATCGCATTGCATCAAGCCATTTCACAGAGTCCCCACTCGTGATGGCCTGCTCGAAGCTAGTTGGGTCATCATCTTTCATGATGCAATCCTCGCTCCCACCATCAATAAGAAAACCGTAGTATCTCTTAGGTGGATGAGAAACCCTACTAGATCGGCGGAGAGGCCGGGGTTCGTTGGAGACTGTTGAATCCTCTGGTTCCACTAAATCTTCAGTTGTAGTCTTTGTGGCTGGAATTTCTTCCAGTTCTACCTCTTTGTCACTAATTTCTTTTACAAGAAATTCCTTTTCTAAAAAGGTGGCATGTTGAGCAACAAACACATTTTGTTCCTCACTGTGGCAGAATAGATATCCATTTGAATGTTTAGGATATACAAAAAAATTACAAAGAACTGATCGTGCCTCGAGTTTTTCCGGATTTTGCCTTTTGACATAGGACTGACAACCCCATATCTTAACTCGTTTAAGACATGGTCTTTTCCCACTCCATATCTCATATGGTGTGGTAGGCACAGATTTAGATGGAACTTGATTCAATAGGTATGCTGCTGTCTCAAGCGCATAACCCCAAAAGGAAATGGGTAACTCAGCGGTGCTCATCATAGAGCACACTATATCTAATAGGGTGCGGTTCTTCCGCTCCGATACACCGTTGTGCTGTGGTGTATACGGAGGAGTAAGCTGAGAGAGAATCCCATTCTCTTTTAGATAGTCACGGAATTTCGTGCTCAAGTATTCTCCTCCCCGATCAGATCGAAGGATTTTAATACTTTTACCTGTCTGGTTCACGACTTCATGCTTATATTCTTCGAATTTCTCAAAAGCTTCAGACTTGTGTTTCAACAAGAACACATGATTGAATCTAGAGAGATCGTTAGTGAATGTAATGAAGTACGAGGAACCATCCCTGGCATGTGTAGACATGGGACCGCATACATCACTATGTATCAGTCCCAAGAGTTCCGCAACTCTTACTCCATGTACAGTAAACGGAGTTTTGATCATCTTGCCTTTGAGACATGATTGACAAGTTTCATAAGATGATAATTCGAACGGATTCAAATATCCATCTTTATGTAACTTAGCTAGTCGTGTCGCATTGATATGACCTAGTCTACAATGCCACAAGAAGGATTCGTTCATTTCTAAACTCTTCCTCTTGTGTGTGTTTTGTACGTTAAGAACTGTGGTTTGATTTTGAACGTATATGCCATTATTTAATGAGCCTGATCCAATCAACTTTTGATTCAGAAAAATGTTCATAACATTATCCTGTACTACAAAATTATATCCTTCTTTACTCAATAAAGAAACTGATATAAGATTGCATATCAGGTTCGGTATGTAATAGGATTCGTTCAGAATTAATGTATTACCATTTGGTAATACAAGGTGATATTCGCCAACTGCTTTGGCTGCAACATTTGCACAATTCCCTACTCTTACAAAATGATCACCCATTCCCAGTTCTCTACCTCTCCTTAGCCCATGCAACATATTACATATGTGGGATCCCGATCCGGTATCTAATAGCCAGGACGTAGAGTGTACTGAAAAACAGTTCTCGGTAACTAACACACCCGAAGAAGATGCATCAACATGCTTATACTTCGTTTGGGTGGCGTGGGAATCCGGATATACCCCTATTTACTGCTCGGACATATAACAATTATAAGTGGGAGCGGAACCGACGTTCCCCAGCTCAGTATAACAAGCGGGTTCGGTCAATACATCCATATTATTATCTTGATTAAGGCCTGACATGGTCGCTACCTGGAGAGAGAGAGAAGAAAACACTTAGCGTTTGCTCTTGCAAGATTATATTGGTTATTATCTTATCTAATCAGGATGGCTCCCACTGTTTTTATCAAATCTTCCTTCAAACCGTAAAAGGTAAGACTAGCCGGGATTAATTACACCTTATAAGTTCGCCAATCTTTCAGCCAGGCCAGTGTCGGTACTTTGGTGGAGGTTTCCTGTGCTTTTGCACGGACCTAATTAAAATATACCTCGTTTTCCCAGGGACGTAACCCCGTTAACACTTTTCTAGACACCTACTTGATCGGCTAATTGTGATGTGTAAAACTCTCTCAGGAGTAACTCTTACCCGCAGTGGGTATCGGGATCCAACTATCTCATAGAAGGTATGCAATCTCATTGCAAATTTCAACACTTGAAATTCCCGATAATATTTTGCCCCTAGGGTCCCACGACCTTGACAGAGGTCAACAAACCATAGTGCGCTAGTCAAGTTCAACCCGCCATTTCATGATTGAATTAAACCCACCTACACGACCCTTGACAGAGGTCAACAAGGTCGTACGACTACCCTAATCCAATCGCATCACATGCTTTGCAGATAAGCACTAGTCAGCTACCGCATACTACGCCTTGACAGATGTCAACAAACGCAGCATGAATACTAAATAGTACTTATCTGAAATGATGGAGGGCTACGGCATGTTTTTAGATAAACCTTTTGCGTAATGAACTTGATATCATTGTAGAATCGAGTGATTTTGAAAAAGAGTGTTTTTGAGGTTTTTACTAGTTTCGCTAAAGAGGTCACTCCCGGGGAAGGGATCTCGGCTCTTTCCTCATCGAATGAGGTGCTGGATATTCTACAACGAATACCGCTATGCAAAGCAAAAAACTAAAACAGCAATCAAAAACAAAACCGAGTGGGTTGTAGCATCTGCTAGTTTCGCTAAAGAGGTCACTCCCGGTGAAGGGATCTCGGCTCTTTCCTCATCGAATGAAGTGTTGGATATTCTACAAGGAATACCGCTATGCAAAGCAAAAAACTAAAAAAGTAATCAAAAACAGAACCGAGTGGGTTGTAGCATCTGCTAGTTTCGCTAAAGAGGTCACTCCCGGTGAAGGGATCTCGGCTATTTCCTCATCGAATGAGGTGCTGGATATTCTATAAGGAATACCGCTATGCAAAGCAAAAACTAGAGCTACCCTTTTAGAAAATTTGATTCCACAACATCTTTAGGTTTCTTTCTTTTCATTAATCTAATTAATGAAGTCCCATCATTTATGCTTCCTAAGCATCACAGAAGAAACGAAAATACAACGTATGCTTAAGCCATCCGCATTCGCCACAGTGTCCCGTTATGCACTGTTAGGTTAGTTAACTAACGGTATAGCGGGGCGGGACTAGCGAGGGTGCAAAACATAAGCAACGTTTATTATATATCATATATATAATAATAAGGCATTCGTCTCAAGCATATAAAGTGATCACATCACAGAATATCAGCAGCAGAAGTCAGCATATGAAATATTGGATATACTAGGAGGTCCGTGTTTTATATTAAGCCTATAAAAAACACGGATTCCATGGTCACGATGAATAGCCAAACCCACATCCCTAGACCCCTACGAGAGCGGCAAGCAACCCTACCAATTCTAGAGTTAGGCGACCCGATCTCGACTCTTCGAGATGGTCTCCCACAGGACTCTAGAACCCGGTTACTTGTGCTCCCTGCCTTGGGTCTATCCTAATGTGGAAAAGTAAATAATATACAACAAGGGTGAAATCATCCTCAACCCGGAAGCTCCCCATTAAAAGAATATTACATACAAGTTTTTACATGAATGAAAATAAAAACTCTCATCTCACATAAAACCCCCGGCTATTCAAAACACGACGATCCAATATAACATATCACAGCAACACATAACATCACATGTCATCAACGTAAGTAAATATGCGTATACCAATTGTCGTTGACATATAGCAACGAAACCGGCGATACACCACATATTACACTTACGGTCGCAGTAAAGAAAATGTCAAACTACAACATTTGGAATCCGCATCCCTTAGACATCCTAAACCCGGAATATCACATACTTCGGATTTCATGCCTAACATTGTAAATCTTACATTTTGGTCTCATCTATGAAAACATCTTTTCAAAAGTAATCGGGTAATTCAACAAGATTCCCGATTACTATCGAGACCGAAATGTTAAATTTATAAGCAACTAATCAATTTTCATAAAACTAATTGGTGTAGATTCCAAATATTGTATCACATTCCACAGATAGCTAGATGATGTTAAACATTCTGATCGAATCAATAAACATCCAAAATTTCCCAAAGAGCTCAACACTTGAGCACTGTTAACAAATACTTAGTACATGCCACAGTACCGATGGACCAACCGTAGAAGGATCAACATTTGCCTCACCTACGGTGCCGCGGAACAACCGCAAACCCTAGGTTTCGATGGCGGTTCTGACGGTCATAGAATCGAGTTAGGGTTTTGTTCTTCTAGAGGGTCCATAGAATTACTTGCATGATTTTTGAATATTTTCACCTTTGGAAAAATCCAACTTTTGGAAAATTTCCAGCGAGGGAGAAAATAGGTTATTGATATCCGTTCGAACTTTTTAACACCGTCTAAATTACCCGAAACGATGTTAGAATTATAACTACGAAACACTCCGAATTGCTTTTACAAAAAGATAACATCACATACAATCTTAGCAAAAACAACACCTGAAACACCAAAACACAGAGACCAGAACACCGGACGAAAACGAACCCTAGAAGACAACTTGGGGCCGGCCAGGCCGGAATTTTAAGGCATCTTGCAGGGTCAAATCCGGCCAATTGGGTTCGTGTTTGTCCAGTGTTCATGTTACATCTCATATAACATTCTGCAGTTGCTTAAAAAAAATTTAGACGACTTAAAAATTTCGACAAAAACTAGGTTATTGTTTCGAGTGTTTCGGAGTTGTTTCGGTTTCGTAATTCTACAAAAATCGTCTAATTCTCTAGGTTGGTTTTAATACCACTGTAGGGATGCCTAGCACGACAGCAAGGTTTCGGTAGGTATCGTCCATGCTATTTTTTAAAAATTGTCATGCTAAACAACCCTGATCTTAGAATCTTAACTAGAAAATTAGACAATAGAACATGTAAACAACTTTATATCTAAGTGAACAAGGAATACAACCTTTGTAGACCGGTCCTTCACTTCAATAGCTATGTGTAGAAGTCCCTTCGCTGCAAGTAGTATTTTCCCGGACTCTACTTGGACTCCACAAGGTGAAAGGAACAAGCTTGCTTGAAGTCTTCGAGGCCGAAGATGATCTACGTCGAGGAGACTCTAACTCAAGCTACCTCTTCACTAATTAGGGATTAGTGAAGCTAACACCCTAAACTAAATGGATAATCGAGTAGAGGATGATGAAGTAGGATTTTTGCTCACTTTAGAATTAATTTTCTCACTAATTTTCTTCACCTCTCATAAACCTAGAAAGCTTTTTCTTGAGGAAGAAGAAGATGAAGCCAATAATTGAAATGGCAACCATGGGTGAGAAATATCTCATATAACTCATGTAGAGACTTAACCATGGGTAATGACAATGGTTGGGTTAATAAATATCTAATGTAAGACAAAATTAGTGGACCAAGTCAATGGGTTCTACAAGCTTCCACTAAGCATCATCCACGACTAATTTCCATCCAATTTGTGATTTACTTTAATTAAATAAACCCTACATTATCATGAGCATGGTGTGAGTCTCATACACCCATGTATCATGTATCAACAAGCATGACACAATAATAATATATATCACATATATATTAAGTGTGCAATAGTGAGAAAAAGAAATGCATAAGTGAGCTAATATTAGTTAATGTAAATTAGTATATCAAATATACAATTATACATTAAATTATCAAATCAACACTTGATTTAATAATCCGGCTATATCACATATAACCGACTAATATAATATATATAAACTTATCGAATCAACACTTGATTCGATAACCCGGCTATATCACATATAACCGACCGATACCAATATCGCGAGAATAGAATATGGTATCACAAACTCGTATTAATTTCGGTACCGCACATATCACATATGTGCTCCTGCTTCGTTTTTCCTGAGCCAGAAAACCTCTGTGACTCGTCAATACGCCGGCAGTAGGTGATGGTCATATCAAGCACCCACAAGCCGTCAGCGGTACTAGCTGGACGTAACGGCTACCCGGGTATTGAGCGATTAGAATATAAACAAGCAAGCCTACTCATACATCTGTAAAGCCTGTTAGTAACACTACCGTACAGTCCGGTCTCTTTGTCTGATATGTCGCATATCTAGTCTAGGGGTGGTAAACGTCAGACCCCAGTAACCGATAAGTCGTGCCGGTGTGAGGCTCATAACGGGTCGAGAAACTACCGATAACACTTACTAGTAAATCTCCGTATCAGCCCTGGCCATGGACTTCCTGTTATAGCTAATCGAGCACAACGCAACATCAACCACCAATACTGGGAGAGACGAATCCCCTCCTATCGCTCATTGCCTCCATGTGACTTGGGACTGTACCCATAAACCACCGTTTCGCACGTTCTCTTGAACTTGGTAAGGTGGAAATCAAAGCACTGTGGGAATCACACAAGACTCTATGACGATCTCGGGTCTACACACTAACCTGTACCAGTTTCACCAGAGAACTGCTATCTGACGATAGGTATAATACCAACTAGGAGTTCTCGGCGAGTCCGTTCAGTGTACCAGTCTCCACTGAGCACCCGTATACCATCTTTGATGTCAAACACCAATGGATATAGGATCATCCATCGCCCATCATATAGGTCAAGAAGCGTATACGCTAGTCTACTCTGGAATATCGATGCCCTGTCTCGATACACCATCGACTAGGAACAATTAAAGGATGTACTTGTGGACTACCTTGGCCCCACTAGTATGATCTCCATCATAGTCCTGGTAGTCAAGTACACATCCTAAGGGCTTTATCAACATGTGAGAGCAAGACAGTATCACAATACAAGTCTACATGTTAAGATAAAGAGCAACCAGATAGCATACTATCATGTCGAGCAAGAATTCCTCTCTATATATGTCCAAGCATCCACTATAATATACATGATATGTACAATAATGGCATCTAGGGCTTACATATAACTAACATTACACATATAGAATCAACCAAAATATTACAAATGACGTATGAAGTATACTTGATTATATAAGCGGTAAAATTAGTTTCATGTCAATAGAAATTCAGGTTAGGGACTTATCATCATTTCAAATTAGCGATCAATTGCTGGAATTCCAGTTTTAGAACTGGAAGTCCAACTTCGTGTGTGGTTTACTAGAGATTGTGTTTAGATTCAGATATTTTTCCAGTTGAATAAAACCTAGTTCTATATGTTAGTTATCTGATGCATCAAGCGGATCCATGATAGCCTTTCTGTACTAGAATATATGCCCTGTTTAGTGTGAAGGTGAAAGAAATATCACTACAGAAACTGCAGAACACGTCGACATTCTAAAATACAAAAAAATAACAAACGACTGTAAAAACAGAACGAGACAAGATGCATATGTTAGCTAACTAAATTATCTACGTGACTATATAGGACTCCGCATATTTTCTGTTTTATGTATGGACGTGAAGGCGCTTAAATTCAAGTATCCTCGAGGAATGCTGCCCCGGACTGCAGTCCAGAGCTGCATTCCCACTCAATTCTCATTACAGTGGCCTATCAGCATTGAATGGTAAACTATAGAGAGTTCTAGCTTATCGAGTCGGATTCGATAAGAACCTTAGAACATCAGGTTTTGATTTGTATTTAATTTACCATGATTTTAATAAGGTGACGTGCATGATAAAATTTCAAATTTGACGTAAGTAAATGGAGGTATCGTTTCATAGTGATAAAGTAAATATTTTTATCTAAAATTCTTACACGTTATTCATTATCATAAAAGTGATTTATGGGTCCTGAATTCCGCCATTTTAAATAGTTTTTTTTATTTAGGCTTTCGCGTCGAAAACCCAGGTTATATATACACGAATATCAATTGAAACGTCTGTTTCCTTTAATTGATCAATGCTAGATGTTATTCCTGTAAGTTCTAAATAATATTAACACGGGGTAGTAAACCCTAGACGTGTTTCAATAACAACACAAGATCCTCTATACAAACACAGTAATAATTATGATTTAAAAATGAATATATATATATATATATAAATAGAATAACGATTACTTAAGTTAACGCTATATTTAGCATGTAATAGAAAGTGAATGTGATTTCACTTGCCTCAAGACGAAAATGGCATAGCAGTGACGACGGCGATCGCACGCACGACACGCATAGCAGCAGCAACACAACAGCAGCTACAAGCTTGGGCTCGGCTATATAGCTTGAGCTCGTGTCGCGGCCTCGACGTGGGCTTGAGCTTAGCCTCGACGATTTGTGACGGGATGGTTGTGGTGGTGATGGATACGACGGAGGATGGTTAGAGATTGTTGGCAGCAGCGATGGTGCTATGTCAATGGTTGGAGTAGCTTAGGCGTGGAGCTCGGTGGAGTTTGCTGAGGAGGAAGGCTTGGGTATGCTCGAGGTTGGTGATGATGAAGATGGAGGCGATGGTGTTGATGGTTGAGGTGATGTTGAGGAGCTCATTGGCGGCGGTCATGGACGATGGCATCGGTGGTGATGGTGATCGGTTATTGGTGTTGGGTTCTCGGTTGTGGGTTGAGAGGGGGAGGAATGAAGGAGACGAGGGTTGCCGGTTGTAGGGAGGTGAAGGAGACGAGGTCACAGGGGAGATCGTCGGCGATGAGGTCGACGGTGAGGGTGCATTGAGTAGGGCTCGGTTTATGGAGTGAGAACGAGAGAGGGAAGGGAGAATGAGAGAGAGGTAGTTTTGAATAGGGGAAGAGAGCTTGGAGGCGAGGGATTGCGAGGGAGGATTCGAGGGAGGCGATCACGGAGGGGTTAGGATCGAGGGGGTTGTGGGTGAACGGGTCTTGCAGAGAGGGCGAGAGGGGAAGGAAGCCTTTGGGGAAAGAGAAAGAGGGATGGGGGTCCGAAGGAGGTGATCTCGGAGTTTGTTGGCAACGAGGCGAGAGCGTGGGCGAGCGCTGGTCGCGAGGCGGAGGTTGCGCAGAAGGCGAAGACGTGAGGGAAGAAGACAGGAAAAGAAGAGAAGGAAAAGAAGAAGAAGAAGTGTGGGGGAGTCGGGTCGGATCGGTTAGGGGTCGGGTCGGGTTAGGTTAGGAAAATGGGCTCGGGTAGTTTAGAGTTTGGGTAGGAAAACTAAAAACAAAATATATATATATATATATATATGCGAAAAATAATAGGAAAATACAGAAAAATATATACGTGGAGTTGGGGATTCACATCATACCCCCCCCCCCGAAAAATTTTCGTCCTCTAAATTATGGAATGAAAACAACGGAACAAAACAAAAACTACTTAAACAGGTGCGGAAAACGTGGACGGTTGTCCTCTTCGCGTTTCCAGGTAGACACTCCTAGAGAACGACCATCCGAAGACACTCGAACTAAGGGAATGCCTTTATTCTTAAGCACTTTTTCCCAATGATCGAGAATGGTGGTGGGCTTCTCCTCATAAGACAGATCGGTGCCCAACGTTAACTCTGAATGGTCCAGGATATGGCTGTCATCCCGAACGTAGCGTCTCAACTGAGAAACATGGAAAGTATTGTGCAACATCAACCCCCAATAACGGGAGAGACGAAACCCCTCCTATCGCTCATTGCCTCCATGTGACCCGGGACTGTACAAAAAATCCATCTGTTTGCATGACTACTTTGAGCCATGGTAGGGAGGAAATCAAATCACAGTGGAGCCACACAAGACTCTATGACGATCTCGGGTCTACAGACTAACATGTACCAGTGTCACCAGAGGACTGCTATTTGACGATAGGTATACTACTACATAGGAGTCCTCGGCGAGTCCTGTTCAGTGTACCCATTCTCCAATGAGCTCCTGTGTACAATCTTTGATGTCACACACCAATGGTTGTGGGATCAACCATCGCCCTCTAAGGGACAAGAAACGTACACACTAGTCTACACTGGAATATCGATGCCTTGGTCTCGATATTCCTACGACTAGGTACTGATTAAAGGATGTACTTGTGGACCACCCTGGCCCCACTAATATCATCTCATCATAGTCCTGGTAGTCAAGTACATATCCTAAGGGCTTTATCAATATGTGAGAGCTAGACAGTATAAATACCAGTCTACATGTTAAGATAATGGTAACCTGATAGCATACTATCATGTCGAGTAAAAAGTCATCTATATATATGTCCAAACATCCACTATATCATCAATAATGGCTTCTATGGCATACATATTACTAACACAGGCCACGTGTCCGACGCTGATTGGCGGACGTGACAGGTCGTCGCTGTCTTCTAAGCTCGAAGGGACATCTCCAATGGTTGCACGACACGTGGAGCGTCGACAGCTAGCGAGCACGAAGCGTCGTTTTGGCGGGAAATGATATGAGCGGTTGGATGCGTTGCCAAAGTACTATAAATAGGGTGGGATCCCCCCAGGGTCCACACTTTGGCCATCACTTCCCTATTGCTGCGAGAGATAGCTCGGCGCTCTGTCTTTTAGATCGGATCTCTCGCGCCCTTTCCTCGGAGGAATTCTTCTTTTTGAATCAGGTTAGATGTCTTCCTTTGAGGATTCTATTGAGATAGTTGGGGTAGTGTCTAGGGAGTCTTCTTCTGCTTCTTCCTATGCCCCATCCGAGTCGGATTCCCCTCGTTGAGATAGGGTTACCCGCGCCGATCGTGGTCAGGCGACGGGAAGGGTCCC
Source organism: Agapanthus africanus (assembly GCA_030015575.1). NCBI lineage: Eukaryota > Viridiplantae > Streptophyta > Magnoliopsida > Asparagales > Amaryllidaceae > Agapanthus > Agapanthus africanus. The sequence continues at coordinate 384,843,517 of JASDDO010000012.1, read as the reverse complement.
CAAAGCACACATCGGGAATGCTCGCGATGCGCCCTCCCTCCTAAGGAATATGGACGAGCTCACCATGATCCGGCCTCATTTCCACATTCCCCCTAGCTATTTGCTTCGTTTGGCTAGGGAGGACGAGAGGACGGATCAAGTGCAAGGCAAGGAGATTGTCTTGTACTTGGACGCATTCTGGGCTGGAATGCGTCTGCCCTTTCCCCCCGAAGTATGCGAGGCACTACGTTGCTTCCAACTTTCCCCGGGCCAGCTAGTGCCGAACTCATAGAGAATTCTCATCGGGTTCCTGGTCCGGTTGAGACTTGAAAAAATCCCCTTCATCTTGACCCTTCTTCTTTCCTTTCTTTGTTATGAAAATCATCCCGGCACCCATAAGGACGAGCCGAGATGGGTGTACATTTCCTTTAAAAAACGCAAAGGAGGGGCGGCCGGGTCGGGGGTAATAGTAGTCCCTTCTCCCATCCACGAATGGAAGGAGAAGTTCGTATTCGTCGGGCCACCCGAGGGCGAGGATTGGCCTGTGCCTGTACAGTGGCATAGGGTCGACTGCCCGCGGGTGAAGCGAACGTCCTCTCCCGAGGTGAGGGCGGTGTCCATGTGGGAGCTGATCCAACGGGCCGACATTTTGCTGTCCGAGCAGGCCCTTAGCTTCGCCGGGCTCAGCCCCGCACGATTCGTGGGTAAGTTAGGAGCTTGGATGATCTATCTAGACTTGAATATCTTTCTTTTGCTTTTTCCCATGTTACTAACCTCTTCTGTGTATTTTCCTCTTTGCAGAGCAAATGGATCGTTCTAAATTCCTGGCTGCCATAGCCGCTAAGAATGGGAGGAAGACCGGGGTCACTAGCTCGTCCCGCCTCGGTTCGAGCCCTACCCCGAAGGCAGCCGCACCAGCTAGGCCTTCCACTACGCCCCGAGCTTCGGAAGCCAGCCGCGAGGAGAGTCATAAGCATGCTCGGGAACCGGAGCCCCGGGCAAGGGTGGTAGAGGATGAGGCCGACCCCCCCCCCCCGAGATCCCCGTCAAGAGGTACAAGAAGACGGTATCTCGATCTTCTTCCTCCCCAATCTTCGTGCAGGAGGGGGATGTTTGTTTTGAGGTGCCCTCGAGGCTTTCTGTTGCCGATAGCTTGCTGTCGGAGATGGAACGATCGGCTGGGGGAAAAATTCCCGGGGGGACCCTCAAGGCCCAAGTTGCCGCAATTGCTCAGGAGGCTGTACAGGTCAGTATCGGCTTTCCGTTGAGGTTTTCGTCAAGCGTTTTTTCTTCGGATCGGATGCTTTTTAACCCCTTCTTTTACTTTCCTCAGGTCCTCCAGCATTGCGCCCTCATCGCCTACATGGAGCACGAGGAGATTGCTCCACCGATGCAGAAGGCGGGCGAGTCATCCTCGCTGGAGGCGGATCTGCGGCTGGATCTGCAGCAGGAGAAGGAGAGGATCGCCGCCCACGAAACCCGGGTGGCCTCCGAGGAGGTGACGAACTCCAAATACAAGGAGTCCATCCGTCTTCTGAAGGAATCCAACAAGGTCATCCAGGCTAAGTTGGAGGAGGCTAAGGTGCTAAATGCCACGATGAAGAAGTCATGGGACACCTCTAAGAGGGAAACCGAGGCGGCGAAGGAGGCGGTGAAGATCTCCGACCTCCGGGATGCAAAGTCGGTGGAGAGGTACAAGACGTCGAAACAGCTCTACGTTGATCTTTCCTATGCCTCGGCCATTGTTTGGCACCAGGCCCTCGACGCTGTTAAGGCGTTGATGCCGGGGTTTGCCGATGGCGAGCTTCGGCTCGAGTACCCTCTCTCTAAAGATGAGCCGCAGAGGAAGGCCGCCGCGAGTGCCGCCGGGGGAGAAGTCGCCGGTGGGAATGCTGGAGATAAGGCTCCTAGTGGGAGCGCCGACCCAAAAGAAGTCACCCTGGCTCCCGGCGCCAAAGCTCCCGGTGGGAGCGCCGACCCTAAAGCCGTCACCCGGCTCCCGACGCCGGCGCAGAGTAGGTCGAGATCTTCCCCGTTCCTAAGGCCTGAGCCTTCATGCCTTCTTCTTTTTTATTTTTGAATTCTTTAAGCCTTCGGGCTATTTTTGTACGGCTGAGGAGCCTATAGTACCTTGTAAAGACTTTCAGATCGTGAATAAAGCTGTTTTTAATTTTTCTTCATGGCAATGTTTTCTTGTGTGAGCTTATTGGTGTTTTCCTTGTCCCACGAGTCAGGGAGTAGGTCGATGACCGGTTTTCTAGATGGCGACCGCGCGTCGAGTGACAGCCAATTATTTGTCAAGTATAGAAAGGCCAGTGTCCTGGTGCCCTCGAAGTCGAGGTGACGATCGCTCACATAAAATACGTCGGCAGACTCCTTCGAGTAGAAAGGTGTAGATTTTCCTGTTTCTTCGAGTTTGAATTGGTCGATGTTGGCCGAGAAGTAAAGCTGTTCGGCAGCACCTGAACGAGGGCTTCGATCCTTAGCGTAAATGGGTAGGAAGTTACCCGCTAAAGATGGACCGAGCAGGGAAGCTGCTCGGTGGCCTCTTGTCGAGGGCTTCGATCCTTAGCGTAGATGGGTAGGAAGTTACCCGCTAAGGATGGACCAAGCAGGAAAGCTGCTCGGTGGCCTCGTGGCGAGAGTTTCGATCCTTAGCGAAGATGGGTAGGAAGGCACCCTCTAAGGATGGACCGAGCAGGGAAGCTGCTCGGTGGCCTCTTGTCGAGGGCTCCGATCCTTAATGTAGATGGGTAGGAAGTTATCCGGTAAGGATGGACCGAGCAGGGAAGCTGCTTGGTGGCCTCTTGTCGAGGGCTTCGATCCTTAGCGTAGATGGGTAGAATCTCCTTCAGATGTTGTCCTCCGTCGATCTGTCGAATATATGGTTAATTATCATACATAATAATAAAAATTTATATGTAAACAATAAAGTTGGGAGAAAATTTGGGTTACATGTTTTATAGATGAGAATAATGGAGGAAAGATGCCATAGGAGGGAATTTCCTCCTATGGCGTCGGAAAAATAAAACCTCCACTATTTTTTCCGACGATCGGCACACATTATCTTCATCGTTATCATCTAAGATGTGGGTAGACCAAATTTCAAGTGATTCTACAACCTTTTCACCGTTGATTTAGTGGGTTCAAAATTAACGGTTTACCGACAACATAACTTTTTACATTGCTAAATCAACAGTGAAAAGGTTGTAGAATCGCATGAAATTTGGTGTACCCACATCTTAGATGATAACGATGAAGACGATGTGTGCCGATCGCCGGAAAAAAATAAGGTAGGACGTACTTTTCCGACGCCATAGGAGGAAATTAGCTCCTATGGCCTCTTCCCTCCGTTAACCTCTTTATAGATTTATATAATTTATAGATATTATTGTGTCTAAGCTAAAATTAAGGATGAGGATAACATTACGAATAAAAAAGGATGAATTTGTTTTTAGGAGTATTATACATTGAAAAATCTTAAAGTGGAACAACAACAGTTCATGGGTCCTATATAGGATTAATACATCAAGGCTTGCAGTTTATACATTACTGAGATCAAGAGCACATATCAGTTTAATATAAAGCTATCGATCAGTGTTATTTGAAAACCTCTTGGTTCTGATTAGATTGTCTTATTATCAAAACTTGTACATGCCTAACGCTTAATAAGAGTTTAGATGAATCAGATTATTTTAGATAATCGATCAAACGTTCACGAAATGGATGAATTTCATGCACCATAAAAGGTAACATGCGCATCATATCATCCTAATATTTACAGAAGTGGAAATCCGTCTTCAATGGCAAGCCAAGCATCCTGCATTCATATGTAAATTGCTACCGTGAGAAGTTTTATCGCTTTCCCTAATGCCGTTTTAGATCAAACTATACAACTAGTAAGAGAAATCTTGGTACCTCGATGGAGGGTTGTTTGGGGTGGGTGCTATCACGTCCATGCCATTTTAGCCCATGTCATTTTAGTGCTATTTGTGAATGCTAGCCTCACATCAAGAGCACAACACCATGGACCCTCCTGTTGGACCCTCCTGTTTGACCCTATTGGATCTTGAATAGCATCAATACTATGCGCTTAAAATAGCACCCACCCACAGGCAACAGGAAGGAGGCAATCTTGAGAGATCTGGTATCGAGTATATCATGGACCCATCAGTTTAGTAACAACCGCCATATAATCTATTAGTGGTGAACAACCAATTCTACGATGCACTGATTATATAGTGATAACTTTTGTGGCACAAAATTACTTAAGGATTAGTATAGCCAGGTTGGAGGGCAGACTCTCCGATTAGAAAACTTGTTTGAAATCACCCTTGGTCTAAGAGAATCATATACTCATCATTTAATAGATAAGAAAAAACGGAATAACGTGGGAAACCAATTCAAAAATTCCGAGGTAGATGCCTCCCGGCCCTGAGGCAGATTGAATCGGAGTTTCCTTCGGTAGTCACTGACCTACGGTTATCCTTAAACTTCGGATAGAAGCTAGAAAGCCAAACATGTCAACACAATGAAATACCTCTTTTTGTGAAGGATTATGAACAGTCAAAGAAATGGTTTTATTCAGATTTATCGCTCCGGCATTAGCCGATGAAAGAACGACTCCGATTTATCGCTCCGGCCAAGGAATTCAGTTTATCCTGAACCAACAGATCTAATTTCGATCGAATCACCAAAACACATCTTTATCACAGACCATCAAGAGTCGAACTATCATTCTCCATCCCTTTCGAATGAAAACGTTTGACTCTCATCCAATTCACAACACTCATTTTTCCAACCCCATTCTCTGCCCACTCATCTATAATATCTACATTGGAATTCCAAGCTCGGCTAATTTACTCATAGATCAGTAAGAAAAACGACTTTTAGAAAAACTACTTTTAGAGAGAAAAAAATTATAGGTGAAAGATTGGTGTTTACAATTTTGAATTGAATAAATACGAAAAACTACTTTTAGAAAACGGACATCATTCTTTAAAGAAACTACAACTAAATTATTGGAAACATTTTTTATTTTCAAATTGAAAGAAAGATGCAGATTATCTAATGATTTTTTTTTTTTCAGAATATTTTCCTTGAATTGAAATTGGAATCGCCACATACCTTCTTGTGTATTCTAGTTATAATAGCAGAGACAAAGATAACTAATAAATAAGCTTTGCGTGACAGGATACGACCTAAGCTCCACCAAACCTCAAATGTTTTATACAATTCCGTTTAAATTTAAGATAGGTATTTATTTAGTTATTATTAATGTTTTATATGAATATATTTTTGATTAAAGTTTTATATGCATATGTTCACTGTCTATTTGAACAGTCACCACTCTATTTATTCAAAGTTTACTGAAATAAATGGACTTGGTCGTTACTTGCTTATTCGTATGCGACTTCCATTCAAAAATTAGATAGTTTGTTGAAATAATTCAAGACTTGAAAAAGAGAATGGATATTTAGTATATTTTTAAGAATACAAAAATATGGGTAAGTTGTTATCAAGCCCTCGGCCCGCTCTGGAGTTGTCTAAAAACCCCTAATATTTTCAAATTGTTGGGAAAGGCCTACTCTTCTAAATCTTTGTGAGAAAACCCTAGGCTGCATTTCATTCAGGCCTTTATTTTTTCAACTGTTTAGATATTACAGACAAGTGCTTATATATTACAGGCAACTAGTATAAGGTGGTTTTAATTGGGCCCAGTTTTTTTAACAAGTGCAAAAGGCCGGGGTTTTTACACAAGTTTGAAGCAGGCCGGGGTTTTATTTTTTTGACAAATTACCCTAAAAATATATAACTTTCAAGTTTTAATCATCATCAAAACTTCGGAAGACTTATCAATATCACAATATCGGAGTTTTCGTATAGTGGCAAAGGGTTTATAACGGTATTAGAGCAGCTCAGATTCAAGTCACACCGTACGTGTATATGAATGAATTTCAAAGAGAGATCAACGTAGAACCCAAGTCACAGCAAACAAAAAGGAAACTAGACCTTGGAGGGCATATTAGAATAAAGATACATCATATATATCTCAGCTCCCATTACAATTTCAAAGCTTAAGAAAATCAATAATAGAGAATTTATGACACAAATATCTCTACTTTCTATAACTACAACTCAAGGAGCGGCACTTGTCCTTTAAAAAAAAATTCCAAAATAAAAGTAGAAAGATATCGAGGAAAAGCAATTCTTTAAAGGCAACCCTCTTAATTTTTGTTGGTCTTTGAATGTATGTGTTGCTCTGCAAATTTTGTTGAATGTCTGCTAACTTTTTTTTTTTGCCAAAGTATGTTCTGCGTACTTGAGTAACGAAAATAATGCCTTCCAAATGCTTAGAAGAGGAAATTGTTGTCATCTAAATGCTTGCGTTGAGGATGCAGGAGTTTGGTCTTCCAAGTGCTTAGGGTAAAAACATATTGTAAACTGCTTGACAACTAAATGAATTAGGAATACAAGCTTTGTAGACCGGCTCTTCACTTCAATAGCTCCTTTTAGTAGTCCCTTCGCTCCAAATAGTGATCTTCCGGACTCCAGCATGACTTCACAAGAAGAAAAGAACAAACTTGCTTGAAGTCTTCGAGGCCGAAGATGATCTACGTCGGGGAGACACTAACCCAAGTTACTACTTCACTAATGAAAGATTAGTGAAGCTAACACCCAATACTAAAGTGCTAATCTAGTAGAGGATGATGAACTAGAATTTTTGCTCAATTTAGAAATGATTTTCTCGCTATTATTTCTCAATTGCACAAAAACTAGAGAGCTCTTGAGCTTGAAAAAGAAGATGAAGATAGAGAATGTTGTGTGAGTGAATGGCAACCATGGGTGAGAGAATATCTAATATTACTCATGTAGAGACTTAACCATGAGTTTAGATAATGGTTGTGTTAACAAGTATCTAGTGTAAGTCAAAACTAGTGGACTAAGTTAATGGATCTCAAAGTTTCATGAAGCTTCCTTTCATGTGGCAAATTTCCAACTAATAATTGAATTACAATAAATAAATAAACCCTACATTATCTTTATCATGGTGTAACTCTCATACACCCATGTTGCATGTATCATCAACCATGACACATAATAAAACACAATTAATAAATATCACATATATATTAAGTGTGCACATGTGAGAAAAATAAATGCTTAAGTGAGCTAATATTAGTTAATGTAAATTAATATATCAAATATATAATTATACATTAAATCATTAAATCAACTCTTGATTTAATAATCCGGTTATATCTCATATGACCGACTAATATTATTTGTATCAACTTATTGAATCAACACATGATTCGATAACCCGGCTATATAACATATAACCGACCGATAAAGTATCGACTTATCGAATCAACATTTGATTCGATAAACCGGCTATATCACATACAACTGATCGATACCTTATATCGTGAGAATAAAATACGGTATCACAAACTTGTATTAATCTCGATCCAGTACATATCACATATGTGCTCCTACTTCGTTTTGCCTGAGCCAGTGAAACATCTGTGTAGGACTCTAAAGACTCGTCAATACGCCGGCAGTAGGTGATGATCACATGAAGCACCCACAAGCCGTCAGCGGTATTAGCTGGACGTAACGACTACCCGGGTATTGAACGATCAGAAGATCAGCAAGCAATCCCGCTCTAACTCCTGCAAAATCCTGTCAGTAACACTATCGTACAGTCCGGTCTCTTCGTCTGATATGTCGCATATCCAGTATAGGGTGGTAAACGTCAGACTCCAATAACCGATAAGTCGTGCCGATGTGAGGCTCATAACGGGCCGAGAAACTACTAATAACACTTATCAGTAAATCTCCGTATCATCCCTGGCTAGGGACTTTCCTGTTATGGCCAATCGAGCACAGCACAACATCAACCCCCAATACCGGGAGAGACGAATCCTCTCCTATCGCTCATTGTCTACATGTGATTCGGGAATGTACCCAAAAGCCACCGTTTTGCACGTTCTTTTGAACGTGGTAAGGTGGAAATCAAAGCACAGTGGGAATCACACAAGACTTTATGACAATCTCGGGTCCACAGACTAATCTGTACCAGTGTCACCAGAGAACTGCTATCTGACGATAGGTATAATATCAACTAGGAGTTCTCGGCTAGTCCGTTCAGTGTACCCAGTCTCCACTGAGCACTCGTATACCATCTTTGATGTTAAACACCAATGGATGTGCGATCATCCATCGCCCATCATATGGGTAAAGATGCGTATATGCTAGTCTACACTGGAATATCGATGCCCTGTCTCGATATACCCTCGACTAGGAACTGCTTTAGGGTGTACTTGTGGACTACCCTTGGCCCCACCAGTATGATCTTCATCATAGTCCTGGTAGTCAAGTACACAACCTAAGGGCTTTATCAACATGTGAGAGCAAGACAACATCACATATACAAGTCAACATGTTAAGATAAACAACAACCAGATAGCATACTATCACGTCGAGCAAAAAAGTCCTCTCTATATATATCCAAGCATCCACTATAATATACATCACATGTACAATAATGGCCTCTATGGCATACATATAACTAACAATCTCCCACTTGCACTAAGGCCGGTTTTTGTAGTATCTCATACCCAACATCCCGAAGAGTCTCTCAAATTGTATCTGAGGAATGGCCTAAGTGAGTGGATCCGCCGTGTTGTCCTTCGTGTCCACTCTCCTGACCACGATCTCCCGGCGATCAACTAACTCCCGGATCAGGTGATACCACCTCAGAATATGCCTGGATCGCTGATGGGACCTGGGTTCCTTGGCCAAAGTCACTGCTCCATTGTTATCGTAATACAAAGGTATTAGACGCTCAATGGATAGAACCACACCAAGCTCAGTTATGAACTTCTTCATCCAGATAGCCTCTTTGGCAGCACTGTTGGCAGCGATATATTCAGCCTCCATCGTCGAGTCTGTCACGGTTTCCTGTTTGGAACTCTTCCAACAAACCGCCCCTCCATTGAGGGTAAAGACAAATCCCGAGACCGACTTAGAGTCGTCCTTATCACTTTGGAAGCTCGAATCGGTAAAGGACTCCACTTGGAGTTCACCGTTACCATACACAAAGAACATCTCTTTAGTCCTTCTCAAGTACTTGAGAATGTTCTTCTAAGCTGTCCAGTGACTCTCTCCTAGATCTGCTTGATACCTACTCACTACACTTTGTGAGTATGCTACATCGGGTCAGGTACATAACATCGCATACATGATAGAGCCTACTGCCGAAGCATAGGGTATCCCTTGCATGCGAGCTCTCTCCAAATCTGTCTTGAGAGACATCTTTTTGGAGAGAGTGACTACTGAGATCGTGGGTAAAATCCCACGCTTGAATTCTTCTATACTAAATCTTTTTAGTATGGTGTCAATGTACCTGGATTGGGATAATTCCAGTATCCGTTTAGATCTATCTCTATAGATCTTAATCCCCAAGATGTAGAAGGCATCCCCTAGATCTTTCATTGAAAATCTTTGTGATAAGAAGAGCTTGACCGATTGCAGCATAGGAACACCATTTCCTATCAAGAGTATGTCATCCACGTACAATACGAGGAAGACAACCTTACTCTTTTCCACCTTCTTATATATACAAGGTTCATCTACGTTTTTGACGAAGTCAAACTCTTTGACAACGACATCAAAACAGATGTTACAACTCCGTGATGCCTTCTTTAACCCGTAGATGGATTTAAGGAGCTTGCACACATTTCCGCTGCTCCTACTGTCTACGAAGCCCTCTGGCTGAGTCATGTACACGCACTCTTCTAAATCACCATTTAGAAAAGCGGTCTTAACATCCATTTTCCGGATTTCGTAGTCATGGTATGCAACGATGGCAAGCAGGATCCGGATGGACTTAATCATAGCTACTGGAGAAAATGTTTCATCATAGTCCACACCTGGTCTTTGACGAAAACCTTTTGCAACAAGTCTAGCTTTGAAATTCTCAACTTTTCCATCTGCACCAAGTTTCTTCTTAAAGTTCCATTTGCTCCCAATGGGTTTTACCCCTTCAGGAGCAACTTCCAAAGTCCATACTTTGTAGGTGTACATGGATTCCAACTCAGATCGCATTGCATCCAGCCATTTCACAAAGTCCCCACTCGTGATGGCCTGCTCGAAGCTAGTTGGTTCATCATCTACCATGATGCAATCCTCGCTCCCAACGTCTACGAGAAAACCGTAGTATCTCTTAGATGGATGAGGAACTGTACCAGATCGGTGGAGAGGCTGAGGTTCGTTGGGAATTATCGAATCCTCCAGTTCCACTAAATCTTCAGTTCCAGTTTGTGCTGCTGGAACTTCTTCCAGCTCTGCCTCTTCGCCACTAATTTCTTTTGCAAGAAATTCCTTTTCTAAAAAGGTGGCATATTGAGAAACAAACACCTTTTGTTCCTCAGCGTGGTAGAATATATATCCTTGTGTATTCTTTGGATATCCCACAAACTTGCAAAGGACTGAACGTGTCTCGAATTTGTCAGGATTTTGCCTTTTGATATAGGCCGGACAACCCCATATCTTAACTCGTTTAAAATATGTTCTCTTCCCATTCCATATCTCATATGGTGTGGCAGGTACAGATTTAGATAGAACTTGATTCAATAGGTATGCTGCTGTCTCCAGCGCATAACTCCAAAAGGAAATAGGTAACTCAGCAGTGCTTATCATAAAGCGCACCATGCCTAATAGGGTGCGATTCCTCCACTCCGATACACCGTTGTGCTGTGGTGTATACTGAGGAGTAAGCTGATAGAGAATCCCATTCTTTTTTACATAGTCACGGAATTCTGTGCTCATGTATTCTCTTCCCCGATCAGATCGTATGATTTTAATACTTTTACCCGTTTGGTTCTTTACTTCATGCTTATATTCTTTGAATTTCTCAAAAACATCAGACTTGTGTTTCAACAGGAACATATATCCGTATCTTGAGAGATCGTCAGTGAATATAATGAAGTACGAGGAATCATTCCTAGCATGTGTAGACATGTGACCACATATATCACTATGTATCAGTCCCAAGAGTTCCGTAACTCTTTCTCTTTGTCCACTAAACGGAGTTTTGGTCATCTTTCCTTTGTGACATGACTGACAAGTGTCATAAGATTAAAATTCGAACGGATTCAAATATCCATCCTTATATAATTTAGCTAGTCGTGTCGCATTGATATGACCTAGTCTATAATATCACAAGAAGAATTCGTTCATTTCTGAACTCTTCCTCTTGTGTGTGTTTTGTACGTTGAGAACTGTTGTAACATTTCAGAAAAATAAAATATTATTTTTGAGAATTTAAATAATTTAAATAATAAATATTATGAATATTTTAATGATGTGGTATAATTATATACCGATAGTTCGGAAATGTTGGAAAATTAAATTGAATGGTGATTTTTGGAGGGATTTATATGATTTAGGCAAATTATAAATTTTTATAATTAATTTTATACTAGTTTATTTCTAAACTTGATTAATGTTCACTAATCATGCATTTATCTTGATTAGGCTTCATGACATGCACCATGTCACATTTTCGAAAAATACTTGTTACATTTTTATGAAACATGATTTCAAGTCTTCATGGTGTCTTTGCAATTGTTTTACAAAACAAAACCATAAAGGAAAAGATAAGAAAAGAAAAAGGAAATAGAATACAGAATAAACAAAAGAGTATGGGCAAGAGAGAGAAGAGAGAGATAGGTGAGGGGTTCATTGACCATGGCCTCATTTGTTCATTTCATTTTCTTCACTCATCTTCCTCTTCACCCATGGATGTCCTCTTCTTCCATCTCCTTCACCTCCTCACTAAACCTACATTTCCACATCAAAACACCTCATTTCCTTCACTAAAATCATGCACAAGCTCACCACAAGCATGAAGAACCAAGCAAGTTAGGATTATGAGCACTTGGGGCAACTCAAGAATTTTCTTGAGTTGCCAAATGAGGTAATTCTTTCACATTTAGTGTAGCATTTGAATTCCTATAACCTCTAGACTAGCTTAGAATTCTTTTAGTATGGTTTAGTGAACTTTGAAAATTCCAAGGTGAGGTTTTGAGGAATTCTTGAGTTGTGATGGTGCATGTGAGTGTATTAGTGACTACAAAACCCCCACAGTGCTAAACCTGGACCTAACATAAGACTAAAACCTCGTAACCCAAACTTAGAAATCCCCGATATGGAATTTGTGTAGGAATTGTGATGTTGTTACGAGATCTGCTTTGACCCCAGGGCACCTGAAAAATATTTAGCTAAGACTGAGAGATGTGCAGACACCCTAGAAGCTATCCCCAGGACCTAAAGGCCCATCTCCTCTTCATGGCCGCAAATAAATACTTCATGGCCGCAATTAGACCTACCCCATATGAAAAATTGGCTTATTTCACCTTGGGAAAAATCTGGAAGTGTTTTTCATAGTTTCTGATTTCGGTTTGTGAATTTTGTGAGCTTGAACTTTGGTATTTGTGTTTTACCTAGATCACTTTGTTAGTGTATAATGCCCTAGGGGCCATTATTGTATCATACTAGTTTGTATATTACTTAATGGAAGCTTGGAATATTCACATGTACATAACGGTCTTGCTAAACATGGTAGTATGCTACTTGGTTTTTCTATCTTAATATGTGAGTATACGTTGTTGGAGATAGTGCCCTCAGAGTCAATTATTGGATCGCGGGTACGTGATTGCAATGATTGCGGAGGACCTATACCGGTAGGACAGTCTTACTCAAAGATGATAGTATGCTATCTGGTTTGCTTTTATCAGTCGTGTACATGTTCAGGTGACTGATTATATGTTACACTTTGATAGAGCCCTTAGGATCTTGCTTTACCACCAACAGTATGATGGCGATCATATACGTGAGAGTTGGGTGGTTTATACGCATATCTTTAATTGTGGTCCCTAGTCGTGGGAGTTTCGAGACAGGGCATCGATACTCCGGAGTAGACTAGTGTATACAGTCGAGACCCCGACAAGGGGCGGTGGCCGGTCTCACAAGCCATTGGTGTCAGTTGGATCACCTAAGATGTATACAGGTGCTCATTGGGTTATGAGTACACCGGACAGGACTCGCCGGGAATCTGCTAGTTGGTATTATACATATCGTCAGATAGCAGTTCCCTGGTGACATGTGTACAGGTTAGTTCATCGACCTGAGGTCGTCATTTGTCTCGTGTGAGTTTCCACTGTGCTTTGATTTCTACCCTACCACGGCTCAAAGGAGTCGTGCAAACAGGTAGTTTTTGGGTACAGTCCCGAGCCATATGGAGGCACGTGAGCGGATCGGCAGGGGATTTGTCTCTCCCGGTATTGGGGGCGAGGTCATGCTGTGTCTAGGAGAGCCATTACACAAAGTCGATGGCCATGGCAGGAGATTTACTGGTAGATACTCCAGTAGTATCTAAGGGTGTTATTGGGCTACACTCCGACACGACTTATACTGCTATTGGGGGTCTGACGTTACTAGCCCCCTAGGCAGATATGCGATACTCATAGACGAACAGACCGGACTGTATATACATTATCACTGTTAGGCTCAGTAGGGTTTCTGGATGAGTTCGCTCATCAGCCTCCCTTGAGGTCAGTCCAATGGGCAGCCGTTACGCATTGCTAGTGCCGCTGATGGTTTGTGGTTAAACCCACTGCCAGGGTACTGACGAGTCATTAGAGTCCCCCACAGACAGTTTCCTAAGTTCGGGCGAAACGTTGTAGAGGCCGTATGGTTTTATGGCAGGGTTCGGAAAATGCACGTGCGTTTACGCACGTGTTATTTTTCGGGCAGATGATACTGGTCGGCTTTGGTTTAAGCCGGATCCGAGTATTATATTGAGTAGATATAATATCTTTGTCTCAGTTGCATTTTTATTCGGTCGTAATACAATTGCGGGTATATTTATACAGTTACGGGGTTATCCTGAAAGTCATTTCAGGATCACTTTTGGAAGTTGCCAGTTTTCAGTTTTCTATCCGCCGTCTTTTAACATTCGGTTAAAGACGGATTTATCTTTTCTTGGATGAGGGTGAGTCATGCTTCTAGAAGGTTCTAGAAGGTGATGACTTGGTTAAATGGTGTTGTGTTTTCATTGGTTGCATTAATGAATGGATGACTAGGTTTAGTGAGTCATTCATTTCATTAAAGAGTATTGTTTTGCTTAAGGATATTTGTTGTTGATATTTATCCTTATGCTCACCCCCTTTGCTCCTACACTCACCCTCCTCCTCCCTATATATGGCCGGCCCCTTCCCCCTCCTCTCTCACACTCTCACTTTATGTTTCATTTGGTAGAAAAAGATTATGATAGATTTTTCGGTGTATGGAATTTCAAAGCTCATATCATTCCATCACCCGATTCCCACGGCAACTTCATTAACCGATCGTCCACGGATTTGGACGAAGTGAGACAAAGTCATCTACTCATTCTCTACATCATTCTTGGTCGTCTCTTTTAGCAAAATTGACGACCGAGTTGCCTCGAGTCAGAGGCGGGAGCCCGTTTAAAGAATCGTCGACGTGGTGCCACCTGGACGAGCAGATTGGAGATCGATGAGATCGGAGCAGCCGCAACGGAGCGTAGGATGATGGTTAAAGAACGAAGGACTCGGATCGTTCGGTATAACTTTTCTACACTCTTTACAGTTTGTTAGTTTAGCTATAATGGAAGATCCGGGTTAAAGTATACGATAGCGCCAGTTCCTCATTTGGCGTCTGTAGACGGCCGGGACGCTACCGTAGACTAACATTGGTATCAGAGCCTCACCATTTTGCTTCACTAACTTGTGCTAACGCGTTTAAAATATCGATCGAACCGGAAATAAAAAAAAACTGCAAAATCCAAGTTCACAGTTTCTGTCGATTTTTAAAGGTGTCCTAAAATTATTCTACATATCACAGAAAGTTGTGCAGGGTTGTAGAAACACACCGACGAAATTTGAGCAGGTGATTCGACTATATTGCCGCGGAATCGCGGCCAAACCCATGGTTTGGCTGCGCATTGATTGGATGATTTTCCGATTGTGTTGTATGTTTATAGAAAATTGTATTTTAGAAATCACAACCAAAAATTATTTGACCGCAATCAACTACGGTGTCGGATGTAGATTGTAAGTGAGTGCGGATCGTCCACAGGGAAAGTGAGTTCCGTTCAATTCTTGAATTATATGAGTTGAAAATTTAGGGCAAAGAAAAGAAAACAATTCATGATTTGCAATTAAAGATCAAGAAATAAGAAAAATCTAGATCTAGAAAAGACATTAAAAGCAAGAATTGAGATGTGTGATAATTTCCAACCAACAATCAAGATTAGAAGTATGGCTCGTAGGAGTAGATCGGATCTATAGATGTGATGAGATCTAAAGATTACTAATTCTTATCCATTAATGAATTGATACTAGATCGATGCAAATTCATCGAGGTTTAAGGATCTTTGCGAGAAAATTAGGGATTTCGCAACCAATCCTTTGTCCTTTCGATGGATCGCATTCAAATTCTAGCTTCTAGTTAATCAAATGTTTAATAGTTGTTCTCTAGTTTCGAGTTAACACGATCAAGAAAGCATCATCTCGAAACTAGGTCATTAATCATTTGATTCACTAGAATTTACAAACATTATAGGATTTAAGAATTGTAGAAATATCTAAATCATCATCATCTAAAGATCGTCACAACTCCTATACGAGCGGAGATTACTCAAACATCATGATCACAAACACAATCACAAATTGAATTCTAATCATTATGCTTGAATTAAAAGAGAAGCAAGAATATAGAAAATTCACCTTTATTTATCGACAAATTTCGTTACAACTCTCTTGAATTTACAAAAGGAAGGAACTAGATCGTCGATTTCGGCTTCGCTCGGCTCCTTGAGTCACGGATCGGCGTGGATCTCTTGCTCCGTTGGAAATCCGGCGTCGCTTGCTAAAGGTTGAAGGCTCTCTTGCTCAAATTAATCTCGGGATCTTGATCTTGATTTTGAATTGGAGATGGGAATTTGAATTTGGCACAAGCTTTTGTCACTAAACTTGTGGGTAGAAGATGGTGATAATTCTTGAACAATTTTCTCTCTAGATTTAGGGTCCCTTTTATAGACTTTCCAAATTTTAAATCTAGAATTGAAAATTTGAATTCCCCCCACAAGTTAGTTAGCACCAAATTTAAATTTCCCTCCAAAAAGTTAGTTAAGCTTTAAATTTGAATTTCCCTCCTAAAAGTTTGTTGAGCCGAGCCTTCTAGATGTGCCACGTGGAGCTTCTGGGGTCTTCTGGAAGCTTTGGCCGTTGCAATTAGCCATGTGATGAAATTTGAGCAAATGATCCCTTAATAGGGCCGCGGATCCGCCGCGCCAATGGGTCTTGGGCCGCGGATCCGCGGCCCTTTGGTGGCCTTACTGCTTATATTTTCTGCTGTGGGCTGGTGATGATATATGGGCCTTATTCTGATACTTGGATATTTATTTGGACTTCTGAATTTGCTCCAGATCTTCAGCCTTTGAATTGGAGTGTCTTTTATTAGTTCATTTCCCAAATTTTGCCCCTGCTTCTGGAATTTCCTGCACAATTTCACCGAGACAAGAGTTGCGCAATACAAGGATGATGCGATGCCATGAAACACACACAATTTCCCTAAAAGTGCTGGTTTTAGTGTAGAGTACAAGTAATCCAATATTTTACATGTCTTTTGCAAATATGAGTGATATGAATACCGGATAGCTTTACTTGACTGCAAAAGGTAGGGAAATTGCCGTGTTAGAAATACAGTATTTTCGACAGATCAAATTCCCCCAAACTTATTTTTGATCGTCTCGATCGAACAGTTTTATTAAAAAGAGAAGGAGAAAACAAAGAAAGAGAAAAGCACATTTTCGTAGGCGACACGATTGCACTGAGCACGTGCAACAAGCCTTTAAACCTCTAGGTGTCCCTAGTAGGAGGAGTGTTGTCTCCTGAGGGTTTTCAGCGGATTGCACCCACAAAATCCAATAATAAAAGGAAGATCATGAATATTACATTTAAAGACAAGAATTGTAAAAGAAAAGCCTTGAAAAATTAGGGTTTCCAACTAAGCTAGCTTTTCGGTTGTCATGAGCCCTATCTTAATGGTCATGAAAAGATGTTAGAAATCACGTCCTCCCTCAATAAAACATCGTCTTATTCTTCATTCCTATCTGTATTCCAAACATCGATCATATAACCCTGCGTGTGTGTAAAGACATCCCTACACCCGGAGAATTCAATTCAAGCTATCATACTCTTGCCCATCAACCTCGGTACTTCTTGATAAACGAGATTGCTCACACACTTTTATGCGACCGTTAATACTTCTTGAGATACTAACCGACCGATTACTAATGTGCTTGCATGCTTGGTGTATTTTCCTTATCTTGCACCACTTCAGGCATAGCAGTGACTCCCAGACCAGTTGGCCTTAGGGCACTAGGTGAAGAAGCACCCTTTTGCTATATATTTTTTATTGCCCTCGGTGATAACAAAACCAGTATCCATTTTTCTCACCACTCTAAAACAAATTTTTTTTTTCTTTTCATACTTTTGGCTTTAAGACAAGAGCATTTCAAGGTATCCTCTACTATCCCAGGCTTTAAGATGTGTGTAAGTGCGAATAGCAGGGTATCAACGTTCAAAATGTTTGGCTTCCAGAATAGAAACTATCTTTCAGACTTATTTTTATCCTCAGATTAGTGACGTCCTTCATCTTACTAACCCTTGGGACAACGGCTCATAACTACTTATTACTAGTTCGTATAAGAAAACTTCTAATTTTCTCAGTTTTCTTAAATTTTTCTAATCTCATGGATGTAATTGTTCACTATCTAATCTTTTATTAAAATATTTTTATATTTTGAAAATTTTTAAGATTTTATATTTTGAAATTTTTTGAATTTTTATAGATTTTCAAAGAAATGGGTTTTGAAAAGCTATTTACAAAAATTGATGAACCAAAAGAAAAATATTTACACAAAAATTTTTATGGGTTTTGAAAAATTTTCAATTTTTATGGTTTTAAAGAATTGTTTTGTGCTTATGCAAATGATATGCACATGATGCAAAACTAAGCACAAACCTCCCCCAAACTTGTTTTCAACAGTGTCCTCACTGTTGCCATCCGCTATATCTACAAAAACCTGTAAGCCTGGGAGGAATTTATTAGTGGGGGCAAAATATATAAGTGAAGATCCTCCCCCAAACTTATTTTTGACTCGCAATTTTTTTTTTGTAAAAATTTTCTTTTCAAGAGCCAGAAAAATTGTTTCCCCCCCAAACTTGAGTTATGCAATGTTAAGCTTTGAAAATCACATGAGGGGGTCAAGAATCATTGGTCGATGCCAAGCTTTGCAATGACCGAAGATCAACACCAACCATTCGAAGATTTTATCAATGCAGTGCTCGGGTTGGTGGAAGAAGAAGTGGGGAAAGGGTAAGGGGTGGAAGAGAGTGTGTGTGCGTCTCATTTTGGAGAGACGAAGCAGTGAATGTGATGGATTACTCGCATTCTTTTTACAATTCAGAGGAAGGGGTGGAGGTTCAATTTCAGTGATTGGGACATGATTCATCTCAACACCCGTGTTATTCAGAAATGCGAGTTCATCAGCGAAGATCTCCTCAAAAGTTTCATCAATACCCCGAAGAATAATGTCATCACAAAGTGCGAGGTGATCTTCAGACTCTAAAAGCAGTTCATAATCGGTGTTAGTTGTTGACCCGGACATCTCGGTGGAAGAGTCCGTATGTGTATGATACATAGTTGGGTCAAACAACAACGTATGAAAAGAGTCAAGATTGGTATCAGGAGGATCATCAAATTCGCTGCTGTCGACATCCATTAAGTCGACAGAACAGACATGAGCAGTAGGTTCGGAGGGTACACTTCCAATCTTGTAAATGTTCAGCTCTATTGACCTATTCCCGAAGGATAGGGTCATAGAACCATTTCGACAGTTGATTATTGCATTGGAAGTGGCCAAAAAGGGGCGACCTAAAATCACCGGAATTTGATTCCGGGGGTTCGCTACAGGCTGTGTATCAAGTACAATAAAATCCACAGGGAATACAAACTCCCCGATTTTTATTAACACATCCTCTAGTTCACCCCTAGGTTTGGTGATTGATCGGTCAGCCATCTGGAGAGTGCAATGGGCTGGTTTCAACTCTCCGATTCCTAGTTGCTCATAGACTGAGAAAGGAAGCAGGTTAACACTGGCGCCAAGGTCTAAAAGAGCACGATTGATGTGTTTATCCCCAATAGAAATCGATATCGTAGGACATCCTGGGTCCTTACATTTCTTTGGTAGCGGAGGGATAAAAGCAGTGCTAATGCTATTAGACATGAAGACCTTCTTTGGCACTTGAGTCTTCCTCTTCCTAGTGCACAAGTCCTTAAGAATTTTCGCATAAGCGGGGACTTGTTGAATCGCATCTAGGAGAGGGATGTTGATGTTAACTTGCTTGAACATGTCCATAATCTTCTCCATATGTGGACTCGATGTGTTAGCCCTTAACCGATTAGGGTAAGGTGCTTTAGCAATGAGCGCTGGGTCCATCATAGGAGAAGGAAGTGTGTGTGGCCCCGATCCCAAAATAGAAGTGGGGATCGTCTGTGGAGGAGTAAAAGAGGTGGGCTGAGGTGTCGAGCCTAGTGGGAAATGGAGAATAGGCTCGCGAGAAGGCGGGGGAGTAGAAGAACAAGAATCATACGTAGAAGTGTGTGTGTGAGGAAAGGTCTCAGCCGGGGTGTTGATAGGATTCTAAGTATCATCAACTTCTTCCCCAACATGGTTATCCAGCACTCTCCCAGATCTCAACGTGGTGATTGCATTCACATGAAGTGAATAGCCAGGATTGGGTACAGGTTGAGCTGGGAGTTTCCCTTTTTCTCTCGCGCTCATTTCGGCCTTAAGTCGTGCAATCTCAGCTTCCATCGTTTTGATACTCTCAGCTTGGGACGCTGAGTTTTTCTTTATCTCACCAACGGAAGACTTAACCTCGGCCGACCCTTCCATGAAATTTGACATGAGTGATTTCATGGTTTGAGCGAATTGAGAGAATTCGTCAGAACAGGTCGGCTGCATAGGATTAGAAGGTGCAGGAGTGTTGACCTGGTTTTGGAAATTTTATGACTGGTAGGGATGCTGGGTGAGCTGAAGTGGTTGCTGTTGTGGTGGAGGGACCCGTTGGAATTGATTCGGGTTTGGAACCGTGTTTTGGGATTGGTTCCAAGCAAAATTTGGGTGATTCCTCCAACCCTGATTGTATGTGGAAGAAAAAGGGTCGTTTCCAGGTCTTTGAAATGCGGCATTGGTATGCTCGAGACCTCGAAACTGAGAGTTTATTGGACATTCTTCCGTCAAATGAAAAGGATCAGAACAGCACCCACAAACGGTTTTGGGGAGCGAAATTGGGTTTATGGAGGCTGCTAGGAATTTGTGTTTCATAGCGTCGAGCTTCTTTTGCATTGCTGCCATCTCAGCTCGAACACCTATGGACACGTCTATTTGGTGTACGCCACCCCTACTCGATGGCTGGGTTCCAGTCTCCCACTGAAGTGATTTTTCAGCAAACTCTTCTAAAAATTTCCATGCTTCCCCATCATCCTTGGTCATAAAGGTGCCTTGACACATGTTTTCAAGGTTTTGTTTAGTGGTAGGGTTACTGCCCTCATATATGATTCGGCAAAGTTCCCATCTCGGGATGCCGTGATGTGGGCATTGAACCAAAAGATCCTTGAATCGGTCAAAGTATTTTGAAAATGGTTCAGCCGGAAGCTGGGAGAATTGATAGAGTTCGCTACGGATTCGAGCTGTCTTTTGCATAGGGTAGAATTTCTTAAGGAATGCCGCAACGAATTCTTTCCAATTCGTGATGGAATGTGCGGTGGTGTTATATAGCCACTTCTCGGCTAAATCGCACAAGGTAAATGGAAGAAGTCGTAGACACATGGCATCCACAGAAAGTTGTGATGTACCCATCATTGCGCATACGTTTTCAAATTTGGTAATAAAAACGTACGCGTCTTCAGTCTCGAGACCGTGGAATTTGGGTAGAAGGTTGATGTACTGGGGCTTAATCTCAAAGTTATCCCCGTTGGCTGGTGGAATGGATAAGCAGGTCGAGAGAGGACCTCGCAAAGGGTAACACCTCTCTTGGAGAGAGATGTGGGGAGGAATCTGCGCACCAACGGACGGCGGCAGAGTAGCGGTAAAGAGGTTTGATGGAGACTGATCCATCGGTGTAGGTGTGGTGGGGGTAAAAGAAAGGTAAATGGAGAAATACCGACTTCAGAGTCGATCGAGGGGACGCGGACAAGACGGGCACTAGAATCCCGTGTCCAGCCTATCTTGCACTAAAAGGGGTTAGTACAAGTGGCAGCGTGATTTATAATTAGGGGAATGAAGTGAGTGTGGTGTTTGTTTTGAAAAATGATACGGATTTTGAAATATGATGCAACAAGCAATACCCTAAAATTTATGGTCACCTAGGTCCGATCTCTATACCGCTCCTAACTGCCAGAAGACAAGACGCAGGATAGAATCCTCCACTGCCTCTTTGTCCCTCCTGTGGCCAGGTAAGTGCCAGGTAAGTGGGAGGTTCTCCACTACGTAAGTAGTGGGCCTAATTAAGTAACCACTAGCCTTCGACACACTTTCCTAGGCACCACAAGAGAAACGCGGATAAGCAATGAATTACCCACGTCCTTCTTCTGTCCTAAATGAGCGCGACGGTCCTTAGAGTCATGTCTAGATATTTTTTTAATTAATGAGGGTAATGCGGATGCAGGTTTGTGATTTTTGGGGCCTAGGAAGGGTAATGAACTCCCCACCTAATCTGGATTTGGCCGTGCCCCTTAATGTCCGTATTAATTATGCAAACAACCACAAAATCAAAAACAAGCACACTTTATTTTGCTTTTTGCGCGCTGCGATTATTTGCAATGAAACCTGCAGCAAATTGTTAGTTGGAGTAGATTTTAGAGAGGAGATAAGAAAGTTAGAGATTACCTGCAAAAGATTTTACAGAGAACTCCTTAATGGGCCGCGGAACCGCCGCGTAATGGGGGTACGGTCCGCGGAAACGCGGTGGGATGGTGGGGTCTCTGCAAAAAAAAATTTCCAGCAAGCTCCAGATCTCCTTGCAATTAACCACAACAATATGTATTAGTATTTGCGCGAGTTTTGATCTTTAAAATTTTTGATGGAATAAACTTTTCAACTCAAATTTCAAAAAATGAACAAATAGCACACGATCCCCGGCAACGGCGCCATTTTGATTGGATGATTTTTCGATTGTGTTGTATGTTTATAGAAAATTGTATTTTAGAAATCACAACCAAAAATTATTTGACCGCAATCAACTACGGTGTTGGATGTAGATTGTAAGTGAGTGCGGATCGTCCACAGGGAAAGTGAGTTCCGTTCAATTCTTGAATTATATGAGTTGAAAATTTAGGGCAAAGAAAAGAAAACAATTCATGATTTGCAATTAAAGATCAAGAAATAAGAAAAATCTAGATCTAGAAAAGACATTAAAAGCAAGAATTGAGATGTGTGATAATTTCCAACCAACAATCAAGATTAGAAGTATGGCTCGTAGGAGTAGATCGGATCTATAGATGTGATGAGATCTAAAGATTACTAATTCTTATCCATTAATGAATTGATACTAGATCGATGCAAATTCATCGAGGTTTAAGGATCTTTGCGAGAAAATTAGGGATTTCGCAACCAATCCTTTGTCCTTTCGATGGATCGCATTCAAATTCTAGCTTCTAGTTAATCAAATGTTTTATAGTTGTTCTCTAGTTTCGAGTTAACACGATCAAGATAGCATCATCTCGAAACTAGGTCATTAATCATTTGATTCACTAGAATTTACAAACATTATAGGATTTAAGAATTGTAGAAATATCTAAATCATCATCATCTAAAGATCGTCACAACTCCTATACGAGCGGAGATTACTCAAACATCATGATCACAAACACAATCACAATCACAAATTGAATTCTAATCATTATGCTTGAATTAAAAGAGAAGCAAGAATATAGAAAATTCACCTTTATTTATCGACAAATTTCGTTACAACTCTCTTGAATTTACAAAAGGAAGGAACTAGATCGTCGATTTCGGCTTCGCTCGGCTCCTTGAGTCGCGGATCGGCGTGGATCTCTTGCTCCGTTGGAAATCCGGCGTCGCTTGCTAAATGTTGAAGGCTCTCTTGCTCAAATTGATCTCGGGATCTTGATCTTGATTTTGAATTGGAGATGGGAATTTGAATTTGGCACAAGCTTTTGTCACTAAACTTGTGGGTAGAAGATGGTGATAATTCTTGAACAATTTTCTCTCTAGATTTAGGGTCCCCTTTATAGACTTTGCAAATTTTAAATCTAGAATTGAGAATTTGAATTCCCCCCACAAGTTAGTTAGCACCAAATTTAAATTTCCCTCCAAAAAGTTAGTTAAGCTTTAAATTTGAATTTCCCTCCTAAAAGTTTGTTGAGCCGAGCCTTCTAGATGTGCCATGTGGAGCTTCTGGGGTCTTCTGGAAGCTTTGGCCGTTGCAATTAGCCATGTGATGAAATTTGAGCAAATGATCCCTTAATAGGGCCGCGGATCCGCCGCGCCAATGGGTCTTGGGCCGCGGATCCGCGGCCCTTTGGTGGCCTTACTGCTTATATTTTCTGCTGTGGGCTGGTGATGATATATGGGCCTTATTCTGATACTTGGATATTTATTTGGACTTCTGAATTTGCTCCAGATTTTCAGCCTTTGAATTGGAGTGTCTTTTATTAGTTCATTTCCCAAATTTTGCCCCTGCTTCTGGAATTTCCTGCACAATTTCACCGAGACAAGAGTTACGCAATACAAGGATGATGCGATGCCATGAAACACACACAATTTCCCTAAAAGTGCTGGTTTTAGTGTACAGTACAAGTAATCCAATATTTTACATGTGTTTTGCAAATATGAGTGATATGAATACCGGATAGCTTTACTTGACTGCAAAAGGTAGGGAAATTGCCGTGTTAGAAATACAGTATTTTCGACAGATCACGCATCCGCGGCCATTCTGTTGAATCATGCTTCCAAATTTGTACAGTGTTTTCTCCTCTGGAATTTGGGGTTTTTGGTATATATCTTTTGGGCCCAGATTTTGTTACTGTTCACTAGTTGTTCGTGGGGCCCACTTTGTGATATTTGGTCGATCGAAATTTAAACATGTTAGTTTACAGTGCTTACATTATATCTCCGACCGGGAATGTCATTTGATCGGTAAACCGCGTCTGATTGCTATAGTTCTTTTAGACGGGTTTGCGAACGTGACATTCGCGTTGATGTTCTGTGTTGTGCTGTGATGTTGCGGATTTGTCGTGGTGGATAGCAGTGTGCAATGGTAGCGCAGTTTGAGTTTATTTGTACATTTGATATTGCGGGGCGAGCGTCCAACTTGTGGACTGCCGTCACTGCCTGTTGTATAATATTCTTTTGGGGCACGACCAGGTTGCGGTCGATGTACCTATTGTACTATTTTTCATTACTGTACTAGGTTTTGCCCCGCGACGGAGTGCACGGATAGCCGGGTTCTGGAAGGAAACAGGTCCGCATCTCATGGCTTTGAGAGGCAGAGGGGCCCCACTCTAAAATTGGCAGACTATTCGCCGCACTCGTAGGGGGTACAGGTTGACCCAAGGAGGGGTGCCCAAGATTACCGGATTCCGTGAAGTGCAGGGTGGTCCATTCACTTTGCTGTAGGGGGCTGCCTCGCTTCAGGTTTTGGCGGGTAACTTGCCGCACCCGTAGGGGTCTAGGTTTCATTGCACAGGCTATCCACATGACAGGGGAACGTCGGGTTTCAGCAGCGGCTCTGTGAAACCCGGGGATCCCAGATTATCTGTATTGTTCTGTGATGCTTATTACTGTTCTGTAATGTTGCATATTATCACGCCAGGAGCGATTATTGTATATTGGTTTATATACTATTAGATGTTGTATATGTTTTACACCCGCGCTAGTCCAGTCCCCGCTCTATCGTTAGTTAAGTAACCTAACGGGTGATTACGGGACCCAGTGACGAATGCGGATGGTATATACGTACATTTTATTTTCGTTCTTTTCTGGTGTGATTAGATGATGGGACTGCATTGATTTTGATCAATGCAAAGTAAAGCAAACCTGTTTACAGTTGTTGGAACAAATTTAAAAAGTGTTATTGCAAAGCCGTTTTCTTTGTTTTGCATAGCGGTATTCAGTGGAATATCCTGCACCTCATTCGACGGGGCAAGGGCCGATATCCCTTCACCGGGACTGACCCCTTGGGCAGAAGTTTGCGTCAGGGTAATAACTTCACTATAGTCGACTACATGTTGCTTTGCATTGCGGTATTCAGTGGAATATCCCGCACCTCATTCCACGAGGAAAGAGCCGAGATCCCTTCATCGGGAATGACCTCTTTAGCAAAAGGTTTTCGCCACTATATTTTAAAAAGCTATTAGGTTCCTTCAGCGATATCAAGTTCGTTACGTTAAAGGTTTTTCGCCAAAAACCAGTCGTAGCCCTCCGTCATTTCTTATGGATGGTCAGTAGTATTCAAGCTATGTTTGTTGGCTTTCGTCAAGGCATGGTGTTTGGTAGCTGCTGGGTATTCATTTGTTGCATAGATAGATGAGTTGGTTTGGGACAGTCGTATTACCTTGTTGGCTTTCGTCAAGGGTATGTACGGGTGGGTTGAAATTAACAAGATAATGGCGGGCAGAACTTGACATGTGACTTATGATTTGTTGACTTTCGCCAAGGTCATAAGAGCATGGGGCATAAATGATATCGGGAGTTTCTAAAGAAACCGAAACTTGCCAAGTATGCGCATACCTTCTGGAGTATGAGTAACGTGGATGCATTCCATCACGTTATCATGCGATGAGAGTTGGATCCCGATTCCCACTGATGAGTTGGTTTACTCTTCGGGTGATCCCGATTGATTCTTCTTTCAGGTTTGGAGGAGAATTTGACAGGACAGTGGGAGGTTTCCGGATTAGATAAAGTGATAACCATTCTGATCTAGGTTAGAGTGCACGCAGAGTGTTTCTTTTCTCTCTCTCTTTGGCAGCGACCTTTGACCGACCCTAGACTATGACTCAGTGACCAGGTTGACCGAACCTTCTTAAAATACTGACTTTTGGATTGTCTATGTTGCATAAGTCATTGCCACTCCTTCTTTTACCCTTTGCATTTCTCAGAACACCCGTATTACTACGGATATCCACTTCCATTGGATAGATCCATCGTATGGTTATATACGAACTCGAAGGGACTTCTTCGAGGATGGATCAAGGTTCAGGAGAAATAGAATTGGTTTATTCAGTTGTCTTTTATTATCACCTTCTCTCAGGTTGCGAGGGCTCCTTGGTTTAGGAGAGTACACCTATTACGCTTATTGGATAGTCTTATTCCAAACCATAGGCTGGTGCCGAAAGGTAGGGAATGAAGAAAACCAATTAGCCTAAGTAGGGTGTGCAGAAGGCAATATGTAAAGACAAAATAAAGGGATTAGAAAGAGGGCAAAGTAAATTGCGACTGATATCATTCACGACCAAACCGCGTACTTCATCGCCACTCCTATTTCACCTTTAAAAGAATAAGGTATTATTCAATTGTCTTTTATCATCACCTTCTCTCAGTTATGAGTACTCCTTGGTTTAGGAGGGTACACCTATTATGCTTACTGGATAGTCTTCTTCCAAACCATAGGCTGGTGCCGAACGGTAGGGAAGGAAGAAAACCATTTAGCCTAACGATGGTGTACAGAAATTAACGACTAAAGACAAAAAAAGGGATTTGGAGAGATAGCAGTGAAATATACGGTTAAAGTCATGAATTGGATTATGGAAGAGGCATTGCTATGAATACCAGGATACTCCTACGAAACATTTTCATGTTTCAGTGCATTGTTAATGGAAAACTATTTTCCCGATTAGATACTTATTCTAGGGTGTGTATTCACCAGGTTTCATTCTCATATCTGTATGGTTTTACAGATAATGAGTGGGAGGAAGTTATTGGGAATTAGGTGATCATCCTCATTATATCGGAATTCGTTGTAATTGGTGATATTTGAGGAAATCGCCAGGGTACAGTTTTCAACTTACGACGCACAGGTTTTGAGTTGCTTAACTCAGAGGACCTATACAGAGTATTGTATGTTGTCCAGTGTCCATCAGGACAAAGGGGTAGGTCCTCGTACTATGTTCTGTTTACTTATAACTTCTCTAGTATTTAGACAAGTGTTTCGTAGAAATACAAGGTCTAAGTTTTGAGAAGTTGTGGGTATAAGAATAAAGTAGAGAACCAGGTATCACAAGTATCGGGATTCTTCAAAGAGATCGAAAATGTAGATTCTTGTGATTGGTATTCAGATGATAGTAATGGTTTTGAGAAACGTGTTTCTTTTTCAGGTTACTCATAATTGGATGGATTCCTAAGTTGAGTAATGCTGATTAGCCTCTTTCCATTAAGATGATATGCACTGGAGACAGCTGCATGATTTGAATATGGTTCCAATTAAATAAGTGCCAAAGTTTCTATATTGGATATAGAATGGTTCATACCTTAAAAGAATTAAGGTACGGGGAGTTGTCTAGCTTATGCTTAAAACCAGACTCTGGATAACTCAGGGCACGTTTCTGTAATGGCAGTTTGTGGGTTGACCCTGGTTATGACGAGGGTTGATATTCTACCATTTGGAAGATCAATAGTGATATTGTTCTTGACTCGCCATAGTTTTAGTAAAATGGATCTTTTTCAGAAAACAGTAGTAGGAGTATGGTAGAACTGGAAGTGATTCCAGAACCGCGAACGATTGCGGAAAATTTAATAGGACCTATATATTTAATCAGGTTTGACATTCCAATAGCCACTTCGCAGATATGGTGGGTAACCCCAGACACCCGAGAGGTACTCCGGTAGCCTCAAGGACGGTGACAGGGAGGTTTTTATCTACCCAGACTTGACACTACTGATGTTCCAGGCTATGAGACCCGGTAGGTGGGTTGTCGTAGTCAGTGGGAGCAGCGGAAGCATAGTGGACAAGTAGCTTATGTCTATTTATAGACTTGAGCAGTTATAGCGGAGATAGATCATCTAATTTTGATGTGACGGTCATGGGTTTGACTTCAATCAGGATAGGGGATGGATCTGTTAAGAAAGTAGTAGGGTGTGATGTCATGGTATCTGGATGACATACACAGAGTGGGAAGTAAAATTCCTATACTACGATCGGTTGTACTGTGGTCGTCACACAGTTGTTTCTCCAGACAGGATATGGATATAATATTTGACATTCTGATTTCTGGATCTATGGTTTTAGATCTGGATTTGTGTAGTTTCCCAATGTGGGTACTTTGACAGTATTCTAATGGTTTTTAGAATAGATGACTCCTAGCATGGTGGTGTAACTGCAGGTGATGGAGTCCACCCTCTCTAAAGGTGTCTTACAGACTAAAGGGGAGAGGGATGTGCATGATTGGCAGATCACTTGCTTAGGCAATTGAGTCAATCATGAGATGTCAAGTACCACACCAGATGTTGTTTTTGCACTAGATGCAATAAGTTTTTATTAATCCAATCCTGGAGAAACATATGGAAGCAGTTTTAGAACATAAGTACACGTTCTACGGATTTGATAACGGCAGCCTTCTTCGGGAGACGGTTATCATTCCAGGCTTCAAAGGTGACATGGTTGACAGAGTGATTGTCAGTGTTGTAGTTTTCCCTCTGACAAGGGACAGTATTATGGACAGGTAGTCCAAAAGGATACTGTGGGTGGCATGGTGCCAGATACTGATTAGGTTCAGTGATCGATACAGACTAAGAAGTTTGGATTTGGAGTTCATTTGTGAACTAGGTCCCATCAGATATCCAGACATATTCTAAGACGGGTATTACTCAATTCGGGAGATGGCTTTCTCCGCGAACTTGAGATTAAGAGAGATATAGAAAGAAACAACTAGGCGGATCCACTCACTGAGGCTATTTCTCGAACACAAAAGTTTTACAAACGGGTTTGTGAAACTGATTAGTAGAGGGGTTGGATGTTCGGTTTCACACGGGCTGTGAGTAGTCGACATCGCAATAATTAGCCTTGAGTGCAAGAGGGAGATTGTTGGAGATAGTGCCCTTAGAGTCAATTATTGGATCGCGGGTACGTGATTGCAATGATTGCGGAGGACCTATACCGGTAGGACAGTCTTACTCAAAGATGATAGTATGCTATCTGGTTTTCCTTTATCAGTCGTGTACATGTTCAGGTGACTGATTACATGTTACACTTTGATAGAGCCCTTAGGATCTTGCTTTACCACCAACAGTATGATAGCGATCATATACGTGAGAGTTAGGTGGTTTATACGCATATCCTTAATTGTGGTCCCTAGTCGTGGGAGTTTCGAGACAGGGCATCGATACTCCGGAGTAGACTAGTGTATACAGTCGAGACCCCGACAAGGGGCAGTGGCCGGTCTCACAAGCCATTGGTGTCAGTTGGATCACCTAAGATGTATACATGTGCTCATTGGGTTATGAGTACACCGGACAGGACTCGCTGGGAATCTGCTAGTTGGTATTATACATATCGTCAGATAGCAGTTCCCTGGTGACATGTGTACAGGTTAGTTCATCGACCTGAGGTCGTCATTTGTCTCGTGTGAGTTCCCACTGTGCTTTGATTTCTACCCTACCACGGCTCAAAGGTGTCGTGCAAACAGGTAGTTTTTGGGTACAATCCCGAGCCATATGGAGGCACGTGAGCGGATCGGCAGGGGATTCGTCTCTCCCGGTATTGGGGGCAAGGTCGAGCTGTGTCTAGGAAAGCCATTACACAAAGTCCATGGCCATGGCAGGAGATTTACTGGTAGGTACTCCAGTAGTATCTCAGGGTGTTATTGGGCTACACTCCGACACGACTTATACTGCTATTGGGGGTCTGGCGTTACTAGCCCCTAGGCAGATATGCGATACTCATAGACGAACGGACCGGACTGTATATACATTGTCACTGTTAGGCTCAGTAGGGTTTCTGGATGAGTTCGCTCATCAGCCTCCCTTGAGGTCAGTCCAATGGGCAGCCGTTACGCATTGCTAGTGCCGCTGACGGTTTGTGGTTAAACCCACTGCCAGGGTACTGACGAGTCATTAGAGTCCCCCACAGACAGTTTCCCAAGTTCGGGCGAAACGTTGTAGAGGCCGTATGGTTTTATGGCAGGGTTCGGAAAATGCACGTGCGTTTACGCACGTGTTATTTTTCGGGCAGATGATACTGGTCGGCTTTGGTTTAAGCCGGATCCGAGTATTATATTGAGTAGATATAATATCTTTGTCTCAGTTGCATTTGTATTCGGTCGTAATACAATTGCGGGTATATTTATACAGTTACGGGGTTATCCTGAAAGTCATTTCAGGATCACTTTTGGAAGTTGCCAGTTTCCAGTTTTCTATCAGCCGTCTTTTAACATTCGGTTAAAGACGGATTTATCTTTTCTTGGATGAGGGTGAGTCATGTTTCTAGAAGGTTCTAGAAGGTGATGACTTGGTTAAATGGTGTTGTGTTTTCATTGGTTGCATTAATGAATGGATGACTAGGTTTAGTGAGTCATTCATTTCATTAAAGAGTTTTGTTTTGCTTAAGGATATTTGTTGTTGATATTTATCCTTATGCTCACCCCCTTTGCTCCTACACTCACCCTCCTCTTCCCTATATATGGCCGGCCCCTTCCCCCTCCTCTCTCACATTCTCACTTGATGTTTCATTTGGTAGAAAAAGATTATGATAGATTTTTCGGTGTATGGAATTTCACAGCTCATATCATTCCATCACCCGATTCCCACGGCAACATCATTAACCGATCGTCCACGGATTTGGACGAAATGAGACAAAGTCATCTACTCATTCTCTACATCATTCTTGGTCGTCTCTTTTAGCAAACTTGACGACCGAGTTGCCTCGAGTCAGAGGCGGGAGCCCGTTTAAAGAATCGTCGACGTGGTGCCACCTGGACGAGCAGATTGGAGATCGATGAGATCGGAGCAGCCGCAACGGAGCGTAGGATGATGGTTAAAGAACGAAAGACTCGGATCGTTCGGTATAACCTTTCTACACTCTTTACAGTTTGTTAGTTTAGCAATAATGGCAGATCCGGGTTAAAGTATACGATAGCGCCGGTTAAAAGTTTTTTTGTTCCGCATTTGGCGTCTGTAGACGGCCGGGGCGCTACCGTAGACTTACATACATATTGATAGAGCTCTTAGGATCTTGCTTGACTACCAGCATTATGATGGCAGTCACACTAGTGGGGGCTGGGTAGTCTACAAGCACATCCTTAT
Organism: Agapanthus africanus; assembly: GCA_030015575.1. Classification (NCBI taxonomy): domain Eukaryota; kingdom Viridiplantae; phylum Streptophyta; class Magnoliopsida; order Asparagales; family Amaryllidaceae; genus Agapanthus; species Agapanthus africanus. The sequence continues at coordinate 384,812,118 of JASDDO010000012.1, read as the reverse complement.
TCAGGTCCCTAGTCATGAGATTATCGAGACATGGCATCGATACTCCGGAGTAGACTAGTGTGTACGCTTCTCATCCCAGTTGGGGAGATGGTTTTGTCCCACAGCCGTCAGTACGTCGTACTGGAGATAGTATGCATGTGCTCATTAGGTTACGGGTACACCGGATAGGACTCACGGGGAACTGTTAGTTGGTATTATACCCATCGTCAGTTAACAGTTCCCAGGTGACATGAGTACAGCATAGTCCGCAGACTTGACACTGCTGCTTCGCCTCGAGTGTGTCCCACTGTTCTGAGATTGCTACCCTACCACGGCTCAAAGGAGTCATGCAAACAAGTAGTAGTTGGGTGTAGTCCAGAGCACTTAGAGGCAGTGGCGGTTAGACAGGATTCGTCTCTCCCGGTATTAGGAGTTGATATCGCGCTGTGTCAGAGAGCCATTACGCAAAGTCCCTGGCCAGGGCAAGCGAGATTTACTGGTAGGTTTCAGTTGTTTTCTCAGGGTGTAATGGGCTACGCTCCGACACGACTTATACCGATATTAGAGGACTGACGCTTGTCGCCCCCATAGGCCCGATATGCGATAGTCTTAGACGAACAGACCGGATTGTATGGAGATTGTCACATCAGACTCACTAGGAGTTCGGATGGGTTTCCTCATTGGCCTTCTTATCGGCATCTACCTGGGGACCGTTACGTATAGCTAGTGCCGCTTACGGTCTGTGGTTAAACCCACTGCCAGCGTAGAAGTCGAGTCTCTAGTGTCCCACACAGTGAGTTCCCTACTCCAGGTGAAACGATATAGAGGTCGTATGGTTTTACGACAAGGGTTCGGACGCATACGTGTGTTTACGCACGTACGACATCCGGACAGTTTTTACTAGCCGACTTTGGTTTAAGCCAGTTTCTAGTATCAGGTTATTGGATTTATTCAGTCTAAAGTTTTTTCTGTGTTTTCACGGATAGGAGGGGCATTCTCGTAATTTCGCGAGAAGCTTCTAGAAGATGGTGACTTGAGGGTTAAGGTGGCATAAGCATTAAATAAGACTAGTAACTCATTTGTGTGATTCATCCTTGTCATTAATGCATCATAAATGCTTAATGACTCATGGAGATGAATCACCCATTTGTATTTATGAAGCATGGTTGTTAAATCCTTTATTTTCTTTTATGGATAAATAATAACGCTTCATATATATTATGATAGATCATTATCTCATTCTTATTCTCTTGCTCACTTTCTCGCTCCTCAAGCTCTCTCTCTTCAAACCCTAATCCTCCCCTCTCATGTGTTGAGACCAAGGATTAGATTAGACTACTTAATCTATAACCCTTCTCTATATCACCTAGGTTACTTAGATTAGCACTTTAAGAAACCTAGTTACCTCAAGTTAGAGGTGAAGCTTGAAGTAAAGCTCTCGGGTGGATCATCTACTACATAGAGAAGGCAGGAGAGGATATGGAGAACGAAAAGACGAAGGACACGGTTCATCAGGTATAATCACTTTTCATAGTAGTTGTTAACTTCTATGATTCATGTTAGTTATAGTTTAGCAAAGATTCACGGTTAGTCGATGTTTACGCCTAAAACAAGATTGTTTTTCATTATTCCGCCTCCCCGCAAGTCGTGGGGTGTTGTACATCGACTTACAGTGGTATCAGAGCCTCGCTAAACAATAATTAACTCATTAGCAAAGTTGTATGAATTTCGAACGCAAAACGAACCGTAAAAGACATCGATATGACAAGTTTCTGTCGAATTTTAAACAGGCTCTACAAATTTTTCAGGGAGCTGCAGAATAACAAGCAGAGAAATATAAAATCACTGTTGAAAAATGGGTTTCTGAATCGGCCATACAGCTGCGGAACCGCGGCCGATCCCACCGATCCGCCGCAGATCCGCGGCCGAGTTGGGGCCGATTCAACCCAATTTCCTCCAGTTATTCTTCTGTGATATTTTTGTATTTTCTGGAATGTTTATTTTCTGCTCAAGTCCCAGGTGCACAGAGAAGTTTTGGGAGTAGAATCTGATATGTTTGCTCGATCGAAATTATACGATGTTTGCTAATTTGATTATATCTATGTTTGTATAATGTGTTCGTAAACCTCCCCTAACTGCTAGTATGTCGGTTGGCAGGGGGGTTGCATATTTCTAAAATGGTTTTTACAGTTTGTGGTTGTGAACTGTATTGGACTGTTGTGATGATTAACCGGGGTTTGAGATGGGTTGTTATATTCATTCATTCAATGTAATTGTAATATGTTGTAATATTATTTTGCGGGGCACATCCAGGTTGCGGTTGTAGCCACCGTTGTATTATTTCATTTTACCGTTTTTGCTCCTAGGATAGACCCAAGGTGGGGTGCACAAACTACCGGGTAATTTGAAGTGTTTAGTGGCCTACTCAGTTTGTTGAGGGAGAACGCTTCACTTCGGGTATTTGGCAGGTAGTTTGCCGTACCCGTAGGGGTCTAGGGTGGGGTAATGGCTATTCATCACAACTGTGTAATCCGTCTTTTGTTGCAGGCTCTAAACAAACGCGGATTGCTTGCAAATCCAATAAAGTTCATATGAGATCTGGAATGCCTATTATTGCGTCTGATGAATGTACAATATCTATATATGATAGCTATTTAGACGTCACTTATGTTTTACACCCGTGCTAGCCCGGCCCCCGCTCTGCCGTTAGTTAAGTAACCTAACGGGTGATGACGGGACCTAGTGGCGAATGCGGATGGCATAAGAGGACGTTGTATTTTCGTTGTTTTCTGCAATGATAGGTTAATGATGGGACACATTATTTATAATGCAAAGAAAATAAACTAAAAGATGAATCGTTGGAACAATTTAAAAGAAACCACTCGGTTATTTTAAAACAGATGATGTTTTTAAAATTGTGGAGCTTTAACCACTCCTTTTAAAAGCTATCAGGTTCCTTCGGTCATATCAAGTTCACTACGTTCACGGTTTCGCCAAAACCATTGGTAGCCCTCCGTCATTTCATTTGGGTATTCAGTAGTATTCAAGCTATGTATTTTGACCTAACGCCAAGGCATAGTGTTTGGTAGCTGCTGGGTATTCATTTGTCTCATAGATAGATGAGTTAGTTTGGGACAGTCGTATTATCATTTTGACCGAACGTCAAGGATATGTACGGATGGGTTCAAATTAACAAGATAATGATGGGTAGAACTTGACATGTGACTTATGACATTTTGACCTAACGCCAAGGTCATAAGAGCATGGGGCAAAAATATATATCGGGAATTTCTAAAGAAACTGAAATTTGCAAAGAGATGCATACCATTTGGAGTTTGATGAATGTTGGTAGGATTCCTTCAACATTAGCATACGATGATATTTGGATCCCGATCCTACTGTGAGTATATGACTCATCAGGAGATGTGTCACTTAACGATCAATGCTATAAACCAAATAGGTGTCAAGAAAGGTGTCAGCGGGGTTACGCCCCCAGAGAAAAGAGGTTATTTAATTAAGGAACATCACGAAGGCGTTGGAAAACCTCCCTCGAAGTACCGACACCAGCCTGGCTGAACGGTTAAGCAAGTATTGTACAGTGAGAATAGTCCTGGCTAATTCTTCTTTTATGGTTTGAGGAAGGATTCGAGAAACAGTGGGAGCCATCCAGTTTAGATAAATTAAAAACCACTCTAAACTTTCAAGAGTATCAAGCTAAAGTGTTTCTTCTCTCTCTCCTACTTGCAACGACCCTGAAAATGACTGGACTTAAGTTACTTTTAGAGAAAAATATACTGACATGGCCAAACTATAAAGATTGGCTGCGGAATGTCAAAATGGCTTTGACCTATGAAAAATTGGGGTACGTCCTCACCGCTAAGGCACCTGCAGTCCTAGGTCCCAAATCCAGTAATGCGGATAAGGAAATCCGCAAAACCTGGGAGTATGATTGCGCGAAGGCCAAGTGCATCGTGCTTGCCTCGATGAACAATGAATATCAGAGGAGGCACGAGGATATGGATCTTGATGCCATATTTCTTCATACAAAAGAACTTAATGGAGAGCAATTTCGTATAGCAAGATACGAGACCTCTAAGAACTTGTTTCGAGCGAGGTTGGCCTTCGGATCATCTGTAGGAGAACATGTCCTAAAGATGATCGTCTATATATAAGAGCTCGCAGACCTTGGGATGACTTGGATAATGAGCTCTATACAGACCTTATTCTCCAGTCCCTTCCTTCCACCTACGCCCAGTTTATTCTGAACTTCAACATTCAAAGAAAAGAAGTTGAACTTCCGGAACTCCTTAACATGTTGAGGAGTGCAGAGGGCACCTTGCAGAAGGCAAGGGAAACACCCGCTATGTTTGTTAGCGGTGCTTCTTCTTCCGGGTCTAAGGCTAGGGCCAAAGGAAGGAAAAAGAAGGCCGCCACCAAACCTAGAGGAGGTGTAAATAAGGTGGGAGGGAAGGGAAAGAAAAAGTTTGCGGTACCGGTAGTGGCCCAGGATGAGTGTTTCCATTGTCATAGGAAAGGGCACTGGAAGAAAGATTGCAAGGCGTGGAACGCCAAGAACCAGGAACCGAAGCAAGCTGTGGCTTCGACTTCAGGTGTGTTTGTAATTGAGAATTGTCTGTCAATCAACTCTACTTCCTAGGTATTGGATACCGGATCAGGATCTCATATTTGCAATTCATTGCAGGCACTGAGAAACCGTAGAGTGCTGAAGGATGGTGATATGATCCTGATGGTTGCTATCGGAGCTAGCGTGGGAGCTGTGTCCGTAGGGGATTATCACCTGGGATTGACGAGTGGACACATTTTGGTTTTACATAACTGTTTTTTTGTACCCAGCTTAACGTGTAATATCATATATGTTTCCTTGTTATCAAATAAAGGTTATGATTTCACGTTTGTAAGTGATGTTGTTAACATCCACCTTAATCATAGTTTGATTGGGTCCGGTACACTGGATAACGGTATATATGTCTTAAACCATCTCCAAATTTTCAATGTCCAGAACACACTAAAAAGAAAGTCTCCAAATTTAAATAAAGCTTTCTTATGGCATTGTAGACTGGGTCACATCAATGAGAGAAGGTTGACTAAGTTAAATAGAGAAGGATATTTGGACTCGTTCGAATATCAAACTTATGTCACTTGTCAATCTTGTCTCAAAGGAAAGATGACAAAGAATCTATTTACTGGACATGGAGTAAGAGCGAGCGAGCTCTTAGGACTCAAACACAACGATGTATGTGGTCCAATGTCTACACATGCAAGAGGTGGTTTTTCCTATTTCATTACTTTTACGGATGATTACTCAAGGTACGGATTCATTTATCAGATGAAACATAAATCCGAGGCTTATGAGAAATTCCAAGAGTATAAGAATGAAGTAGAAAACCAAACCGGCAAAAGTATCAAAACACTAAGATCTGATCAAGGTGGTGAATACTTGAGTGCCGAGTTTCTAGGTTACCTAAAAGAGAAAGGAATTCTCTCTCAGCTTACTCCTCCATACACTCCACAGCATAACGGTGTATCGGAGAGACGGAATCGAACCCTATTGGATATGGTACGTTCCATGATGAGTAATGCTGAGTTACCGCGATCTTTTTCGGGTTATGCGCTAGAATCAGCGGCATATCTTTTGAACATGGTTCCTACCAAGACTGTGCCTACCACGCCATATCAGATGTGGAGTGGGAAGAAACCCTATCTTCAGTATCTGAAGATATGGGGATGTCCAGCTTTTGTTAAAAAGCAGCATGTGGACAAGCTCGAGGCACGATCAGTAAAGTATAAATTTGTGGGATATCCAAAGAACTCCAGGGGATATCTATTCTATTACGCAGACGAACAATATGTTAGTGTATATGCCCTAGAGGCCATTACTGTATCATACTAGTTTGTATATTACTTAATGGAAGCTTGGGATATTCACCTTGTATATACAATCTTGCTCAAAATAGTAGTATGCTACTTGGTTTGTTTCTGCTTCAATGTGTACATGTGTTTATTTATGTATATCACTTATGCACATTAGTGGAGCCCTTAGGATCTTTGCTTGATTACCAGCATTGTGATGGCTGTCACACTAGTTGGGCTGGGTAATCTATAAGCACATCCTTATGCAGGTCCCTAGTCGCAGGACTATCGAGACACGGCATCGATACTCCGGAGTAGACTACCGCATGCGCTTCTCATCCCAGCATGTGAGACGGTCTGTCCCACAGTCGTCAGTACGTCGTACTTGAGATAGTATGCGGGTGCTCGTTGGGTTACGAGTACACTGGACAGGACTCGTCGGGAACTGACTAGTTGGTATTATGCCTATCGTCAGTTATCAGTTCCCAGGTAACATGAGTACAGCTTAGTCCGCTGACTTGACATTGTCACTTCGCCTCGAGTGTGTTCCCACTGTACTTTGATCACTACCCTACCACGGCTCAAAGGAGTCGTGCAAACAGGTAGTGGTTAGGTGCAGTCCCGAAGCACTTGGAGGCAGTGACGGTTAGACAGGATTCGTCTCTCCCGGTATTGGGGGTTGACATCGCGCTGTGTCTAGGAGAGCCATTACACGAGTAGTCCCTGGCCAGGGCAAACGAGATATACTGGTAGGCTTCCAGTGTTATCTCAGGGTGTTTTGGGCTTCGCTCCGACACGACTTGTACCGCTATTGGGGGACTGAAGTTTACCGCCCCCTAGGCCCGCCATGCGATGTATCAGACGAACAGACCGGACTGTACGGAGAATGTCACATTCAGGCTCAGTAGGAGTTCAGATGGGTTTCGCCTCGTCAGTCTTCTTGTCGGCATTACCTGGGGACCGTTACGCACAGCTAGTGCCTCTTGCGGTCTGTGGTTAAACCCACTGCCAGCGTAGTGTCGAGTCTTTAGAGTCTCACACAGAAAGCTTTTCGCCTTTAGGCAAAAGAGTAGAGGTCGCATGGTTTTGCTACAGGTCGCATGGTTTTGCGACAGGGTTCGGTCACATCCATGCACGTGTGCACGTACAGTGTCCGGACAGTTTACACTAGCGGGCTTTGGTTTAAGCCAGATCCTAGTGTGGGTATTGGGATTGGATTTATCCAGTTTGTATTCGTGTTCCTCGGAACGCGGATGCGGGTGTGTATGCACAGTTGACGGAGAGACAGAGGCAGAGGATTCTCATTAGGGTTGTTGACCGTTGACAGTTGACCATTGACTTTTTGCTCAACCCTAATGAGAATATGATATGTGATTAACAATTATATTAATTAAGTATTGTGGTGACTTGGTTGTTGAGGGGTTGACTTTGTTGACTTGTTGACTTTTGTTGACTTGTTGAGTTTGTTGACCGGTTGACTAGGATTGACTAGTTGACCATCATGATGACTATGGCTATCATTTCATGGCAAAGACTTTTTACTTGCTTGTTTCTTTTGTGAGAAATGAGTGCATGAAATGATTTAGCCATTTTGACTTGAACCATTTTACACAATACTTGATTATTATTTTTGTGATGATGGTTATGGATTATGAGAGGGTGAAAGACAAAAGAGAGACTCATTCTCACTTGCTCATTCTCTCTCCTTTGTTTTTGAGCTCTCTTCCTCTTGCTCTCATCTTCTTCCTCTTGCTCTCTCCTCTTGATTCTATGGTTCACTTGTCTCATGAGTTGAGAACCAAGAACCATAGATAAAATCCCATACAAACTCTTCTCTACTCACTCTAGTTCACAAGGTTTAGCAAACCGAGTGAACTAGTTTCTTCAAAGTTCGAAGAAGGAGCCAAAGGTTGGAGCTTTTAGGTGGATCTATCTTCGGCGTAAGGAGACGACGGGAAGAAGCCGATCCGGACCACCATCGGAGTTGAAGACGAAGGAGTTCAAGAAAGGTATAGCCCCCTTAACCGAGTAGGTAAACTCTTGTTAGGTTGTTAGTTGGTAGTTTAACAAAGATCCGGGTTATAAGTCCATGTTACCACCTCTATAAAAATCGTTTTTTACCAAATTCCACATGCCCGAAAGTACCGGTAGTGGTAGCATGGACTTACAGTGGTATCAGAGCCTAGTTAAACTCTATCTAACATGTTAGCAAAGTAGCTAGAAGATCGATCAAAGAAAAGTCCCGAAACGAACCCCGGAATTTTAAAGTTTCTGTCGATTTTTAAATTGCTGGAAAATTTTTTTGGGATACACCTAAAATCGACTCAGGGTTTTCTGTGAATACTGTAGAAATTTGGTCCAGTGATCCCATCAAAGAGCCGCGGAAACGCGGCAATAGCTTGCTATTGCCGCGGGTCAGCGGCCGACTTGGTTCCTCTCTGTTCTTTCTTTGCTACAGTATTCTCACAGGGGTATTTTAGGATTTTTGGAATATGTATTTTCAGCCCAGATTTTCCAGAACGAAAATTTTATTTTGGGGTCCTGAAAATCCGTATTTTTGATCGAACTTCTAAAAGACTTAAGCTAACGGGTTTTTCTGTAATGTGATATTTGTATTGAACGTATACTAATCGCTATATGTCGATTAGTAGGGGTTATACAAATCTGTGATCTGTAATGTTGCTGGAATGTATATATGAATATGTTGGATTGTCGCGGGTGAATAGCCGGGGGTTGTGAGACGAGAGTTTTTTTCTTTTCTTTCAATTCATGTAAATTTGTAAATTGATGTAATAATTATTTGTATGGCCGCACAACCGGGTCGGGTTTTAGCCGTCATTGTATAATTTCTTTTTACTGTTTTTGCTCCTAGGATAGACCCATGGAGGGGGTGCACAAACTACCGGGTATGCCGAAGTGCCGAGTGGCCTACTCACGGGGATGAGGGAGGTTGCTTCGCTTCGGGTACTTGGCGGGTAGTTTGCCGCACCCGTAGGGGTCTTGGGTGGGGTATTGGCTATTCACCGCGACCGTGTAATCTGCTTTTCATTACAGGCTCGTACGAATTGCAGGTTCCTAGTATATCCAATGTGTTCATCTGTGATCTGAAATGTCTATCATTGCATATATCTATATATGATATTATTTAGGCGTTGCTTATGTTTTACAGCCGCGCTAGCCCAGCCCCCGCTCTGTCGTTAGTTAAGTAACCTAACGGGTAATGACGGGGCCCCGTGGCGAATGCGAATGGCATAAGCGTACGTCATATTTTGGTTGTTTTCTGCAATGGTAGGATTAAATGATGGGACGCATTAAAAGAACTAATGCAAGAATATCACGCATTAAAAGAACTAATGCAAGATAATAAACCAAGTTAAAGTCGTTGGAACACTTTCGAAAAACCACTCGGTTCTTTTCAAAACTAACTCTTAAATGCGGAGCTTGAGCCACTCCTTTTAAAAGCTATCTCGTTCCATCGACTATATCAAGTTCACTACGTTCACGGTTTAGCCAAAACCATTCGTAGCCCTCCATCATTTCAGTTAAATATTCGGTAGTATTCAAGCTATGTATTTTGACCTCACGCCAAGGCATAGTGATTGGTAGCTGCCGGATATTTATCTGTTGCACAGATAGAATGCGTTGGTTTGGGACAGCCGTACTAACATTTTGGCCTACGTCAAGGGTAGGTACGGGTGGATTCAAATTAACCTGGATAATGATGGGAAGAACTTGACATGTGACTTATGACATTTTGACCTCACGCCAAGGTCAGAAGAGCATGGGGCAAAAATCCATATCGGGAGTTTCATAAGTACTGAAACTTGCTAGATTTGCATACCATTTGGAGTGTGATGATTCTGGTAGGATTCCTTCAGTTTCGTCACGCGATGATATTTGGATCCCGATCCTACTGTGAGTATATGCTACTCCTTGGGAAATTTCTCACTAATCGATCAATGCTATAAACTTAGTAGGTGCCTAGAAAGGTGTTAGCGGGGCTACGCCCCCAGGGAAAAGAGGTTCTTAAATTAAGGAACTTCGCGAAAGCGTTGGAAAACCTCCCTCGAAGTACCGACACTGGCCTGGCTGAACGGTTAAGCAAGTATTGTGCGGTGGGATTGATCCCGACTAATTCTTCCTTTATGGTTTGAGGAGGGATTCGAGAAATAGTGGGAGCCATCCTGTTTAGACAAACTAAAAACCACTCTAAACTTGCAAGAGCATCATGCTGAGTGTTTCTTCTTCTCTCTCCTAATTGCAGCGACCAATCGACATGACTGGACCTAAGTTACTTCTAGATAAAAACATACTGACAGGGCCAAACTACAAAGATTGGCTCAGGAATGTCAAAATGGCAATCACTTACGACAAGCTGGGGTATCTTCTTACCACCAAAGCTCCCCCTGTCCCCGGTCCCACTTCCAGCGTCCCGGATAAGGAAATCCGTAAGACTTGGGAGATTGATAGCGCGAAGGCCAAGTGCCTCGTACTTGCCTCGATGGACAACGAACATCAGAGGAGGCACGGGAATATGGACCTTGAATCCATTTTTTTCCATACAAAAGAACTGTATAGAGAGCAATCTCGTATCGCAAGATACGAAGCGTCGAAAAAGTTATTTTCGGCAAAGATGGCCGTCGGATCATCAGTAGCAGAGCATGTGCTCAAGATGATCGGCTACATTGAGGAGCTCGCGGACCTAGGGACCACATTGGAGAGTGAGCTCTATACGGACTTAGTTCTCCAGTCCCTTCCTTCCACTTACGCCCAGATTATACTGAACTTCAACCTACAAGAAAAAGAGGTTGAACTTTCAGAGCTCCTCAACATGCTGAGGAGCGCAGAGGTCACACTACAGAAAAGTAGGGAAACATCCACTTTGTTTGTAGGAGGATCATCTTCTTCTAGGTCCAAGGCGAAAGCCAAGGGAAAGAAGAAGAAAGCCCCCACCAAACCAAGGGGGCGGTGTTAGTAAAGTGGATCCGAAGGGAAAAGAAAAAGCAAAAGCAACAAAGAAAGTGGGGAAGCTTGTGGATAAGGAAGAATGCTTCTATTGTCATAAGAAAGGACACCGGAAGAATGATTGCAGGGCCTGGAAGGCCAGAACACAGGAATTGAAGCAGGTTGCAGCTTCAGCTTCAGGTGTGTATGTTATTGAAAACTGTCTTTCAATAAACTCTACTTTCTGGGTATTGGATACCGGATCAGGATCTCATATCTGTAATTCTTTGCAGGCGTTGAGAAACCGTAGGGTTTTGAAGGCAGGTGACATGACCCTCAGAGTTGCGAACGGAGCTAGCATGGATGCTAAAGCCGTGGGGGACTATCACCTGGGAATGTCAGATGGACATGTTTTGGTTTTGCGTAATTGCTTTTTTGTACCCAACGCAACTTGTAATATCATTTCTGTATCTTTAGTTTCTAAAGAAGGTTATGAATTTGCGTTTGTAAGTAATGTTGTAAACATTCACCTTAATCAAGTTTTGATTGGGTCAGGTACATTGAGTAATGGTATATACGTATTAAACCAACCACAGATTTTCAGCGTCCAGAATACACACAAAAGAAAGTCTCCGGAAATTACTCAGACTTTCTTATGGCATTATAGACTGGGTCACATCAATGAGAGAAGGTTGACTAAGTTACATACAGAAGGATATTTGAATCCGTTCGAATATCAATCATATGCCACTTGTCAATCCTGTCTCAAAGGAAAGATGACAAAGACTCCGTTTACTAGACACGGAGTGAGAGCGAGCGAGCTCTTGGGACTCGTACACAGCGACGTGTGCGGTCCAATGTCTACACATGCAAGAAGCGGTTATTCTTACTTCATCACTTTTACGGATGATTTTTCAAGGTTCGGACATGTCTTCTTAATGAAACATAAGTCCGAAGCCTTTGGAAAGTTCCAGGAATATAAGAATGAAGTAGAAAAACAGACCGGCAAAAGTATCAAGATTCTAAGATCGGATCGAAGTGGAGAATACTTGAGTGCCGAGTTCCTGGACTATTTAAAAGAGAACGGAATTCTCTCTCAGCTTACTCCTCCATACACTCCGCAACATAACAGTGTATCAGAGAGACGGAACCGAACCCTGTTGGATATGGTACGGTCCATGATGAGTAACGCTGAGTTACCGCAATCATTCTGGGGGTATGCACTAGAATCAGCTGCATACCTTTTGAACCGAGTTCCTACTAAGACAGTGCCTACCACACCATATGAACTATGGAGTGGGAAGAAACCCTATCTTCAATATCTAAAGATCTGGGGATGTCCAGCTTTTGTCAAAAAGCAGCATGCGGACAAACTCGAGGCACGCTCAGTACTGTGCAAGTTTGTGGGATACCCAAAGAACACCAGGGGGTATCTTTTCTATTACGCAGAGGAACAAAAAGTCCTTGTTTCTCGTAATGCCCACTTTCTAGAACACCAGTTCTTAGAAAAGGAAATTAGTGGGAGCGCAGTAGAGCTTGAAGAAATTCCAGAACCGCAGACTATTTCTGAAAGCTTAGTGGAACAAGAGGGTTCAACAGAACAGGACATTCCTACGCCGCTCCACAGAAGTAGTAGGCAGTCTCACCTGCCCGAGAGATACTACGGTTTTCTCAGAGACGGGGATAAAGAGGATTGCATCATAGATTATGATGAGCCTACTAGCTTCCAGCAGGCCGTTCAGAGCGTTGACTCAGTGAAATGGCTGGATGCAATGCGGACCGAAATGGAGTCCATGTACACCAACAAAGTATGGACGTTGGACATTGCTCCAGACGGGGTAAAACCCGTAGGATGCAAGTGAATCTTCAAAAGGAAGATTGGTGTAGATGGATAGGTTGAGACCTATAAAGCTAGACTTGTAGCAAAGGGTTTCCGTCAAAGACCTGGCTTGGACTATGACGAAACCTTTTCTCCAGTGGCTAAGCTGAAATCCATTCGGATCCTTCTTGCCATTGCTGCCTTCCATGATTATGAGATCTGGCAAATGGACGTAAAGACCGCTTTTCTAAATGGAAATTTAGAGGAGTGTGTCTATATGGACCAGCCAGAAGGTTTCATTCAGAGTGGGAGCAGCGGAAAGGTGTGCAACTTGCTTAAGTCCATCTATGGACTAAAGCAGGCATCGTGGAGTTGGAACATCTGTTTTGATGAGACGGTCAAGGAATTTGGCTTTATCAAAAATCCAGATGAACCATGCATCTATAGTAGATTTGTAGCGAGAACTGTAGTATTCCTTGTTTTATACGTGGATGACATTCTCTTAATAGGAAATGACATTCCCATGCTACAATCTGTCAAGGGGTTCTTGTCGCACAGGTTCTCCATGAAAGACCTGGGTGATGCCCCATACATCCTGGGGATCCGGATCCATCGTGATAGATCCAAGAGGATATTAGGACTTTCACAGTCCAGGTATATCGACACTATACTGAAGAGATTCAGTATGGAAGATTCCAAGCGCGGTAACCTGCCGGCTTGTCACGGGATCACCCTTTCTAAAGAGATGTCTCCCAAGACTGATTTGGAGAGGGATCGCATGTCTGTTATACCCTACGCTTCTGCGGTAGGCTCTATAATGTATGCGATGTTGTGTACCAGACCGGATGTAGCTTATGCACTGAGTGTGGTAAGCCGGTATCAGTCAAACCCTGGGGAGAAACACTGGATAGCGGTAAAGAACATTCTCAAGTACCTGAGAAGGACTAAGGAGATGTTCTTGGTGTATGGCGGAAAAGACCTCCAGATCGAGGCCTTTGCTGACTCTAGCTTCCAGAGTTACAAGGATGATTCCAAGTCCATGTCGGGTTTTGTCTTTACCCTCAATGGAGGGGCGGTGTGTTGGAAGAGTTCCAAACAAGAAACCGTTGCAGACTCGACGATGGAAGCGGAATACATCGCTGCATCTGATACCGCAAAAGAAGCCGTCTGGATGAGGAAGTTCTTGAAAGAACTTCAGGTGGTTCCGTCCATTGTTGATCCAATACCTCTGTATTGCGACAACAACGGGGCTATAGCTTTAGCGAATGAACCCAGGTCCCATCAGAGATCCAGACACATCTTAAGGCGGTATCACCTGATCAGGGAGATTGTGGATCGCCAGGAGATCGAGATTCGGAGAGTCGCTTCAGAAGATAACACTGCAGATCCATTCACCAAGGCCTTGCCCCAGACTCAGTTCGAGCGGCTGATCGAGATGATTGGACTTCGATACGCCAGTACATGGCCTTAGTGCAAGTAGGAGATTGTTAGTGTATATGCCCTAGAGGCCATTACTGTATCATACTAGTTTGTATATTACTTAATGGAAGCTTGGGATATTCACCTTGTATATACAATCTTGCTCAAAATAGTAGTATGCTACTTGGTTTGTTTCTGCTTCAATGTGTACATGTGTTTATTTATGTATATCACTTATGCACATTAGTGGAGCCCTTAGGATCTTTGCTTGATTACCAGCATTGTGATGGCTGTCACACTAGTGGGGCTGGGTAATCTATAAGCACATCCTTATGCAGGTCCCTAGTCGCAGGACTATCGAGACAGGGCATCGATACTCCGGAGTAGACTAGCGCATGCGCTTCTCATCCCAGCGTGGGAGACAGTCTGTCCCACAGCCGTCAGTACGTCGTACTTGAGATAGTATGCGGGTGCTCGTTGGGTTACGAGTACACTGGACAGGACTCGTCGGGAACTGACTCGTTGGTATTATGCCTAACGTCAGTTATCAGTTCCCAGGTGATATGAGTACAGCTTAGTCCGCTGACTTGACACTGTCACTTCGCCTCGAGTGTGTTCCCACTGTACTTTGATCACTACCCTACCACGGCTCAAAGGAGTCGTGCAAACAGGTAGTGGTTGGGTGCAGTCCCGAAGCACTTGGAGGCAGTGACGGTTAGACAGGATTCGTCTCTCCCGGTATTGGGGGTTGACATCGCGCTGTGTCTAGGAGAGCCATTATACGAGTTGTCCCTGGCCAGGGCAAACGAGATATACTGGTAGGCTTCCAGTGTTATCTCAGGGTGTTTTGGGCTTCGCTCCGACACGACTTGTACCGCTATTGGGGGATTGACATTTACCGCCCCCTAGGCCCGCCATGCGATGTATCAGACGAACAGACCGGACTGTACGGAGAATGTCACATTCAGGCTCAGTAGGAGTTCAGAAGGGTTTCGCCTCGTCAGTCTTCTTGTCGGCATTACCTGGGGACCGTTACGCACAGCTAGTGCCGCTTGCGGTCTGTGGTTAAACCCACTGCCAGCATAGTGTCGAGTCTTTAGAGTCCCACACAGAAAGCTTTTCGCCTTTAGGCAAAAGAGTAGAGGTCGCATGGTTTTGCGACAGGGTTCGGTCACATCCGTGCACTTATGCACGTACAGTGTCCGGACAGTTTACACCAGCGGGCTTTGGTTTAAGCCAGATCCTAGTGTGGGTATTGGGATTGGATTTATCCAGTTTGTATTCGTGTACCTCGAAACGCGGATGCGGGTGTGTATGCACAGTTGACGGAGAGACAGAGGCAGAGGATTCTCATTAGGGTTGTTGACCGTTGACAGTTGACCATTGACTTTTTGCTCAACCCTAATGAGAATATGATATGTGATTAACAATTATATTAATTAAGTATTGTGGTGACATGGTTGTTGAGGGGTTGACTTTGTTGACTTGTTGACTTTGTTGACCGGTTGACTAGGATTGACTAGTTGACCATCATGATGACTATGGCTATCATTTCATGGCAAAGACTTTTTACTTGCTTGTTTCTTTTGTGAGAAATGAGTGCATGAAATGATTTAGCCATTTTGACTTGAACCAATTTACACAATACTTGATTATTATTTTTGTGATGATGGTTATGGATTATGAGAGGGTGAAAGACAAAAGAGAGGCTCATTCTCACTTTCTCATTCTCTCTCCTTTGTTTTTGAGCTCTCTTCCTCTTGCTCTCATCTTCTTCCTCTTGCTCTCTCCTCTTGATTCTATGGTTCACTTGTCTCATGAGTTGAGAACCAAGAACCATAGATAAAATCCCATACAAACTCTTCTCTACTCACTCTAGTTCACAAGGTTTAGCAAACCGAGTGAACTAGTTTCTTCAAAGTTCGAAGAAGGAGCCAAAGGTTGGAGCTTTCAGGTGGATCTATCTTCGGCGTAAGGAGACGACGGAAAAAGCCGATCCGGACCACCATCGGAGTTGAAGACGAAGGAGTTCAAGAAAGGTATAGCCCCCTTAACCGAGTAGGTAAACTCTTGTTAGGTTGTTAGTTAGTAGTTTAACAAAGATCCGGGTTATAAGTCCATGTTACCACCTCTATAAAAATCGTTTTTTACCAAATTCCGCATGCCCGAAAGTACCGGGAGAGGTAGAATGGACTTACACAAAAGGTATTTGTTTCTCGTAATGCCCATTTTCTAGAACATCTGTTTTTAGAAAAGGAAACAAGTGGGAGTGAAATAGAACTGGAAGAAATTCCCGAACCACAAACTAATACTGAAAGTTTGGTAGAACAAGTAGTTCAAGAAGAAAAGAACATTCCCGCACCCCTCCGCAGGAGTAGTAGGCTGTCTCATCCGCCTGAGAAATACTACGGTTTTATCATAGATGGGGATAGAGAGGATTGCATCATAGATGATGATGAACCTACTAGCTTCCAGCAGGCCATCCAGAGTAGCGACTCGGTACGATGGCTAGATGCAATGCGGACCGAAATGGAGTCCATGTACACCAACAAAGTATGGACTTTGGACTTTGCTCCAGATGGGGTAAAACCCATAGGATGCAAATGGATCTTCAAGAAAAAGATTGGTGTAGATGGATAGGTGGAAACCTATAAGGCTAGAATTGTTGAAAGGGGTTTTCGTCAAAGACCTGGTTTGGACTATGACGAAACTTTTTCTCCGGTGGCTATGCTCAAATCCATTCGGGTCCTTCTCGCTATTGCTGCCTTCCATGATTATGAAATCTGGCAGATGGACGTAAAGACGAATTTTCTGAATGGAAATTTAGAAGAGTGCGTCTATATGGATCAGCCAGAGAGTTTCAATCAGAGTGGGAGTAGAGGGAAAGTATGCAAGTTGCTTAAGTCCATTTATGGACTAAAGCAGGCATCGCGGAGTTGGAACATCTGTTTTGATGAAACAGTCAAAGAATATGACTTTATCAAAAATCCAGATGAACCATGCATATATAGTAAAGTTGTAGCAAGAACTGTCGTATTCCTCGTCTTGTACGTGGATGACATTCTATTGATAGGAAATGACATTCCTATGCTACAATCTGTCAAAGGATTCTTGTCACACAGGTTCTCCATGAAAGACCTGGGTGATGCCTCTTACATTCTGGGGATCCGGATCTATCGTGATAGATCCAAGAAGATGTTGGAACTTTCGCAGTCCAGGTATATTGACACTGTACTAAAAAGATTCAGTATGGAAGATTCTAAGCGCGGTAATCTACCGGCTTGTCACAGAATAACCCTATCCAAAGAAATGTCTCCCAAGACTGATTTGGAAAGGGAACGCATGTCTATTATACCCTACACTTCTGCAGTAGGCTCTATAATGTATGCGATGTTGTGCACCAGACCAGATGTAGCTTACGCACTGAGCGTGGTAAGCCGATATCAGTCAGACCCAGGGGAAAAGCACTGGATAGCAGTAAAGAACATTCTCAGGTACCTGAGGAGGACTAAGGAGATGTTCTTGGTTTACGGCGGAAAAGACCTCAGGATGGAGACCTTTGCTGATTCCGGCTTCCAGAGTGATAAGGATTATTCCAAGTCCATGTCAGGTTATATCTTTACCCTCAATGGTGGGGTGGTGTGCTGGAAGAACTCCAAGCAGGACACCGTTGCTGACTCGACGATGGAAGCGGAGTATATTGCTGCTTGCGATACCGCAAAAGAAGCGGTCTGGATGAAGAAGTTCCTAACAGAACTTCAGGTGGTTCCTACCATTGTTGATCCAATACCTATGTATTGCGACAACAAAGGATCTATTGCTTTAGCGAAGGAACCAAGGTCCCATCAGAAGTCCAGACACATCTTAAGGCGGTATCACCTGATCAGGGAGATCATTGATCATCGGTAGATCAAGGTTCGGAGAGTTGCTACTGAAGAGAACATTGCTGATCCATTCACGAAGGCCCTACCTCAGATTCAGTTCGAGAGGCTACTTGAGATCATCGGTCTTCGATATGCCAGTATATGGCCCTAGTGCAAGTGGGAGATTGTTAGTGTATATGCCCTAGGAGCCATTATTGTATCATACTAGTTTGTATATTACTTAATGGAAGCTTGGGATATTCACATGTATATAACAGTTTTGCTAAACATGGTAGTATGCTACTTGGTTTTTCTATCTTAATATGTGAGTATACGTATTGATAGTGTTGGAGATAGTGCCCTCAGAGTCAATTATTGGATCACAGGCACGTGATTGCAATGATTGAGGGAGGACCTATCCCGGTAGGACAGTCTTACTCGAGATGATAGTATGCTATCTGGTTTACCTTTATCATCGTGTACTGCTTTAGGTGACCTTACATGTCACTATTACACGTTGATAGATCCCCTAGGATTCATGCTTAACTGCCAGCAGTATGAGGGCGATTATATACGTGGGAGCTGGTAGTCTATAAGCACATCCTGAAAAGGTCCCTAGTCGTGGGAGTTTCGAGACAGGGCATCGATACTACAGAGTAGACTAGTGTATACATTCGAGACCCCGACGAGGGGCGGTGGCCGGTCTCACAACCCACCGGTGTAAGTTGGTTCACCTAAGATGTATACAGGTGCTCATTGGGTTATGAGTACACCGGACAAGACTCGCCGGAAACATGCTAGTTGGTCTTATACCTGACGTAAGATTGCAGTTCCCTGGTGACATGTGTACATGTTAGTTCATCTACCTGGGGATCGTCATTTGTCTCGTGTGAGTTCACACTGTGCTTTGATTACTACCCTACCACGCTCAAAGGAGACGTGCAAACCGGTTTTAGTTGGGTACAGTCCCGAGCCACATGGAGGCAGTGAGCGGATCTTCGGGGGTTCGTCTCTCCCGGTATTGGGGGTGAGGCCGCGCTATGTCTAGGAGAGCCAGAACATGAAAAGTCCTTGGCCAAGGCAGGAGATTTACTGGTAGGCATTCCAGTAGTATCTCAGGGTGTTCTGGGCTGATCTCTGACACGACTTGTACCGCTTTTGGGGTCTGACTTTTACCAACCCCTAAGCCCTCCATGCGATGCTCATAGATGAACGGACCGGACTGTACGGATATTGTCACTGACAGGCTCAGTAGGGTGTCAGGCTGAGTTCACTCACAGACGTCCCTTTTGTTCAATAGCTGGTAGCCCGTCACGTATGGCTAATACCTCTGACGTGCTAGTGGTTAAATCCACAGCCATAGTATTGACGAGTCTTTAGAGTCCACCACACACAGTTACTCAAGTTTCGGGCGAAACGCTGTAGAGGCCGTATGGAGATATGGCACGGTTCGATCAGATACGTGCGGTATTGGACGGATCAGGATCGGACGGTTAGTACTAGAGGCCGTATGGATGGCAGGGTTCGATCAGATACGTGCGGTATTGCACGGATCAGGATCGGACGGATAATACTAGCGGGCTTTGGTTTAAGCCGGATCCTAGTATAGTACAATGTAGATTTTGTCTCATTGCATTTGTATTCGATCGGAATACAGATGCGGGTGTGTATACACAGTATCGGGGTTTTCCTGTAATTTATTATGGGACCAGTTTTCTGGAGTTGCCAGTTTGCTTTCCGTTTCGGCCATATTTCTTTGTATCTTTCCTTGGCCGAAGATTGGTGGAGAAGGGCTTATTTGCATTTGTGTAAATAAGTATTTGTGGAGGGTGTTCTTTGCATTTTGTTGCATCATGATGGTTTTCATGATGGGTGCACCATCCATTGACTTGATTAATCAATCATTGCTTGACTTCTATCTTCATGATGGCATGACTTTTGGAAGTGATGATTGTTGTTTGAGTGTTGGATTTTCCTAGTGATCATGTCTTTGCATGATAGCCTTTTCTCTCTTTCCCTTGGATTATTGGTTGGCTCACTCATTCTTTTGATGGACACACTCACCACACTCTCATTCCTCTCCTCTCTATTGGGGTGGCCAGCCAAGCTCATTAGGGACTGCCCATTTTTGTGGTGTGGGATTTTGGTTCTCTTGTATTCACTAAATCCCAAGTTTCATCTCCAAAAAGGTCACATATCATTCCTCCACCAAATGGCAACCTCCACTACCCCAAAATGAGACATGAGTTCTACACACATTCTATAGCAAACCTTGGGCACGTCGGCTCGCCAACTTCATGCCCGAGTTGCCTCGGTATAGAGGTGGGAGCCCGTAAAAGAAGCAGGCGACGTGGTGCCCTTCCGGCAACGAGGTGGAGACCGGACATTTCGCGGGAGAACGGGACGACGATGAGAAGACCGAAGGACACGGATTGCTCGGTATATCTCTCTTCCCCATCTTGTAGTTAGCTAGAACTAGTTTAATGGCACGATCCGGGTTTATAGTGCGCGGTGGTGCCGTTTTGAAAAATTAAAGTTAAGCACCGCTTCCGCATTCCGGCGTCGGATTGACGGCCGGGGCGCCGCCGTGCACTTACAGTGGTATCAGAGCCTCGCCATTAACATAGTCTAGCTTTGTCTAATGTGTTTTACGTTTCCGATCGAACGAAATTCCAAAACCCGTATTTTTCCTAGCATCAGTTTCTGTCGATTTTTTTCTGGCTCGAAAATTTTTCAGTACATTGCAGAATGATGTGCAGGGAATTATAAGAATTCTGTAGAAATTTGATCACGTGATCGCTCTATACGACCGCGGAACTACGGCCAAACCCATGCTTGGGCCGCGGTTCCGCCGCAGTATTTGCAGATCAGTGTGCCAAATTTTTACAGAGAGCTCCTGTGATGAAAATAGGGGTTTTGGTATACTTTGTTTGGGCCAAGAATTTCTGTGAGTGCTACAGTATTTCTTGGGGGCCCACTTTGTAAAATTTGATCGATCGGATATTTTAAACACATTAGTTCACAGTATTTACATTATATCTGCGACCGTGAATGTTACTTGATCGGTAAATCCTGTCTAACTGCTATAGCCCGGTTAGACGGATTTGCGAAGTGACTTTCACGTTGATGTTCTGTGTTATGCTGTGATGTTGCGGATTGGTCGTGGGGGATAGCCTGGATGCAATGCTAGTACAGTTTTGTTGTATTATGTACATTTGATATTGCGGGGCGAGCGTCCGACATGTGTACTGCCGTCACTGCCTGTTTGTATTATTATTTTGGGGCACGACCAGGTTGCGGTCGATGTACCCGTTGTATGTATATTTTACTTTCTGTACTTAGATTACCCCGCGGAGGGGTGCACGGATAGCCTGGTTCTAGAGGGCAACGGGCCCGCATCTCATGGCATTGAGACGGAGGGGGCTTCACTCTAGGATTGGCGGGCTATTCGCCGCACTCGTAGAGGGTACAGGTTGACCCAGGAGGGGTGCCCAAGTTACCGGATTCCGTGAAGTGCCGGGTGGTCCATTCACGTTGCTGATGGGGGCTGCCTCGCTTTAGGTTTTGGCGGGTAACTTGTCATGCCCGTAGGGGTCTAGGATTTCATTGCACAGGCTATCCACATGACCAGGGAAACGTCGGGTTTCAGTAGTGGCTCTGTGAAACCCGGGGATCCCAGATATCTGTATTGTTCTGTGATGTTGTACATTTCTGTGATGTTGCATTTTTTATCACGCCTTGAGCGAAATATAATATATTGGTATATATATTATTAGATGTTGTATATATTTTGCATCCGCGCTACTCCAGTCCCCGCTGTGTCGTTAGTTAGCTAACCTAACGGGTAATGACGGGACCCAGTGGCGAATGCGGATGGCATATACGTACGTCATATTATTTTCGTTCTTTGTGGTGTGATCAATTGATGGGACTGCGTTGATTCGGATCAATGCAAGTTAAACAAACCTAATCTGATGTTGTTGGAACACTTTTCAAAAAGCTGTTATTGCAAGGACGTTGACTTTTGGTTTGCATCGTAGTATTCAGTTAGAATATCCTGCTCCTCAGTCGACGAGGCAAGGGCCGAGATCCCTTCACCGGGAGTGACCCCTTGGACAAAAGTTTGCGTCAGGGCAATAACTTCACTATAGCCGATTACTTTTGCTTTGCATCGTGGTATTCAGTTGGAATATCCTGCACCTCATTCTACGGGGAAAGAGCCGAGATCCCTTCTCCGGGAGTGACCCCTTTAGCAAAGGTTATCGTCACTATATTTTTATAAAGCTATCCGTTCCTTCAACGATATAAAGTTCATTACGTTAAAGGTTTTCGCCAGAAACCATTCGTAGCCCTCCGTCGTTTCATATGGGTGGTCAATAGTATTTAAGCTGCGTATGTTGGCCAAAGTCATGGCACAGTGATTGGTAGCTATTAGGTATTCATATGCAGCATATATAGATGCGTTGGTTTGGGGTAGTCGTACTACTATTTTGGCCAAAGTCAAGGGTATGTACGGGTAGGCTCAAATTAACCCGGAGAATGACGGGTAGAACTTGACATGTGACTTATGATATGTTGGCCAAAGTCAAGGTCATAAGAGCATGGGGCAGAAATCACATCGGGGGTTTCTAAAGAAACTGAAACTTGCCAGATATGCGCATACTTTCTGGAGTGTGGTGACGTGAGTGGATTCCGTCACGTTATCATGCGATGATAGTTGGATCCCGATTCCCACTGATGAGTTGGTTTACTCCTCGGGTGATCCCGACTAATTCTTCTTTCAGGTTTGGAGGAGAATTTGACGTTACAGTGGGAGGTTTCCAGATTAGATAAATTGGTAACCATTCTGATCTAGGATAGAGTGCACGCTGAGTGTTTCTTTTCTCTCTCTCTTTGGCAGCGACCATTGACCCGACCCTAAGACTATGACTCAGTGACCAAGTTGACCGAACCTTCTTAAACACTGGATTTTGGATTGTGAGAGTAGCAAACCTCATTGCCACTCCTACTTTTACCCTTTTCTCCAGGACACCCCGTATTACTACGAATGTCCACTTCCATTGGACAAAACCATCGTATGGTTATATACGAACTCGAAGGAATTTATTCGAGGATGGTTTCCGGTTCTGGAGAAAACGAATAGGACTATTCAGTTGTCTTCCTTTTACCTTCTCTCAGGTTGCGAGTACTCCTTGGTTTAGGAGATAGTACACCTATTACACAAATTGGATAGTCTTCTTCCAAACCTTAGGCTGGTGACGAACGGTAGGGAATGAAGAAAACCAATTAGCATAACGATGGTGTGCAGAAGGTATAAAGTTAAGACAAAGCAAGGGATTAGTAAGAGGGCAAAGTAAACTGCGACTGGTATTCACGACCAAACCAAGTATTTTTTCGCCAATCCTAAATCACCTTTGTATTTCTCCAGGACACTCCGTATCACTACGAAGATCCACAGTTTATTGGATACTCCATCGTATGGTTATATACGAACTCGAAAGGAACTTGTTCCAGTTCGGGGATGGATTCTGGTTCAGGAGAAATAGGAATAAGGTTTATTAGGTTGTCTTTTACCTTCACCTTCTCTCGCATTGCGAGTGCTCCTAGGATTAGGACAGTACACCTATTATGCTTATTGGATAGTCTTCTTCCAAACTATAGGCTGGTGCCGAACGGTAGGGAAGGAAGAAAACCATTTGGCCTAAAGGGGTGTGCAGAAGGTAATGACTAAAGACATATAAAGGGATTTGGAGAGATGGCAATGAATCATACGGTTACAGTTGTGAATCTGGATAATGTAAGAGGCATTACTAGGAATACCGGGATACCCATCGAAACATTTCAATGTTTCAGCTTCGCTGTGTACAGTTAAAGGAAAACTGATTTCCCGATTAGATACTTACTCCAGGGTATGTATTTACCAGGTATGATTCTCTTATCTGTATGGTTTTACAGACGATGAGTGGGAGTAAGTTATTGTGAATTAGGTGATCATCCTCATTATATCGGGATTCGTTGTAATCGGTGATATTTGAGGAAGTCACCTGGGTTGTTTGCCGGACGGCAAATATTTGGTTTTGAATATCCGCTGTTGTGCACCAATTTCAAATTGATATATCTGTACGTCTATTTTCATAGAGTGAGATGTACCTTTTTGAAATTATGTCTATGACATTTACCTATATCAGTGGATGGTTAGGTAAGGAGCACTAAACAGCGGTGTAACTCTTCTTAACTATAAGTACAGTTTTCAACCTACGACACACAGGGAATGAGTTATCAGACTCAAGGGACTTATACAGAGTATTGTATATTGTCCAGCGTCTATTAGGACAGAGGGGTTGGTCCTCGTACTATATTCGGTTTACTTATGACTTCTCTAGTTTTTAGACAGGTGTTTCGTGGAAACACAGGGTCCGAATTTTGAGAAGTTATAGGTATTTGGATAAAGTAGAGAACCAGGTGTTGCAAGTGTCGGGATTCTTCAAGATTATCGAAGATGTAGATACTTGAGTATGGTATTCAGTTGATAGTAATGGTTAAGAGAACTTGCTTCTCTTTCAGGTTACTCATAATTGGAAGCATTCCTAAGTTGAGTAACGCTGATCGGCCTCTTTCCATTTAGTTGACATGCACTGGAGACAGCTGCATGATTTGAATCTGGTTCAATTAAATCAGTGCCTCTGGTTCTATATTGGATATAGAACAGTTCATATCTTAACGATATTAAGGTACGGGGAGTTGTCCAACTTATGCTTAAAACCAGACTCCGGACTGCTCAAGGCACGTTTCTGTAATGGCTGTTTGTGGGTTGACCCAGGCTATGAAGAGGGTTGACTTTCTACCATCTGGAAGATCAATAGTGATATTGTTCTAGACTCGCCACAGTTTTTAATAAAAATGGATTTTTCCAAAAAAACAGTAGTGGGAGTATGGTAGAACTGGAAGTGATTCCAGAACCACAAACGATTACTGAAGATTTCATAGGAACCTAAAGATTCAATCTGGTTTGACATTCCATTGGCCACTCCGCAGATAAGGTGGGTAACTTCAGGCACCCGAGAGGTACTCCGGTAGCCTTAAGGACGGTGACAGGGAAGTTCTTGTTTGCCCAGACTTACCATTGATGTTGTTCCAGGATGCGAGACCGGTAGGAGGATGAGTATAGCGTCGTTCTAAACTAGCTTTAGAAGTGTACGTGTATATGACTCTGCCAGAGGGTTTTCGTAGTCAGTGGGAGCAGCGGAAGCATTGGTGGGCATGTAGCTTATGTCTATTTATAGACTAAAGTTGATGTAACGGAGATAGATCATCAATTTCTGATGTGACAGTCATAGGTTTGACTTCATCAGAATAGGGGATGGATCTGTTGAGAAGGTAGTAGGGTGTGATGTCATGGTATTTGTATGACATACACAGAGTAGGAAGTGATATTCCTATACTACGATCGGTTATACTTTGGTCGTCACACAGTGGTTTCTCCACATGGGACTTGGACATTATATCAAACATTCTGGTTACTGGATCTATGGTTTTAGATCTAGATTTGGGTGGTTTCCCAATCAGGGTACTTAGACAGCATTCTAAGAGTATTTAGAATGGACGACTCCTGGCATGGCGATGTACCTGCAGGTGATGGAGTCACCCTCTCTAAAGGTGTCTTACAGACTAAAAGGGAGAGGGATGTGCATGATTGGCAGATCACTTCCTCAGGCAATTGAGTCAATCATGAGATGTCAAGTACCACACCAGATGTTGTTCTTGCACTAGATGCAATAAGTTGACATTGATCCAATCCTGGAGAAGCAGTCGGAAGCAGTTTTAGAACATAAGTGGATGTTCTAGGGATATGATAACGACAGCCTCATTCGGGAGACAGTTATCATTCCAGACTTCCAAGATGACCTGGACGACAAGGAGGTTGTCAGAGTTATAGTTTTTCCTTCTGACGAGGGGCAGTATTTTGGACAGGTGGTCCAAGGCAATACTGAGGGAGGCATGGCACAGGATACTGATTAAGTTCAGTTGACGATACAGTCTAAGAAGTTTGGATTTGGAGTTCATTTATGAGCTAGGTCCCATCAGACATCCAGACACATTCTAAGACAGGTATTGCTCATTTCGGGAGATGGTTTTCTCCGCGAACTTGAGATATAGAGAGACATAGAAATAAACTTCAAGGCGGATACACTTACTGAGGATATTCCTCGAACGTAATAGTTCCGCAAACAAGCGTTGTGAGACTGACTAGTAGAGGAGTTGGGTGTTCGGTATCACACGGGCTGTGAGTATGCGACATCGCAATAATTAGTCTTGAGTGCAAGTGGGGGATTGTTGGAGATAGTGCCCTCAGAGTCAATTATTGGATCACAGGCACGTGATTACAATGATTGAGGGAGGACCTATCCCGGCAGGACAGTCTTACTCGAGATGATAGTATGCTATCTGGTTTAGCTTTATCATCGTGTACTGCTTTAGGTGACCTTACATGTCACTATTACACGTTGATAGAGCCCCTAGGATTCATGCTTAACTGCCAGCAGTATGAGGGCGATCATATACGTAGGAGCTGGTAGTCTATAAGCACATCCTTAAAAGGTCCCTAGTCGTGGGAGTTTCGAGACAGGGCATCGATACTCCAGAGTAGACTAGTGTATACATTCGAGACCCCGACGAGGGCGGTGGCCGGTCTCACAAGCCACTGGTGTAAGTTGGTTCACCTAAGATGTATACAGGTGCTCATTGGGTTATGAGTACACCGAACAAGACTCGCCGGGAATATGCTAGTTGGTTTTATACCTGACGTCAGATAGCAGTTCCCTGGTGACATGTGTACAGGTTAGTTCATCGACCTAGGGATCGTCATTTGTCTCGTGTGAGTTCCCACTGTGCTTTGATTACTACCCTACCACGCTCAAAGGAGACGTGCAAACAGGTTTTAGTTGGGTATAGTCCCGAGCCACATGGAGGCAGTGAGCGGATCTTCGGGGGTTCGTCTCTCCCGGTATTGGGGGTGAGGTCGCGCTGTGTCTAGGAGAGCCAGAATATGAAAAGTCCTTAGCCAAGGCAGTAGATTTTCTGGTAGGCATTCCAGTAGTATCTCAGGGTGTTCTGGGCTGATCTCTGACACGACTTATACCGCTTTTGGGGGTCTGACTTTTACCAACCCCTAGGCCCTCCATACGATGCTCATAGACGAACGGACCGGACTGTACGGATATTGTCACTGACAGGCTCAGTAGGGTGTCAGGCTGAGTTCACTCACAGACGTCCCTTTTGATCAATAGCTGGTAGCCCGTCACGTATGGCTAATACCTCTGACGTGCTAGTGGTTAAATCCACAGCCATAGTATTGACGAGTCTTTAGAGTCCACCACACACAGTTACTCAAGTTTCGGGCGAAACGCTGTAGAGGTCGTATGGAGATATGGCACGGTTCGATAAGATACGTACGGTATTGCACGGATCAGTATCGGACGGTTAGTACTAGAGGCCGTATAGATATAAGGCAGGGTTCGATCAGATACGTGCGGTATTGCACGGATCAGGATCGGACGGATAATACTAGCCGGCTTTGGTTTAAGCCGGATCCTAGTATAGTACAGTGTAGATTTTGTCTCATTGTATTTGTATTCGGTCGGAATACAGATGCGGGTGTGTTTACACAGTATCGGGGTTTTCCAGTAATTTATTACGGGACCAGTTTTCTGGAGTTGCCAGCTTGCTTTCCGTTTCGGCCATATTTCTTTGTATCTTTCCTTGACCGAAGATTGGTGGAGGAGGGCTTATTTGCATTTGTGCAAATAAGCATTTGTGGAGGGTGTTCTTTGCATTTTGTTGCATCATGATGGTTTTCATGATGGGTGCACCATCGATTGACTTGATTAATCCATCATTGCTTGACTTCTATCTTCATGATGGCATGACTTTTGGAAGTGATGATTGTTGTTTGAGTGTTGGACTTTCCTAGTGATCATGTCTTTGCATGATAGCCTTTTCTCTCTCTCCCTTGGATTATTGGTTGGCTCACTCATTCTTTTGATGGACACACTCACCACACTCTCATTCCTCTCTTCTCAATTGGGGTGGCCGGCTAAGATCATTAGGGGCTGCCCATTTTTGTGGTGTGGGATTTTGGTTCTCTTGTGTTCACAAAATCCCAAGTTTCATCTCCAAAAAGGTCACATATCATTCCTCCACCAAATGGCAACCTCCACTACCCCAAAATGAGACATGAGTTCTACACACATTCTATAACAAACCTTGGGCACGTCGGGTCGCTAACTTCGTGCCCGAGTTGCCTCGGTATAGATGTGGGAGCCCGTAAAAGAAGCAGGCGATGTGGTGCCCTTCCGGCAAACGAGGTGGAGACCAGACATTCCGCGGGAGAACGGGACGACGACGAGAAGACTGAAGGACACGGATCGCTCGGTATATCTCTCTTCCCCATCTTGTAGTTAGCTAGAACTAGTTTAATGGCACGATCCGGGTTTATAGTGCGCGGTGGTGCCGGTTTGAAAAATTAAAGTTAAGCATCGCTTCCGCATTCCGGCGTCGGATTGACGGCCGGAGCGCCGCCGTGCACTTTCAAATAGAGCTCTTAGGATCTTGCTTGACAACCAGCGTTGTGATGGCAGTCACACTAGTGGGGGCTGGGTAGTCTACAAGCACATCCTTATTCAGGTCCCTAGTCGTAGGATTATCGAGACAGGGCATCGATACTCCGGAGTAGACTAGTGTGTACGCTTCTCATCCCAGTTGGGGAGATGGTTTGTCCCACAGCCGTCAGTACGTTGTACTGGAGATAGTATGCCGGTGCTCGTTAGGTTACGGTTACACCGGACAGGACTCACGGGGAACTGTTAGTTGGTGTTATACCCATCGTCGGTTAACAGTTCCCAAGTAACATGAGTACAGCATAGTCCGCAGACTTGACACTGCTGCTTCGCCTCAAGTGTGTCCCACTGTTCTTAGATTGCTACCCTACCACGGCTCAAAGGAGTCGTGCAAACAGGTAGCAATTGGGTGCAGTCCCGAGCACTTGGAGGCAGTGGCGGTTAGACAGGATTCCTCTCTCCCGGTATTAGGAGTTGATATCGCGCTGTGTCGGAGAGCCATTACGCAAAGTCCCTGGCCAGGGCATGCGAGATTTACTGGTAGGTTCCAGTTGTTTTCTCAGGGTGTAATGGGCTACGCTCCGACACGACTTATACCGCTATTAGGGTACTGACGCTTGCCGCCCCCTAGGCCCGATATGCGATAGTCTTAGACGAACAGACCAGACTGTACGGAGATTGTCACATCAGACTCAGTAGGAGTTCGGATGGGTTTCCTCATCGGCCTTCTTATCGACATCTACCTGGGGACCGTTATGTACAGCTAGTGCCGCTTGCGGTCTATGGTTAAACCCACTGCCAACGTAGTAGTCGAGTCTCTAGAGTCCCACACAGAGAGTTTCCCTACTCCAGGCGAAACGATATAGAGGTCGTATGGTTTTACGACAAGGGTTCGGACGCATACGTGTGTTTACGCACGTACGACATCCGGAGAGTTTTTACTAGCCGGCTTTGGTTTAAGCCAGTTTCTAGTATCAGGTTATTGGATTTATTCAGTCTAAAGTTTTTCCGTGTTTTCACGGATAGGAGGGGCGTTCTCGTAATTTCGCGAGAAGCTTCTAGAAGATGGTGACTTGAGGGTTATGGTGGCATAAGCATTAAATAAGATTAGTGACTCATTTGTGTGATTCATCCTTGTCATTAATGCATCATAAATGCTTAATGACTCATGGAGATGAATCACCCATTTGTATTTATGAAGCATGGTTGTTAAATCCTTTATTTTCTTTTATGGATAAATAATAATGCTTCATATATATTATGATAAATCATTATCTCATTCTTATTCTCTTGCTCACTTTCTTTCTCCTCAAGCTCTCTCTCTTCAAACCCTAATCCTCCCCTCTCATGTGTTGAGACCAAGGATTAGATTAGACTACTTAATCCATAACCCTTCTCTATATCACCTAGGTTACTTAGATTAGCACTTTAAGAAACCTAGTTACCTCAAGTTAGAGGTGAAGCTTGAAGTGAAACTCTCGGGTGGATCATCTACTATATAGAGAAGGCCGGAGAGGACGTGGAGAACGAAAAGACGAAGGACACGGTTCATCAGGTATAATCTCTTTTCATAGTAGTTGTTAACTTCTATGATTCATGTTAGTTATAGTTTAGCAAAGATTCTCGGTTAGTCGATGTTTACGCCTAAAACAAGATTGTTTTTCATTATTCCGCCTCCACGCAAGTCGTGGGGTGTTGTACATCGACTTACACACTTGACGTTTTTATGTCGATATCGGGTGTTGTTTGGTTGATTTACATGAGTAGACCATAGGTTTTAACCTATGTGTGATTCACGTGTCGATTTGGTTTTGAATCGGATATTAGTGCGATACAATACGCTGTGACATGTAGCTATCTCCACGTGAGCTTCAGGACGACAAGCAAGGGTGTGGCGACATCGACTTCGGCAAGCAAATATCAAGATGAGTAGATATATATCTACGGGGAAAGTCAGGTGGATGGCGTATAGCACCCCCGCAGTTTCGTAGTGTAGTATACGAATACATATATATATATATATAATATGTGTATTGTGAGACTAAATGATTATCAAGATAGGCTTTAGGAGTTCTTGAGTTAGTTTAGTGTAATTGGAAGTAAAGTAGTTTAGCTTCTTCGTCGCGAAACCCTAGAGTAAAGATTGGCACACACGCACACACACACGCATACATTGATTTTCTTGTGCATATATGGGGATATATATATATATATATATACACACATATATGTATGTGAGTATGTATATATATATAGGTATACATATACACGGATGATGAGGATAGTATATGATACTTGGAGATGAGTCGATGTGATTGCGCATGATGCCGTGAGATCGGTGATGCGATTTGGGTCGTGCGATGAGACAAGAGATGATATTATAGCGGAACGTTGGGCGATGTGTTTTTATACACACGCGGATATATATATATATATATATATGTTGATGGTATCGAAACGTACTAGACTTTAGATCAGTACCCCTAATTCAGAATATGATGATAATGATACCAGATAAGTAATGTATTATATGTGATATTGACCCGTACCCTGATTTGGGATGCCGCACGACAGATTTTTACCGTACGATGTATAAATATAATGATTGATCCGTACTCTCGACTCGAGGATGTTGTATAATATATTTTATCGTACGTGACGATACTGAGGCGGGATCACCGACTAATAGATATATCGACTCAGACTTAGCTGGATTTCCATACCCTTTTGATTTAGTCTCTTAGTTTAGTCCTGTAGTTATCAGGTAGATGTTAGATTGGGCTTGAGTCATACTTATTTTCAAAATTAACGAATCGTGAGTATTTTAAAGACAGGCCTAGGGATACTACGGATTTTTCAAAGGATGCATCTTTTATCAAAGACCCTGTTGCCCTATATTTATTAAAACTACGATTCGTGCGATTTCAGATACCAAAAACTGTATGACTCGCATATAAGAATGTAAATTTCTTTATTGTTGCATTTACTATTCATTTGCCATATATTCCTGCTGTTCGTATCACATTGCATGCTTATATGTGTTTTCGTTAGTTATTATGAAACCTGTTGTCAGGACACCAGCACCATTACCGATGATGCGTATGCCCCACGTACACTTATTTGCCGGCTCACACACATCATCATCGGTAATTTTCATGTCATGTACACATTAGATAACACTACTTCATTGGTATAAACTGCTAGTTGGTAGTTTCGACATAGTACTATTACACTTGCTTTTATATGCTAGTTTAATTATTGCATTCCTTGCTTGATATCCGATGCATTCATATACCCATTTGTCTTGCAATATTATGGGGCTTTATGCCAGTATTCACTGTTTATTTACATCGCGATTTTGAGATTTCGGATTTCCATGAGATTTCTAGATTTAGAGAAACCACAAGGATTTTATAAAATGATTATCATTTCTAAAAATGTAATTATGGTTATCTCGTGATATGATATGAGATATGTCCACCATGAGTTTTCTCGGCTCTTGACCGGTATCATAAACCCGATTCGAGAAGGAGGAGGAATCGTCTGCGGGTGCATGGTGGACCCGGTGCGGTACCCCGGGACAAGATGGTCGTAGATGATGACGTTGAGCCCGGTAGGGGAACACTACCGACTGGTTATCTGTGATGCGGCGGATATCCGGAGGATACCGACGTAGTCGTGAGATTTGATGATTTAGGCCAGTCCGGATTGTCGGAGCCCGGGGCCAGTCCGGATTGCCGGAGCCCGGGATATTGAGACATTGAGGTACTGTGGTTTCATTATATGGGCCAATCCGGATTGCCAGAGCCCGAGATATTGGATATTGGGATATATGTTTTGTGTCGATGCTTGGCACGGATTCTATGTTGATTTCATTGATGATACCTTGATTTTTATATATAGAAATCTCACTAAATTAAGAAAATAGTTCTCCCATTCATGATATATTATGTTTTCATTTGTAATGCATTTTCACATCATATTAGTGACATATTGCTACCTGAGGCACATACACGAGCACTTGATATTACACTTATGTGTAGATGGTTTTAGGGTTGTATATTCAGGATATTATTGTATGACCTAGGATAGAGTCATACTTGCGATTTCTGCTTGGTGATGTTTTCTACTCACGAGTTGGCAACTCACCCCCATTGTGCCATAGTTTCTTGCAGGTTTTGCCGTAAAGGTTTCCTTTGCGGCTTTGCTGGCACACTACTTCCTTTCGGGTGATTGCTTGGGTAGGTGGGTTCACTTGCATCGTGACTACCATCGTACTTTTAATTATTCAGTTGTATCTAGTAAACTCCATCAACCAGACTTATATTATTTTATAGAATTATAAGACCAGATGTATATTTTTTCTACTTTAGAGTCGCGCTCTTTTATTATTATGGTTTTTCTCTGGTTTCTTTCTGAGTTTTGAACCCCGCCCTTCGACGTTGTATATTATATTGCATTGCGTGGTTGTGTCCGCCAATTGGCAAAGAGCTAGCTCCCGCTTGGGGATGCCTTTATATTATGTATGTTTGTACCCGTTTGGGGCCAGTATTTACAAAGGAAACTCTGCCGAAATTTTCAGAAAAGACTTGATGTTTTAAAAATGTTTACTACAGCTTTCAAAGTGATTTATATGCAAACTTTTAAACAAGTTTTCCTTCGCTTTCTTCTTTTAAATGGTTTAGATTTATGGGCTTTTGGCTTACTTGAATTAGATGGGATCTTATAGACTTCACATGATTCAAGTGCAAGTCACGTGCTATTTCGGGTCATGACAAAGTTGGTATCAGAGCGCTAGTTTAACCTTGGTTCGAGTCTATGTTTGACTATGCGGAGTCTAAGGCGTATATATATATATATATATATATATATATATATATATATATATATATATATATATATATTCGGAACCTAGGCTTGACCTTACGGAACTTAGACTTGGTCGAGGGGGTATTAGACCCGAACTTTCGTCGCATAGGTGGACCTTGGTTGATGGAGTAGGTGACTTAAGTAGAGTGACGTACCGTGCGTATGTTCCGCGGCATATTCACGATACGCTACTCCGCTTAAGGAGCCTTAGGATGAAAATTTCTTTGCACCGTATTATATTCATTCCTATGATCTATCCACATCGATATCGGTTGGTGGTTTGTGTTACCACGATTGCACGGGCAGAGAGTGCTGCGGCTAGAGTTGCGGTCAGAATGAGCTCGTCTTGGACGAGGACTAACCAGGGCGTAATTCCAGTGACACACGAGTGTATAAATGTGTCGTTTTATTGTGTTTTTCGTGCCATGAGCGTTGATGAATTGCTTTTACTAAAATTTCTTGAACGTGCAGATCAGCACAAGAGGATTGGGCCACTGCTAGAGGCCAGTTAGAATGTGATGACCGTCAATGCACCGTTATTCTTGATGACTGAGGAACTACTTAGCGTGCGGACGAATGAGCCAAATGTTGCTGCGACTGACAAGATACCACCCCAAATGTTTGAAGCTATTGCAGCACGAGTTTATACTTAGAGATATGATAGAAGATCGCTAGTCACCCAAAGATGAATGACTAGGACATGTGGTTCGTTGCATACCCCGATGCGAGGTTATCAGATTGATTGATTCCAGCTTGAGAAGACTTCACGCAGGTACGTTGAGAGTCGATAGAAAACGATCGAATGTCAGAAACCCATTTTTCCAAGTTTAAGGTATTCGGAAAAACATGTAAGTAATTCTGTGGACCTTCTAGAAGAATGAAACCCTAACTCGATATAATGACCACGAGAACGCTTTTGAACCTTAGAGTTAGCGGCAGTTCCGCTGTGCCATTAATGAGGCTTGGGTTTGCCCTTCTACGGCTGGTCCACAGGTATTGAGGCATGTACTGGATATTATTAAACTGTACTCAAAAGTTGAGCTCTCGGGGAATTATGGGACTTTGAAGAATCGGTCAAAAAGTTCGACGTAGTTCGGATATCACGTGATGGGATACATTACTTGGAAGACTCTAGATATGAGTATAGCCGTTGTAGCACAGTCCATATAGATACGAAGAGACGAGTCCGAATCAGTCAACATTAGAGAAAAGTGGACTAAGAGGTTCGTACGAGATTTTGACGAGATGACGTTCCACTCCGTTGACATCAGAGATGTGATACGCATGCAGAGGTGTTGATTATGGATATATCTTCCAGAAGAAGCCGTGATGAGTATGCAGCTGTTCCGGGATAAGAAAAAGATTTAGTAAAGGGTGATGATAACTTCCGGGCAATTCAGCAGAAACGAGATTGGGAGAAACCCCGATAGAATCTTTCTGGAAATACTAAACGAGAAGACTTGGACCCAGTATCGGTTGTATTACGCACACCCGGTAGGCCAGAGTTCGGCATCGTCGACGAGACATGTTATGAGTGACCATGATAGTTGGCCAGAGATCTTTAGAGGATGTGCCAGAGCGGGACTGTTTCCGTCATTTTGGGTTTCGGTAATTTGGGCGATTTATTTGCATGATTGAGTTTTCGAGCACCACAGTTGCATTCGGTTTCAATTTGATATCATTCGAGATGTTGATTTTGATTTCATGCCTAGGGTATGTACGTGATTTTAATTGTGCCTTCGGTATAGTTTTTATGCACATTCAGTATTTGGATTCGATTTTGTGCTCGTTGATGCATGTAGTTGTGAGATGATATACCACGGTATACCTGATTTAGATTGAGATGTGTTGTATACAGTCGATTTCGATTGTGATACTCGATATTTGTTTTCGTGCACCTTGTACACTTGATTTTGATTCTTGCGCATACTTGGCGCTCTTGATGCGGTTTTGGTGCACACCAGATGCACTAAATCGGGATTTTTTGTGCATATCAGATGCACCTGATATTGTTGTTAGGCATACTCGTTGCCCTTGACAGGTGTTTTCGTGCACACCCGTTGCACTTAGATTTTGTTTTTGTTCACATGTATGACACATTCATTAATTTTGATTTCTGTGTGCACCAGACGCACGTGGTATTGTTACATGTACTATTGAGTACGATTTCTTTTGAGCGGTACGTTTTTATGATATTTACTATTTGGTTTAGTAGCCGAGATGGACTGTTCTGAGAACAGTACCTAATTGTTTTTGCATGCATTGATTGTTATCGAAGGGATTTCCAAAAAGGAGCTACAGTCTCGATATTTTACCTATGTGTCCGAGATGACACAAACGTTTTACAAAGGAAATCCTTCTAATTATCTTCAAAACGGCGGGACGTGTATGTTAAACAAATGATAGATATATAATATATATAGTTATTTTCTTACAACAAAAAATCCGCTACTTATGCCGTGATACGCGCATCGTACAGTGATTTGAAAAAGGTTTGGCATGCATTTCTTTCAGATGTTTTGACCAGTTTACTACGATGCGTACTACATGCATGTTATAGTTTTGATGTATATCATGTTGGTTTTCGTATTGGACTTGAACATTGGTATTTTCTCCATAACTCCGATGATTGCGTGATGCTTGACGGAGTTTTGATTGAGTTATATACTCGTTTTTTATGCGCATGCATTGCGCTATGATATGTTTTATGTATGTATGATTTCGGAGCCCAGACGACGTGATCATTTTACTGAAATGTTTTAGTATTAGAGGGGTTTAAATTTAAATTCGGGGACCGAATTTATTTAAGGGGGGAAGACTGTAACATTTCATAAAAATAAAATATTATTTTTGGGAATTCAAATAATTAAAATAATAAATATTATGAATATTTTAATGATGTAGTATAATTACGTACCGATAGTTTGGAAAATGTTGGAGATTAAATTGAATGGTGATTTTTGGAGGGATTTATGTGATTTAGGCAAATTATAATTTTTTATAATTAATTTTATACAAGTTTATTTCTAAACTTGATTAATGTTCACTAATCATGCATTTATCTTGATTAGACTTCATGGCATGCACCATGCCACATTTTCTAAAAATACTTCTTACATTTTTATGAAACATTATTTCAAGTCTTCATGGTGTTTTTGCAATTGTTTTACAAAACAAAACCATAAAGGAAAAGATAAGAAAAGAAAAAGGAAATAGAATACATCATAAACAAAAGAGTATGGGCAAGAGAGAGGAGAGAGAGAGAGATGAGGGGTTCATTGACCATGGCCTCATTTGTTCATTTCATTTTCTTCACTCATCTTCACCCTTGGCTGCCCTCTTCTTCCACCTCCTTCACCTCCTAACTACACCTCCATTTC
This sequence comes from Agapanthus africanus, assembly GCA_030015575.1. Classification (NCBI taxonomy): domain Eukaryota; kingdom Viridiplantae; phylum Streptophyta; class Magnoliopsida; order Asparagales; family Amaryllidaceae; genus Agapanthus; species Agapanthus africanus. The sequence goes on along the minus strand of JASDDO010000012.1, from coordinate 384,775,358 downwards.
CACATCAAAACACCTCATTCCCTTCACTAAAATCATGCACAAGCTCACTACAAGTATGGAGAACCAAGCATGTTAGGATTTTGAGCACTTAGGGCAACTCAAGAATTTTCTTGAGTTGTCAAATGAGGTAATTCTTTCACATTTAGTGTAGCATTTGAATTCCTATAGCCTCTAGAATAGCTTAGAAACCTTTTAGTATGGTTTAGAGAACTTTGAAAATTCCAAGGTGAGGTTTCGAGGAATTCTTGAGTTGTGATGGTGCATATGAGTGTATTAGTGACTACAAACCCTATAGTGCTAAACCTGGACCTAACATGAGACTAAAACCCCATAACCCAAACTTAGAAATCCCCGATATGGAATTTGTTTAGGAATTGTGATGTTGTTACGAGATCTGCTTTGACCCAGGGCACCTGAAAAATATTTAGCGAAGACTGAGAGATGTGCAGACACCCTAGAAGCTATCCTCAGGACCCTAGGCCCCATCTCCTCTTCATGGCCGCAAATAAATCCTTCATGGTCGCAATTTGCGGCTTGGGCAGGTTAGAATTGGTTCGTGCTTGGTCCATAGCTCCATTTTCAGTAAATTAGATCTACCCCGTATGCAAAATTGGCTAATTTCACCTGGGGGAAAATCTGGAAGTGTTTTTCATAGTTTCTGATTTTGGTTTGTGAATTCTGTGAGCTTGAACTTTGGTATTTGTGTTTTATCTCGATCACTTGACGTTTGTACGTCGATATCGGGTGTTGTTTGGTTGATTTACGTGAGTAGACGATAGGTTTTAACCTATGTGTGATTCGCGTGTCGTTTTGGTTTTGAATCGGATATTAATGCGATACGATATGCTATGACATGTAGGTACCTCCACGTGAACTTTTGGACAATAAGCAAGGGCGTGGCGACATGGACTTCGGCAAGCAAAGATCAAGGTGAGTAGATATATATCTATGGGGGATGTCAGGTGGATGGCGTATAGCACCCCCGCAGTTTCGTAGTGTAGTATATGAATATATATATATATATATATAATATGTGTATTGTGAGACTAAATGATTATCAAGATAGGCTTTAGGAGTTCTTGGGTTAGTTTAGTGTAATCGGAAGTAACGTAGTTTAGCTTCTTAGTCGCGAAACCTTAGAGTAAAGATTAGAACACACGCACATACACGTATACATTGATTTTCTTCTGCGTATATAGGGATATATATATATATACAGATATGTTTGTGAATATGCATATATATAGGTATGCATATACATGGATGATGAGGATAGTATATGATACTTGGAGATGAGTCAATATGATTAAGCATGATGCCGTGAGATCGGTGATGTGATTTGGGTCGTGTGATGAGACACGACATGATATTACAGCAGATCGTTGGGAGATGTGTTTTCATACACACGCAGATATATATATGTTGATGGTATCGAAACATACTAGACTTTAGATCAGTACCCCAAATTCAGAGTATGATGATAATGATACCAGATAAGTAATGTGTTATATGTGATATTGACCCGTACTCCGATTTGGGATGTCGTACGACAGATTTTTACCGTACGATGTATAAATATGATGACTGATCCGCACTCTCGACTCGAGGATATTGTATAATATATTTTATCATACGTGACGATATTGAGGCGAGATCACCGACTACTAGATATATCGACTCAGACTTAGCTGGATTTCCTTACCCTTTTGATTTAGTCTCTTAGTTTAGTCCTCTAGTTATCTGGTAGATGTTAGATTGGGAGTCATACTTATTTTCAAAATTAACGAATCGTGAGTATTTTAGAGACAGGCCTAGAGGTAATACGGATTTTTCAAAGGATGCATCTTTTCTCAAAGACCCCGTAGCCCTATATTTACTAAAACCATGATTCGTGCGATTTCAGATACCAAAAACTATATGACTCGTATATAGGAATGTATATTTCTTTATTGTTTCATTTACTATTCATTTGCCATATATTCCTGCTGTTCCTATCGCATTGCATACTTATATGTGTTTTCGTTAGTTATTATGAAACCTGTTTTCAGGACACCCGCACCATTACCGATGATGCGTATGCCCCACGTACACTTATTTGCCGGCTCACACACATCATTATCGGTAATTTTCATGTCACGTACACATTAGAAAACACTACTTCATTGGTATAAACTGCTAGTTGGTAGTTTCGACATAGTACTAGTACACTTGCTTTTATATGCTAGTTTAATTATTGCATTCCTTGATTGATATCCTATGATTAATATACCAATTTGTCATGCAAGATTATGGGGCTTTATGCCAGTATTCACTGTTTATTTACATCGTGATTTTGAGATTTCGGATTTCCATGAGATTTTCTGGATTTGGAGAAACCGCAAGGATTTTATTAACTGATTATCATTTCTAAAAATAGAAAGTGCGGTTTTCTCGTGATATGATATGAGATATGTACACCATGAGTTTTCTCGGCTCTTGAGCGGTATCATACACCCGATTCGAGGAGGAGGAGGAACCGTCTGCGGATGCAAGGTGGACCCGGTGCGGTACCCTGGGAAAGATGGTCGTAAATGATGGCGTTGAGTCCGGCAGGGAAGCACTACCGACCGGTTATTTATGACGCGGAGGATATCCGGAGGATACAGACGTAGTCGTGAGATTTGATGATTTGGGGCAGTACGGATTGCCGGAGCCCGGGGCTAGTCCGGATTGCCGGAGCCCGAGATATTGAGAAATTGAGGTACTGAGATTTTATGATATGGGCCAGTCCAGATTGCCGGAGCCCGAGATATTAGATATTGGGATATATGTTTTGTGTCGATGCTTGACACGGATTCTATGTTGATTTCATTGATGATACCTCGATTTTTATATACAGAAATCTTACTAAATTAAGAAAACAGTTTTCCCATTCATGATGTATTCTGTTTTCATTTGTAATGCACTTGCACATCATATTAGTGACATATTGCTACCTGAGGCACAGATATGAGCACTTGATATTACACTTATGTGTAGATAGTTTCAGGGTTGTATATTCAGGATATTATTGTATGACTTAGGATAAAGTCATACATGCGATTTCTGCTCGGTGATGTTTTCTACTCACGAGTTGGTAACTCACCCCCGTTGTGCCACAGTTTCTTGCAGGTTTTGCCGTACAGGTTTCCTTGGTGGCTTTGCTGGCACACTGCTTCCTTCCGGGTGATTGCTTGGGTAGGTGGCTTCACTTGCATCGTGACCACCATCGTACTTTTATTTATTCAGTCGTATCTAGTAAACTCCATCAACCAGACTTGTATTATTTGATAGACTTAGAAGACCAGATGTATATTCTATCGAACTTAGAGTCGCGCGCTTGTATTATTATGGTTTTTCTCTGGTTTCTTTTTGAGTTTTTATCCTCGCCCTTCGGCGTTGTATATTATATTGCATTGCGTGGTTGTGTTTTCCAATTGGCGAAGAGCTATCTCCCGCTTGGGGATGACTTTATATTATGCATGTTTGTACCCGTTTGGGGCCAGTATTTACAAAGGAAACTCTACCGAAATTTTCAGAAAAGACTTGTTGTTTTAAAAATGTTTACTACAGCTTTCAAAGTGATTTATATGCATACTTTTAAACAAGTTTTCCTTCACTTTCTTCTTTTAAATGGTTTATATTTCTGGGCTTTTGGCTTACTTGAATTAGGTGGGGTCCTATAGACTTCACATAATTCAAGTTCCAGTCACGTGCTATTTCGGGTCCTGACAACTGTGATTTGATTTAGAATGTATATGCCATTATTTAATGAGCCTGATCCAATCATCTTTTGATCCAGAAAGATGTTCATAACATTATCCTGTACTACAAAATTATATCCTTCTTTACTTATTAAAGAAATCGATATAAGATTGCATATGAGGGTCGGTATGTAATAGCATTCGTTCAGAATCAATGTATTACCATTTGGTAATACAAGGTGATATTCGCCAACTGCTTTGGCTACAACATTTGCACCCTTCCCTACTCTTACGGAATGATCACCTATTCCCAGTTCTCTATCTTTCTTAAGCCCATGTAACATATTACATATGTGGGATCCCGATCCAGTATCTAATACCCAGGACGTAGAGTGAACTGAGAAACAGTTCTCGGTAACCAACACACCCGAAGAAGATGCATCAACATACTTATTCTTCGTTTGGGTGGCATGGAAATCCGGATATTTTCCTATTTCCTGCTCGGACTTATAACAATTATAAGTTGGAGCGGAACCAACATTCCCCTGCTCAGCATAAAAAGCGGGTTCGGTCAATACATCTATATTATTATCTTGATTAAGGCCTGACATGGTCGCTACCTAGAGAGAGAGAAGAAAACACTTAGTGTATGCTCTTGCAAATATCAGATTGGTTATTTATCTTATCTAATCGATGTCTCCTACTGCTATTCTCAAATTTTCCTTCAAACCTTTATAAAGAAAATTCAGCCAGTATTAATTGCATTCTACAACTTCGCTAACCGTTCTGCCAGGCCAGTGCCGGTACTTCTGAGGGAGGTTCCCCGTGCTTTCGCACGGACCTAATTAAAATAATCATCATTTTCCCAGAGACGTAGCTCCTTTGAAACCTTTCTAGACACCTAATGAGTTAGCTAATTGTAAAATGCAAAACTCTCCCGGGAGCAACTTTTGCTCACAGTGGGAATCGGGATCCAACTATCACATAGATGCAAATTTCAACACTTGAAATTCCTGATGATATTTTTCCCCGAGCAACTTATGACCTTAACATAGTCAACAAATCATAAGCGCTATCCAAGTTCAACTCGTCATTTCCTGATTGAATTAAACCCACCCGCACGACCCTTAACATAGTCAACAAAGTCGTACGACTACCCTAATCCAATCGCATCTCATGCTTTAGCAGATAAGCACTAATAGAATTGGATGTTCGTGGTGATATCGTTCAAGTTCGTATATAACCATACGATGGATTTATCCAATGGAATTGGATGTTCGTACTGATACGGGTTGTTCTGGAGAAATCAAAGATGAAGTAAGAGCGGCGATGAAATACGTGGTTTGGTCGTGAATGTTAGTAGTCGCAATTTACTTTGCCCTCTTTCTAATCCCTTTATTTTGTCTTTATTTATTACCATCTGTACACCTGGCTTAGGCTAATTGGTTTTCTTCATTCCCTACCTTTCGGCACCTGCCTATGGTTTGGAATAAGACTATCCAATAAGCGTAATAGGGTGTACTCTCCCAAACCAAGGAGCCCTCGCAACCTGAGAGAAGGCGATAATAAAAGACAACTGAATAAACCAATTCTATTTCTCCTGAACCTGGATCCATCCTCGAAGAAGTCCCTTCGAGTTCGTATATAAGCATACGATGGATCTATCCAATGGAAGTGGATATCCGTAGTAATACGGGGTGTTCTGAGAAATACAAAGGGTAAAAGAAAGAGCGGCAATGACTTATGCAACTTTAGACAATCCAAAAGCCAGTATATTAAGAAAGTTCGGTTAACTTTGGTCACTGAGTTATAGTCTAGGGTCGGTCAAAGGTCGCTGCCAAAGAGAGAGAGAAAAGAAACACTCTGCGTGCACTCTAACCTAGATCAGAATGGTTATCACTTTTTATAATTAGGAAACCTCCCACTGTAATCTCAAATTCTCCTCCAAACCTGAAAGAAGAATTAGTCGGGATCACCCGAAGAGTAAACCAACTCATCAGTGAGAATCGGGATCCAACTATCATCGCATGATAACTTGATGGAAGCCACTCAAGTTAACATACTCCAGAAAGTATTCGCAAGTCTGGCAAGTTTCCTGTATGTTTTAAACTCCCGATATAATTTTTTTATCCCATGCACTTATGACCTTGACGTAGGCCAACAAATCATAAGCCACATGTCAAGTTCTACCCGTCGTTGTCCTGATTAATTTAGGTCATCGTACATGCCCTTGACGTAGGCCAACAAGGCTGTACGTCTGTCCTAAACTAATGCATCTATCTATGCAACAAATGAATACCCAGCAGCTACCAAACACTATGCCTTGACGTAGGCCAACAAACATAGCTTGAATACTACTGACCATCCATAAGAAATGACGGAGGATTACGGCTGGTTTTTGGCGAAAAACCTTTAACGTAAAGAACTTGATCTCGTTGAAGGAACAAGATATAATTTTATAAAAAATATAGTAGCGAAAACCTTTTGCTAAAGAAGTCACTCCCGGTGAAGGGATCTCGGCTCTTTCCTCGTGGAATGAGGTGCAGGACATTCCAACTGAATACCGCTATGTAAAAACAAAAGGAAACGTCTTTGTAATAATGCCTTTTTAAAATTTGTTCCAACAACATCAAATAAAGGTTTGTTTTATCTTTCATTGATAAGAATCAACGCATTCCCATCATTTAATCACACCAGAAAAGAACGAAAATAAAATGTACGTATATGCCATCCGCACCGTCATCACCCGTTAGGTTACTTAACTAACGACAGAGCGGGGGCTGGACTAGCGCGGGTGTAAAACATATACAACATCTAATAGTATATATACTAATATACAATAATCGCTCCAGGCGTGATAATATGCAACATTACAGAAAAGTAATAAGTATCACAGAACAATACAGATAATCTGGGATCCTCGGGTTTCACAGAGCCGCTACTGAAACCCGACGTTCCCCTGGTCATGTAGATAGCCTGTGCAATGAAACCTAGACCCCTACGGGTGCGGCAAGTTACCCGCCAAAACCTGAAGCGAGGTAGTCCCCACAACATAGTGAATGGAACACCCGGCACTTCACGGAATCCGGTAAATTGAGCACCCCTCCTTGGGTCAACCTGTACCCCCTACGAGTGCGGCGAATAGTCTGCCAATTCTAGAGTGAGGTCCCTTTGCCTCTCAAAACCATGAGATACGGACCCGTTTCCCTCTAGAACCCGGCTATCCGTGCACTCCTTCGCGGGATAAACCTAGTACAGAAATGAAAATAAGTACAACGGGTACATCGACCTCGACCCGGTTGTGTCCCAAAAGAATATTATACAACAGGCAGTGACGGCAGTCCACAAGTCGGACGCTCGCCCCGCAATATCAAAAGTACAAATAAATCCAAACTGCACTATCATTGCACCCTGCTATCCACCACGACAAATCCGCAATATCACAGCACAACACAGAACATCAACGCGAATGTCACGTTCGCAAACCCGTCTAAAAGAACTATAGCAATCAGACGCGGTTTACCGATCAAGTGACATTCCCGGTTGGAGATATAATGTAAATACTGTAAACTAATACGTTTAAATTTCGATCGAAAAAATTTCCCGAAGTGGGCCCCACGTACATCTGCTGTACAGTAACAAAATCTGGGCCCAAAAGAAATATACCAAAAACCACAATTTATTGTGTAGAAGCCCCTGTACAATTTTGAAGCACTGTTCCTACTAAACGGCCGTGGATGCGCGGTCAAACCCTAGGTTTGACCGTGGATCCGCGGCTGTTATATGGGATCACGTGACCAAATTTGTACGGTGTGCTTAAAAAGGCCTGCTCTGTTTTCTGAAGTGGTCAAAATAATTTTTAGAACAGTTTAAAAATCAACAGAAACTTTTTGTACAGAAAAATGTAGTTTCGGAAATTCCGTTCGATCGATATTTTAGACGCGTTAGCACAAGTTAGTATAGCTTAATGGTGAGGCTTTGATACCACTGTAAGTCCACGGTAGCGCCCCGGCCGTCGAACAGACGCCAATATGCGGAATAAAACTTTTACGACTGGCGCTATCGCGTACTATAACCCGGATCTGCCATTAAATCTAAACTAACATATTGTAAAGAGGGTAGAATTGTTATACCGAACGATCCGAGTCCTTCGGTCTTTAACCATCATCCCACGCTTTGTTGCGGCGGCTTCGATCTTCTGAAACTCCAGTCTCGTCGTCCAGGTGGCACCACGTCGACTGATCTTTAAACGGGCTCCCGCCTCCGAACCGAGGCAACTCGGTCGTCAGGTTTGCTAAAAGAGACGCCCAAGATGTTGTAGAGAATGAGTAGAACACTTTGTCTCGTTACGTCCAAAGCTATGGACGAACGGTTAATGAAGTTGCCAATTGAAATCGGGTAAATGGAAATTGGGCTATGAAATTTCTATACACTCAACTATCATAATCTTTTCTCTCAAAACAAAATGAACAACCCTGCACCTCCACAAATGTGGCCGTCCATATAAAGGAGAAGGGGGAGGTGAGTGTAGGAGCTAGGATGGTGATCATTAGCTTTGAACTTATCATAACATAACATCAAAGCATGACTCACCAAAGACACCAAGTATGAACACAATAAATGCATAATCAAAGCACCATTAAAGAACAAATGAGTCACAAGCCTAATCACCACTTCTAGAACCTTCTATATGCATGACTCACCCTCAAGACAAAAAGACAAATCCGTATTTAACCGAATGTTAAATACGGGTGATAGAAAACTGGAAACTGGCAACTTGCAAAAGTGATCCTGAAACGAATTTCAGGATAACCCCGTAACAGTATAAATATACCCGCATTTGCATTACGACCGAATACAAATGCAACTGAGACAAAGATATTATATCTACACAGTATAATACTGGGATCCGGCTTAAACCAAAGCCTACCATTATTATCTGCCCCAAAAATGACACGTGCGAAAACGCACGTGCATTTTTCGAACCCTTCCATAAGACCATACGGCATCTACAACGTTTCTCCCAAACTTGGGAAAGTGTCTGTGGGGGACTCTAATGACTCATCAATACACTGGCACTGAGTATAACCACTAGCACGTCAGAGGTACAAGCTGTACATAACGGTTTGCCTATGTATTGATTGGAAGGGAAGATGACGAGCGAACTCATCTATAAACCCTACTGATCCTGACAGTGACAATATCCGTACAGTCCGTTCCATTCGTCTATGAGTATCGCATATTAGGCCTAGGGGGTCGGTAAACGTCAGACCCCCAATAGCTGCATAAGTCGTGTCAGAGAGCAGCCCAGAACACCCTGAGATACTACTGGAATAACTTCCAGTAAATCTCGATTACCCTGGCCAGGGATTTCGTGTAATGGCTCTCTTAATCACAGCGTGATCTCACCCCCAATACCGGGAGAGACGAATCCCCAAAGATCTGCTCACTGCCTCCATATGGCTCGGGACTGTACCCAAAATATAGCTGTTTGCACGACTCCTTTGACCCGTGGTAGGGTATAAATCAAAGTACAGTGGGAACTCACATGAGACAAATGACGATCTCAGGTCGATGAACTAACATGTACACATGTCACCAGGGAACTGCTATCTGATGATATGTATAATACCAACTAGCATGTTCCCGGCGAGTCCTGTCCGGTGTACTCATAACCCAATGAGCACCTGTGTACATCTTAGGTGATCCAACTGACACCAGTGGCTTGTGAGACCGGCCACCGCCCCTCGTCAGGGTCTCGAATGTATACACTAGTCTACTCCGGAGTATTAATGCCCTGTCTCGAAACTCCTACGACCAGGGACACTTTAAGGATGTGCTTATAGACCCCAGCTCCCACATATATGATCGCCATCATACTGCTTGTAGTTAAGAAAGAATCTATGGGCTCTATCAACATCTACATGACGATAAAGACAAACCAGATAGCATACTATCATTTCGAGTAAGACTGTTCTATCGGTATAGGTCCTCCCTCAATCATTGCAATCACGTACCTGCGATCCAATAATTGACTTAGAGGGCACTATATCCAACAATCTCCCACTTGCACTTAATGCTAATTATTGCGATGTCGTGTACTCACAGCTCGTGTGATACTGAGCATCCAACTCCTCTACTAATCAGTTTCACAAAGCTCGTTTGCAAAACTATTATATTCGAGAAATAGCCTCAGTGAGTGGATCCGCTTCGGTGTTTCTTTCTGTATCTCTCTATATCTCAATCTCGCGGAGAAAACCATCTCCCGAATTAAGTAATACCTGTCTTAGAATATGTCTGGATATCTGATGTGACCTAGTTCATAAATGAACTCCAAATCCAAACTTCTTAGACTGTTTCAATCACTGAAACTAATCAGTGTCCAGCACCATGCCTCCCACAGTATCCCCTTGGACCACCTGTCCATAATACCGTCCCTCGTCTGAGGGAAAACTATAACTCTGACAAACACTCTGTCATCCATGTCACCTTTGAAGCTTGGAATGATAACTATCTCCTGAAGGAGGCAGCCATCATCAAATCCGTAGAACATACACTTATGTTCTAAAACTGCTTCGGTATGTTTCTTCAGGATTAGATTAATATAAACTTATCGCATCTAGTGCAAAAACGACATCTGGTGTGGTACTTTACATCTCAGGATTGACTCAATTTCCTAAGCAAGTGATCTGTCAATCATGTACGTCCCTCTCCCCTTTAGTCTGTAAGACACCTTTAGAGAGGGTGGCTCCATCACCTGCAGGTACACCACCATGCCAGGAGTCAACTATTCTAAAACACTATTAGAATACAGTCAAAGTACCTACATTGGGAAACTACCCAAATCTAGATCTAAAACCATAGATCTAGTAACCAGAATGTCAGATATTATATCCATATCCTTTGTGGAGAAACAACTGTGTGACGACCACAGTACAATCGATCGTAGTATATGAATTTTACTTCCTACTCTGTGTATGTCATCCAAATACCAAGACATCACACCCTACTACCTTCTTAACAGATCCATCCCCTATCTGATGAAGTCAAACCCATGACTGTCACATCAAAAATTAGATGATCTTATCTCTGCTATATGTGCTTAAGTCTATAAATAGACATAAGCTACTTGTCCACTATGCTTCTGCTTCTCCCACTGACTACGACAACCCTCTGGAAGAACAATATATACGTACACTTCTAAATCTAGTTTAGAACGACGCTATACTTATCCTCCTGCCGTGTCTCATTGTCTGGAACAACAGTAGTCAAGTCTGGGTAAACAAGAACCTCCCTGTCACCGTCCTTGAGACTACCGGAGTACCTCTCGGGTGTCTGAGGTTACACACCATATCTGCGGAGTGGCTATTGTAATGTCAAACCTGATTGAATATATAGGTCCTAATAAATTTTCCGTAATCGTTTGCGGTTCTGGAATCACTTCCAGTTCTACCATACTCCCACTACAGTTTTCTGAAAAAAAAATCCATTTTAATAAAACTGTGGTGAGTCAAGAACAATGTCACTATTGATCTTCCAGATGGTAGAAAATCAACCCTCGTCAAAACTAGGGTCAACCCACAAACTGCCATTACAGAAACGTGCCCTGAGTTATCCAGTGTCTGGTTTTAAGCATAAGCTGGACAACTCCCTTTACCTTAACATCGTTAAGATATGAAGCATTTTATATCCAATATAGAAACATTGGCACTTATTTAATTGGAACCAAATTCTAATCATGCAACTGTCTCCAGTGCATATCAACTTAATGGAGAGAGGCTAATCAGCATTACTCAACTTAGGAATCCTTCCAATTACAAGTAACCTGATTGAGAAACAAGTTTCTCAAAACCATTACTATCATCTGAATACCAATCACAAGAATCTATATCTTCGATCTCTTTGAAGAATCCCGATACTTGCGATACATGGTTCTTTACTTTATTCCTATACCCACAACTTCTCAATACTTAGACATTGTATTTCTACGAAACACTTGTCTATAAACTAAAGAAGTCACAAGTAAATAGAATATAGTAGGAGGACCACCCTTTGTCCTAATGGACACTGGACAACATACAATACTCTGTATAAGTCCGCTGAGTTGAATAACTCAAAACCTGTGCGTCGTAGGTTGAAAACTGTCCCCAGGCGATTTCCTCAAATATCACCAATTACAACGAATTATGATATAATGAGGATAATCACCTAATTCCCAATAACTTGCTCCCACTCAACATCTGTAAAATCATACAGATGTGAGAATCTTACCTGGTAAATACATACCCTGGAGTAAGTGTCTAATCGGGAAATTAGTTTTCAATTAACAATGCACAGTGTAACTGAAACATCAAAATGTTTCGAAGGGGTGTCCTGGTATTCTTAGTAATGCCTCTTCCATAATCCAATTCATGACTTTAACCGTATATCTCCTTGCCATCTTTCCAATTCCCTTTATTTATCTTTTAGTCGTTACCTTCTGTACACCCTTATTAGGCTAAATGGTTTTCTTCCTTCCCTACCGTTCGGCACCAGCCTATGGTTTGGAAGAAGAATATCCAGTAAGCATAATAGGTGTACCCTCCTAATCCTAGGTGTCACGACCCGAAAGTACGGAACATGACCGGCACTTAAACTACGAACGTCTCGAGGCGTAAGTAATCTAAGTAAACCGAAAACCCAGAAATCCAAACCAAGAAAAGTAGTAGAGTGCAGGAAAACCAATTTAAAACAAGTAGTTTTAATAGCATAAGCCGAATTATGCGGTTTTTAAGAACATCAAAATTTACTGAAAATTTCGGCAGAGTCTCCTTTGTAAAAACTGGCTCCCAAACGGGATACAACATGAATAGTATACGAAATCAAAAAAAAAGGAATCCCCAAGCGGGAGCTAGCTCTTCGTCAATCGACGGTCACAACCACACAAGCAATATAATATACAACGCCAACGGCGAGGATCAAAACTCAAAAGGAACTCAAAACCACCAGAAATATAACGAGCGACTCTAAGGTCGAAAAAATAAACAGCACTGGTCTCTATCTCAAAATAAATACATGTTTGGTTGATGGAATTTACTAGATACAACTGAATAATATCATACAAGGTAAATAGTGGGGGTATGATACAAGTAAACCCACCTACTAGCAAATCACCCGAATGAAACTATGCCCGCAAAGCCGTAAGGAAACCTGTACGGCAAACCTGCAAGAAACTGGGGCACAACGGGGGTGAGTTGCCAACTCGTGAATAGAAAAATATCTACGCACAGAAATCGCATAAATAAAGCAACCTAGGTCAATGATCATAATATATCCTCAAATATATGTATAACAGGCAGCCTATGACAATGTCTAGGGTAATATCTAACCCGAGTATAATTTCATGTGCCCGTGTCAGTGCCTCAGGTAGCAATAAATCATATGAATGAGGTATGAATGCTTGAAACAGAATACATGTAAATGAAGAAACTGTTTTAATAAATTAGTGAGATTTCCTTCGTATTTTTAAATTGAGGTATCATAATGAAATCTGTATCAACAGTGTCTAGCATCGACACAAAACATAAATCTCACTGTCTCGAAATATCAATGTCTCAAGTTCAATATCTAGGGCGCCGTCAGTCCGGACCGGCCCCTACCATCCATCTCAAGACCACGACGGTATCCTCCGGATATCCGACGCGTCGGGTAATATCACCGGTAGGTAGTGCTCCCCAGCCAGGCTCAACGTCAACACCACATTCCTCTTGCCCCGGGGTACCATACCGGGTCCACCATGTACCCGTGACGGTTCCTCCACTCCTCGACACGGATCTCCAAAACCACAGCAAACTCATGGTGGACGACACTTTACATCACTAGAAAACCGCAACATTTTATATTTTAAAAGATCATAAGTTGTAAATTTTGCGGTTTTCCCCGAAATCCAGAAATATCATAAATCTCAAGAAATCATCATAAGTGCATATGTCAATGATAATGAACTAGGCATGAACAACTGAATAACAGTATGCATGAAGTGGTAGGTAATAACTACAATGTCTAAAATGGCATATAAGGGAAATACACTAATATCATGTCAAAACTACCAGCTAACAATCTAAGTCAAGCAATTATATTCTCTAAAGTGTATGTGACATGGCAATTACCGATGAAGATGTGTGTGAGCCGGCAAGTAGGTGTACGTGGTACATACGCAACATCGGTAATGGTGCTGGTGTCCTAACAGCATGATATCAATAATGGAATATGCAGCAAAATAAATATGCGAGGCAGAGCGAATAGCAATAATGTGCGGGAGCTGAATACTAGACACAACGATAACTAATCTGCAATACTCTAATATAAGTCCTACGAATGGTGCCTTTTGAAATAACACGAATCATGGGGTTTTGAAAATAGGGGCTACGGTGTTTTTATGAAAAGACACGTCATTTTTGAAATATCCGTAGATTCCCTTGAGCTGTCTTTAAAAATGCCCACGATTCGTTAGTTTTTGAAATAGGTAAGAAGTCTAATCTAATCTAACAACTACACTAAACTATACGGCTGAACTAACAAGCTGAACTACAGGTAAGGAAACCGCCTATCATCTGAGTCGATACATATACATACCTGTATATGTATAGTCGATGATCCCGCCTCGATAATATCATATCCGATACCATATCTATAATCAGGCATCCCAAGTCAAGAGTGCGGATCAATCATCAATATAGCTCGTACGTAAATCCGTCGTACGGCATCCCAATCTGGGTACGGGTCAATATCACATTCATCATACTATTCACCTGGTATCCTCTTTATCAAATATCATGGTCGGGGTACTGATCTACGTCTAGTACCATACTGATACCGCCTACGTATGCATGGACGTGTGTGAAACACTACGTCAAGGACCCGCTACAACGTCATGTCGTATCTAAGATACGAACCCTGCTATATCACCGATCTCACGGCCTCAAATCAAATCTCATCGACTCAGCTCAATCCCAAGTATCATCCTCAATCCGTATGTGAACACATAGTCCCATACCCATGTGAACACATAACTATAAAGAATCCCATGAGCACATATCAATAGGAATGTATGCAAGTATGTATGTGTGTATGTGTAGTGCAACACTAACCTAGGGTTCGCAACACTAAAGTAATCCAACACACCAATATCCATCCTAAGCATCGTTATTAATCCCAAATAACATATAATAAATGTTGGTGTGTATACGCATCCGTATACACCACCACGGACTGCGGGGGTGCTATACGCCATCCACCCGACTTCTCCCCGTAGATATAAATCTACTCACCTGAACCTCGCTCGCCGGTGCCGACGTCGCCACGCGCTTGCTTGTCGTCTCGAAGTCCACCTGGGGTAACTACATATCATAACGCACCGTATCGCATAAAAACCCAATTCGAAATCGAAACGTCATAAGAAAACCAAATCGGCACGCGTATCACGCATAGGTCCAAACCTATCGCCCACGCATGCAGGAATAGTCAAACCAACCCTCGATGTCGATGTACGAACGTCAAACCATCGAGAAAATCTAATCACACTCATTTGCACATTCACGAACACTAATTTTAATATAAACTAGGTTAAAACTCACAAAAACGCCAATTTCACTTAAAAAGTCATTTTTCCGAAAATCTAGCAAGCACAATTCGCCGTTTTTGTACAAAACACGATATTTAAATGAATGTAGCGGCCAATATATTTATTAAATATCTTAAATAAGTCGTATAAACAATTTCCAGAATTTAATCTCATTAAATTCCAAAACCCTAATATTCTAGTTTACAAAATACCCCTTTTTAACAATTTTCAAAATAACAATTCACAAATCATCAACTTGACTAGGTTTTGCATGAACTAAGGTGGTAAACTACAACTTATAAAATTAATGATATCATGAAGAACCTAATTAGATTTTTAATCTTACAATTTGATTTAATTTTAAAACCTAGTTTGCAATATAGCTTAATTATTACAATTTTAAGTTAACAATTTGCAACTAGCAACTAGATTAGGTTTTAACATGTCTTAAGTGGTTAAATACATCACACAACCATAATCCCATTACTCAAAACCCTAACTTGAAATCAACCTCATTCTTGAATTTTTCAAACATGCAATTAGAACCAATCTAATACCTAATTAAACACTTAAAAAGCTAACATAAAGCAATTAAACAACAATTTCACTAAAGGGTTAAAATTTATACCTCCCAATTGAGTTCAAGCATGCAAAATCCTAGCCTCCAAAAGTAGCTTCCATGCTCCTAGATCCATGCTAGATAGGCAAGAAATAATGGGTAGGAGTTGGATTTGGAAAAAAGCTTTGAAATTGTATGGATTTTGAAGCTTTTTATGGATTTTTGAAGCAAAAATGGAGTGAGAACTTGGGGGAGGGGGGGATGCTGCTCTAAGGATCAGTTTTCGGCCAGATTTGAGGGGGGGTGGGTGAGTGAGGAGAGAGAGTGAGATGGGGAAAGTTGTTTCAAGTCAAAGTCAACTCAAAATATATCATTTTCTACTCTTTTCTTTTCTTTTCTTTTTCTTTTCTTTCCTTTGCAAACCAAGTGGGGAAAAAGTGAGGGCTGCTGAATTTGGCTAAGGGTAGGAGTAAGTGGGGGTGTGTGGGTGTGGGCACGGGTGTGGGGTGATGAAAAATGATAAATACAATACCCCAAACATCCATTTACGCTAAAAAAAAGCCTTTTTCCTTCAATAATTTCTAAACCGTTTTGGCAAATGATTTCGTTCCAAAAACCACATGATAAATTTTTATTTAATGTTTTATGATGCACAAAATTTGTTTCAACTCATTCCAATTTGTAATTTTCCCTAATTAAATGTATTAGTGACGGCTTAAAATAGTAATAAAATAATATTTTTTTCAGAAAATTTGAAATTTCACCAGCGGCTCAATAAACACCAAATAATAGCAATTACATAGCTAGAATATGTATATTTAATTTTTATAATAAGATATTTATATTTTGACTTTTTACAGAAAACCGCCTCATTTTACCGATTTTCCGAAATTTCACCGAAACGATTTTCAAAACGCTACAATCTTCCCCCCTTAAAGAAATTCGGTCCCCGAATTTAAATTCAAACTCCCCCAATTACTAAAACATCTAAGAAAACCATCAAGTCGTCGGGGTTCCGAAATTGTAAATACATAAAACAAATCGTAGCGCAGCGCACGCGCATGAAAAATGAGCATATAACTCAAATCAAAACTCCGTCAAGCATCCCGCAATCATCGGAGTCATGGAGAAGACATCAATGCCAAATCCAAATCAAACCAATATGATATAACTCGAAACTATACATGTAAACATCGAATCTATATCTGTAAGTATCTGAAGGAAATGCATGCCAAATCTCTTTAAGTCGCTGTGCAACGCGTATAACACTGCACAGTGGCGGACGTCTATCATAAGAAAATAACTATATACATATATACCTTTGTTTGAAACGTACGTTCCGCCGTTTTGGAAACAATTTAAAAGGGTCTCCTTGTTTTAAACATTTCGTGTCATATCAGACACGTAGGTAAATACTGAGGCTATAGCTCGCTTTTTGGAATCCCTTCAATAACTATCAATGCATGCAAAATATATTCAGGTACTGTCCTCTGACTAGTCCTGCTCAGTACGAAAACACATAGCAATATCATAAAAACGTACTGCTCTATAAGAAATCAATCCCAAAATATGCACATGAATACTACGTGCGTCTGGTGCGCACGGAAATCAAAATCCATGAATGTGCCATGCATGCGCACAGAAACAACATCTAAGTGCATCGGGTGTGCACGAAACATCTGTCGTAGGCAACATGTGTGCCTGACAGCAAAATCAGGTGCATCTCACATGCACGAAAAATCTCGATTTAGTGCATCTGGTGTGCACCAAAATCGCATCTCAAGACATGCGCTCAACATGCACGAAAATCTAAATCAGGTGCATCCATCGTGCACGAAATCATGAAATCCAATATCAAGCGCCGAACGTGCGCAAAATCAATCAGGTGCACAAGGTGCACAAAACAAATATCGAGTATCACAATCGAAATCGAAGTCCAGTGCATCTAAGTGCACAAAAGGCGTATCACTGCACTGCAAGCATATATAAACTATACAGAGTGCAGGAACCAAATCGTGTGCGTGCATATGCACAAAATCAACTCAAATGTCTAAAACCGTAAAATCACAAATATGTGAAACTAAAGCACGAAAATGATATCAAGTGCAACACTGTGCAAAGATCATAAATCCTCAATCATCAAAATTAAATCATACGAATAAATCACCCAAAACATCGGAATCAATAATGGCGGAATAGTACTGCTCCAGCGCATCCTCTAAGAATCTCGGCCAACTGTCGCGGACACTAGTGGGACGTCTCGTCGATGATCATGAACTCTGTCCTGCTGGGGTGCGTAACCATGACCACTCCTGGGTCAAAGACTTCACTGTGGATTACCAATCTTTCGGTCCATTGGCTCATTGGCCCTGTCGGGTGTGCTAACGGGGATGATCCAGTTCTGACACGTCTCTTGTCATCTCCCGGTCAACCATCGCGACCACTCGTAAGACAGCATATCACTGGCGTCGGCCTCTGGCTCTCTGAATGTACATGACACCTCTGATCCTGGGTGCAAGTATCATTGCAGCAGTGTCTGGAAGGAATCCTGCTCACGGTCTCTTCCATGTCTCGTCTCTGCCAACTGCCCGGAAGTCGTTATCCTTTCCTATATCTGCATCTTGCTCTGGAACGACTACATACTCATCGCGACTCCTTCTGGAAGGTAAGTCCAAGTACCATGCCTCGGCATGCGCATCGCCTCTCTGATGTTGGCGGAGTGGAACATCATCTCATCTAGATCTGGTGCGAACCTTTTACTCCACTTTTCTCTAATGTCGACCGCTTCGGACTCGTCTCGTCGTGGCTGCATGGACTGAGCTCCAACGGCTATCCTTGTATCTGGAGTCTCCCAAGAATGCGTCTCACCACCTAGCATCCGATTGAAGTCGAACCATTCGATCGATTCGTCAAAACCTCATAATCCCCCAAAAGCTCAACCTCTTGGGCACAGTTTAATAGTATCGAATACATACCACAGCATCGGTGGTCCAGCCGTAGAAGGGCAAACCCAAGCCTCACTAATGGCGCCGTAGAACTACCGCAAACCCGAAGGTTCAAAGGCTTTCACACGGTCATTAAGTCGAGTTAGGGTTTCGTTCTTCTAGAGGGACCATAGAATTGCCTGCATGTCTTTCCGACTACTTTAAACTTGGATAAATAGGTTTCTGACATTCGATCGTCTCTGTCGACCCCCAACGCCTCCGCGTGAAGTCGTCTCTAGCTGGAATCAATCTATCTGATGACCTCGCATCGGGGTCAGCGAACGAACCACCTGTCCTAGTCATTCATCATCGGGTGACTAGCGACCTTCTATCATCTATTCGTACAACTCGCCCCGCCATAGTTCCAACATATGGGGCGATATCTCGTCGCTCGCAGCAACAACTGGCTCGCTCGTCTGCACGCTGAACAGTGCCTCAATCATCAGGAGTAAGCAACACGCCAACGGTCATCAAAATCTGGCTGGCCTCTGTCAGTGGCTCAATCCTCTAGTGTCGATCAGCACATCCGAGTAACCTCATAAAGGCGATCCGCCAAACGATCGCGGCGCGGAAACACAGTAAAAAGACACATCTCTGCAATCGTGTGTCGCCGGAATTTCGCCTTGGTCAGTCCTCATTCGTGACGAGCTTGTGCTGACCGCAACTCTAGCCGTAGCTCTCCCTGCCGGTAACCGTAGCAGCAAAACCAAACTGGTACCGATGAGGCTAGATCAGGAAGGAATATAATACTGAACAAGGAAATGTACATCCTAAGGCTTCATAAGTGGAGTGGCGTGTCGTAAATATGCCGCGGAACATACCAACGGTACGTCACTCTACTTTTGTCACCTATTCCATCAACCAAGGGTCATCCTACGCTCCGAAGGTTAAAACCTAACGCTCTGATACCAACTTTGTCACGACCCGAAAGTACGGAACATGACCGGCACTTAAACTACGAACGTCTCGAGGCGTAAGTAATCTAAGTAAACCGAAAACCCAGAAATCCAAACCAAAATAGGTAGTAGAGTGCAGGAAAACCAATTTAAAACAAGTAGTTTTAATAGCATAAGCCGAATTATGCGGTTTTTAAGAACATCAAAATTTACTGAAAATTTCGGCAGAGTCTCCTTTGTAAAAACTGGCTCCCAAACGGGATACAACATGAATAGTATACGAAATCAAAAAAAAGGCATCCCCAAGCGGGAGCTAGCTCTTCGTCAATCGACGGTCACAACCACACAAGCAATATAATATACAATGCCAACGGCGAGGATCAAAACTCAAAAGGAACTCAAAACCACCAGAAATATAACGAGCGACTCTAAGGTCGAAAGAATAAACAGCACTGGTCTCTATCTCAAAATAAATACATGTTTGGTTGATGGAATTTACTAGATACAACTGAATAATATCATACAAGGTAAATAGTGGGGGTATGATACAAGTAAACCCACCTACTAGCAAATCACCCGAATGAAACTATGCCCGCAAAGCCGTAAGGAAACCTGTACGGCAAACCTGCAAGAAACTAGGGCACAACGGGGGTGAGTTGCCAACTCGTGAATAGAAAAATATCTACGCACAGAAATCGCATAAATAACGCAACCTAGGTCAATGATCATAATATATCCTCAAATATATGTATAACAGGCAGCCTATGACAATGTCTAGGGTAATATCTAACCCGAGTATAATTTCATGTGCCCGTGTCAGTGCCTCAGGTAGCAATAAATCATATGAATGAGAATGCATGAAACAGAATACATGTAAATGAAGAAACTGTCTTCATAAATTAGCGAGATTTCCTTCGTATTTTTAAACTGAGGTATCATAATGAAATCAGTATCAACAGTGTCTAGCATCGACACAAAACATAAATCTCACTGTCTCGAAATATCAATGTCTCAAGTTCAATATCTAGGGCGCCGTCAGTCCGGACCGGCCCCTACCATCCATCTCAAGACCACGACAGTATCCTCCGGATATCCGACGCGTCGGGTAATATCACCGGTAGGTAGTGCTCCCCAGCCAGGCTCAACGTCAACACCACATTCCTCTTGCCCCGGGGTACCATACCGGGCCCACCATGTACCCATGACGGTTCATCCACTCCTCGACACGGATCTCCAAAACCACAGCAAACTCATGGTGGACGACACTTTACATCACTAGAAAACCGCAACATTTTATATTTTAAAAGATCATAAGTTGTAAATTTTGCGGTTTTCCCCGAAATCCAGAAATATCATAAATCTCAAGAAATCATCACAAGTGCATATGTCAATGATAATGAACTAGGCATGAACAACTGAATAACAGTATGCATGAAGTGGTAGGTAATAACTACAATGTCTAAAATGGCATATAAGGGAAGTACACTAATATCATGTCAAAACTACCAGCTAACAATCTAAGTCAAGCAATTATATTCTCTAAAGTGTACGTGGCATGGCAATTACCGATGAAGAAGTGTGTGAGCTGGCAAGTAGGTGTACGTGGTACATACGCATCATCGGTAATGGTGCTGGTGTCCAAACAGCATGATATCAATAATGGAATATGCAGCAAAATAAATATGCGAGGCAGAGCGAATAGCAATAATGTGCGGGAGCTGAATACTAGACACAACGATAACTAATCTGCAATACTCTAATATAAGTCCTACGAATGGTGCCTTTTGAAATAACACGAATCAAGGGGTTTTGAAAATAGGGGCTACGGTGTTTTTATGAAAAGACACGTCGTTTTTGAAATATCCGTAGATTCCCTTGAGCTGTCTTTAAAAATGCCCACGATTCGTTAGTTTTTGAAATAGGTAAGAAGTCTAATCTAATCTAACAACTACACTAAACTATACGGCGGAACTAACAAGCTGAACTACAGGTAAGGAAACCGCCTATCATCTGAGTCGATACATATACATACCTGTATATGTATAGTCGGTGATCCCGCCTCGATAATTTCATATCCGATACCATATCTATAATCAGGCATCCCAAGTCAAGAGTGCGGATCAATCATCAATATAGCTCGTACGTAAATCCGTCGTACGGCATCCCAATCTGGGTACGGGTCAATATCACATTCATCATACTATTCACCTGGTATCCTCTTTACCAAATATCATGGTCGGGGTACTGATCTACGTCTAGTACCATACTGATACCGCCTACGTATGCATGGACGTGTGTGAAACACTACGTCAAGGACCCGCTACAACGTCATGTCGTATCTAAGATACGAACCCTGCTATATCATCGATCTCACGGCCTCAAATCAAATCTCATCGACTCAGCTCAATCCCAAGTATCATCCTCAATCCGTATGTGAACACATAGTCCCATACCCATGTGAACACATAACTATAAAGAATCCCATGAGCACATATCAATAGGAATGTATGCAAGTATGTATGTGTGTATGTGTAGTGCAACACTAACCTAGGGTTCGCAACACTAAAGTAATCCAACACACCAATATCCATCCTAAGCATCGTTATTAATCCCAAATAACATATAATAAATGTTGGTGTGTATACGCATCCGTATACACCACCACGGACTGCGGGGGTGCTATACGCCATCCACCCGACTTCTCCCCGTAGATATAAATCTACTCACCTGAACCTCGCTCGCCGGTGCCGACGTCGCCACGCGCTTGCTTGTCGTCTCGAAGTCCACCTGGGGTACCTACATATCATAACGCACCGTATCGCATAAAAACCCAATTCGAAATCGAAACGTCATAAGAAAACCAAATCGGCACGCGTATCACGCATAGGTCCAAACCTATCGCCCACGCATGCAGGAATAGTCAAACCAACCCTCGATGTCGATGTACGAACGTCAAACAATCGAGAAAATCTAATCACACTCATTTGCACATTCATGAACACTAATTTTAATATAAACTAGGTTAAAACTCACAAAAACGCCAATTTCACTTAAAAAGTCATTTTTCCGAAAATCTAGCAAACACAATTCGCCGTTTTTGTACAAAACACGATATTTAAATGAATGTAGCGGCCAATATATTTATTAAATATCTTAAATAAGTCGTATAAACAATTTCTGGAATTTAATCTCATTAAATTCCAAAAACCCTAATATTCTAGTTTACAAAATACCCCTTTTTAACAATTTTCAAAATAACAATTCACAAATCATCAACTTGACTAGGTTTTGCATGAACTAAGGTGGTAAACTACAACTTATAAAATTAATGATATCATGAATAACCTAATTAGATTTTTAATCTTACAATTTGATTTAATTTTAAAACCTAGTTTTCAATATAGCTTAATTATTACAATTTTAAGTTAACAATTTGCAACTAGCAACTAGATTAGGTTTTAACATGTCTTAAGTGGTTAAATACATCACACAACCATAATCCCATTACTCAAAACCCTAACTTGAAATCAACCTCATTCTTGAATTTTTCAAACATGCAATTAGAACCAATTTAAAACCTAATTAAACACTTAATAAGCTAACATAAAGCAATTAAACAAAAATTTCACTAAAGGGTTAAAATTTATACCTCCCAATTGAGTTCTAGCATGCAAAATCCTAGCCTCCAAAAGTAGCTTCCATGCTCCTAGATCCATGCTAGATAGGCAAGAAATAATGGGTAGGAGTTGGATTTGGAAAAAAGCTTTGAAATTGTATGGATTTTGAAGATTTTTATGGATTTTTGAAGCAAAAATGGAGTGAGAACTTGGGGGAGGGGGGCTGTTGCTCTAAGGATCAGTTTTCGGCCAGATTTGAGGGGGGGTGGGTGAGTGAGGAGGGTGAGTGAGGAGGGTGAGTGAGGTGGGGAAAGTTGTTTCAAGTCAAAGTCAACTCAAAATATATCATTTTCTACTCTTTTCTTTTCTTTTCTTTTCCTTTTCTTTCCTTTGCAAACCAAGTGGGGAAAAAGTGAGGGCTGCTGAATTTGGCTAAGGGGAGGAGTAAGTGGGGGTGTGTGGGTGTGGGCACGGGTGTGGGGTGATGAAAAATGATAAATACAATACCCCAAACATCCATTTACGCTAAAAAAAAGCCTTTTTTCTTCAATAATTTCTAAACCGTTTTGGCAAATGATTTCGTTCCAAAAACCACATGATAAATTTTTATTTAATGTTTTATGATGCACAAAATTTGTTTCAACTCATTCCAATTTGTAATTTTCCCAAATTAAATGTATTAGTGACGGCTTAAAATAGTAATAAAATAATATTTTTTTTCAGAAAATTTGAAATTTCACCAGCGGCTCAATAAACACCAAATAATAGCAATTACATAGCTAGAATATGTATATTTAATTTTTATAATAAGATATTTGTATTTTGACTTTTTACAGAAAACCCCCTCATTTTACCAATTTTCCGAAATTTCAACGAAACTATTTTCAAAACGCTACACTAGGAGTACTCGCAACTTGAGAGAAGGTGATGATAAAATACAACTGAATAATCCATATTCCTATTTCTCCTGAACCAGAATCCATCCTCGAAAAAATATCCTTCGAGTTCGTATATAACCATACGATGGATTTATCCAATGGAATTGGATGTTCGTAGTGATACGGTTCTGGAGAAATCAAAGGTGAAGTAGGTGTTGGAGATAGTGCCCTCAGAGTCAATTATTGGATCACAGGCACGTGATTGCAATGATTGATGGAGGACCTATCCCGATAGGACAGTCTTACTCAAGATGATAGTATGCTGTCTGATTTATCTTTATCATCGTGTACTGCTTCAGGTGACCTTACAGGTCACTATTACATGTTGAAAGAGCCCTTAGGATTCTTGCTTGACGACCGGCAATATGAGGGCGATCATATACGTGGGAGCTGGGGTCTATAAGCACATCTTTAAGAGGTCCCTACTCATGGGAGTTTCGAGACAGGGCATCGATACTCCAGAGTAAACTAGTGTATACAGTCGAAACCCCGATGAGGGGCGGTGGCCGGTCTCACAAACCACTGGTGTCAGTTGGATCACCTAAGATGTATACAGGTGCTCATTGGGTTATGAGTACACCGGACAGGACTCGCCGGGAACATGCTAGTTGGTCTTATACCTGACGTCAGATAGCAGTTACCTGGTGACATGTGTTCAGGTTAGTTCATCGACCTGAGATCGTCATTTGTCTCGTATGAGTTCCCACTGTACTTTGATTACTACCCTACCATGCTCAAAGGAGACGTGCAAACAGGTTTTAGTTGGGTACAGTCTCGAGCCACATGGAGGCAGTGAGCGGACGGTTAATACTAGCGGGCTTTGGTTTAAGCCGGATCCTAGTATTGTACAGTATAGATTTTGTCTCATTGCATTTGTGTTCGGTCGGAATACAAATGCGGGTATGTATATACAGTCACGGGGTTTTCCTGTAATTTATTACGGGATCAGTTTTCTGAAGTTGCCAGTTTGCTTTCCGTTTCAGCCAGTTTTTCTTTCTTCTTTTCATTGGCTGATAATTGGTGAAGGAGGGCTTATTTGCAATTGTGCAAATTAGCTTTGTGGAGGGTGGTCTTTGCATATTGTGGCATCATGATAGTTCCACTATCCCTTGACTTTCTTTTCTTCATGATGGCTTGACCTTTGTGTTATGATAGTTGATGGAGTGTAGGACTTGTGGTGTGATCATTGTTTCTCATCATCACTTTTCTCTTTCTCTTGTATCATTGCATTCCAGCCACCCCTTGACTTTTCTCTCTCTCCATTCACACAAAAAGGGGTCGGCCACTATTGTGGTGGATGATGGATTCATTTTGATGTGTGGCATTTTTTTTCTCATTATGCTAGAAAAAAAGCTCTCTAGTTCATCTCTAAAGTCTATTCTTCACCTCCACCAAAATGGAAACTTCACAACCCTTTGAGACAAAGCAATCCACACTTATTCTGCAGCAATTCTTGGACACGTCGACTCGCTAATTTCGTGCCCGAGTTGCTTCGTTCCAGAGGTGGGAGCCCGTAAAAGAACCCGGCGATGTGGTGCCCTTCCGATGAGGAGTTGAAGACCGGAGATTCCGCGGGGAGATCGGGACGACGACGAGAAGACCGAAGGACACGGATCGCTCGGTATATCTCTCTACCCCTTCTCTAGTTAGCTAGGATTAGATTAAGGGCCCGATCCAGGATTTTAGTGCGCGGTGGTGCCGGTTCAAAAGTTAAAGTAAATTATCGTTTCCGCATTTTGGCCTCGGATTGACGGCCGGGGCGCCGCCGTGAACTTACATGGTATCAAAGCCACGCCATTAACCTAGTCTAGCTTGCTCTAACGTGTTTACAAGTTCGATCGATCGGATTTTCCAAAAGCCACATTTCCATGTCGCACTTTCTGTCGAATTTTTCCTTGCTCTAAAAATTATTTGGTATATTGGAAAAATACGTGCAAGGGTTTTTATGCATTCTGTGAAAATTTGGTCGGCTGATATTACTGTAGCGCGGCGGTTCAGCGGCCAAAACCACATTTTGGCCGCGGAGCCGCCGCCGTTTTGTCGCCAAACCGCACCAAATTTCTACAGTGGTTTACTGACATGGAAATAGGGTTTCTGGTATATTCTTTTTGGGCCCAGATGTTTTTGAGTGCTCCAGTTGTGCTTGGGGCCCACTTCAGAAAATTTAATCGATCGAAAATTTTAAACATGTTAGTTCACAGTATTTACATTATATCTGCGACCGTGAATATCACTTGATCGGTAAATCCTGTCTAACTGCTATAGCCCTTTTAGACGGATTTGCGAACGTGACATTCACGTTGATGTTCTGTGTTGTGCTGTGATGTTGCGGATTGGTCATGGGGGATAGCCTGGATGCAATGTTAGTACGGTTTCTTTTTATATGTACATTTGATATTGCGGGGCGAGCGTCCGACATGTGGACTGTCGTCACTTCCTGTTTATATATTATTCTTTTGGGGCACGACCGGGGTGAGGTCGATATACCCATTGTATGTATATTTTACTTTCTGTACTAGGATTACCCTAAGGTGGGGTGCACGGATAGCCGGGTTCTAGAGGAAACGGGCCCGCATCTCATGGCTTTGAGACGGAGGGGGCTTTACTCTAGAATTGGCGGGCTATTCGCCGCACTCGTAGGGGGTACAGGTTGACCCAGGAGGGGTGCCCAAGTTACCGGATTCCATGAAGTGCTGGGTGGTCGATTCACGTTGCTGAAGGGGACTGCCTCGCTTCAGGTTTTGGAGGGTAACTTGCCGCGCCGGTAGGGGTCTAGGATTTCATTGCACAGGCTATCCACACGACCATGGGAACGTCGGGTTTCAGTAGCGGCTCTATGATACCCGGGGATCCCAGATATCTGTATTGTTCTGTGATGCTTATTACATTTCTGTGATGTTGCATTTTCTCATGCTTTGAGAGAATATTATATATTGATATATATACTAGTAGATGTTGTATATGTTTTGCATCCGCTCTAGTCCAGTCCCCGCTCTGTCATTAGTTAAGTAACCTAACGGGTAATGACGGGACCCAGTGGCGAATGCAGATGGCATATACGTACATCATTATTTTCATTCTTTATTGGTGTGATCAATTGATGGGACTGCGTTGATTCGGATCAATGCAAGCAAAACAAACCTTTTCTGATGTTGTTGGAACAATTTTCAAAAAGCTGTTATTGTAAGGACGTTCACTTTTGTTTTGCACAGTGGTATTCGGTTATGAATATCCAGCACCTCAGTCGACGTGGCAAGGGCCAAGATCCCTTCACCGGGAGTGACCCCTTAGACAGAAGTTTGCGTCAGCGTAATAACTTCACCATAGCCGATTACTTTTGCTTTGCATCGTGGTATTCAGTTGGAATATCCTGCACCTCATTCTACGGGGAAAGAGCCGAGATCCCTTCACCGGGAGTGACCTCTTTAGCAAAGGTTTTCGTCACTATATTTTTAAAAACTATTCGGTTCCTTCAACGATATCAAGTTCATTACGTTAAAGGTTTTCGCCAGAAACCATTCGTAGACCTCCGTCGTTTCATATGGATAGTCAATAAGTATTCAAGCTGTGTATGTTGGCCAAAGTCAAGGCACAGTGATTGGTAGCTATTGGGTATTCATATGCAGCATAGATAGATGCGTTGGTTTGGGACAGCCGTACTACTATTTTGGCCAAAGTCAAGGGTATGTATGGGTGGGATCAAATTAACCTGGAAAATGACGGGTAGAACTTGACATGTGACTTATGATATGTTGGCCAAGGTCAAGGTCATAAGAGCATGGGGTAAAAATCACATCGGGAGTTTCTAAAGAAACTGAAACTTTCCAGATATGCGCATACCTTTTGGAGTGTGATAACGTGAGCGGATTCCGCCACGTTATCATGCGATGATAGTTGGATCCCGATTCCCACTGATGAGTTGGTTTACTCCTCGGGTGATCCCGACTAATTCTTCTTTCAGATTTGGGGGAGAATTTGACATTACAGTGGGAGGTTTCCTAATTAGATAAATTGGTAACCATTCTGATCTAGGTTAGAGTGCACGCTGAGTGTTTCTTTTCTCTCTCTCTTTGGCAGCGACCATTGATCCAACCCTAAGACTATGACTCAGTGACCAAAATTAACCGAACCTTCTTAAACACTGGCTTTTGGATTGTCTGAGTTGCAAACCTCATTGCCACTCCTACTTTTACCCTTTTCTCCAGGACACCCCGTATTACTACGGACGTCCACTTCCATTGGATAAAACCATCATATGGTTATATACGAACTCGAAGGAATTTATTCGAGGATGGTTTCCGGTTCTGGAGAAAACGGATAGGACTATTCAGTTGTCTTTTCCTTTTACCTTCTCTCAGGTTGCGAGTACTCTTTGGTTTAGGAGATAGTACACCTATTACGCAAATTGGATAGTCTTCTTCCAAACCTTAAGCTGGTGCCGAACGGTGGGGAATGGAGAAAACCAATTAGCATAACGATGGTGTACAGAAGGTATTAAGTAAAGACATATCAAGGGATTAGTAAGAGGGCGAAGTAAATTGCAACTGCTATTCACGACCAAACCAAGTATTTCATTACCACTCCCACTTCACCTTTGTATTTCTCCAGGAAACTCCGTATCACTACGAAGATCCACAGTTTATTGGATACTCCATCGTATGGTTATATACGAACTCGAAAGGAACTTGTTCCAGTTCGGGGATGGATTCTGGTACAGGAGAAATAGGAATAAGGTTTATTCAGGTGTCTTTTATCTCCACCTTCTCTCGCGTTGCGAGTGCTCCTAGGATTGGGACAGTACACCCATTACGCTTATTGGATAGTCTTCTTCCAAACCATAGGCTGGTGCCGAACGGTAGGGAAGGAAGAAAACCATTTAGCCTAAGAGGGTGTACAGAAGGTAATGACTAAAGACATATGAAGGGATGTGGAGAGATGGCAAAGAAATATACGGTTACAGTTGTGAATCTGGATAATGGAAGAGGCATTACTAGGAATACCAGGATACCCCATCGAAACATTTCAATGTTTCAGTTTCACCGTGTACTGTTAAAAGAAAACTGATTTCCCAATTAGTCCTTACTCTAGGGTATGTATTTACCAGGTATGATTCTCACATCTGTATGGTTTTACAGATGATGAGTGGGAGTCAGTTATTGGGAATTGAAAGGTTCCTAGGCACCCTATAGTGGTCTCACAAGGAATCAACCATGCCAATTTACAAAAATTATGGTGCCGAGAAACACTAATACGGATCGTCGGCTAGAATCCTAGGCGAAAAACGAATCTAGTTAACAATTTAACTAAAGGAGAGAGGCTACAACCTTTGTAGATCCGGTTATCCACTTACTTAGCTCCATGTGGTCATCCCCTCGCTGTCCATCTCGAATCTCGGACTCTCGCGACGGCTTCATCGGAGAAGTGAGCGAAATAGGTCGTCGGCTTCGTGCCGAAGATGATCTACGTCGAGGTTGCACAAGTTCAAGCTCCAACTTCACCAAGTTGTGAAACTTGCGAAGAAAACACCCAAAACAACTTGGCAAGAGGTAGAGGGTGAAGAAATAGGAGGTGGGCTCACTTTAGAATTGGATTTCTCACTTTGGATCTCAAGTTGCCATTGATGGCATCAAAGTTTCTTTCTTGAAGAAGAAGGTCAAGAAGAAGAAAGAATATGATAAGTGTTGAATTAAAATGAAAAATATTTCAATACTTATCATAAGCAAACCATAGTTGAGTGTAGAGAATAGACCATGGTTACTTGGATAGGTTAGGGTTAAGCATGAAGACAAGAATGGTTAAGAAGTCAAAGCTTCATGAAGCTTCAACTAAAAGCAAACTTCTCCACCATTCTTATCTAAATCCTTTCCAAATAAATAAATGAACAAATAAATAAATAAATGAATATGCAAAACCCTAATTATCAAATTAACCATGGTTTAATTCTATATACTTAACTAAATTATCAAGTATCATCAAACATGATACAAATGTGTGCACAAAAGTACATCATATATACTTCTTGCACATCGAGTGAGAAAATCCATATAAAGTGAACCAATACTAGCTAATGCAAACTAATATATCAAATATATAATTATACATTAAATCATTAAATCAACATTTGATTCAATGATCCGGTCATGTCGCACATAACCGACTAGTATCCAATGTATCGATTTATCGAATCAATGATTCGATAACTAGGACATATCGAATATAACCAATCGATACATCCATCGCGAGAATGAAATACGGTATCACATACACGCATTATTCTCGGTCCCGCACATATCTCATATGCGCTCCTATTTCGTTTCGCTTGAACCAGGAAACCTTTGTGTAGGCCTCTAAAGACTCGTCAATACGCCGGTAGTAGATGATGATCATATCAAGCACCCACAAGCCGCAAGCGGTCTGCTAAACGTAACGGCCATCCGGGTACTGAGCGATCAGAAGATCGACGAGCTAGCCGGCTCATACTCCTGTGAATCCAACCAGTAACACTTACCGTATAGTCCGGTCTGTTCGTCTGATATGTCGCATATCAAGTCTAGGGGTGGTAAACGTCAGACCCCAATAACCGATAAGTCGTGCTGATGTGAGGCTCATAACGGGTCGAGAAACTACTGGTAACACTTACCAGCAAATCTCTGATCAGCCCTGGCCAGGGACTTCTCTGTTACGGCCAATAGAGCACAGCGCAACATCAACCCCCAATACCGGGAGAGACGAAACCCCTCCTATCGCTCATTGCCTCCATGTGACTCGGGACTGTACCCAAAGACCACCGTTTTGCACGCCTTCATGGACGTGGTAAGGTGGAGATCAAAGCACAGTGGGAATCACACAAGACTCTATGACGATCTCGGGTCTACAGACTAACCTGCACAAGTGTCACCTGAGAACTGCCATCTGACGTGAGGTATAATACCATCTGGGAGTTCTCGGCGAGTCCGTCCAGTGTACCCAGTCTCTACTGAGCACCCGTATACCATCTCTGATGTCAAACACCAATGGATATGGGATCATCCATTGCCCATCTCATGGGTCGAGAAGCGTATACGCTAGTCTACTCTGGTATATCGATGCCCCGTCTCGATACACCCACGACTAGGGACCTTGAAGGATGTACTTATGGACAACCATGTCCCCACTAGTATGATCTGCATCATAGTCCAGGTAGTCAAGTACACTTCCTAAGGGCTTTACCAACATGTAACCATAAGACAGTTTAAAGAGACTAGTGTACATGTTAAGATAAAGAGTAACCAGATAGCATACTATCATATCGAGCAAGAAAGTCATCTTTATATATGTCCAAGCATCCAATATAATATACATCATGTGTACAATACTGGCCTCTAGGGCATACATACAACTAACAATCTCCCACTTGCACTAGGGCCAGCTGCTGTAGTATCGCATACCGAGCATCCCGAAGAGTCTCTCAAACTGTATCTGGGGAATGGCCTTCATGAGTGGATCCGCCGTGTTGTTCTTCGTGTCAACCCTCCTGACCTCGATCTCCCGGCGATCAACTATCTCCCGGATCAGGTGATACCGCCTCAGAATATGCCTGGATCGCTGATGGGACCTGGGTTCCTTAGCCAAAGCCACCGCTCCATTGTTATCGCAATACAAAGGTATTGGATGCTCAATGTATGGAACCACTCCAAGTTCAGTAATGAACGTCTTGATCCAGACAGCCTCTTTGGCAGCATCGTTGGCAGCGATGTATTCAGCCTCCATCGTCGAGTCTGCCACGGTTTCCTGCTTGGAACTCTTCCAGCTAACCGCCCCTCCGTAAAGGGTAAAGACAAATCCCGACTGCGACTTAGAGTCGTCCTTATCACTCTGGAAGCTCGAATCGGTAAATGAATCCACTTGGAGTACTCCGTTACCATACACCAAGAACATATCTCTAGTCCTTCGCAAGTACTTGAGAATGTTCTTCACAGCTGTCCAGTGACTCTCTCCAGGATCTGCTTGATACCGACTCACTACACTTAGTGAGTATGCAACATCGGGTCTGGTACATAGCATCGCATACATGATAGAGCCTACTGCCGAAGCATAGGGTATCCCTTGCATGCGAGTTCTCTCCAAATCAGTCTTGGGAGACATCTCTTTGGAGAGAGTGAGTCCAGAGATCGTGGGTAAGTTCCCACGCTTGAATTCTTCCATACTAAACCTCTTTAGTATGGTGTCAATGTACCTGGATTGGGACAATCCCAAAATCCGTTTGGATCTATCTCTATAGATCCTGATTCCCAATATGCAGGAGGCATCAACAAGATCTTTCATTAAGAATCTTTGTGATAAGAAGAGCTTGACCGATTGCAGCATAGGAATATCATTTCCTATCAAGAGTATGTCGTCCACGTACAATACGAGGAAGACTACCTTACTCTCTGCCACCTTCTTGTAGATACAAGGTTCATCTGGATTTTTGACGAAATCAAACTCTTTGATAACGACGTCAAAGCAGATGTTCCAACTCCGCGATGCTTGCTTTAATCCATAAATGGATTTAAGCAGCTTGCACACCTTCCCGCTTCTCCCACTATCTACGAAGCCCTCTGGCTGAGTCATGTACACGCACTCTTCTAAATCACCATTTAGAAAGGCGATCTTAATATCCATTTGCCAGATTTCGTAATCATGATATGCAGCGATGGCAAGCATGATCCGGATGGATTTAAGCATAGCCACTGGAGAAAAGGTTTCGTCATAGTCCACACCTGGTCTTTGGCGAAAACCTTTTGCAACAAGTCTAGCTTTGAAAGTCTCCACTTTCCCATCTACACCAAGTTTCTTCTTGAAGATCCACTTGCTCCCAATGGGTTTTACCCCTTCACGAGCAACTTCCAAAGTCCATACTTTGTTGGTGTACATGGATTCCATCTCAAACCGCATAGCATCCAGCCATTTCACTGAGTCCCTACTCGTGATGGCCTGCTCGAAGCTAGTTGGGTCATCATCCTCCATGATGCAATCCTCGCTTCTACCGTCAATGAGAAAACCGTAGTATCTCTCAGGTGGACGAGATACCCTACTATATCGGCGGAGAGGCTGGGGTTCGTCGAGTTCTACTGAATCTTCTGGTTCTACCAAGTCTTCTGTTGCAGTTTGTGTTGCTGGAACCTCTTCCAGCTCTACCTCAATGCCACTAATCTGTTTCATAAGAAAACCTTTTTCTAAGAAAGTGGCATGTCGAGAAACAAACACCTTTTGTTCCTCGAGGTGGTAGAAGATATACCCTTGTGAATTTTTGGGATATCCTACAAACTTACATAAGAGAGATCTTGCCTCGAGTTTGTCCGGATTTTGTCTTTTGACATAGGCTGGACAATTCCATATCTTAACATACTTAAGAGATGGTCTCTTCCCTTTCCATATCTCATATGGAGTGGTAGGCACTGATTTGGTAGGAACCATATTCAATAGGTGTATGGCTGTCTCAAGCGCATACCCCCAGAAGGAAATAGGTAACTCAGCTGTACTCATCATTGAACGCACCATATCTAATAGGGTGCGATTCCTTCGTTCCGATACACCGTTGTGCTGTGGTGTATAAGGTGGAGTAAGCTGAGAGAGAATCCCATTCCCTTTTAGATAATCTTGGAACTCATTGCTCAAGTATTCTCCTCCTCGATCAGATCGAAGGATCTTAATACTTTTGCCCGTTTGGTTCTCTACTTCGTGCTTATATTCTCTGAATTTCTCAAAAGCTTCAGACTTGTGTTTCAATAGGAACACATGCCCGTATCTAGAGAGATCGTCAGTGAATGTAATGAAGTAGGAAGAACCGTTCCTGGCAAGGGTAGACATGGGACCGCATACATCACTATGTACCAGTCCTAAGAGTTCAGTAACTCTTTCTCCGTGTCCACTAAACGGAGCTTTGGTCATTTTTCCTATGAGATATGAATGGCAAGTATCATAATAAGATAATTCAAACGGATTCAAATAACCATCCTTATGTAACTTAGCCAGTCGTGTCGCATTGATTTGACCAAGTCTACAATGCCACAAGAAGGATTCGTTCATTTCTGAACTTTTCCTCTTATATGTGTTTTGTATATTGAGGACTGTATTTTGATTTAGAATGAATATGCCATTATGTAGCGAGCCTGATGCAATCAACTTTTGATCTAGGAATATGTTCATAACATTATCCTTTACTACAAAATTATATCCTTCTTTACTCAATAAAGAAACTGATATAATGTTGCACATCATGTTTGGTATATAATAGCACTCATTAAGAATTATTGTATCACCACTTGGTAATACAAGGTGATATTCGCCAACTGCTTTGGCTGCAACATTTGCACCGTTCCCTACTTGAACGGAATGATCACTTTTTCCCAGTTTTCTACCTTTTCGCAGCCCATGTAATATCTTACATATGTGGGATCCTGATCCGGTATCTAATACCCAGGACGTAGGGTGAACTGAGAAACAGTTCTCAATGACAAACACACCCGAAGATGATGCATCAACATGCATGTTCTCCGTTTGGGCGGTGTGAGAATCCAGATATTCTCTTGTTTCCTGTTCATTCTTATAACACTTGTAAGATAGAACGGGTTTAACGTTCCCCTGCACAGTATAACATGCGGGTTCGGTCAATACATCCATATTATTATCTTGATTAAGGCATGAAATGGTCGCTACCTGGGGAGAGAGAGAAAAAACACTTTAGCGTATGCTTGTGCAAGATCAGATTGGTTATTATCTTATCTAATCAGGATGGCTCCCACTGGTTTTTATCAAATCTTCCTTCAAACCCTAAAAGGAAAGACTAGCCGGGATTAATTACACACTACAAGTTCGCCAATCTTTCAGCCAGGCCAGTGTCGGTACTTTGAGGGAGGTCCCCCGTGCTTTCGCACGAACCTAATTAATGTAAACCACGTTTTCCCAGAGGCGTAACCTCGTTAACACCTTTCTAGACACCTACTTGATCGGCTAATTGTAATGTGTAAAACTCTCCAAGGAGTAACTCTTACTCGCAGTGGGTATCGGGATCCAACTATCTCATAGAAGGTATACAATCTCATTGCAAATTTCAACACTTGAAATTCCCGATAATATTTTACCCTTAGTGTTCTATGACCTTGACGAATGGTAAACAACCCATAGTCCACTAGTCAAGTTCAACCCGTACATTTCTTGATTGAATTAAACCAATCCGCACGACCCTTGACGAATGCCAAACAACGCCGTACGAATACCCTAATCCAATCTGCATCATATGCATAAGCAGATAAATACTAGTTAGCTACCGTACACTACGCCTTGACGAATGCCAAACTACCGTAGCACGAATACTAAGTAGTACTTACCTGAAATGACGGAGGGCTACGCAGGTTTTCATAAAACCATGAGCGTAATCAACTTGATATCGTTGTAGAATCAAATGAAGTTTTGAAATGGAGTGATTTTGAGGCTTTTCTAGTTTTGCTAAAGGGGTCACTCCCGGTGAAGGGATCGTCGGCCCTTTCCTCGTCGAATGAGGTGCGGGATATATCATATATATCTCTGTGCAAAGCAAAAACTCTTAAAAGCAATCAAAGCCAAACCGAGTGTGTAGCATCTGCCAGTTACTGCTAAAGGAGTCACTCCCGGGGAAGGGATCTCGGTCCTTTCCTCATCGAATAAGGTGCAGGGTATATGATATATACCGCTATGCAAAGCAAGAACTGTAGCTACCTGTTTTGTTTAAAATTTGATTCTACAACATCTTAGATTTCTTTTCTTTCATTAATCACATTAATGAAGTCCCATCATTTAAGTACCTAAACATCACAGATAAATACGACGTACACTTATGCCATCCGCATTCGCCTGGATGTCTTCTCGTGCACCGTTAGGTTAGGTAACTAACGACAGAGCAGGACAGGGCTAGTGCGGGTGCAAAACATAAGTAACGTCTATATAATATATCATATATACTATATACTCTATCTATCACAGAACATCACATGATCACATCACAGATAAAGCAGCAGAAGAAACATATGAAATATTGGATATACTAGGACGTCCGTGTTTTCAATACGAGCCAGTATAAAACACGGATTCCACGGTCGTGATGAATAGCCAAACCCACACCCGTAGACCCCTATGAGAGCGGCAAGCAACCCTACCAATTCTGGAGTTAGGAGACCCGGGCTCGACTCCTCGAGTTGGTCTCCCACTGGACTCCAGAACCCGGTTACTTGTGCCCTCCTTCTTGGGTCTATCCTAGTGCGGAAAAGTAAATAATATACAAAAGGTGACAACTTCCGCAACCTGGAAGCGCCCCAAATAAAAGAATATTACATACAAGTTTTTACATGAATGAAAAGGAAAAACACTCATCTCACATAAAAAAACCCCGGCTATTCGAACACGACGATCCAATATAACATATCCAGCAACACATAACATCACATGTCATCAACGTAAGTAAGTATGCATACCCCAATTGTCGTTGACGTATAGCAACGAAACCGGCGATATGAACATACTACACTTACGGTCACAGAAAAGAAAGTGTAAAACTACAACAGTTGGAATCCGCAACCTCTTTAGACATCACATGCCTAATCAAATGAAATACTTAGACATCACATGCCTAACAGTTATAAACCCCGCATTTTAGTCTCATTATCGAAAACACTTTTCAATATAAAGTGAAACTAAACCGCTAGATTTATAACATTCATTCAGTTATCTCATAACTGTTTGTGAATTCCAATTATTGTATCACATTCCAGATAAACAGAAAATGTTAAACTTTCCGATCGAACAGTCGAATACCCAAGTTTTCCCGATACAGCTCAACACATGAAATAAGTCTAACAACATTCAGTTCGTGCCTCAGTACCAACGGTCCAGCCGTAGAAGGGTCAAGCCAACGCCTCACATGTGGCACGCCGTACTGCCCCAAACCCGAAGGTTCGAAGGGCAGTTCAAGACGGTCACATAATCGAGTTAAGGTTTGTTGTCTTCTAGAGGGTCCATCGCGTTACTTGCACTACTTAGAACGTCGTTAAAATACGGAAAAATCGAACACTTGGAAATTTCCCGACAGGGGAAAAATTGGGTATTTATATCCGGTCGAACTTTTTAACATATTCTAAAAATTATCCGGAAATAAACAAAGACGAAATTTGATAATCCGATCGAAACACCGAATCCCCAAAACAACCCCAGAAAATTCAACTCTTGAATAAATATTAAAAATTCCCAGAAAATCCAACACCAGAAAATAGGAATTACTGTGCAAACAGGAATTGATGATGTCACCATATGGCCGCGGAACCGCCACAGAATCCAGGCTTCTGCCGCGGTTCCGCCGCACTTTGGTGGATTCATGGGTACGGGCTTCACAGTAATTCTTACAATTGTCTGCTGATTTTTCTGCATATTTTTAATGTGGAAAAATCTCAGATTTTAGAAAAAGTCCAGAGAGCATGTTTGGTTTAGGGTTTCGGGTTCGTTCGGGCTTCAAATTGCGTCTACGCATCGCCTAAGGCTCTAGCTAGGCTCTGATACCAGTGAAAGGTTCCTAGGCACCCTATAGTGGTCTCACAAGGCATCAACCATGCCAATTTACAAAAATTATGGTGCCGAGAAACCCTAATACGGATCGTCGGCTAGAATCCTAGGCGAAAAACGAATCTAGTTAACAATTTAACTAAAGGAGAGAGGCTACAACCTTTGTAGATCCGGTTATCCACTTCCTTAGCTCCACGTGGTCGTCCCCTCGCTGTCCATCTCGAATCTCGGACTCTCGCGACGGCTTCATCGGAGAAGTGAGCGGAATAGGTCGTCGGCTTCGTGCCGAAGATGATCTACGTCGAGGTTGCACAAGTTCAAGCTCCAACTTCACCAAGTTGTGAAACTTGTGAAGAAAACACCCAAAACAACTTGGCAAGAGGTAGAGGGTGAAGAAATAGGTGGTGGGCTCACTTTAGAATTGGATTTCTCACTTTGGATCTCAAGTTGCCATTGATGGCATCAAAGTTTCTTTCTTGAAGAAGAAGGTCAAGAAGAAGAAAGAATATGATAAGTGTTGAATTAAAATGAAAAATGATTCAATACTTATCATAAGCAAACTATAGTTGAGTGTAGAGAATAGACCATGGTTACTTGGATAGGTTAGGGTTAAGCATGAAGACAAGAATGGTTAAGAAGTCAAAGCTTCATGAAGCTTCAACTAAAAACAAACTTCTTCACCATTCTTATCTAAATCCTTTCCAAATAAATAAATGAACAAATAAATAAATAAATGAATATGCAAAACCCTAATTATCAAATTAACCATGGTTTAATTCTTTATACTTAACTAAATTATCAAGTATCATCAAACATGATACAAATGTGTGCACAAAAGTACATCATATATACTTCTTGCACATCGAGTGAGAAAATCCATATAAAGTGAACCAATACTAGCTAATGCAAAGTAATATATCAAATATATAATTATACATTAAATCATTAAATCAACATTTGATTCAATGATCCGGTAATGTCGCACATAACCGACTAGTATCCAATGTATCGATTTATCGAATCAATGATTCGATAACTAGGTCATATCGAATATAACCGATCGATACATCCATCGCGAGAATGAAATACGGTATCACATACACGCATTATTCTCGGTCCCGCACATATCTCATATGCGCTCCTATTTCGTTTCGCTTGAACCAGGAAACCTCTGTGTAGGACTCTAAAGACTCGTCAATACGCCGGTAGCAGATGATGATCATATCAAGCACCCACAAGCCGCAAGCGGTCTGCTAAACGTAACGGCCATCCGGGTACTGAGCGATCAGAAGATCGACGAGCTAGCCCGCTCATACTCCTGTGAATCCAACCAGTAACACTTACCGTACAGTCCGGTCTGTTCGTCTGATATGTCGCATATCAAGTCTAGGGGTGGTAAACGTCAGACCCCAATAACCGATAAGTCATGCCGATGTGAGGCTCATAACGGGTCGAGAAACTACTAGTAACACTTACCAGCAAATCTCTGATCAGCCCTTGCCAGGGACTTCCCTGTTACGGCCAATCGAGCACAGCGCAACATCAACCCCCAATACCGGGAGAGACGAAACCCCTCCTATCGCTCATTG
Organism: Agapanthus africanus; assembly: GCA_030015575.1. Lineage (NCBI taxonomy): Eukaryota > Viridiplantae > Streptophyta > Magnoliopsida > Asparagales > Amaryllidaceae > Agapanthus > Agapanthus africanus. The sequence continues at coordinate 384,735,900 of JASDDO010000012.1, read as the reverse complement.
CCTCCATGTGACTCGGGAATGTACCAAAAGACCACCGTTTTGCACGCCCTCATGGACGTGGTAAGGTGGAGATCAAAGCACAGTGGGAATCACACAAGACTCTATGACGATCTCGGGTCTACAGACTAACCTGCACAAGTGTCACCTGAGAACTGCCATCTGACGTGAGGTATAATACCATCTGGGAGTTCTCGGCGAGTCCGTCCAGTGTACCCAGTCTCTACTGAGCACCCGTATACCATCTCTGATGTCAAACACCAATGGATATGGGATCATCCATTGCCCATCTCATGGGTCGAGAAACGTATACGCTAGTCTACTCTGGTATATCGATGCCCCGTCTCGATACAGCCACGACTAGGGACCTTGAAGGATGTACTTATAGACTACCATGTCCCCACTAGTATGATCTGCATCATAGTCCAGGTAGTCAAGTACAATTCCTAAGGGCTTTACCAACATGTAACCATAAGACAGTTTAAAGAGACTAGTGTACATGTTAAGATAAAGAGTAACCAGATAGCATACTATCATATCGAGCAAGAAAGTCATTTCTATATATGTCCAAGCATCCAATATAATATACATCATGTGTATAATACTGGCCTCTAGGGCATACATACAACTAACAGGAATTAGGTGATTGTCCTCATTATATCGGAATTCGTTGTAATTGGTGATATTTGAGGAAATCGCCTGGGTTGTCTGCCGGACGACAAATATTTGGTTTTGAATATCCACTGTTATGCACCAATTTTAAATTGATACATCTGTACGTCTATTTTCATAGAGTGAGATATACCTTTTTGAAATTATGTCTATGACGTTTACCTATATCAGTGGATGGTTAGGTAAGGAGCATTAAACAACGGTGTAATTCTTCTTTACCATAAGTACAGTTTTCAACCTACGACATACAGGATTTGAGTTATTAGACTCAGGGGACATATACAGAGTATTATATGTTGTCCAGTGTCCGTTAGGACAGTGGGGTTGGTCCTCGTACTATATTCGGTTTACTTATGACTTCTCTAGTTCTTAGACAAGTGTTTCGTAGAAACACAAGGTCTGAGTTTTGAGAAGTTATAGGTATAAGAGTAAAGTAGAGAACCAGGTATTGCAAGTATCGGGATTCTTCAAGGTGATCGAAGATGTAGATACTTGTGTATGGTATTCAGTTGATAGTAATGGTTTTGAGTAACTTGTTTCTCTTTCAGGTTACTCATAATTGGAAGCATTCCTAAGTCGAGTAACTCTGATCGGCCTCCTTCCATTTAGTTAACATGAACTGGAGACAGCTGCATGATTTGAATCTGGTTCAATTAAATCAGTGCCTCTGGTTCTATATTGGATATAGAACAGTTCATATCTTAACGATGTTAAGGTACGGGGAGTTGTCCGGCTTATGCTTAAAACCAGACTCTGGATAACTCTAGGCACGTTTCTGTATTGGCTGCTTGTGGGTTGACCCAGGCTATGACGAGGGTTGACTTTCTACCATCTGGAAGATCAATAGTGATATTGTTCTGGACTCGCCACAGTTTTAATAAAAATGGATGTTTTCAGAAAACAGTAGTAGGAGTATGGTAGAACTGGAAGTGATTCCAGAACCGCAAACAATTACTGAAGATTTGATAAGAACTTAAAGATTCAATCTGGTTTGACATTCCATTGGCCACTCCGCAGATTTGGTGGGTAACCTCAGGCACCCGAGAGGTACTCCGGTAGCCTCAAGGGCTGTGACAGGGAGGTTCTTGTTTACCCAGATTTGCCATTGCTGTTGTTCCAGGCTGCGAGACCCGGCAGGAGGATGAGTATAGCGTCGTTCTAAACTAGATTTAGAAGTGTACGTGTATATGACTCTGCCAGAGAGTTGTCGTAGTCAGTGGGAGCAGTGGAAGCATTGGTGGACAAGTGGCTTATGTCTATTTATAGAATAAAGCAGGTGTAGCGGAGATAGATCATCTATTTCTGATGTGACGGTCATACGTTTGACTTCATCAGA